>JAGUQL010000003.1:1468791-2068791 GCA_018410145.1 Penicillium corylophilum
TTTTTTGTTTGATTTTTGCGGGCGTTCCATTTATTAACTAGCAAATTTTTCCGTCCTAAATCTTGTTTTGCCCCCCCCCCCCCCCCCCCCCCCGCCCCCAATCTCTTCATTAGCCGGCCAGATCACAAAACATCTACAGGCAGCATAGAACGTTGATAAGTGGGAAATTTACCTTCCACCAATAGATACCTTCATGTCGTATCCAGTGACCAAGAAATTAGGTTCCAAGAAATAATGTAAAGGCTGGGCATCAGATGTGGCGGCTTGTCTTTTGTCAAGAGGCCCAGATATCATCAGATGAGACTATTTTTAGATGTACATGATTTGAATTACTCTATTATACAGGACGCTATCAGAATTGTAGCATCAATGGCCTGCTAATAAGCCACCAAGGTATCGAGATAGTTCAGTGACAACAGTATCACCTACGCTATCCGTTCCGCCAAGACCTTGTTGTAAGATCTCAGACCAGCGGTGGGTAGAGATTTCATGCAACTTTAGGCCATTCAATACTTCGTGCACTCGAGCAGCTTGGTCTGAAGCAGTCGAGGCATCTGGTGAGACGGAGATGTTGCTTTCGATAATGGCACCATGTTTCAGGCGGAGGAATGCACGGGTCTGGGTCCGACATTAGTCTACATCTGAACTATCTTGTCACATTGGAAGACTTACCGAAGGAGGAAGAGAAGAGGGCAATGGCGGTCGTTCGCGAGGATCATCCTCGTTCGGATGTGTCGAAAAAGTGAACTGCGGTGTTTGAGTGTATTTCCACTCTAATGAACGCAACTCAGCAATTCCTTTCGCGATATCTGGCTCCTGTTCCTGCACCTCTCCCACTGTACCCGCAACCCACGTATCTCCCGAGAAAATCTCCGGCTCGTTTGCAAGGGCACGGCGTGCCCGAAGTACTGCGTCAGAATCCACGCCATATAATTGGGCAAATTCTTCAACCACGCTATCTATCACTCCCTGCATCGAGAAGAACGAATCGGCCAACGCGCTCGAGACATTGCCCACGGGTGATCGCACACTTTCCACGCCCTTGGCTTGGATATAGCTGCGGGCTGGTGACCGCAGGAACCGACCGAGATCATGGATATTAGGCGAGTCTAGCAAGCAGGTACCATGATGCAAGGCTCGGTGGCGGGTGAGCTTGAATGCCGACCCGGAAATCTTTCGAGACGGGGGTTCATTTATATCGGTATTTGTTGCCTCGGGCGTCATGACAATGTCGTGGCGCTCATTGACGCTCGTATTAACCGCGCCGACGCGGTGCAGCGCGCGAACTACCATCTCCGCGTGTTTGTTCCGCGTGAACGGCGCGCGTGGTGAGATGACGCTATAATTGAGGTTTCCCTCGTCGTGAAATACGGCTCCACCTCCAGACCGTCGGCGAACGTAGAGAGCTCCGTCATCTTGTCCGCTCGGACGACGATCATTGTGGAGGGCGCGGAGATCGGTCTCCAGCCATGGATTCTGGTTCCGACCGATGACCACGCATGGCTGATTTATGTATAGGAATAGGATGCTTGAGTCGACGGGAGAGTTCTCTAGCAGGAAGTGTTCGATCGAAAGGTTCACGTAAGGGTCGGTCGAGAGCGACTGGTAGATCTGGTGTCGGGAAGCATCACGACGGGCGAGCTCGGCAAAAGATGAGGTGGAATTGTGACGGACCCAGCCCTTGAAGCCAGGATTACCGCGCCATGGCGAGGGCCGGCATCGTCTGAGCATTGGGAGGAGAGGTTCAAGCAAGGTAGGAATCAATAAATCAACTATCGATCAATTGATTGCCAAAAAGCGGCCGATAGTCGGATGCACTAAGCCCAGATAGGAAACTATCGATGAGTCGATTTTCCGCTTTTTTTCTTGTTTGAATCTACGTCAACCTGGTCTTGTGTCACAGTCGCAATTCTTACACTCAATTGACTTTGGAATCTTACTCTTCCTCTTCATCTTCTACTTTACCCGGCTTCAAGACCGCACACTATTCACCATGTCGACGTGGGGTGAACATTTCCGAGTCACCACGTAAGTTGCCCCTCCACGACGATGACATTGAACATCGTCTGATATCCTCCAGCTATGGCGAGTCGCACTGCCGTTCCGTCGGCTGTATCGTCGACGGTGTCCCTCCCGGCATGCAACTCACCGAGGACGACATCCAGCCCCAGATGACCCGCCGCCGTCCCGGCCAGAGCGCCTTGACAACCCCGCGCGATGAGAAGGATCGCGTCGAGATCCAGTCCGGCACAGAGTTCGGCGTTACATTGGGTACCCCAATTGGCATGTTGGTTCGCAACCAAGATCAGCGGCCCAAGGACTACGGTGGTAGCACAATGGACCTGTACCCCCGTCCCAGCCATGCCGATTTCACCTACCTCGAGAAGTACGGCGTCAAGGCCAGCAGCGGTGGTGGCCGCAGCAGTGCCCGTGAGACCATCGGTAAGCATGCGTTTACCCAGGACATACCTTCATGCCAATCTAACAACTCCCATCAGGTCGTGTCGCCGCCGGCGCCATCGCCGAAAAGTACCTCAAGCTGTCTCACGGCGTCGAGATCGTGGCCTTCGTCTCCTCCGTTGGCAACGAGTACCTTTACCCCCCGACTCCCGAGCACCCCACCGCCTCCACCAACCCCGAGTACCTCCAGCTCCTCGAGACCATCACCCGCGAGACCGTCGACAGCTTCGCGCCCATCCGCTGCCCCGACGAGGAAGGCGCTGCCCGCATGACCAAGGTGATCGAGAAGTTCCGCGACAACCACGACAGCATCGGTGGAACCGTGACCTGCGTGATCCGCAACGTGCCCGTTGGCCTGGGTGAGCCCTGCTTCGACAAGTTGGAAGCCAAGCTCGGCCACGCCATGATGAGCATCCCCGCCACCAAGGGCTTCGAGATCGGCTCAGGTTTCGGCGGCTGCGAGGTTCCCGGCTCCATCCACAACGACGCCTTCATCAGCGTCACCTCCGCCGACGGCTCCCAGCGCTTGACCACCAAGACCAACAACTCCGGCGGTATCCAGGGTGGTATCTCCAACGGTGCTTCCATCTACTTCCGCGTTGCCTTCAAGCCCCCTGCGACTATTGGCCAGGCTCAGAATACTGCTACCTACGGCTTCGAGGAGGGTACCCTTGAGGCCAAGGGCCGTCACGATCCCTGCGTCGTGCCTCGCGCTGTCCCTATCGTCGAGGCTATGTCCTCGCTGGTGATTATGGATGCGCTCATGGCTCAGTATGCACGCGAGAGCGCGAAGAACCTGCTCCCCCGTTTGCCCACTACTCTGCCCACAAAGCCGGCTACTGCTCCTAATGGAGCGCCTGCGTCGTAGATCTGGGCCGAGGGATAAAAAGCATGGTCCGAGCAGCATTGGAGGGACCATGAAACTTTCTATAGATATCATTATGTCGTTTTTTTTTTTTTTTTTCTGATATTTGCACTTCCGGATCCCACCCTTTCGGAGTTTTATATATCCTTGATGTTAGATACAAAAATGTTGAATGAGATGCATGAGCAATGATTATGAGAATCCTTGCAGTCGACTTCTTTAAGTAAACTGGAGCTCACTTCTTTCGAACACGAGGTCGGAATATTCAAATGCAGGTGATTTCCGCTGGAGTATATTTGGCTATCAGGTATCCCATTACAGGCATCCACAAGTGCGCTGTAGCTTTGTGCACACAAACTTCCGACGTGTGGATCCAAGGAGCCGAAACGGTCGACGCACAATTTAAGCCCCCTGGCCAAAGCTTGGCCTCTCGGAATTTGTACACAGCCCTAGGTTTCGTATGTTGTCTGAAAACTTCCCAGGTCGTTGCTGGGTAGTGGATTCTCAAAAGAACACCTTAACAGACTCGCTGATTGGAACGGAAGTAGTCGGCTCCGCATACGAATAGAGAAACCATCACAATCAGGAAGATGATCATGAATGATCGTTCCAAGTCTCGTTGTTTGTCCCCGGTGGCCGTGACCAGTTGCCTAATTTTAGGTCGTCTTCTCTCGCCCACGCTAAGAGCTCTTTCAAATAGTCAGGAGAAGCAGTATGGCGAATAGAAGCTGTGGGACGTGCAGAGGTATTTTCCACTCCGGGAAACCGCCTGTTCGAGCCTCACTATGTGGACTTGCTGACATTCGCTCTCAGATCGCCGTGTTCTCTGCGATCGAGCTTTGCCAGTGTGCTCACCATGTTCCCAATCTAACCGTGTCTGCAAAGGTTACGGTATCCGCTTGTCGTGGCCGAAGGCAAATGATAAGCGACGTGCCCTCGTGGCACACTCGTCGCTGCAACAGAGGAGCATTGGGTGCCGCTTCTCTGATGCGCGACTTGTCAACATATCCACCTGGGACATTGAGATGTACCGTCACCTTTCAGGTGTAGCAACTAATGGTAGTGCCTTCCGTTGCGGGGCGTTGGTGCGACCAGCGAGAGAACAGCAATATTGACGAATTGTAGAGTACCACCGGTTGACACTACAATCGCCGATGCCATGGAATCCAGTCAAACTGGATGTTGCGGAAAGCTGTCTATTTCAATACTGTCAGTGAGACATTGACCTTTTTCACAGAGAATTAGCAGTGGAATTGACCAGAAATTGCAGTCCAATGTACCGCATCCTGCTCTCTGGCAATATTTGGCCATGACCCGAAGGATGTTGGCAACATGCTCATCTGCATGGCTCTTGTTAATAACACCCCATCTGCCGCGGCAGTGCTGCGCTCTTTGCTTGCTCTTTCCTCGCTGCACCGTTCTGGGCTGCACTCACAGGCCGCCGAGCTCAAGATCGGTGCCTTGAAAGCCCTAGGTGCTGCATCGAATTGCGAGATCGGCACGATGGAAAAAATCCAGCATATCGCGGCGGGGATGCTCCTGTGCTCATTTGAGGTTCGTATCACTCGTGTCGTCTCCTTGATTGGAGGAAAGATTGATGTATACTGACACATAGTTGTCACCCAGATTTACCAGGCGTCATGCACCTCTGGCCAATGGCGGTCGTACATAATCGGTGTCAAAAGCGTTATCAAAGCTCTCCCTTTCGACACATTCAAAAGAGAGAATGGCTATAAACTCTTGCTAGACTGGGTTTACTACCATGATGTGTTATCTCAATTCAGTCTCACACACTGGCACCAACCGGCAATTGAGGCGCCTCTTGTGGACTTGGACGAGCCGGTAGATATCCCATTGCCGTTGGTGGACAATGATCGGTGTATAGAGGTTAGAATAATCATCCTATATTCTACGGAAGTCGGATCACTGACTCAGTGGGATAGATCGCACACTCAACCCAATCCCCCTTTACCACAACTATGAAGCTTTTGAACGATGTCTGCGATGCAGTCACCGCGAGACCGCCTTATAACTCCCCATCTATAACATCCGATAGCTTCAGGAATTACCTCCAAATCCTTTCATGGAGGATACGATCTATCTCAATCCCGGACAATTCAGTCGACGGAAGTTCGTACACGGCAAAGCTCGTGGAATTATTCCAGCTAGCCTTACTAGTATACCTCAGCCGAACATTTGATAACAGCCTTGAGCCAACTGCTGAAACTCAGCAACGGATTGAACGAGCCTTCAGTATTTTTTCCCAGCTCAGTTCTTGTGAGCGTCAATTCCCGCTGCTGATCTTGGGGTGCGAGGCGCGGACTGATGGCGAGAGGTGTACGGTACTTGATTTACTTTCCAGGACAGAGAAGGGGACTTCATCACGCTCCCTGTTCCTAACCAAGAAGCTGATTCAGGCCGTCTGGGTTCAAGACGACCTATCTCAGGGCCAGATTAATTATACTGAGAAGCTCAATACCATTTTGAGCTGCTGCACTATTTTGCCCACGTTTGTTTGATTGGAAAGGATTTCCCTTTGAGTGTGATTTGCTATAGAGTGTTACGGCGCAGATGAATTCTATGACTAATGAAATGAGCACTGATATCTAGCTTTCTTATTCGAAGGAAATGGTAGCTCTCTGATGGCTGCTGCGAGTCAAATGGAATTTGGATTCTTGTGAAAATACTCTACTTACAGGGGATGAACTACACAAGAATTTCCACGATGATAGTTGCTCAACCCCCCCCTTTGATCTCTGTTGTAGCCCCTAGGTCACAGCTTTAACGTATTGAACTTGTTCCTAGTCATGTGCGATGCCTTTGCAAGCTCTCATTAGCAGGTGACCAAATGGTTAAAGTGAGTGACCTTTCTAATGCTAAAGACATAACTAGGATTATCTCCAATAGAACATGGTTTTTTCATTCATCATCTTGAGCATTGAACGATCTATCGCGTTTTAATCGGACTTATATTAAGTGTGGCATCACGCATTTCTTGAAACTCGATCAAAGATAACATCTCAACTCTGAATTAACTATGACGAGGTCTAAACCCAACTATTGGCTTCGGATGTCTACAACCATTGTTGGTTGCCGTAGTGCGACACAAAGGAGCCGCCATCGCCACCCTTGACGCTAGCATTTTCCATAACCGAGATCACATCCTTCACCGCAGCCTCTGGTGAACTAGGCCCTTTGAAGTTGGGTGCATACTGGACGAATGCACCCAGCATGCCTGCCAAGCCCTTCAGCTGCTCCGCCGTTGCTAAAAGAAGATCAGATTGCCGTATCAAACGAAAAGGGGAGAAATAATCCAAACATACCATCAGCAGAGTGACCCGTATCTACCATCCCGGGACAGATGCTCATGAAAAGAACACCATCTGCGGCATATTGCGCACTGAACTTCGCCACCGCAATGTTCAGACCCGCCTTGCTAATGGCGTAGAGGGAAGCAACCTGGATTCCCAACTTAGGAATGACATCGAGTGCAGCTTGGCCACTGGATATGGCGATGACTTTTTTTACTTCTCCTTTCAGAATCAAGGGTGTGAACAAGTTGAATAAGTGAATGTTGCTGACAACATTGACTTTGAAACACTTCATCAGGTCCTCTTCAAGGGCTTCGGGCTGCTGTCCCCTGTTTTATTCATAAACAATTTGTCAGTGACTGCCAAATCCGAGAGCCGAAGAATTCAAGCTAGGGGACTTACAAAACCCCGATAGGATCGTAAGCATCGAAGTGGGACACCAGCCCAGCGTTGGCGATCAGATAATCAAGCCCACCACCAGTTATCCTTGCAGTCTCAGCCACCGCGGCCTACGAGTTTGAGTCAATAGTCTCCTTCTGTAGATATGGGAGTTCTTACACTCAAAGCAGCATAATCGGTGATGTCGGCCTGCACGATGTGGATGTTGGCACGTCCCGGCAATTCTTCCTTCACCTTCTCTTCAGTTGGAGACTTGCTGCGAACAAGACCGATCACAGTGTTGTTCGAATCGCTGGACAGTTGGCGGAGGAACTCCCACTAATTTGGTTGATGAAAGTTAGCCCTCATCCGGCCGGGCTTAGGAATAGAACTCACCCCAAGAACCCTCGAGACACCGGTAATAACGTAGGACGGCATTTTGAACAATTGAAAGATGGGAATAAGGTTCCTGTTTATATAACCTTGACAGTAAGAAGAAAGGAAGGATTATGAACGCGGAAGATGAATCTTGCTTGTTAGGGGGATAAGGAGAGGGAGGGGATGGACGTATTTATGCGATTTCATCCATTTGAATCGAAATCCATGGACTGATTGACTTGGCTGACAAATTGCTAACATTGGACGAATCTCAAAACGATGATGCTGATTCAATGTTTCTCTTTCGCGAATACTTGCCATTTCTTCGTCTGCGGCGGGGGCTTGCAGGTGGCTGCATACAACCCAAAGCCATTAAAAAAAGCCTCGGTAGTATAAGACTTATTGCAACACAGAATTCTGTTGGCTCATGATAAGTCGCCAATACTACTTAGGTTGAGAATAATGTACTATTCTTAGCTGCTCAGCCTTTCTTTTCATTTTCTTTTTTTCTTCCCTCTTTTTCTTGTCGCATGGCAGCCTCCAAAATCTGACTTGAAGGTAGAGCTCAAGCTTTGCGGCTTTTAGTCCGCACACAAATGCATCAAGGAAATTGACAAGCCGTTGATGTCTCGTCGGTGTGAAATGGTCGACCTGGAAACAATTCACGACGGGTCGAAGAGCATTCAGCTTAACGACTACTATTGTAGTTAGCAGATGAGGATCGGTCGGGGAAGTGATCACTTTGAGTTTCAATCAACATATTATCATGCGTGAGAGGGCCAACCCTCGTTCGTGGAAGCAAATTTTGATATAATGAGTCTTCTGCCTGTTGAATCTGCTAATAGATAAAAATGACTTGCTTGAATCAGGTCTAAATCGCATTGGGGTGGCGAGCCACTCGGCAAATATAGTAGTGGATTACCTAGGTAGATTTCTCTGTGCTTTTTCATGACTTGTTCTGTAAAGAATCCAGAACATGTCCTGCCAAAGTTCCCATCATCTCCTCCTTTGTCAAATCGCCTTGCATCCGACGCATACTCCAAAGAAGGGCCGCAACCGTCCGGATCTTCTCGTCATTTGAGCCTTTATCTTTTTGAAGTCCTTTCAACGCTTTCTCGAACATCTCTTCGGCCTTTTCAATCTGCATCTTTTGCAAGTAAATTACACCCAGATCTGAAGCAATGTCTGATACACTGCGAGTTCCACTAATCCTCTCAATGCCAAGTAGCTCATTGCCACGGAGGGCCCTAAGAAACATCTGCTCTGCATAATCCATCTGGCCCTTTTTGGAATAGAGATATGCAAGAGCGTCGACAGTTCCAAGGGTCATTTTATCGTCTGGTCCCAAGACCCGCTCTTTCCAAGTCAGTACGCGATTGTACATTTGCTCTGCGTCATGAAAATATCCTCTGTCACAGTACACATCACCAAAGTGGCGAGCCAGAGCAATAGTCTGCTCATGGTGCGGGCCAAATGCTTCTTCATAGCCAGCTAGAGCACGGTGGATGCAATTCTCTGCTTCTTTGAATCTTTTCTGGCCCAGAAGAACCGTTCCAAGACTGGCAACACAAACAAGGGTAAGACTGTGGACTGGACTAAAAATCTTATCCATTGAGTCCAGCACAAGTCTGTATATTCTCTCGGCATCTTTCAACTTGTTTTGTTTCTGATACACGAGACCGAGATTGGAGAGAGCACGGAGAGTTGACAAATGAGTTTGCCCGTGCAATTCCTGCCTTTTTTTGATCACGTCATTCAAAATTCGTTCCGCGTCACAATACTTGTCTCGTCCTATAAGAACAAGAGCAAGGTTTGAGTGTATTTCCAGAAGATGGAAGTGAATTTCCCAATCTCCTGCGGACCAATCTGAATCTGGGGCTCTTGCTCCGGCAAGTGCACGGGACATTATCTGAGTTGCCCCATCCAGATCCCCTTGTGAAAGGTAAGCAGCCCCCAGACAGATAACCGTGGTAAGGGTTGACGAGTTATACAACCCTAGATGCTCCTCCTGCTTAGCCATAGCCCGCGAGAGAAACTCTCTTGCCTCGTTGCACCTCGATTGTCGGTGATAAGACCATCCTATATTCGACATAAGTTGAAGAGTGAGTTGATGGTCTGGCCCAAGAACTCTCTGTGATTGTGATATTGCTGGTAATAAAAGTGTTGACGCAGCGACCGACTGCATATGAGCCTCAAGCAGATTGGAAATGTCCAAAAGGAATTCCATTTGCTTGGTGACGGGGTTTGCAAAGATATCAGACTGGACGAAGCGCTGTTGGCAAAGCTGTACTGCATGAGGGATGAAACGAGCGAAAGCCAAAGATTCGTAGATACCAGCGTTGTATGGACTACGATCAGAAACAAGTTTTTCCCTGACTGAACTCGCAGCACACTCGACAGCATACCAATAGAACTCAGTATTGATGTTCTCGTTAAGTGCTGCCAAAGTCCAATCGTGCACGCAGTTGTGCATGCTCCATGTTCCCAAATTTGGGTGAAACTCTAAGAAAAAGTAATCCGACAAGACTTCCATCACCCCAAGGAAGTTGGTTTCGTCACCAATCACTTCATGCAGTGGAGAATTATCGTTCAAGCCAGCGCAAAAGTAATCATGCCAAAGGCTTTCGTTGCCAAAATAGGCCAATAGCTTGAGCATTCTAGCGGCTTCCAGATCGTTTGTCTCTAGTCGATCATAGGAGATTTTCCATGTTGTCCAGAGGGTTCGTTCATGGTACTCCTGGAGCTTGATCGGACGTCGAGGATCAACATTCCATTTTGCCTCGTACTCCTCAAGATAGCGCTCAAAAGACCAAGTCCGTTGTCGAAGAAAAGCCCCAGCAGTGGCTAGAGCAAGCGGTAAACCGGCAAGTCGCTCCGCGAGCCGTTTGGCCCCAGTATCTTTCCGTAGCAGTGAGTAAGAGTTTGATGCCGCATTCAGATTTCCATAGCCATACCTGATTGAAGATTTTCTCGTTGTGACCGAATTTGTAATATTTCAAGGCCATTGGAGTCCGAAAGAGGTTTTATCTCCAGAACGGCAGTTCTCCCGATCACGACATCGGGTCTTCGAGTAGTCACGATAATGGCTCCATGAGCCACGGGAGGGTAATATTTTTCAAGCTCGAATTGGTCGCGATCGTCATAGTTGTCAAATATCAACAACCACTTGGTATTGTTAGGATCACACAGCCAATGGAGCGTTCTCGTAATAATCTCCGACTCATCGAGTGGCTGTGAAACTTGAGCACTGAATATGGAGCCAGCGACTGATTCGAAACTGCTTTTCAATGTGGCTTCAGATGTGGCATTAATCCAGAGCACCGACTGGTAGGATTCACTAGGTGTCTGAGCATATACGATTGCAATCTGTGTTTTGCCAATGCCCCCCTTGCCAGCAAGGGCCAGGCGCTGCTGCTGTTTCTGGAGGAGGCGTTGGGTCTGAGGGTCGGGATGTAGTAACTTGGGAATCTCGGCAAGCTCGGGGTCGCGTCCCACGAAGTAATTCGCAGGCATGCATGGCGCTTGCCCCATGAATATACTAATTGGTCGGCGAAACCCAAAGTAGTCTTTTTCTATCGTATTGACTGGATATGAAATTTAGCGTACTATATTGGTCAAAGCAAGAAACAGTTCAATCAGAAGGCCAGATTCGGGTTCAAACATCATAGGAATATGAGCAGGCGATGTGAATTGGAAGCAACACATTAGGTTCTCTGTATCAAAGTACCACTGCGGGAAAATGAAAGTAGATGGGTTATGGCTGCTTCATACCAGAGGTAAAGTTCTGAGTCCGGACCGGGCCATTGTTGTTGATTTGTTGGCCGCTGCCACTATTGACTTGACGACTAACGGTGTTGACGTTCATCTGGGCCCCATCACCGTGGAAATTTTGGACTGATCGTTTTGCATCCTCGACAGTAGAGATTTTCAGTGATTGAATCTCCTTCAGGATATTCTCGAGCTGCTCATTCTGACTAGGACCTGCAGAAACCGCTGCCTCCTTGTTGACTAGGATTTGCACGTCTTGCGTGATGGCTTTCATAAGCTCGTCGACCTTGTATCCTTCACCTCGTAAGCTGATGAGCTTCGTGTATCGCTTCCGCCACTCTGTCAAGTCCCCGGGGCCAGAAATGACTTTCTCAAATGTTTTTGCCAATTTTCGAGCCTTTTCATCGCAATCCTCGAGAATCATCTCCAAGGCCTGCCAGGAGTCGGATAATAAGGAGCCTTCGTACAGTTCTATATTGCTCTTGTAGGTCCGAAGGATATGACCAAGCACGGGAAGTCGTCGTCCGACTATCTCAAATTCCTCGGAGAACTGGATGTCATTTCGAGCACTTTCGAAAGCTTTGACAGGGCCCTCGAGGGCGGTCACCAGCCCAGATAAGCTGTCAGAAACTTGAGCACTTGACATGGTAGGAGGGTCGGAACGGCGTGATTCGACTTGAGTAGAGTATGAACAAGAGAAGGCCAGGAGAAAGAATGTGAAAGTCGGAAACGTCGCTTGCGTTCCACAATCCGTAGCAACTAGAGATCAGGGGCTAAAGAGCGGTCAAGGAATGTGTTGGCTGAGCTGACCAGATGTGATAGCGCCCAGAATCCTTTTAGCGCTGCTATTTTTGATACTAAGAGCGGCAGGAAGAGTGCGGCTGAGTGGCACCACGAGGATAAGCAAGTACCCCTGCAAGGAAGATTCGGTACGTGTCTCTGTCTAAAGGATTGTTTGGGCAGAATTCGAACAGAAAGGAAGACTGAAATGAGAGATAAAAGAAAGTATATGTGTGTAAGCAAATGGATCGCACTGAGTTTTACTCAAAAAGCAAGCCATGGTACTTTGGGGTTATTCCCGCCCAACTTCTTTATCAATTATATTGCGCACTCATGCATTACACCCCTGGTCGCGCATTTGAAAAGTGGCTTTTTATTCCACTGCATGGCGACACCAAACACATGGCTAGCCTGGGCAAAGAGCATCCGGCTTATATGCGGCCAGTAGTCGCTAGGTATAGCATGAGCGCGGTCTTTTGATCGCGCGATCGGCATGAAAAGTCTGAGTGTATGTTAGATCGGCTGCGAAGTAATCTGAGGTCGTCGAACGGAATCTTTTAGCTGAACTGTCGCAGAGGATGATTGGATGAGATGCTTCCATATACAACGCCATGCTTTATGGCACCTGAGCATAGCCGCCCGTCGTGATGACCGGCGCTATAACGGAGTATGTATCGTTATACGTGCTAATTTGCTTGGCCAAACCACAGGCTGCCACATCTGCGACAAGATCACGTAGTGGCCCAGAGAATCAAGATCAAATTGTTTCATTTTATGCACTATGAGTCAATCTAGACTACTCACCCACTCACTTGTCAGATGATAATAAGAAAAAACAAACACTAAACAACATATCAGAAGAAAATCTCCAGTCAAAACACAAATCGCAGACCAATCAAGGCCTCATGGATATCGAACGCAAAAACGACAGAATAGGGACAACGCCCATAAAAAAACGAGAGCAGCATAAACCATGAGAACGTGAAAGTGCTCGTGTACAAAGCACAGATTTTCCACCACACTAATATCCAAATGGAAAAAATTGTTAATGACAAAGCGGAATTGAAATCAAAATTACAGTGCAATTGATACCTAGTTGCTCACTCGACGAGTACCAGGTGCATCGCTGAGCGAGCGACTGAGGCTTCGTTCGGAGACGTTATCCATGGCTGTGGCGTTGACGACGCGGAGGCGCTCTCGAGGAGCGGCGAAGGTAGTTTGCACGCGGTGGTCTTCGTCCCAGGTCTCGTCGCAGGTGTCGTCGTCGCCGAGCCAGCCCGGGGCGTTGAGGAAGATGTCGTCGCGGGTGGATCGGGGTGTTTGAAAGATCCCGTCTGACATTCTTTTCTTGGCGATCCAGTCTTTTGCGCCTTGTTTCCGTCTGGAGAGTTCTGCCGAGGCGCTGACGGCTCGTCGGGGTGTGCTAGTGCCGTTGGCTTCAGGGACGATGCCTGGTATCATGACGGTGCTGCGGCGGTCGATGCCGGAGGCGAGAGGGGCGGCTTCGAATTCGGCTTCGCTGCTTGTTGGGCGGCGACTTGAAGTCAACGCGCGGCGGACGCTTGAGAAGATTCCTTCTGGGGGTCTTGGTTTTGAGGAAGGTGGGAGTTTTGAAGGAGATGAGGATTCAGTGGGGGTCATGGTGTCTGCGTCATAGAGGAGAGACTCGTTCTCGGCGCGATGTTGGGAGAAGGTGGTGTGGGCGGTTGAGTATGAGTCTGTTGAGAAGGAATTCTCAGATGGTGCGGCCACGCCGTCGATGTCGCTTTGTGTTGTCTCGCGACTATGAGATGGGTCTAGTTGGTCGAAAGAGTGACCACCGCTGCTGCCCCAACTCAATGGTCGGTCGATGAGGATCCCATGTGCTTTTGATACCTGGCCCAATGGCTTGCCGCTGCATGAGAACGAAAAGGAAGAAGCATCTGACAGGTTACTGGATGTTCGGTCGTCGCTTTTCGTTGGAGAGACTCGTCCCGGCTCCCCAATATCTTTCCGACGACTGTAAAAAGGGCCTAAGCCAACGCCAAAGATTGTACTTCGGGGAGTAGCAAACGGAGTCTCTGGATCCGTGAAAGGATCCTCGGCCTCAATCTCGGCCTTCTCTCCTGGAGGAATCGTCGCCATGAGGCGTTCCCGGAGGATGGCTTCGTCCTCCTCACGCTCATCGATAGGATGGATATCACTCGTCATGTCACTGCGGCGGAATTCTGTGTATCCAGAATGTCTGTAATGTCGTTGCTGGGTGACGGGTCGATTGATTTTAGTTGGACTTGCGTCCCCGAGCAATCCTGTCCTCTCTGCGGTATTCTCGCCCTGCTCGCTCCAGGCACCCCGAGTTGTGGTACTGCGATTTCCTGCCCATGGATAGGCGGGATTTGAGGGTTGCCTCTCGCTCATCTGAGAGCTGCGAATGCTGCTTGTCTGGAACGGGTCATCATGGCCCCAGAAGTGGGCTCGTTCGGCACCTAGAGCCAACTCTCGGAGCTGCGAGTCTCGCTGACCTTTGACCCGACGCTTTCGATGACGTCGCCAAGCATATAAAATGACTGCGATGAGGAGGGGTAATCCAAGACCCAGTCCTACCCCCAGTCCAGCTTTCTGGCCTGAAGAAAGTCCATCACTGTGAGATTTTGACGAGGCCTTGGAACTGTATGGAGCTGAGGGGTTGGTATATGTTCCCACCCAGCTACTCGAGGTCGTGTTGTAGAGATAAACCTGGGAGTTGCGCTGGGAAGAGGTAGTAGACCTCTTCGAGGACTGCTTTGGAATAGTGTATCCACCAGCAATCAGCAACACGTCACCAGAGAGCATGGCTGCTGAATGACCGAAAAGTCCTGTCCCTTCTGCAATTCCAGCCTTGGAAGATGACGGGATTGACCAGGCCCAATCGCTCGCACCCCCGTATTCCTCTCCTACCTCCAGGACGGCAAATTGGGGACTAGCAGGGGTGGATGTATCACCGACCCAGCCTCCAATTACGTAGACCTTCTTTCCGTCGCCAGAAAGAACAGCAGTATGGCCCGACCGGGGCTCTACGGTGGTCTGACTTCGGGCCAGCTCCGTCTTGGATCTTGCCTGAGTATTGACATTCACGAAGCTCCAGCTTTCCTGGGGTACGGAGAATATCGCAAGCTGGGACATGTTAAGGAAGGCTTGTCGGGTATGTCCACCAATAATCAGGAAGTCTTGCTGCTTTTCTGTCGATGCCAGTGACGAAGTAGCCGGGAACGGGACGATGACCATCCCGGCCTCAGGAACAGGAGGTGCGCGGTGCCCCGTAGTCGTCGCAACGTATTTGGAGGTGTCCGTGGCGGAAGGATCTAAAAGAACCATCGATTGGGAGTAGTTCGCCGCCGACACCCATGTCTCGTCTGTTGCATTTGCGAATGGACACATTCCACCGAAGGTATACACAGAGCTTGCAGTCGTGTTGCTGGATGCGAAGGTAAACCCAGCGGACAGGTAATTCGGCCTTGTCGTTTCCTCTCCTAGGCTCACCGAGAGCTGCGACCAGGACCCATTGCCTGTTGAGCTGGTATTGTCGGAATGGAAGCGCCATAGTGAGTGCTGGTCGGATGTATTGTGACAATCGCCGGTGTAAACCGAGATCGCGCCTCGATCATCAATGACCGGAATAAAGGCAGACGTTTGATTGGTACTTTTGAACGGGGTCTCCGGGAGCAAGGTATGGAAGGAGGGGTTGCTGGTGTCGACACTTGTAGATATGTTCAGCGACAGGAACTCAATCTCCCCCGAGCTGCTGGGCTGGAAAAGGTATGCGAGCGAGTCATTGTATTGAGGCGCGAGGAAGAGAGAGGAAGGCGTGAATGGGATTGCGTCGGCGGGTTGGAGGAGTAGAAGCAATGCGAACAGGCCGAGTGGGCTCTGCTTAGGACGGCGGGGATTCATAGCGCGCGTCTGGGATCGCAATCTGAGACCAAAATCAAACGAAGGGATACATTCCAGGATCGGCGAGCATGATGCCACGCGAAAATAGCGTTGTCTCAAATCGTCGCGAATATCTAAGCTTCAGCGATTTGTGTATTGCCAAAGGAAGAGGAAGAAAATTCGAGGTGGTGTGCTCACCATCACGGGTCAGAACTACGGGTAAACATAGACGGGAGCCTCGACCATCTACTTCCAAGGGGCAGAACTCAGCAGAATCTAGGAAAACCAATCAAGCCCACCCTCACGGCCAGTGCCGAGAGTTTTCCAACTCTCAACAAAGAAACGGAAGCTAAATAGATTGCCGAGTGCGCAATCAGCCCATGATCAACGCCGTTGCGCGGGCAACGGGCAACTAAGTGGCGTCTCGATTGCGCGTATTCCGTGCGATCACTTGCATATTCGGTCATCTGTGCACTCCACAACGAATACTTTGCAGTGAAATTGATTGCAGTGTTCCACTCTTCATATACTATTTTCCACTTCCACTACATGGAACATGGCTGGAGACCCTCTGTTATCGTCATGTGAGGGGCTCACCTGCGAGTGCCGTCCAAGGTGGGGGTCAACGGCCCTGTATTATGACTTCATGGGACTTTTAACTATGATCTACAAGCATGTATCGAAACCAGGAAGCTCCCGATCTCCACTCAAATCCAAGGTCTGTGAGCATACGATATCCAGCCCTATATGCACTCAACCGTCGTGATATCAACATCCCGGAAATCTCTAAAATGGGTCGAAGCGAACCCATTGGATGATCAATCCAGGGTCGCATAGCGTCTCTCCGGGCCCCGCCAAGCACATGAGCTCTGTCAAACATTTCTTTTAGTCTTAGTATAACGGCGTTTCCTTGATTCATGCCCGTTTCACGTCCCCACCATGTTTTTCCTCGGCTCCGAGTCAATCGCTGTCAAGTATCCTCATCTGCCGTTTCCAAAGCCTGGACTATCGTCTCTGGCCCTCGGCAACGGCGAGTTACCGAGTATGGTTGTTTTGTCGTTAAGAGTGGACGTTTTACGCAAGGGACGAAGACGTGTCAATGATTGAACGCTTTATCCATTGGGCTTATTGTGAACATCCCTAATCAATAACTTGTCTATTGAGACAAAGCTAGAATTAATGGCCGAAATAAGAATTCAAAGTTGTGTCACATCGCGGAGCACTGAGATTGTCACTGGGCGGGGAAATGGAATCGTTCCTACAATGGATAAAGACACACAACTTCCAATTTTCTCTGCCGATAATTCTATACTTTGAGCATGTCTAGTTGCATGATATATATATAATGATGCTGGAAGTAATTCCCTGTTGTTTTGTCTTCGGTGGTTTGTTCTGTCTTTTTCCACACAGAGGGAAACCCAAGTACCGAACCAACTTCACTTATCAGTTCAATGGTGGTCCACAGATCCCCAGATGATCCAGTATACTGACTTTAAGGTATTGAAATAAACTCAAGATGCTGTTGTTGAATTCTGGACAGCAAAAGTACGCCCCAAAACACCCGGAATAGGCAATCAGTGGCTGCGGCAAAATCATCCGAAAATCTCGGCCCTTACCACGAGTCAAAAAACTCGCCTCAGCTTCCCCATACTCACAGTCTCATTAACCTGGCTTTCGGGACTTCCCAGACTCAAATGAGAATCCCCAAAGTCAAGTCTATGACACGTTTAGTCCCAGTGGGCCCATATTCGCATCGAACCACGGTTCCAACGCCCAAACAGCACGTTGTCACGCCAACTCAACCACTTCAAATCACAACGGGAGCCTAGCACCACCGGTACCGTGTTATAGAGGGGACTCCCAGTGGGCCAGTGGTAAGTTTGCACAGCCAATATGAGCTCAAATCAGGAGTCCAATAGTTCAAAGTTCTGTGTAGCCGGTTCGCAGCATCCCAATCAGCACTGCCCTTGGCTGATTTCCTCCCGACCAACCACCACACTCGAACGGAGGGGTCGCCACGTCCAGCCCGAGCTTATCCGCACTGGCTCCCAGTAATGGTATTGGGCAAAAGAGACGAGGCATACAGGATACTTGGTTTTGGACTGACCTTGAATCGACTGCTGATGGGACCTCATGCCATTGGGGTGACCAATCGCTTGAGCGGTGTTGACAGGGTGGCCTGGACCCCAATGCGTAGAATCGCACTTGTCTGTGATGTGTCGATGTACCTGTCCATCCTGTCCATCCTGCGCAAGGGCGCTCAGCCGGTTATGCAGGTGATTCCGAGGCTTGACCTAATCTGCTCAGGAGCTGCGTGGCGGTCAAAGCAAGTCCGATAACGGGATGGGAAGATTCGAGATTCCGCATAAAGAATACCAGCCTATGCCGAGTTTTCCACAAGACCTTGCATTATAGTAAGGACTCGCAGGGAGGGTCTGGACCAGTCTCCTGTTCAGATAAGGAGAACGCGGGAAGAGAGCTGGAAAGTAAGCGAACCTAAAAACAAGCAAAACCCAATCCTCCGGTACCTAAACCCCAAGCGCTAGCAGTATGAGGAATAGTAAAAGGAATTATCAATTCTCTAGACCGGGGTAGGCATGCACCTCTTCGAAACAGTCTTGTTCCTAGTTCGGACTGCCACCTTCATGCAGACGCTCAGACTATTCTCCGCGCCAAACAAATAGAAATCTTGGGATGGATGACTCTCACCGTGAGCACCAGTCATCCTTGTTCAATATTCCGGCAATTTTGCATCCAAAGGTTATGGCCCGACCCCTCTACAATTCACAAGCTGCATTGTTTGAAACTACTCTATTCCTAGTTTGGTTGCGAGCAGCTTCTTTCCCTTGTTGATCCATCGGTCCGGTCGTTCGTTTCGTCTGCCGAGAGTCGGAAATTGAAGTATCACAACCACTAGCTCCATGTTCTATACTTCCCTTTCCGATACTTAGGTCGGTGAGAGAAGAAATCTCCCTCATCACAAAGATGAAGTACGAATTCAGGGATAAAGCTTGGACCATGTGGCGACCTAATGTGTACTTCAATGTACAGCAAAATACTTTTGATGGAAAGGCGCTTACATTCGGAGCAAGAATGTCTATCAAGACAGCCCGATGGCAAATTCAACGCCATACTATCCCTGATAGAGTCTCTTACATCCCCCAGTCTGGGCATGACCGCCTAAATCCCGAGGAAATTGCCACATACCTGGCTATCACGAGCAACGAATTCGCGTGCTGGCGCCCCTCGGAGGATTTAGGACTGTCAGCTTGTACTTATTGGTTACAGAGTATGTCGATAGCGCTCTATGTTATCGCCCTGAGAAAGTCAAATAGACATGACAAGTTAAGCCTCAAATGCATAATTGCAATATTAATCCACTGAGGTCTATAATGCTTCCCCAAGCTAGGAACAGAGCGAGCATCTATCCGGTCCCTACACCATACGAGATAAGTCTTGATCTGCACAGCACCAGAACCAACGACAACCCAACTCACCAGTCTACTTTTCACAATGTCCGATCAGACACTTCACCCCCCTACACCTCTTATCAATATTACACAACATACAAGACCAGCCCGCGACTAAATCGATTTCCAAGTCTTGAACAACTCAACTCTTTCGATAACGTAGTACAACCCTTTCCCCTTCAAAATCCCACCGTGCCTGCGCACCATGTACCTATCCATCTTCAAAATCAGACCCAAGGGACGTTAATACAGAGTAATAAGAAGACAGAATGTGGCACCAGCCCAGCGCGTTGGATTGAAGCAAGGCGGTCGCCGCTTGTGTCACACAGCAGGAGGATCGGCAAAGACGCCAATGCAGATCTCCGGAGCTGCATCTGGTTGCTCTCGGACGTTGACAGCCGTGCGCACTGACTGCGCGCGGGGGCGCTGGCGCTCAGGGCTAGGGGCGAGGTTTCCAACGCGGAGTTGGCTGGGTGGGCTCAGACGGGTACGGGGTAAGATGCCACGAGGGTTGGGCCCTTCCGGGGATGGAGTATCGTTACGGTAATGCAACAGTATGGACCGGGTAAAGTTTGGGACCTGATGGGCTTGGGCGCTAAGTGTGCAGCACGGATGAGCTAGACCGGGAAAGGGGGATGGGATGCGATGAAACGAGCTGGGTGACTTTGCGGGGTTTGGGTTGAATGGGTGGATACACTAATGGTCTGGATTGGAGAGCTTTGTCGGCATTCGGCAAACTATAGACTTGGTCGAATATGTTAGGCTGGCAGTCAAGAATTTGGTTCTCTACTATTATGGTGCGCTTGCGGTTTGAGTGGTAAGGCGCTTGACTTGTACGGCAATCAAGCGATCGCTATTTCGATAGTTTGCATATTGTTTGCTTTTTCGCATCTCGGAATACTCGTACCGTGTGATAACTTGTGATTTACTCTGAATCTTGTCGGTCGGGTTTATTCGCTTTCTTGTCATAAATGGCGCCGAAGGGAATATTAGAAGACGATAGTAAGATGATACAGGGAAGAGGGGAAAGGCACAGAGGCTCCTAGTTTGACTCGTGCTCTAGCGATAACCTAGTATCCCTAGTTCTCACCTAGGCACTTGAGCAAGTTTTCAATACCTTGTTTCTTCTCTACTTTCGCTTTCTATGACTAAAAGCTTTTTGCCTAGAAGTACTCCTGGTTTCGCCAATCTAAATGTTCCTTGCTTTTGTTTAGTCGTAAAAACATCATGAGAACAATCCTCAAATGAGAGGCTTTGTAATAGTGGGCCTAGAAAGAAAACAAGAAATGCTCAGTCCTCGGCTAATAGTTGCTCATGTCATGGGGCTTCACTTCGGGTCTAGAGGCGGTATACAGTAACAACATCACGGTCTCTGTATTGACTCTATGGAGACTATGGAGATTATGTTACCTAGGAATACTTTGCACTTGATCTATGGATCCAACATCACTCGAGACTAGGTAGATCTAACTCCGATTCCCCAGACGAAAAATTACACTAAGATTGACACGCCACTAAGTCAAAAAAGGTGTTGCGGGTCATCTCAGTTGACCTGTGCGCTAAGCTAAACTTTGGACTTGGCTGGAATGCTACTTCAAAGCCATCACTTTGAACCCGTGGCCCAAGGGGTCAGACTCATCCCCGGATCCTTGTAGGATGGAACACATTCTTTCCAGCTGCCCTTCCTGGATGTACTATGTATTGGCTGAAGTATACGAGAGGAGAAAAAAGAAAGAAAGCCGAGAATGGAGGCTAATTAGGGGGCCCAGGCCCTGAGGTGACGTAATCTAGATTTGACCGCTTTGGGAAATTGTTCGTGGCGCACGGACTACGCTCGGGCCCGGCAGGATTGCACTTACTTCGATGCCGAAACAGCATCATGCAGAACGCCTCTTTGGGGGTTTATACCGGAAGTTATGGGTTATAACCCCAACTTGTATAGCCGCGGTGTCGGGACGTGCAAATTTAAAGCTCCCGTGTCAGTGAGCATTCGGATACTACGGAGTCCCTGCCATAGCTGCGATGGCCCCTGGCTTGCCGAGTATTGGCGAAACGTTAGCGTAAGCAGAGCCAGCCCATCAAAAGGCAAAAGTCTCTGTGGGAAGAACCCACGGTCGAGCTATGGAGGTGACTGGGCATTGGGGCACAGACAGTCGTGTTCTCCCAGACGGTCGGGTTGAAGTTAGTTTCCACGCCCGCTCTGAATGCCGGATACTGTACACTGAACGCCCAAGGACGATTTAGAGATATGTCAAAGTCGATGGCAACCACGGTTCTTGGAGGATACAGAGTATGATGGCTATATCGTTCATATTCAGTTGAGTGGACCGGTCAACCGAAAGGTGATCCACGGACCCGCGCCTCAAGATACTTAGCCTGATTTAAAGCACGCGATCCATTTAGTACCTAGCAGTCGTCGGTAGTTGGTAGTAAGGATTGAAAGGACCCGACGTAATACGTATAGTATAGGTCAGCCAAGTAAATAAATGTTGGCAAGTTTTGGCGAATCCGCCACCCTGTCTATAAGGGAAAACGCTATGCAAACAGGAAGGGTACACGGACCACCCGGAGTGTCGGCCGAAGACGCTCAGCCCCATATGAATGATCATTACCAGAAATTACGGGTAATCTGGTGAAGAACATCTCCTCCCCTAAACGATTTTGTACCCCATCGTCATTGGTATTTCCGTGCCTCTTTTCCCTTGGCACATCCGATCCTCGCTCTCTGCCCTATCCACCCAACCTCCCTTTCTCTTCTTCCTCGGCCTTTTTTTTTTCTTTAGGACACTCCTTCTCAACTTTCATCCTCCCCGATCTCGCTATTACCCCTCCCTCTGCCAAACGTGGCCTCCGAAGACCCAACGCTGTATTTATAGCATCGCCCAACGGTCTGCGCTCCTTTTTCGACTCCGTGCCTCCCACGTGTGTGGGAGTAGCCGAGTCCCTCGTGCAGTAGCAGGTCTACCTCGATCCCCCTTGGCCCGTTGTCCGGTACACGAGCTCTCGACACTCCGAGTCCTGATACCGCAAGTAATGCTGGCTCATTCGTGCGTCTCAATCGAGCACCCCGCCGGCTCTCCGTGAACATATCCAAGAATCGGACAGGAAGCTTCGGGAACATGATCAACGGAACTATTGGCACCGTTGGCTCGAACACCTGAATCTTTCTTTTCTCTGCAAAAAAAGCCCTTATAATAGAAAAAGAAGGATGAACATGACAGAGTCTCGGGCTTCGGTTGCTGGTCTGGAAGAGACGGATCAGCCGATGACTCGGAATGGCCCTGTCGCGGGGGATCCCAAGCAGGATCTCAACCATCCCGACGAGGCGCAGCCAATGTCTGCACCAAACAACAAAGCCGACGTCGGGCGACAACCCTCAAACAAGCAGTCTACAAAGGCTCCCTTGACACCCGATATCAGTGAGGCCCATGCCACCATTCGTCAAGCGTATCCCCACATCTACTCCTCGAAAAACCCCTCTGCCCGCTCCTCCACCAACTCCCTACAAGCCCTCAATGAAAACCTAGTCGTTGATGCCCGGTCGGAAAATGGCAGCATCGGACGGAGTCCTCGGAGGGCATCTCGACAGTCGGACACCCAACCCGAATGGCCCACCTACCCTGAACTCCCCGTCTACCCCGATCAGTCTTATGCCTCGCTGCAGTCCCAAATCCACCCGACCTGGCAACCACCGCATCTCCGACCACGAAGTTCATACCCATCGCAGACCGAACCAGCTCCACGGCCTTATCCTCGTATCGCTCGTACGGCTGGCAACACCCCGATATCGAGCCCAGGCTTGTTCTCTATGAGAAGCCCTCGGGTAGCACCACCTAATGCCTCCGATGATGAGGGCTCTCTCGGAAGCCCATACCTTCACCCTACGCATATGCAGCCGCCGAAGGAAACACATACTGTCGAGGTGGAGCGAGATATCATCACTGGAAACAAGCTTGTCAACCAGTACGAGATTCTCGAGGAGCTTGGGCGGGGTGAACATGGCAAAGTGAAGCTGGGAAGACACGTTACCACCAAGCAAAAGGTTGCCATCAAGATTGTACAACGGTACTCCAAGCGTCGCCGACTAGGCAAGCTGGGTAACCCGGAGGACAAGGTGAAGAAAGAGGTGGCTATTCTCAAGAAGGCGCGACATCCCAATGTCGTAAGTCTACTGGAGGTCATCGATGACCCGAACCAACAAAAGGTTTACATAGTGTTGGAGTACGTCGAGAACGGTGAGATTGTTTGGCGGAAGAAGGGATTGCGAGAGATTGTCCATGTGGACAAGCTACGGCTTGAACGCGAGAAGGCTGGAATCCCTGATACCCCGGCCTTCCTGCAGGAGAGCCAACAGTTCATCCGAACGGCTCAACATCTTCGCCGGCAACGAGAAAGGGCACGGGAGCGGATCGAAGCGCAGGCCGCAGACGCACAGCAAGGGCCCATTCCCGGCTGGAGTTTGGAGCACGGTGCCGAATCATCAGATGAAGAAGATGAAGGCTTAGGGCTGGCTATGCGGAGATCTTCCACCCGTTCTGTTGCGGTTACTGATGATACCTCCCCCAGTCAGTCTTCTGCTCAAGAGTCACTCGCTCCTATTGAGGGGACCATGTACGGTGCCTACACCGACTACCCCTTCGAGCGGCGGTTCAGCACAGCTTCTAGCAGCTTTGGTTATGCTCCGTCCGAGCCAGAGTGGTCTGCAGATTGCGACGACATGTCGTATGTCCCGTGTTTGACCATCAACGAAGCGCGTAGTGCATTCCGAGATTCAGTCCTTGGATTGGAGTATCTCCATTACCAAGGTATCATTCACCGTGACATCAAGCCGGCCAATCTGCTTGTCACTGGTAGTCATCGTGTCAAGATCTCTGACTTTGGTGTCTCGTACCTTGGACGGCCTATGCGCGACGAAGAAGAAGAGGAACTGGAAGCGACTGACGCGACTGACGCGACTGAGCTAGATGATGCCCGCGAGTTGTCTAAGACAGTTGGCACTCCAGCTTTCTACGCCCCCGAACTCTGCTACACTGGTGACGACTTTGTTGAAACCATTGGCTCTATTCCTAGGATTACTGGTGCTATCGATGTGTGGTCTTTGGGCGTCACTTTGTACGGCATGGTGTTTGGCCGTCTCCCCTTTGTGTCCGATGATGAGTACAGCATGTTCCAGACTATCGTCAAGAAGGAGGTCTTCATCCCGCGCAAGCGTCTTGTTCCCGTCAAGGACGAGTCCACCGAAGGAATCCAGAGATTCTGTCGTGACGCCGGTGAACTCGTGTACGAGGACATTGAAGACGAGCTGTACGACCTATTGCGGCGGTTGTTGACCAAGGACCCGGTCCGTCGTATTACGTTGAAGGAAATCAAGCATCATCCCTGGACCTTGGGTGGTCTGCCCAACCCTCGTGCCTGGGTGGAAGAGTCAGATCCCGGCTACCAAAGCAAGGGCAAGAGGATCGAGGTCTCGAACGAGGAGGTTACCAGCGCTGTCAGCAAGGTGCCTTTCATTCAGCGCGTGCGATCCAACGTTGCTAAGTGGTTCTCTGGTCGTTCCTCAAAGGACAAGGAAACTCGCAAGCGTACCTCGGCGAATTCTTCGGATACGCTCTCCTCAATGTCGAGTACCAGCACATTTGGGAAAGCCTCGCGCGGAGGTACAGACAGCCGTCGATCCAGCCTACGTGGGGATGAGGAAGTGCCCCGTACATCCAAGTCTGGAATTCAAAGCGAGCATCCGCTTGCTCAAAGCGTTACTGCTAGCCCGGTAGAGGAGGAAATTAGCTGGGCCACATCTTACTTCCCACTACACGAGCTCAAGCCCTATGCGCCTCCTGCTCATGGCTATTCGCATGCTCATGCTCGAGATACTGCTCCCGCTCCAGAGCCGACTATTCAACGACCTGCTGCTCCGCGACGTGTTAAGTCTTCAATGTCTACCGCCGAATCCACCAAGACAGTGAAGCAGTCCAGCTTCGACTCGCACAGCACTGTCCATCCCCGAACAGGCGCAATCATTGAAGCCTTGGGAACAACCAGCATCGGTAGCATTTTTAGTGGCGCCACCAAGCGTGCATCGGGTGTCTTCGGTTCAAGTCGCAGCCGACGCAGCTCACCAACTGGTGAGACTACGTCAGCGGATGGAGACCGTCGCTCTGAGCCCAGTCTCGCTGTGAGCAATGCTTCTGCCACTGGCCATCTGCGAACGACTGGTCTTTGGCAGGCTGCAATCCCTTCACCTTCCAGGACCCCTTTGTCAGCATCAGCCCACCGACGCAATCGGTCCCAGCAACTTGCAGGCAAATCATCTGCGGAGTCCTTCCACCTCACCAGGGAGGCGCTTCTGCGCCGGCGGAGAAGTGATATCGAGCCCAGCGCCGATGATGCTCTGGCTCCCAGACTTGCAAGTGAAAGTGCCACGTACTCAACAGACTCTCTGCACTTGCCGTCACTAGCACCCCCAGAGCCTGCGTGTTCCGCCGAGCGTCCCAGCAGTGGCATAATCAATTCCACACCCTCCGCCGCCACTATCTCTTCCTCCTCTGCCGACGATTTCACCAGCGGTATGTCCCAGAGCGCTTCTCATCCTAGCATTCCTTCCGTCGTCTCCGGTGCGTCCTCGCTTTCCGGCGATGGTCTTTGTCTTTACCTCAATGACAAAGACTCCGATGTGCCATCCATCTTACGGACTGGTGAGACCGTCAAAGCCCACCGCCAAGGCTCGCTGCGTCCCGAGGAAGACGAATCCAGGTACTACTGCGACGACGAAGACGAGGATGAATCAGAAGAGGAGATTCTAGTGATCGGCAAGAAAAAGTCACCTACCCACAACAAGGCCAAACCCACTCTCCGAACATCAAGCTGATTACACATGAGTGCATGTGCACTGGAAACCATCCTCTACAAACAACTTCGACATAACCCACCACCCGTCCCTCCACTTCGGCCCTAGGCCGTTGTGCGCACCGGAATTCACCCACGTTTCCAAACTTCGTGAAACCAATGACCTAGAGCATGTCAACATACATCAGTGGCCTGTACATATACCATCCTCGCGAGAATCCGCAGACAGAAACAATTTCCAGGTGTTCGTTAAGGGTCCTGGAAAAAAACCTTCACGCCCCCCTCCCAGTCCAGTCCAGTCTGTTTCTTATCTGATTGCGCCAAGATCGTCCGCACAGATCTTTTTTTTTTTTTTCTTTTTGCCCGACTTTACCTGTATCTAATGTTGACGCTGGCTGGCGTGCTGTGATATTTTCTCAAGTCTCATATTGTGGTGTGGATTGCATGATATATGATCGCAGGCAGAGGCTGATGATCTACGAAATGAATAACGGAGATTCCTTCCGAATACAGCTTTTACAACTTAAGTGCTGGTTCCTAAAATTCATTCCATAGGTTTCTTGTCGACGGGACCTGGTGTTGTCCGGAGGGGTATATTGAGATCGTGCTTTAGGGATTCACTGGCTTAGCCTTGTCCCGTTACCCTATGTATAACGAAAGTGCACGATGCCTGGCCGGAAGATGCCATACTTCTGGGCAGAGTAATGGCCTATATGCCTGGAAAGTCATTGAGTGGAGCTTGAAGGACTCTTACCTCTGATCAGAAGCTTTCGTTTACCACTGGCATCGAGAGCCGGTCATTCAGATGAGACAACCACTGATCAGGCAACCCTCCGCCAACCCCACCGGATATTGTCCTTTTGGAATAGAATCTTCAGCGGATAAAACGCCGGCCGCCAACTAGCGCAAAGCTTGGGTTCCCGTGCCTTGGTCCATGCGCAACCTAGTCTTAAAAAAAGTTCCCAAACCTCCGTCTGCTGCAATAGTTATCACCACCTGTCTTCGCTTGAAAAGTCCCATAAGATCAAGCTTGACAGCATCCCTAAAACAAGACACGTCGGAGAATCTCCGCTCAAAGATACAGTCACACCTTCGTTTCACTGCATAAACTAGACCGAAGCTGGGCCGCCTCCGGAAAAATATTTCCATCCCAGGTACAGAATAGATTGTGTGGCGGTTAAATGGGGAAATTCTCCCGTCCATCCAGTCTAGGGGGGTTTTTGGACTAAAGATGCATTAAAAGGGAGAGCTTGCTTCGCAAAAGGCTTGGAATCGCTGAGTAGTTTCTTACCTCATTACGCCCATCATGTTTTTAGCGGCCGTTTTGCTCGCGTCTTCCCTGCTCGCTCCGGCGTCTGCGGCTCTTACTTACCGCGGCGCGGATATCTCTTCGTTGATTGTTGAGGAGGATGCAGGCATCTCTTATAAAACTACCAGCGGAACTACCGAGGCCCTGGAAGTCATTCTCGCTGATGCCGGTATCAACTCTGTTCGCCAGCGTGTGTGGGTGAATCCTAGCGATGGCAACTATGATCTCGACTATAACCTCAAGTTGGCGAAGAGGATGCAGGCTCAGGGCATGACCACTTATCTGGATCTGCACTTCAGTGATACTTGGGCCGATCCTAGTGATCAGGTATGCATTGGATCCAGCAGCACGATTGAAGAAGGTTTCTAACATTCATAGACTACACCCTCCGGATGGTCCACCACCGACATCGACACCCTTGCCTGGCAGGTATACAACTATACTATGGAAGTTTGCAATACGTTTTACGAGAACGACTTGACCATTGAAATGGTCTCGATCGGTAACGAGATTCGCGCCGGCCTCCTTTGGCCCTTGGGCGAGACGAGCAGCTACTCCAATATCGCGCGGCTGCTGCACTCCGCGGCGTGGGGTATCAAGGACTCGGACTTGGCCACTACTCCTAAGATCATGATTCACCTGGACAATGGATGGTCGTGGTCCGAGCAGGAGTACTTCTACAACGAGGTTCTCGCCAGCGACACTGATCTGGTGTCTTCTGACTTCGACTACATGGGTGTCTCCTATTACCCCTTCTACAGCTCCAGCGCGACCCTCGCCGCCCTGAAGACCAGCTTGACCAACATGTACTCGACCTACGGCAAGGAGGTGCTGGTTGTCGAGACCAACTGGCCCTATGCTTGCCCAAACCCTGAGTATTCTTTCCCGTCGGATCTTGCAAGCATACCGTTCTCCGTGGCAGGCCAGGAGGAGTTCCTCGAGAAGCTCGCAGCCGTTGTTGAGGCTGTCACTGGTGGGGTGGGAATATACTACTGGGAGCCGGCATGGGTTGACAACGCAGGATTGGGCAGCAGCTGCTCGGATAACCTGCTATTCAGTGGGGAGACGGACAAAGCACGCGCGAGTGTGAGCACTTTGGGTGATCTGTAAGAACTTCTAGCCCTCGTTTTCAATGGTCAATGGTCAAGTATAGCAAAGGCAGAAACATTTTTTCCCCCGATATTTTTGGCACATAGTTCGGGGTGCATCACCACGTCAGCGAGGCAGACCGCGGGCAATCTGCCTTGCCCGAGCCCAGAACCGCTATACCGTAAAGGGAATAGATCCGAATGGAGTCCGTGGATGAAACTCAGCTGCGTGGCTGTGCAAGAGAGCTAAATGTTCCCAAGGCGCCTTAGCCGGATTCCAGTCTCCACTGAAACACTTCCACATGAAGAATTACAGGGTTGCTAGGAATAAGAATTTGCCGCGATAAAGCTTCGTAGATGGTGAGAGGAAAGTAGATAAAAATAGTTAGGCGACTGCCTATCTGTTATCGGTGGGCTCATCATTGTGGGGATAAGCGTTCCAACTAACAACCTTCATGGTACTGGACACGGTGAGACGAGGATCCCCGGGCCATACGAACGGGTGGATCAGTCATAACTGCTCTTCCCAAGTCAAGAGAGTTAGGGCCCAACTTGCCGATTTCACGGAGCCCCAGACCGCCTTGCGCACGTGAAGTCACCATTTATTGTGTTCCTCTAACTTGTATCTTGCGATGATGCAGCTCTGTTGCTGACATCGTTTTTTTGACTTGTTGTCTTCTGCGAATGCCACATCCTCGTCGTCTTTGCCTCCCTGCGCTGTCCGCGATCCGTCGCCTGCCAACTCCCTAAGGACATAAACATCACCACTCGGGTTTCGTTTCGCGCCAGCTACAACCTTGCTCCCTTCAACTTTCGTTGAAACATAAGTGCCGGCACATCGTTGGCTCGGGTCTAACCTTGACATTGCCACGATGGCGTCCCACGACCATTCCCAGAGAGCCGGGGTCTCCCCCGCAAATGTCGAGCATCGTAGTGTGAGCCCGTCACCCCACGCTCAGCAGTATCATGACCCCGCGGGCCTCAACATGGATCCCTCCATGTCCGCATTCCCCTCCTTCGACAATACCAACCCAGACGGCGTTATCAATGGTCAAGACGCTTATGGCTACTCTGCGCCTTACCTCTCCGGCGCCCCGCAGACGCAAGCCTTCGCACCGCAATCTGAGCCCTTCCCTCCGGCAACCAACACCAACAACATGGCTATGTCGCAGTCATTCGAGACGAGTCTAGTCACTCAACTCGATCACGGATCCCAGGACTTAAGGCACCAGCAGCTGAATGAGAGTTATATGCTGAGCACCAACCCCGGGGAACTGGATTTCGGCTACCAGAACCACAGTCCCAACAGCACGTCTGCGTCCGAGTACGACTCGTCGCTAATGATGGACCCGCAAATGCATCAGCGCCCACAACCCATCCATCAAGCAGTCAACCCGGCCGATCTTGTTAGCCCTGTCTCCAATTCCTCGGTATCTCCTCATCCATCGTCGCAAGAACAGCAGCAGTCGCCAGGTCCCATTTCCCCACCCGGCTCTACTCCTGGCACATATTACACACCCCAGCATTCGCGACACACCTCGCTGGATCCGGCCACGGCGGCCTACCTTAGCGCGCAACCTCATCAGGACTGGCAGAATGTCATGAATAGCTCCGCCGCCTTCCAAGGCCACCGCAGGGCACCCTCGGAGGTGTCTGAAGTTTCATCGGCCAATCACTCTCCTTTCCTGTCTCAGCACGAGTATGACGGTATTGAGAACAATGCGTCGCCATCTCTGGCGCCGCAGAACGATCCCGCTCTTTATGATAATGCACTTGGCATTGAGTCATTCACATTGTCTGAGCAGCAGCAACAACAACAACAACAAGGATATAGCCCGCTTCACAGTCCATATATTTCGCCACGATTGATTCCGCAGCAGGGTGGTGAGATGGTTCCGAACGCTTCTTATCTCTCGCCCACTATGACTTCTCAATTCCCATCTGCGGACATGTATAGCATGCCCCAGGATGACATGATGAATGCTATGAATAGCGGCGTTCCCGATATTGGACAAGCGTCTCAGATGGCACCACCTTCCATCAATGTGGAGTTCGCGCCACCCTCACGCGTTCCCAGCTTCCCTAATAAACCGGCTGCAGATCTGGACTCTTTGAGTCCTCCAGCAATGAGTGAGTTCAATCTGCTTTCAACCCGATCTTTCCAGTGCTAATTTTGATTTTTAGGATCCCGTGTGCGCAGTAAATCCGATCCTTATGCACACCCTGCCTCACGCTCAAGATCCCCAGCGGCTTCTGGGACAAGTCTCGAGGCTCTTGCTCCGAATACACCGCGCTCGCTATCACCCCACTCACGCAGCAGCGCTGGCTCGCGCGACGCATCACCGTCCCGTTCTTCTAACCGACGCCTTTCAACATCGTCAATCGAGAGCCGAAATTATATCTTGGACCTCGCCGATCCCCAGCGCCCCGGCGCACTTCCCGGAGACTCAAAGCGCGTCCAGAAGCACCCAGCCACATTCCAATGCACACTTTGTCCGAAGCGATTCACCCGTGCATACAACCTGCGCTCTCACCTACGAACCCACACAGACGAGCGACCATTCGTTTGCACAGTATGCGGCAAAGCTTTCGCCAGACAACACGACCGAAAACGCCACGAAGGGCTACACTCCGGCGAAAAGAAATTCATTTGTCGTGGCGACCTCTCTCGAGGCGGGAATTGGGGCTGCGGGCGCCGGTTTGCGCGTGCAGATGCACTCGGCCGCCACTTCCGATCAGAAGCCGGCCGAGTATGCATCAAGCCGCTACTAGACGAAGAGTCTCAAGAACGAGAACGAGTTCTCCTCGAGCAACAGCAACAGCAGCAACAGCAACCTTCCGGCCATTTGCAACCTGTTCCCCAGCCACTTGTTATGCCTGGTGTACCCGGTATGGATGGCCAAGCGTCTGGTAACTTCGTCTTGCCGGCTGCACTACTTGCACAATACCCCGCTCTACAGACATTACAATGGGATCAGATCCCTGCTGCAAGTGATGATCCAAGCGATCTCGGGGGCCGGAGTAGTTTCGACGCGAGCTCAGGCGGCGAGTTCGGATTCGACGACGACGACGGGATCAGCAATGTCTCCGCGATGAGCGGCGGCTATGTTGATAATCAGCAAGCCATGTACGGGAATCCCGGACAGTGGAGTGGATAATTCAGATCCAGATCCAGCGACACAATACAAAAAAGGAAAAGCATCGACCCGTCCATCCCTATGTTTCACTCGTTTCACCCCTAGTTCCAGGGAGCCCGTATAGAGGGCATCGGCGTTCGGATAAATGGTGGGAGTGGCCTATTTGCAACTTGGTTTTTTTGATTCTTCATTTCTATACACCGGTACTCGTTTCACGGCCGTCTATTTTCTTTCATTTCTCAGGCTCGACCTTTCGGAAACGTCTGCGTTCATCTTTTTCCACTCGTGAAGTGTGATGCATTTGATGATTTTTATTCCCCCTTGATCATACCCGTCTTCAGTTTTGGTTTAAGTTTTTTATCCTGGGTTTAGCTTGGACGTGGACAGGTATCAGTGGAGTACAATATACCATGTCTGCGACTAAAGTTGCAAGAAATATTAGATCTTCTTTATTTGCTTCTACATTAACTGCCGAAAAAGATACCGAGAATTCTACATACATGGACGTAAAGACCGTTCAGATATCCGTCTATTCCAAAGGATTTATACAACTAGCTCGAAGCCTTCATCACCAACTTCTGCACCTGCCGCAGCCACTTGCGCGAGAACTCCTCCTCCGTAAATCTCAACGCCGACCTCCTTGCCCGCTGACGCATAGCGATCTTCTCCGTCTCCGGAAGCGCAAGCGCCGCCTCAAACGCAGCCGCGAACTGCTCCTCGGTCTCGGCTCTGAACCCAGTCGCTCCGTCACCGAGGTCAACGACAATGTCCTCGCGCGGACCACCCGAGTCGTGCGTCACGCAGATCAACCCCGCGGCTTGGTACTCGACGACGCAGATGCCAAAATGCTCGTTCCACATTGCGTTCACGCCGACAGAGGCGGTGCCGAGGTGGGAAAGGACGGCGGGCCAGCTAGCGTCGCAGAGGAAGGTGGTGTTATCGCGGATGCGGAGTTCGTGGGCCAGGAGACGGAGGTTGTAAATGTGTGTTTCGTCTGGGCTGGAGTGGCGGACGGAGCCAATGAGAACGAGTTGAGGGGGTGGGCTGTCTGCGTTGGCTGGGTTCTTGGCTCGTTCTTGAAGCAAGCGGGCGAATGAGCGCAGGACTAGTGGGTGATTCTTCTCTGGTCTGAACTGCGCGATGTAGAGTAGGACAGGGCGGCGCGTTCTTTCACTCTCTGCGGTGACATCGATGGTCGATTCGAGCTCGGAGACGGCTGTGGGTGGGAAGACGACGGCTGGGGAGGATGCGGTTCCGTCACCTTCGCCGTTGTCGGTGCTCTTTGAGTTGCCCCAGAGTTTACGGATGTGCGCTGACGTCCAGGAGGAGTTGCACATGACGACGTCCACGTGTCGGCCGACCCAGCCGTACAGCTGAGCGAAGAGTTGCCAGTAGCGGCGCTTGACGGCGCCCTTTAGGCCTTTGCCAGCTCCGGAGTTCATGCCCTGCACACCACTCTCGTCGTCGAGAGACGCCAGCATGTCGGTTGAAATAGTAGGGTAGTGAACGTAGGCTCCGGTGGGGACTGAAGGAAAGAGCCACTTGCTGAATGCCAATGTAAAAGCATAACCCATGGTATCAATGAACACATCCGGTACAAGTAGCGTGAAGGCGTCATATGCGACCACGAGAGATCCCAGCGACTGTCCTAGGAGTGTCATGTATGGGTATGAGCTGGCAACAATGTACTTGCGCGTTGTCAAGTAGAGCAGCACCACAGTCGGAGCGTGCAGTTGAATGTTGAACCGGGTCTCCACACGCTCCAACATAGTCGCCTTGTTCACCTCATGGTCACCAGTGTAGATTGCGCAGATAGCTTTCGGCCAGCGCTTTTGCGTTGCGCGCACCGCTTCCCAAAGCACTCGTTCTCCACCACCACCGGCATTACTACAAGACACGTCAGTCCAAGTTCGAAACAAGCAATAGAACCAGCCCTACCAAAAAGGATGGAAAAATCCAATAATACCATCCCACTCGGCATCTTCACCGCCACTGCTCTCACTGCTGCTCGTAGTCTTCACCCCACCAGTGCTGTCCACCTTCTCCCAGTCCTCATCTTCCTGACTCTTAGCCGATGAGCTCGTAGAGTCCTTAGTGCGCGACACTCGAGCTTCCTCCTCCTCAGACCGCGCCCGCGCGATCACGTAGTCCCGGCGAGAGCGCGTCCGTCGGCGAATCAGCCATCCCACGCCGCGAAAGACCAAACCGACCAGGCTGCCCACGAGTTGCGGCAGAAGCACAACAGTCGCGGTAATAATAAATAGAACCAGAACGGCGGTAGATAAGAAGGCCATGGTGGCAGAAAGTCACCAGGGGCGCATGGTAGAAAGATAGTTGAAGAAAGTCAACAAGGCGTTGACGTAACATACATACGTGTCACCTGATTTCGTGTTTTCCCCTGCCTCGCCATCTTTTTCCGCTCTCCTGCAGAGAAGCTCAATGGCCGCCCCCGCCATGAATAACCTCCGTTCTTTGGGGTCATTACGCTCCCCGAGAGCTCTGCTCTTTGCGCGTCCACAAACCCGCCACTTCCACCCGACAAGACCGACCCGCCTCGTCGCCGAAGTGTTGGATGTATCCTCCGGCTTCATCCATGGCGTTCATTCGGTCACTCACCTGCCATGGGTCGTGTCTATTCCCCTTACAGCGGTGATTGTTCGAATGCTAGTTGGGTTGCCATTACAATTCATCACGCGAGTCAACGCCCGACGGGAACGAGATATCGCACCTCTGATCCATTCATGGCAAGTCCTTGGCATGAACAAAGTCAAAAAGGTACCTCCAAAAGAGCAACCGCAGATAATGAGAAAGATGAAACTGGCGGTCAGTATGAATTCTCAATCTCTGTCGCGCAAGTGGAAGATCATGCGGGGGTACCGGTTCCTCAATCTCCTACAGTTGCCCGTCTGGTTATCACTCATGGAGAGCATGCGCGCGATGACCGGCAACCAAAACGGAATCATCCCGTATCTATTGTCATCTGTTGGCTCAGGTGAGGCCGCAGAATCCCTACCGAGACTAGAACCGAGTCTAGCCACCGAGGGCGCACTCTGGTTCCCCGATCTACTGGCCGGTGACCCGACAGGCGTCTTGCCGCTGCTTCTCAGTGCTTCTATTATCTTGAATATCCGCAGAGGCTGGGGCATCACCACGCCAGCTCGGGATCTGGCTGATCTGCCGACGGCGCAGATGTATCGTGCTACTTTCTTCCGGGGACTGGGAACCTTTCTTCAGATCTTGGCTCTTAACATTGGTGCGGCGGCTTTCATTAATGAGTTGCCGGCTGCTCTTATGATCTACTGGATCACTAGTACCAATGTGGCTACGTTACAGACCTTCTTGTTGGAGAAGTACATGTTCATGCAGCCGCCGATTCCCAATTTCCAGAGGAAAAACATGGTTTATCAGAGACCTGGTGTTTCTGATCCCTTCAAGCTGAAACTGACGTGATTGTGGCATCCGGTCTATGGTCATATTACAATGTGCTCGCTGGCTGCAGCACTTGAGATCGCCATATCCAGACTCCCATCATTCTGTTTCCTCAATATGGAGGCAATACGCAAGTTACCACCCAGACTCCTGCGAAACACTTAGCGCAGTGAATATCAGGAGCCCACTTCCCACGACACAACGAGTGAATCGAGTGCCTTGACTTCAAGCCCAGGCATTGGGATCTCCATGTCTCCATTTCTCTATGTCTTGGATACCAACTGCGACTAGAAGGCCAAGCCAAAGTGCTCCAGTAAGCTTGGGGAAATGTACAGTGAGAGTAGAAATCAGATTCTCTGAAGAATACTTACTCGTCTTTGGGGTACCTACCCGAAACCACCCTAGTCGTATCTGGCTAAGCTGTAAATAATTGTTTTCTATAAATACACATGTGACCTATGATGCTATATATTACCAGAAATTCAAATACACGTTCTGCGCCCCCTCATACATGTAGCCTCGCCGAAAGGCATGCCGAAAGGCAAAGTGCAAGAGCTCCCCTTCTTCTTCAGTAAAGTGGATAAGTGGTTCAGAGATGCTGAGATCCCAATCAGAGAATAAGGCAAGTCGCGATGACGAATGTCTAAGATACGAAACTACCATTTTGCAACCTGGGATCAGGACAAAGCCAGCCATCAACAAAGTTCTGGATACTCCAGAGATGTTGGAGATGATCCTGGCTCGGATAGATATGCGCACGCTTCTCACATCTGCTCAACGACTCTGTCGCAACCGGATGGACCAGATCACCAAGTCACCGTCAATCCAAAAAGCCCTGTTCTTCACTCCGATCACAGAATCCGCATGGGGAATAGGAAAAAAGATCCTCAACCCGCTATTGACGGAGACTTTCCCTTCTATCTTTCCCGCCGAGGACAGACCGAATGGCTACAAGTTCAACTTTTCCGACTTGATCATGACCAAAGACGCCTCAACCATGGCTCCATTCGTACGAAATGAAGCAAGCTGGCGCAAGATGCTTGCCCAACAGCCCCCCGTCTCAGATATTGGGCTTTTCCGTATCTGCCACGCAATGGGCGGCGATAGCGCTGGAAGTTCCAGTATCGCGGTCAGTTTCAGGCCCCATACCATGATCTGAATTCACGAGTATCGGGTAACTAATATGCGTTTTTACAGGCAGATAAAAAGACCCAAGAATCCGGATACAGTGGTCTTCGGATGGAAAGGCTCTTCGAGCTTTTGCTCTTCAGTCCCCAGATTCAGTTCTTGCCTTACACCAAAGCACGGGTGTATTGGTCTATTGAAGAGTCGATCTTGTTTAACGAGAGCTCTCAGAATATCAACGATGAATTCTTTCGGATCATGAGCAAGTTCGGTGTGGTTCTTTATACACGCGAGGTGATGCAATGCTCTGTGGCCATGCGACCTCGAAGCGTCGCAGAGCTTATCAGGAGGGAGATTATTGCAGCGTATAGAGAACACGGTATGGATGTTGATTTCAAGAGAAAGGATATCGAAGAATCGAAGAGTGAAGTAAGTGGCTTGAGGGGGGGAAGACGGTAGTTGTCTCTCGCCGACAATCCGGGAAGTTCATGATGATTACCTAGACCTAACGAGTGTGAACTTTTGTGATATGTTTTAATATTGGACAAATGAAAGATAAACAAGCTAAATGCTACAGACGATCCGTGGGGTTTCTCATTCTAACTTTGTAACAAAGCTCTTATATCATTATATCAAACGAATCATCAGAAGCATGGAGTGACTTGGCCAGCACCAGACCACCGCTAGGCATCAAGTACAGACCGTAGAGATATAATAGGAGGATGAAGTAGTTCATGGGCTCCCAGACCCGGGTGGGGCACATGTAGGTAATATAACGGGGTGAACGAGGGAAGTGAAAGTCACCAGAATGGCAGTGTAGTCGGAAATATTGATTCGATTCTAAATTTTAACAGCCATTGGCCGCATGCTTGATCAGCCCGAGCATACTGAGGGCTGCTATTCTAGGAGTTTGTTCATCATTAGACGGTTTGGCAACGAATCCCCGATATGGATATCGCCAGCACGGAAGCTGAACTAAGTGTACATCGTGGCAGTTGCGGGGACAAACCCGAGTCTTGGGCCATAAGAAGGAAGAACAAAATTGAGAGCTGGGAGTATTTGCAGGTGACCTTAAGTATCCAGGTCCCAGGACTTGTAGTTTCACTAAGCAGAAGTCAATCCAAAGTCAGTAGCTACAGTTGAAGTTCTCAGATGCATTCAAGCAATCCTGGAATAAGATGTCTAGCTTAAAACAGAGGATATTAAAAAATTGAATTTCATGGCCTTTCAATGGCTCAGACTCGAAGGTCTAGCATAGCAAAGCAAATCTTAGTAACACAAATCATATTTAAAGCTTCGCCTTGGGTGGCTCCTCTGAAGCGCTGGCTTCCTTGTTGATTTCAACAGTGCCACGCGAGTCGGTGCCCTGGCCGAAGAAGATGACCTCGACGGTGACATCGTCGCTATGAAAGGTTAGTATGGCTGTTGGTCAAACTTCAAAAAAAGGGACATACCGGTAACGACGAGAGTACGGGCTAGGCAGGGTAAGCAAAGCACATATCATGTCTTTGTCCTTGCCTCCCATGGCGTTGCGGACGAGATGAGTGGCAACATTCTTGTCCTCAACGACAAAACGTTCAGCTGCGCCGGAGATATCATATTGCTGCTGGCGGATTGGGCGGCGCTGGCCCTCGGTAGATGCATCAGTCACTGCCTCAACGGGCAGCTGCTTCTGGCTGTTGAAACTAAACCAGCTCTGCAGCCATGCCTTGTTGCCGCCGCCGGACTGCTGTTGCTCGAGCCATTGACCGACGAGGCCGACAACCTCTTCGTTGCTCAGCATCTCCCAGAGGCCATCGGTAGCCATGACGATGAAGTCGCCCTTTGCGGGGTCCATCTTGGTAGTGGTGATGATGGGCTCGGCGGTGACATAGGGGGGAGTCTTCAAAAGAGGAGACGGAGTGCGTCCAAAGAACTTCGCCTTGATCTTGTCTTGAATATCTTTGGTCCACTTGTATGTGGCGTCACCGAAGGAACGGCTAGGTTCCAGCTGGCCAAGAATACGGCCATTGCGGGTCACGTAGGGTTCGTTAGGGTGCTCTTCCCGTAGGCGCTTCATCTCAGAGGGGGTACCACCAGTCTGGTCCTCCGAAAGAGCGGTGGCAGTCCACTTTCCACTAGGTCCTCGGCGACCCAGAACCGCGCGCGAGTCACCAGCGACTGCGACCTTGAGGTCCTTTGAGTGGGAATCGTAGAAGCTCAGAAGAGCACATGAACCAGAGAGTGCAGGTGCAAGCATCTCTGCGGCCACATTTCTCGAGTTCTCCTTGAGGACCTTGTCCACGCTCTTGTTCACAATGTCGTCGTCGAGTCGGAGGAAACCCTGCTTGATAGCGGCGTCAACAGCCTCCGATGAGGGTCTCAAAATCGAGGGATCGGCCGCGGCGGCTTTGTACGTCGTGTTAAGTTCACGGGCAACGTATGAAATGAGCACATTCCGTAGCTTGGCAGATGTTGTCCAACCGCTGGAATAAGGTTAGCAACCAAATGTCTTACTTGCATCGGCAATTCCTCACGAGTGACCATCGAACACTGCCCAGAACATCCAATCACTGTTCGGCTCTCCATTTGTGCTACCAGCGACGGTGGACGGCACCTCGACGATCTTCTCGGCATGGTCGTCCTCAATTGGGGAGTTGCTAGGAACCTGGACAATATCGTATCTGACAACACCCTTGCCTCTGTTCACCAAATAGGACTCTTCATTCTTTCGTAGCTTTTCCGTAGCTTGTTCCGGGGTCAACATGTTTAAAACGCGTCGGTCAGAGTCGTCGGTCGTCTTTTGTAGAGGCTGGTCTCCGGAGAGAGTCGCTGTGTAGAACTGGTCGTTACTCACTAGGAGAGCGCGTCGGGTCGACTCGGAGGGGTCTTCAGCGTGTGCGGATGTAATTGCGCTGGATGCGAATCCTCGAACCTGTGTTGCGAGGGACTGAGCGTTGCTGTCTTGATACGCATACCATGCTCCAGAGGCGACGACAGTCGAAATCACGGCGAGGGAGAAGTTTCGGAGATACATAGATGATTGCAGAGCTACCGGGACAAAGAACGGGCGTCTACCTCCAGAATATGGGCGCAAGCCTCGTACCTGGTTGTGATGGAAGCAGAGCGGACTAGGCCGTTTACCGGCGAATTGCCATACTGGTGCACGCCGAGCAGTGCGGAGCGTTTGGACAGTGGCCCGACGCATTGATTCGAGATCGGCGATGGGAGTGTTGTCCAACGGTTCGTAATTCTGAGCTGCCTCTTCAAGGCGTTTCTCAGTATTCAAGATGACAGCTAAGGAGAATGAGCATCTCTTGATAAGTGAATCACGTGCTTTGCTCCTCAGGCACGACACTATTCCTCATTGGGCCGTGTCGTCATTCCCCGCGGATTTCGAGATTCTTTCTTTTGATCCAACCTTGAATTTCAATTCGCCGCTGAGGTGAGACGTCGAGATGTCGTCGCGTGCCATCAGGAAGCTGCAGAAACTGCGCGAGCAGCAGCAACTGGAAACAGACGAACGTGATGACTCAAGCGACAATGAAGCCCCGCGCCCCGCTAAGCCGAAGTTCAATGCTTTCGATCTTCTCAATGCCGGCGATGATGAGGATCAAGCATCAGAGGAGGAGGTGCCAGAGCCTGTAACGCATGACCCGCAGCCTGAACCCGAATTCGAACCTACAAAGCCGAAGAGCGCTAGCAAGAAGAAGAAAAAGAAGGCCAAGAAGACCAAAGCAGCCGCATCCACCGAGTCGGCATCCAAGCCATCTGACGATGCAGAGCTGGACGAGATCGACCGAGCTCTGAAGGCTCTGGCTATGGATGGACAGCACTCGGCCGGTGTCGATCTGTCAGCGAATACACAACTCAGTCGAGATGCCGCTTTCCCTAAAACCACAGATGAGCTGCTCGGCGTGGAACCAAAGTTCCTTAATGCAACAAACGAAATGCGCCGGTTGTTCGGAAACGTGGTTCTAGAGAACTTTGACCAGCAAGATGCAGGCTCGGGCCGCAGGCGGGATCGCAATCGCGAAACAGTCGACCTTGGCCAAGCTTTGACAGGAAGATACAGCCCGGCCAGCAGAGGCCAAAGTCTGGCGGGTGTTACATTGCGTCGAAATGTCCTAATGCAGGGAAAGGATGATTGGCCACGCGCGCCGAGTGGAGGTCTAGGCATGGAGATTGTCGAGAAGTATCCTTTGGGTGATACCCTCTACAAAATCGTGCACAATAAGGCCTACCAGGATGTACAAAATCAGTTCGACCTCTGCGTCGAGTCGATGGATCCGCAGCGGTTGATTCATCATCTTCAGTATAACCCTTACCACATTTCTACGCTTCTCCAAGTCTCCGAGATTGCCAAACATCAAGGTGATCATGCGGTTTCTGCCGATCTTCTGGAAAGAGCGCTCTTCAATATCGGGCGCTCCGCCCACTCTTCATTTAACAATAGGCTCAAGGATGGTCAAGCCAGACTTGACTTCTTGAAGTCTGAGAACAGAGAGTTGTGGCTCGTGGGTTGGAGGTATATTGCCAACTTGGGCATGAAGGGAACATGGAGAACTGCCTACGAATGGGCCAAGCTTCTTCTCAGCCTGAATGACTCCGATCCCTACTGCATCAGGCTTTTGATCGATCATCTGGCTCTGCGTGGCCGAGAGTATGCGCAGTTCGTCGATATGTGCACCCAGACTCGCTTTAGCCGTGACTGGGCTGATCTACCAAACATCCAATGCTCACTGGTGATGGCTTATCTGCGCCTGAACAGACCTCAAGACTGCCGCCGGCAACTCCACGACGCCATGTCTCGTTACCCGTGGGTGTTTAATAGACTCGCACAGGAACTGGATCTTTCACATATTCCTAAGCAGATCTGGGGCAAGATGCCACCAACTGGGTCTCACGAGCTTCTGACCGAGCTCTATATCACTCGTGCCAAGGATCTGTGGAACACACCTGAAGCTGTGGCTCTTATTATGGAAGTCGCCGACACGCTCTCCGGCGAGGAGCCCGTCGAACCACCAGAGATCACTCTGGATATCGCCCGTCATGTTGTTCTATCCGATATTCCCAAGGTGACAACGCATCTACCAAACCGCTTCGTGTCAGGTCGCATGTCCTCTTCAGATCCTCTTCCCCCATACGAGTCCGATGCTTTCCGTCAGCAAGCAGATCCAACCCCGGCCTATCTGTCTCGAATCCCAGAAGGCGGTCGACCACAATGGCTTCGCGATTTAATGGACCAGATCAATGACGGAGCCATTGCTTTTCCACGCTTCCAAGGCGGCGACGAAGAAGAAGAAGGAAATGCAGGGCAGAACGAAGTCGCAGATGCGCGCGCAAATGCCCGAGCCCGTGTATTGGATGGTGACCAACAAGTTCTCAAGCAATTGCTTCTGGGGGATAGTCTGGATTCTCTGCAGATGTTTTTGCACCAGCACGGAGTCGACCGGGGTAACTGGGGGGATGTCGTGGACTATGCTCCGCTGACGGATTTCCTGGAAACTCTCCGGGCAATTGAGCCAGAAGAGCATCGTCAGCAGTTGCTGCACGGCCCCATCCAAGTTGTCGTTGGTGAATTTGCTGTTACCATGCTTGAGGATGAGTTGGAGATGATGGATGAAGAGGGCATGTCTGAAAATAGTGATGTATAGCCGATTTTACAAAAGCTTGATATTAAATAGAGTACAAAAGAACCTCACCCGGGTAGTATTGACCTCAAACCAGAGTTTCCAAAGCTCATAGAGCTTGCCCCATTTTAGTCAAATACCTGCCATAGATGGTTCTGCAATTATATGGGGCGGCGCCTGATTCTCGCTGCAATGCCCCAGAAAAAGGGATGTACATTCTGCGTGGGTTAGATTTATCTCTTGGGTAGAAGAGACGGCGCGAGAGTAGGAGTTAACTAGACTAGAGTACTCTATGGATCTTCTATTACCCTCGCATCATGGTCAATACAGATCTGGATGACTAGTGTCATTGCCAAGGAAGAACACAGCCCTATAGTGGAACCGAATGCCGGGAGGGCGGATTCAGGCCTCATGTATCACGCAGTTACTATATCTGCCCATTTGTTCGCAAACAGGCATCGTGGTTCGAGATTTCGGATAGAATTCACAGTCTTAGGGCCTGCATAGCAGCAGGAAATTTAAATTTTCAACTTTGTGGTACGATAGATTATCTTGCATGTACAGACTTGACCATAGACCGCGTAGGCAATGGTCATGAGAACTTTAGCTCTACCACTGAATCACTCATCTGTGCATCTACCTCAACTTCTCGATCGCCTTTAGTAAATCAGCCATCAAGCCCATAGCCGTGACCTCACCTCCGCCTCCACCTCCCTGTAAAATCAAAGGAGTGGCATTATATCGCTTTGTTTGTATGGTAACAATCTGCGTGCCCTTCAGGCTGGCAATAGGGCTGCTCTTATCCACATTCTGAAGGCCAACTTTGATGGTCTTCGTAGGCACATCAATACCACCAATATACCGCAAAACTTTGCCCTCTTTCCGGGCAGCCTCCTTCAACCTGTCCATCCTGTCATCAAAGCTAGGTAACTGGTTCATGAACTGGGCAATCCCCTCGGACGATGACGGTAACGAGGCGAGCTCAGCGGGTATGAGCGATTCAACTGGGAATGAATCCGGACTAGAAACCTCAAGACCAATAACCCGGGCGATGATGGTAAGCTTTCGTGCAAAGTCGAGGCCGTTTAGATCTTCTCGTGGGTCTGGTTCTGTTTCTCCCTCTTCTTTGGCGTGGGCGACTAGGGAGCTCCATTTCACCTCGGGCGTGTCAGATGCAGGCATGTACTCGCCCAACAGCAGCGATAGTGTCCCAGAAAGAACACCTTCTATTCGAATGACCTCATCTCCAGTTGCAATCAGATCTCTCAACGTTGATAGAACTGGAAGGGTTCCGCCAACAGTACCCTGGTGGTGCACGCATGCATTTCCCTGGACTGCAGATGTGAAGATGTCATTCCACAGTGAAATATCAGACGAAAATCCCTTTTTATTTACCGTCACCACAGACACTCCCTTTTTGAGAAATAAAGGATATGCCTGCGCGAGAACAAGGTCGGATGTGTTGTCCATGAGAATCGCGCGACCCGGGGCGGCTGCGAGATATTCCGCAATGTCTTCTGGAGAAAGAGCATTCGCTTTGATTAATGATGGCGTCGCCACAGCATTTGACCAACTAGTCGCCGGGATGCAGGGGGAGTACGCTGGCGTCGGAGCGAGCAGTGATTGCGATGAGCGGGCCAACAGAATAATCTGAGGCGAATTGGGCAGCCGTCCCAATTGCTCGAGAAAGGCATTTCCAACAACACCGACACCTTTATATCATCAGCAAGTATTCAAAAGGGCTGCGGAACGGGTTAAAGATATAATTTTCCATACCGACAACGCCGAGATAGATGGGGCTGGCCATGATAGTGTTTCGACAATGAATTGACGGTCAAGAAGGCCAGTAACGAGGTAATATAGCTTTGAAACAGATGACCAGAGCAAATAATTCAATGAGGCTTGAATATCTGGGCGTGAGTCATGGAGTCTGACTGATAGGTCGACAGGATGAGATCGTCAAGTCGAATAGCGGTTCGTGGTGCTGCCCCGCTCGGTGCAAGTGCTGACGGGCAACCAGCCCGCTCATCTAACAAAAATGACATTAATTTTAGAGACTGTCTTCCATAAATAACAGTTTGATTCACGTAGATTGATTCTCATAGATTTCATGATCCCGTAACTGATACAATTGAAAATATGGGGCAGCATCGAACAAATAATTTGGTTTTTTTGCAACCAACGAGCGGCTACTTTACTGGAATCCAATTGATTCTAGTCACCATGTGGGCTTTCGCGAATATGGGTCACATCCTTATGCATCTATGTGGCTGAAATCAGGCAACTGAAAGCCAAATTGAGCCATTCTCAACTCCAGCTCTCCTCGAACAGGAAAGACTGATATGGACAAGGTCAGGGAATGGAACATTAGCTTAGACTTAGAAGACTTTCAAGTCTTTGTCCACTATTTCTTTTTCTAGGCCACCGCCCCCCAAACCACCGTCTCTTAGGCAATCGTCTCCTACGCCATCAGTTTCCGAACCATCGCCCCCACGCGATTGCCTCGTAAGCCAGTGTCTTTTAAGCTCGTCAGTTCTCAGTCAATGCTTTCTTCCGTACCTAACGCATATCATTGCTTTGAAAGCTGCCTTCCCAACATTCTTTGACTATACTATATCTTATGTTCATCGATATTGCTGGCTTTGTTCTACTCCACAGGCACCTTTGCTGTTTTCTACTCCAAGTTCTTCCTAGCCAGCCAGCTCATCTTAGGAGTGTATCAGGGGTGTATCGATACCTATTCCAATATGGCAATGCTCTCCCGATAAGTACCATAACTACACCTAGCGACGCACACGACTCTTATCAAGTATACAACCAGGTCATGTGCAGCACGTCCGTGCGCGTGCACCACTGACAGGCTGAGTCATCCAATGAGGTTTCACCATCGCTCGTGCGCCTGCAAGTGTCCGAAAATAAGTTTTTTCTTATCTGAAAATCTGCAATTCTCACTCGTAGTGACATCCCGAGCCTCTACATGATCCCTGTCCTGCTCGTATGATCGCTGATGTTGCCCCGGGACTCACCCGCATCGATTGTGTCATAGCCTCATCTTCCCCATCCAATTTTTCTCAGCTCCACACGTCCCCAGCACGGCAACTTTCACCCGCACAATGACTATACTACAGACGATGAGCAGTCTGGGCGCGGACGGGTCTGTGCCTTTGACGCCGAGAGAGGCTGCGTCTGGTCTTCTGGGTTCAGTGTCTATGACCTGTTGGATTTTCCTTTTGGTATGCTTACCGCCCGTGTCTGTGGTTTTCCTAGGAGGGGTTTTGTGTGTTGAAGCTTCAATGCGCAATCTGGAGAAGATGAAGGATTGACCCAATGAAGAAAAATGATCTAACTAGTCTCGAATGCAGGTCCCCCAGCTTATCGAAAACTACCGCAACGGCAATGCCGAGGCAATCTCGCTCCTCTTCATCTTCGTCTGGTTCATCGGTGATATCGCGAACCTGGCCGGTGGTCTCATGGCAGATCTAGTCCCCGTCATCCTCGCTATCGCAGTCTACTTCTGTATCGCGGACGGTGTCTTGATCGGTCAATGCCTGTACTACAAGGCGTTTAATGCGCGCGCGGAGGTTCAGCGTCGCCGGCGCTCGTCTACGGAGACTCTCGATCCCACTACTCCGCTACTTGGTCGACGATTCAGCGACGCTGTTCCACCGCAGAGGCGACGGAGATCCTCTGGCTCGCATCGCGGCTACCAAGCTGCCGGTCGGCGCGATAGCCAGCCCGAGGATTCGCTTGCCAAGATTGTGGAGGAGAGTGAGTACGGGCGCAAGGCGTGGATCAAGAACTTCATCAGTGTTCTTGGCATCTTCGTTATTGGTATGGCTGGGTGGACGATGGCCTGGCAGACTGGGATGTGGGCTCCGGCGCCGGAAACCCACAACGATGGGGGTGTGGCTACTGGTGGGCAGGTGCTGGGTTATTTCAGCGCTGTCTGCTATCTTGGGTGAGTGTTCGCGTTTATGAATGTCCAATTGATGATACTAACTTTTGGACAGAGCGAGACTGCCTCAGATCTATAAGAACTACTCCGACAAGTCATGCGAAGGTATGGGATGCATTTTGCTAATCCTTATTGTTTCCGGTATTGACACTTAAATCTAGGGTTGTCACTCCTCTTCTTTATTCTGTCTCTCATGGGCAACCTCACATACGGCGCAGGCGTAAGTATTCTTCAAGCCATGGGCATGCGGAACGAAATCAACTAATATTGAATAACAGATCCTATTCCACTCTACTGAGCGTGAGTATGTTGTGACCAACCTTCCCTGGTTGATTGGCTCCTTGGGCACCATGGTTGAGGATGTGGTCATCTTCGTCCAATTCCGCATTTACGCCGTAAAGGAGGATGCTCCCCTCTTCGCAGTGTCATGATTGTCTTTTGGAGGCTTTTCTTGGCGATTGCACTTGTTGAATTTGTACATACATACCCGCTATAGGTTTGGGGAATTTTGGCGATTGTGAGGTGGAGTAGTATTGGGGCACTGTGGCTGGCGAGCATGGCGTTGGGGCTTAAGCCGACGGGGTGTGACGTATATAAAAGTCACGGTGTTAATGTGATCCACTTGTTGCTCATGACATACGACTTAGAAACCAAAGTAGGACAAGGCCGTGAGGTCTAGAAGTCAAGTGGAATAAGAACGTAAGAGCTCAAAGGGGTCCGACTAGACATACTACTCAATGACTACGATAATACCCAGCACCAGAATCAGACGAGACTCCTTGATTCGTGATCGCATGACAGACATGACATCAGGGCTGGGCATAGCTGGCCCATCCAGCAGAGAAAGAAAAGAAACATACAACTACCCTCCAGACCGGACGGAAGCCGCGGTCATGGACAAATCATAAAAGTTGTGCCAAACGTCTGTCTTCAATTCCCCTAATATCCTGGAAGCAACAAAAGTTTCGGAATCGCAAAGGCATCCGATCGAATCCACCTGCGTCACAGAGTGATGCAGAAGTAGATCGAGCACCCAGTCTCCATATGAATGTCCTTGTCCGTTTGAAACTTTTGCTATTTTCTTTTTTTTCTGCCCCGTGATCTAGGTCTTCGTAGAAGGGGTCGTGGAGTATCGAGTACAAGAGAGAATCGTCGAGGGAGCCATCAGGCGGATGCGGGATAAGAGATGTAGGAAAGAGCAAAAGGGAAACGACTTTATATTCGGAGCGGTTAAAGCGCTTAGTCGAAAAGTCCGAATCCCATGTCGTCATCGGACTCCTCCTTCTCTGTGTGGGAGTTAGTATCCATGTCTTGCTGGTTGAGACTGTGCAGATGAACTTACCCTCCTCCTTCTCCTCAGCGGCAGCCTCGGCGGGGGCGGCAGCACCACCGGCGGCGGGGGCACCACCAGCAGCAGCGGGACCGGCAGAGCCGACGTTGGTCAGGAGGTCCTTGACATCCTTACCCTCAAGAGCCTGCAAATTGAGAATGGTAAGTCACCGGACTTGAATAACGTGTCGCACTTCGAATCCTGGTGTCGCAGCGAAACGACCATGCAAAGAGCGACGGGGCTGGTGTCAAAAATTTACCTTGGCGAAGATGGTGGCCCAGATGGGCTCGATCTCCTCAATCTTGGCGGCGCCAATGAGAGTCTGGATCTTCTCGGACTGGAAGATAAATTCGATGTTAGCTACTGTTAAGGCCTGTGCTTGCAAGGTTGAATCCAATGTTTCGCAGGTGATCCCTCCATCGTGATCCGCGTTCCCAACATAAAAGCTTTCGTGTTCACGAGTCTTCTTCAATCCCTCGATGAATTCAACCTTGCGAAAAGAAGCCAACGTACGGAGATCTCGAGGCCCTCATCGGCGAGGATGAGAGCGGCGTAAGAGCAGGCGAGCTCGGCGGTAGACATTTTGTCGACGGGTGGTGTTGACCGGACTGGGTGTCTTGAAGGTGAAGAGTGGATGGGGAGAGAAGAGAAGAAGTGTATCACGAAGGCCTATCCGAACAGGGCAACCGCGCGGGCGTGTGTGGGAAAAAGCCCTCGCTTAGGGCTTGGCCTAATTGAGCTTAGTGTATACTGCATCCCGTGACCTTCACGCTAGCCCGCTCTCGGATATGACTGACTAATCACGGGTAATCGCCCGTATCGCTAGATATCAATCGGTCCGGAACTGACATCACAACCGTGTGGGGTTCAAATACTTTATCGCAGTCTCCTGAGTGTCTCAAAGACTTTTTTCTCTTCGCCGGCTGATTTACTCTGTCTCAACCTACCATCCTATCATCTCGACCGTATCCGCGCTTCGGCCATGGAGTCCCCCGCCGTCCCGGTCCCGCTAGATCCGCAGGAGCAGCCCATCCTCGAACGCCTTCTCCGAGCCCGTGATTCTCTTCTGCTCTTGAAGCAAGACAAGTCATCATATATCAAATCTCGCGACGTCCTTCCCATCTACGAGGAGGTCATCGGAGAGGTTGAAAAGCTCAATGCGGCCCGCAAAGGGAAAGAAAGCACTGGGCGATTGCTGCATAATCGCTGTGAGTACCGGAGTGGAATGTGCATGATCCATGTGGCTATAACTGACCTATGATTGCTTATAGTGGACTATGTGTTTGACGACTGCTTTCAGTTGATCTCATTGCTCTTTTTAACCGTGGGTAGAAACAATGAAGCTCCGGCAGTGTAAGTTAATCGCTACCCCGCGGATTCTCTCTACGGTACTAACATCGGTCCAGCTACTCTTTGGCAACTACTATTCAGGTATGTCTTTCAGATATGTGATTTTATATGACCAAAACCTAACTATGTAATTCAGCGTCTGCTCGACCATCTCGAAGAAGCCGGATTCTACAGTTCCAAAGATTTGAATTCCATCACCAAGACTCTCGAGTCCATGCGCGAAACCCTCGATCGCGGACGCAATACCTACTCCCCCGCTCTTCTCACGCTTCTTGAAAGCCGCTTGGAGGAATGCCAGATCTCTTTAGAGAAGCTGCAAAAGGGGCTTGCGCTGCTGCCTCCCGGGTTGGCGCAAACACATGAAACGCTGGTCTCTATTCTGCGATCCACGTCTGCTGTTAATACTCGCTCAAAGGTGTGCATGTGTTCAACTTCATTTGCTTGGACTGAAACTAATCGTATTTTTCTTTCTAGTTTTCAAAGACGGAAGTGAACAACCTTCGGGAACAGTTGAAGAAGATTGAAATGACCCAGAAAGACGGCAATTTCGTCGACGCCGATGGTAAACCCTTTGCTGGTCAAGATGATCTCAAGTCTTTAATGCATCGGTGTTGGCGATGGACTGAAATTGTTCTGGAGCGGTATGTCTCTACTCTGTATCTGCATCCCAGCAATTTACTAACTAAACCCCAGTGAGGGCAAAATCAACGAACGTTTCCAGGAGCAATACGATCGCCTTCTTGAAATCCGCAACCAGTTGGACCGGCTTTCCGTGACACAAGCTTGGTCACTTCGAGAAACGGATCTGTTTGGATACCAGCGCAAACTCGATAGAATTGATGAGGCGCGGGTTAATGGCAACTTTGTCGATGCTGAGGGTCAACCAGCTGATCTTCACGCTCAACGAGTACGTGCTCGCATCTAAGCTCCACTGCGGGCTTATGCTAACCTGCTTTTGTGTAGACATTGTTATACCTTATTCGACGCAGTTACGCCCACATTTACGCCCTTCTTATTTCATCTGAGCCCGTTTCGGAAGCCTTGCTGCCGGTATACAATCAACTGCAGACCCTCCGCCGGTGCCTTATTGAGGTCAGGGAATCTGGCGGTGTCTCCAATTCCCGTGAACTGTACCCCTACAGCATGAAGGTAAGAACCTCTCCAGTCTTTTTTTTTCTTTTCTATTTTTTTTTTACTAACCAGGGCAGCTCAACTCAATCGATAACATGCGCGTCGATGGCAAATTTTACGTTGGTCCAGATATTCCTGAAGGCCAAGGAAGCGTCAATGCCCTACTAGCCGAGTGCTACGACCTTGTCTGGGAGTTGCGAGCCGCGGTGGCAGACGAAGAACAACAGTCTTAACCCGTTTCGATAAATAAGTGCCTTCTTTTTCTTTGATGTGTGTTAATCTTACTATCTCGACCGAAGGCTGGCCAAGCTATTGCCGTTGAACGATCTGTGGATGTATGGTTGAGCTACTTAATGATTTCCTGATTCTGCTTTGATGAAACGAGAGGCGTTTTATTTGGGACCGAGGTGCCGCCTGGCATCTACAATGGAGAAGATGTCTCCAGTATTGTGCAATATTGAATTTATTTTCCCATTCTATCCAGCTGTCTCGCCAATCCTTATCTTCACGGGCAGTGACTCGTATCCCCGATCTGTCCAGCTCTCGTCTCACTAGCTTTGACCAAGCTTTTGACTCTTTTGTCATTCATAGTCACTGAAGGGGAAAACTCGGTAGGCTTATCCATGTACTAGTAATTCTTCAACTAGACTCGCTCAAATAAAGCCTCCCAGCAACAGAACGATAGATCAGAATGATCTTCAGGACATTCTACGTGAGCACACTCCTAGTGCGAATCTAGACTAGTTCTGGATGGAGCATACTTACTGTAGTACAGAATCTTCCACCTTTAAAACACCTATTAAAGATAGCTCTTGACAGGATTTTGTCTGATTTGCGACTCAGATCTCCTTTTACTCCTACCAGGATCTCTATACACTGTCCTGACTCAGTGTTCTCAATTATTTCCCCATGGTTTACTTGATTTTCAATTACCTATTCTATTCGAGAAAATATTACCTAAAAGTGGAGTTGAGATTCGTCATTCACCAAGTATAGCCCCCGGGTCATCGTGATAAGCATCATGGATCTTCAATTGGAAACATATGCATATGCAATGCGGATAATATGTAGGTACTTCAAGAAATAAGCACCGACCAAAGTACTAAGTTGAATGATTAATAACGATCGCCTCCCCAGAGAAGTTCCCGGTATCGGCGCCACCACCAGCCAATCATAGTGCATGCAAATAACGAATTCCGACCGCTCAAAAAAAAGCCCAGGAAACCTCGATTGTGACTCTTTTCCCCAGTATCCACCCTCCACACTTCAAGATGGTGAGCCAGTTAGTATGGCAGCGCGCCGCTGCCTCGCGCAGGGTGAGTTCGACCCCGTTAAGCATAAATTGACCCCTTGATTGACTCTAGCAGCTGGTCGGACGCCTGTCCCCGCAACGCCTCACCCGGGGTATGGCCACCGAGGCCGCCTCGTCGCGTATGCCGCCCTACCCCAAGATCGTCCGCAACCTTGAACAGGTCCGCAAGGTTCTGGGCTCTGAGCGTGCCCTCACTTTGGCTGAGAAGATCCTCTATGCCCATTTGGACAACCCTGAGGAGTCACTTCTCACCGGCACCAACAATGGTCGCGATATCCGTGGTCAAGCCAACCTGAAGCTGAAGCCTGATCGCGTGGCCATGCAGGATGCCTCTGCGCAGATGGCTCTTCTGCAATTCATGTCCTGCGGCCTCCCCTCGACTGCTGTTCCCGCCAGTATTCACTGCGACCACATGATCGTTGGTGAGCGTGGTGCCGATACCGACCTGCCCGCCTCCATTAAGGGCAACAAGGAGGTTTTCGATTTCCTGGAGAGTGCTGCCAAGCGCTATGGTATTGAGTTTTGGCCCCCAGGTGCTGGTATTATTCACCAAAGCGTTTTGGAGAACTACGCCGCTCCCGGTCTGATGATGCTGGGTACCGACAGCCACACCCCTAACGCTGGTGGTCTGGGTGCTATTGCTATCGGTGTAGGCGGTGCTGATGCTGTCGATGCGCTAGTCGATGCTCCCTGGGAGCTGAAGGCTCCTAAGATCCTCGGTGTTCGTCTTGAGGGTCGTCTCAGCGGCTGGGCCTCGCCCAAGGACATCATTCTGCACTTGGCTGGCAAGCTGACTGTTCGCGGTGGTACTGGCTTTGTTGTTGAGTACCACGGTCCTGGTGTCGAGACTCTTAGTTGCACTGGTATGGCCACCTGCTGTAACATGGGTGCTGAGGTCGGTGCCACCACCTCGCTCTTCCCCTTCTCTCCCAGCATGATCCCCTACCTCGAGGCTACTCACCGTGGTCACGTCGCCCAGGCCGCTGCTGAAATTGCTGCTTCGGGCCCTGGTAACCTGCTGCGCGCTGACAGCAAGGCCGAGTACGATCAGTTGATCACTATCAACCTGTCAGAGCTTGAGCCTCACATCAACGGTCCTTTCACTCCTGACTTCTCGGTTCCCCTGTCCAAGTTCGCCGACACTGTCCGCGAGAAGCAGTGGCCTGAGACCTTCGGAGCTGGTCTCATTGGTTCCTGCACCAACTCCTCGTACGAGGACATGACCCGTGCTGAGCACCTGGTCAAGCAGGCCTCCGCTGCCGGGCTCAAGCCCAAGTCGGACTTCTTCATCACTCCTGGCAGTGAGCAGATCCGTGCCACTCTGGAGCGTGACCAGACCCTGAACACCTTCTCCGAGGCTGGCGGTGTTGTGCTGGCTAACGCCTGCGGTCCCTGCATTGGCCAGTGGAACCGTACCGACGAGGTCCAGAAGGGTGAAGACAACGCTATCTTTACCTCCTACAACCGTAACTTCCCCGGTCGTAACGATGGTAACCGCCGTACCATGAACTTCCTGGCTTCTCCTGAGCTCGTCACTGCTCTCGCCTACTCTGGTTCCACTACTTTCAACCCTATGACCGACTCTCTGACCACCCCCAACGGCGAGACCTTCAAGTTTCAGCCTCCTCAGGGCTCGAACCTGCCCGGTGCCGGCTTCGAGGAGGGCAATCCCAACTTCCTGCCCACTGCTGCCGTGCCCAACCCAGACGTTGAGGTCAAGGTGTCCCCGACCTCGGACCGTTTGGCTCTCTTGGAGCCCTTCGCTCCCTTCCCCGAGGGCGATCTGTCAGGCCTCCAGGTCTTGTACAAGGTCAAGGGTCAGTGCACCACCGATACCATCTCCGCTGCCGGTCCCTGGCTCAAGTACAAGGGTCACTTGCCCAACATCTCCGCCAATACCCTGATCGGTGCCGTCAACGCCGCCACCGGCGAGACCAACGTCGCTTATGACGAGAGTGGGAACAAGTTCGGTATTCCCGAGCTTGCCGAGCAGTGGAAGGAGCGCGGCATCGAGTGGCTCGTCGTCGCCGAGGACAACTACGGTGAAGGTTCCGCCCGTGAGCACGCTGCTTTGCAGCCCCGTTACCTCGGCGGCCGCGTCATCGTCTCCAAGAGCTTCGCCCGTATCCACGAGACCAATCTGAAGAAGCAGGGTGTTGTTCCCCTGACCTTCGCCAACCGCGAGGACTATGACCGCATCGATGCCTGCGACAAGGTCGACACCGTCGGCCTCTACGACACCCTGCAGGCCGGTGGCGAGGGCGAGATCCAGCTGCGTGTCACCAAGCGTGAGACCGGCGAGTCCTTCATGGTTCCCGTCAAGCACACTCTTAGCAAGGACCAAAGCTCTTTCATCCTTGCAGGCAGTGCGCTGAACCTGCTGGCCAAGAAGGCCAACGCCCAATAAGTATATCTTGAACTTTCCTAAACAAAAAGTCGTTCTCGGAGTTGTTGATCCGGGGTGAGGGATGCATATTCACTATTTACCATAGCACAACTTTTGCACCATGTATTGGAGACTTAGATTTCTATCGTTTCTGCGGGCTAGATGATATCCAATGTGATCTGTATTCTATTATTACATCCTCTACCCTGTAGTCAAACCACCCTTCGCCATCTATTTCCACCCCTGTCCAAGCTTCTCTCTATACTCCGCAATCATCTCGGCGGAAATATTACTCCCACCGCAAACAACAACCACGACCTTCGTCTCAGGGTTCAACCCCGGAACAACATCCTTCAGCCTCCCATTAACAGCAACCTCCAAACTAATCCCACACGCCAACTCAACCTGCAACCGCATCTCGTCCGCAAGTCTTAACACACCCCTCGCAGCCTCAGCATCCGAACCAACAATACTCTCAACAACCAACCCCTCCGGCGGCGAAACCGCATTTTCAAACGCCTTCCCTGCAACACACAACGCACCTAGCGAAGTAGCCTGAGACGTAATAGCCCTTAGCGAACTCAACCTCCCCTCCCTTAACGAATGCGCCAATGCATCTGCCCCCTCTGTCTCAACCGCCACAACGCGAACATCCTTCCCCTTCTTCCCCTTCTTCAAACACTTCTCCAACCCCCCAACAACACCATTAAAAAGCCCACCCCCACCAACACTACATATCACCACGTCCGCAGGAAACTCTCCATCCTCGCCACCCAATTGCGCCTCAATCTCCTCAATCAAGCTCCCAGCCCCCTCCCAAACATCCTCATGATCAAAAGGCGGCACATACACATTCCCAGGCTGTCCCTTGATAAACGTCTCCCGAAGGAACGTATCAGCTTCAAACCAGCTTTCACCATGCTGTAGGACCTCCGTAGCCCCCGCGGCGCGTAGCTTGGATATCATGAATGGTTTCGTGCTATGCGGGACGACGACCGTGCAGGGATGGCCTAGATCTCGCGCGGCGTGCACGGCTGCAAGGCCTGCGTTTCCGCCTGAGGAGCTGTAGAAGTGGATATCATTTGGAGTGGATGGGGAGATGAGGGATTTGAGGATTAGGTTGCCGATTCCGCTGAGGCTTGTTAGTTTTATCATAAGGTAGGTAGGTGGATTGGGGAAATTGGGCAGGAGACGTACCGGGATTTGAAGGAGCCTGAGGGTTGGAGGAGGTCTAGCTTCAGGAAGATTCGGCTATTTTGGGCATTAGGTTAGTTTGTTGTTATTTTTATTTTTTTGGTTTGAGCGGTCAGGGTTGAGATGGGTGAGGGGGATGTACCAGCCTGCTTGTTTGGATAGGCTTGAGGATTCAATTAGGGGTGTTTCGATCCAGGGCTTCTTGATAGATGGTGAGGGTGAGAACGCCATTGTTGCTTAGTACGAGGGAGGTGCAATTGGGGTAGTCTGGAGTTTTGAGGCTGGTTTGGTAGGGGTTTTTTACACCGTTGCTCCCCGCATGTACTGCGCAGGGCGTGCCTATCTTATCGGGGCCGATGCGGTATCGCTCGGGTCTTGATACATGCTTGCTCTATGAGGTTGGGGGCTTTGTTGTTGGTTTAATTAATGTTCAAAGCAATATAGGAGGTGTTGTGGAGATTTTGTTCCTGATTTCGAAAACATAAACGGTGTGGTTAGTTCCATGAGTATGATGGATCAGGGTTCATTTGCTAGGCGGCTCTGATATATAGATGGACAGAAGTACGAAATTTCTACAAGAATCTTTGGCTAATCTTACATGGTCCCCGAGGGCCTATCGTACGTAGTTTTATCAAGAAATGCAGTAGACTCCATTCATAATCATCATAGCATCGCAATATAATATGGTCAAGTCTAAAGCTCAAGCGTGTACACGTATGCAAGGGAAAGAGAAAAGAGACCCACGCTCAAAACAGATTCTTACGGACCCGGGCGATCAAGAGAGCAAGACAAAATAACACCACACCAACACACAGTCTACTCGCTATCACTGGCACTGCCATCGCCCATGTCTTCGTCCCCGTCGTTCTGGATACCCTCAGCAAGGATGTACTCGGCCTGCTGGAGAGTCTGCTTAATATCGGGCTTGTTGAAGACCAGATCGGCAGGTTTTTGACCATGCTTGTTTCGCACACGGGGATCACAGCCAGCCTCGCACATCATCTTGACCATCTCCGTGCCCAGTTCCTCGTCCTTCTCGTTGGCGTATCGCACGGCGATGTGTAAAGGTGTGTCCTTGTCCTGTCGGGTAAGAGGGTCGCATTCAAAGTACTGGATGTCGAAGAGAGCGTCCATCACGTCGTCTGTGGGGATCTGTTAGTGGCGGAGAGAGAGCATGCGGGGGTTGACGTACAGCTGCCGTATTTTGCGCAGATGTGCAATGCGTGGTTTCCCAAGGCGTCTGTCACCTCGTTGAAGAATTGTGCCACCTCCTTATTTGATTTATCGTTCAAGCCGTCCAGGACTTGCTCGATCAGGTGTGGCTGGTCTCGGCGGCAGGCTTCCACGATCAGCTCGCGGGGAGAGGCTCCCTAGACGTGGTTTTGTTAGCGCGCTGTTCAGGGCAAGTTATGGGTTCTGGCACTCACTTCGTCGTCGGCCATTATTGCGTGTGAGAATCGGTATTCCTGGGATATTGGTGTTGTATTGGTATTCAGTCGCGCGGCGGTGACGCGGAAGGTATGGGATTCGAAACGTAGGCAGCGAAGTGGCGCAGCGGCGGAGAGCAGTCTCGGGCAATGCACAATCCTTTAAGCAGCGGGAATACGGTATATACACAGAAGAAGTATAATCGTAAGGTCACGCTCTGATCAAGTTGACATTGTTATTTCATCAGGGTCCATCCCACGGCGGGTCATGTGATCATCCGGATCCCCCGCCTACTAGCCGCGCGCCTATCCGTTCCGCGCGGAGATTCCGTCGCCAGTTCGCTGAAGCTGCGCCGGCGAATTCTGAGATCTGTACGCCATCTACACAGTTTAATTGAAGCTACTGCGTCCCAGCCGGGGCTATCGCCATGCCGCTCGTCTGTTCGTGATTCCGAAATCCCCTCTGTGAAGCAGTGACTAACAGCTCTCCAGTCTGCCCCAACTGCGCCAATGCGCTGACCATCTCCCGCATGGAGTCGACGACCCAGTATCCTATGGGAATCAACCGATTCGAATGTCGCTCATGCCCTTATGAACACGCCGTGCAGCTCGAATACTTTGAGAAAACCGAGATGAAGCAGAAGGAGGTGGAGGATGTCTTCGGCGGCAAGGAAGAATTTGCCAACGCCGACAGCGTCGCCAGTGAGTGCCACAGCTCTGCAGACTGCCCGGAGGACCAAACTAACATTTCAACCAGCGCAATGCCCTGCGGAACACTGCAATGGGGACCGTGCATACTTCTTCCAGCTGCAGATTCGCAGTGCAGACGAGCCGATGACTACGTTCTTAAAGGTAAGCTCCTTACATCCAGCATTCGGCCGCATGACTGACAGCTAGGCCAGTGTACGTCGTGTGGTGCACGGTGGCGGGAAAATTGAGGAACCCTCTTCGTTGCTTATAGCGACCGGGGGAGTGTTTCAGGTCGAAAATGGCGCATTTACGAGTTACGGCGTTTTAGAGAAATTCACAGAGCCAGTTCAGATACCCAACCCAAAAATTGATCTACGTCAGGGCGATCCCGCGCGCACAGGTAGTTTCCGATTAGCATGTCCCGCGGCGGAGAAAAGAAAAAGAAAAAGAAAAGCCAAAAGGGAAAAAATTGGGTTAGACACAACCACGGGACTGCTCCGAGTCATTGTACTCCCCTCCTATCATGCTTCAGGGATTGAAGGAGTGCTACTTAGCCCCCTTTCCATTACGAAGTACAATAATAGGCTACCAGGCTACAATAGCAGCTCATGGAAAGTGGCAAAAAGTCCGATGCACGACACTGTTGAAATCTTCAGTGGGTCCTAAGGCGGTGACCGAGTGCCCCTCAGCCGCGGGGTTATCGAGATGAGCACAAAAGAAGAAAAAAAATAAAAATTGATTAGGCCACTCGCGGTGAGCATTAAGGAAGGGAAAAAAAGAGCTAAACGTAAACAATGCAAACCTAGAGGGTAAACGATGGCCCGATGACTGCGTTGCTGCCCAGTTTGGATCAGACAGACCCAGTCAAAGTGAGTCAAAGTGAGTGTAGTGGGCTGGAAGGAGCCCGCAACAGAAAAAAATTCGCACCGAGTGGGGACCCGAGAGCGAGGGAACCAGGGAAAGTGGCGGTAAGGTAGCAGTACTTGATAGATAGTACCCAGACTTATGATAGAACAAGTACCAGTACAAGCCAACCAGCCCACCAAGTGCAGAATCTTCATGGTGGGGCAGCCTCACGCACAAATCAAGCGTCGCACCTGCCAAGGGCTTGAACCCGCCCACGACTCGCCTCCCTCGCTTGCCCCTCCATATAAGGATTTCCCCTCCTCCCCCCTCCCACAAAATTTTTCTTTCTCCCCGTCCGCATCAGTACGTATATCTGTCCCTCCCCTCTCCTTTTCCCTCTTCCTCTCTTCATCCATCTAACCTTCTCTTGTTCAGTACCTCTACGCACGCCGTAGTTTCTGAGCATCGTCGGGATTTTCAAAGTATCTTCCAAAGAACTTCAAAACCGCAAACATGGGGTACGTCTCACTTCGCTCGCTCGACGCTCGACGCTTGATGCCTCTACCTCCCTGCCCTGACCCATACTGACTTCCTTCACAGTAAGGAGGAGCGCTCCCACATTAACATCGTCGTTATCGGCCACGTCGATTCCGGCAAGTCCACCACCACCGGTCACCTGATCTACAAGTGCGGTGGTATCGACTCTCGTACCATCGAGAAGTTCGAGAAGGTACGTTCTCTTCCAAACTTGACCTTCCATAGGCCAGGGTTACCCTTCACTTGCTTCAAGTTCACGTTACTGACCACTCTTTCACTCTACAGGAGGCTGCTGAGCTCGGAAAGGGTTCCTTCAAGTACGCCTGGGTTCTTGACAAACTCAAGGCTGAGCGTGAGCGTGGTATCACCATCGATATCGCTCTCTGGAAGTTCCAGACCGCCAAGTATGAGGTCACCGTCATTGATGCCCCCGGTCACCGTGACTTCATCAAGAACATGATCACTGGTACCTCCCAGGCCGATTGCGCTATTCTCATCATCGCCTCCGGCACTGGTGAGTTCGAGGCTGGTATCTCCAAGGATGGCCAGACCCGTGAGCACGCTCTGCTTGCCTTCACCCTCGGTGTCCGCCAGCTCATTGTTGCCCTCAACAAGATGGACACCTGCAAGTGGTCCCAGGACCGCTACAACGAGATTGTCAAGGAGACCTCCAACTTCATCAAGAAGGTCGGCTACAACCCCAAGTCCGTTCCCTTCGTCCCCATCTCCGGCTTCAACGGCGACAACATGCTCGAGGTTTCCGAGAACTGCCCCTGGTACAAGGGTTGGGAGAAGGAGACCAAGGCTGGCAAGGCCACCGGAAAGACCCTTCTCGAGGCCATTGACGCCATCGAGACCCCCGTCCGTCCCTCCAACAAGCCTCTCCGTCTTCCCCTCCAGGATGTCTACAAGATCTCCGGTATTGGCACTGTGCCCGTCGGCCGTGTCGAGACTGGTGTTATCTCCCCCGGCATGGTTGTTACCTTCGCTCCCGCCAACGTCACCACTGAGGTGAAGTCCGTCGAGATGCACCACCAGCAGCTCAAGGAGGGTCTCCCCGGTGACAACGTCGGCTTCAACGTCAAGAACGTCTCCGTCAAGGAGGTTCGCCGTGGTAACGTTGCCGGTGACTCCAAGAACGACCCCCCTGCCGGCGCTGCCTCCTTCAACGCCCAGGTCATCGTCCTTAACCACCCCGGCCAGGTCGGTGCTGGTTACGCTCCCGTTCTTGACTGCCACACTGCCCACATTGCCTGCAAGTTCGCTGAGCTTCTGGAGAAGATTGACCGCCGTACTGGTAAGTCCGTTGAGGACGCCCCCAAGTTCATCAAGTCCGGTGATGCCGCCATCGTCAAGATGATTCCCTCCAAGCCCATGTGTGTTGAGGCCTTCACCGACTACCCCCCTCTCGGTCGTTTCGCCGTCCGTGACATGCGCCAGACCGTTGCCGTCGGTGTCATCAAGTCCGTCGACAAGTCTGCCGGTGGTGCCGGTAAGGTCACCAAGGCCGCCCAGAAGGCTGGCAAGAAATAAGCGATTCGCGCATGACAGAAATGCCTTGATGAATCTTTTTTTCTTAAAAATGCTTTTATGGATGTCGACAGCTAGACTTTGCTGTGTAGTTTGAAAAATACTACATACAGATTCGTGTCACGCGAACAATACTTTTTTTCTTCTTCTTCTAGTAGGCTTGTAACTATCTCCGTACATGTTCTTGTAGTGATCCTCATCGTCCACGTCTCCTCATCGTCCACGTCGAAGCCTTGAAGCAATTCGATTTTGCAAATGTGTGGTGGACCCCTCCTTGCTACCCCTCCGCCCGACTTCACCAGCCTAGCCACCTTCACACCCTAGCCTTCACCACCTACAGTACAAGCAAAGAATCCAAGATCTTCTCAGCCATACATACACTATCCTTTGAAACACGACTCATCTCCAAATTCAATCTCACGACGACGCAAATCCAGTAACCCTTGCAGTCCATGAGTCATGACCTTGATAAGAGATCGCAGTCTTATTGGCTCAGGCATGCACGTTTTTGAGTCACGGCCGTCGTTGGGTTTTTGGTTTGGCTTGTTTTGAAACTATTGGAGCTGGATTTGGAGTTGTGGAGATTGGGTTGATGTAAGCGCTTGTGTCCTTGGTTTTGGTTCTAGGCCTCGTGACTTGGTGCCTTGATGGACCAGGTTTAGGCTTGGGTTTGGTCGTGGTGTAGGGCGTCTTGCAATATTGTAGCATTTCAAGGGCTGGGTTTAGTGGCCTACCGGGTGAGGAATTAAAAATCTAATATCTTCGCTCATGCGTTGATTGTGGTCTACTATGTACTCGAGTGACAGTGTCGAGAACGGCTAGTATAGACTCCCAGATATATATTAATCAAAAAATAGAAGGTGCATTGAATATTGCTGGGTATCCTTCTATCAGTTGAAAAACCTCATCACGAAACTCTTCCGGTCTCAAAGCCTGCTCAATCAGAGTCACTATCCTCCTCTTCCTCAGAAGAACTCTCTTCCCGCTCACCCCTCCTCGACCTCCTAGCCACAACCCTCTCCTCCCCATCACCATCACCATCATGACCCCCAGTCCTAGTCCCAGCACCAGCATCGTTCACCCCATCATCCTCCTCCTCCCTCCCCCTCTCCACAACCCCCCCAATCCCAAGACTCCTTCTTAACTTGGCCTCAAACTCCGCCTCATCCGTGGCCCCCACAACTCCATAAACACTCCTCGCAAGCCCGGCCACACCCCCACTACCAACCTCAACCTTCCCCCGCGGTCCCACCATATACTCAATGATCTCCTCGCCGCCATCCATCTCCCGCGTCTTCACAATGTATCCCTCCTTGCACAGACGCTGGAGTAGTTTCTCCGTCTTGTCAATAGGCGTGTATTGGTCTGCGTTCATGCGCGCGAGGTATCGTTCGAGTTTCTGATCACCGAGAGTCCCGCCATTCAGAGATATCACGGCGATTATAAATGTGTACAGCGCTGTGTAGGTGCTTTCCGTTGTGGTGGAAGGGGCCTTGGTTGGTTGGAGGACTGATGGTGTGCGGTATTTGGATGGGAGGGTGCTGGTTAGGATCCAGGCTTTGTTGGTGCTGGATGGTTTTTCTGTTTTTTGCGCGGCTGGAGTTCTGTTAGTTTGGCTTGCGCTAGAATTGGGAGATTTTCTTCCTGGCAATCGAAGAATTGTGGAAGTAGAAGGAGAAGGAGAAGGAGAAGGAGAAGGAGAAGGAGAGAGAGAGAGAGAATTAAATCAAACTCACCACGTCGCTGTGCAATGGTAGTCTTCTCGCGCGCAGGAAGCTCGGTCATCTCCATTCCAAACTTCTCTCGTAGTTCGAGCTGCGCGCTCTCGAAAACAGTCTTGAATTGTCGTGAGCCCTGCTCGCCAAGTACTTTGGCGCTGATATCCGCGCGCCGGATCGGGAGGCGCGAGTATTCGCTTGAGAGCGCGAGGCGGACCATTTTCTGGATCATTGCGTTTGCGGATGACGCGGGCTGGTCTGTGTCGTCGGACATTTCAGCTTCTGGGGATGAGCTGCGTGGTCTTTGACGGCGGGATGGGACTTCGCCGGAGTCTGAGTCCGCGGCTTGGTCTGTCTGGTGGGATGGGGTTAGTGTGAGGGTGTGGGAGGTTGAAGTGAGATGAGATTACTGCTCTGCGCTTTCGAATTAGAGGCATTGTGGCTTTTAGATGGTTGGTTGTGTTTGAAATGTTGGTGATCATTGAAGACGCGACGCGGTCGGTGACTTATTTTAGCCCGATTGGGATAGGTGGTCTGTGCGTGGACCTTATCTCCGGCGTTTGGCGCCTTGATGCTTCGTGAGAGATTCCGTAACCTTACAAAAGCAGCTCTCGATGATATTACACATTTCAGGGAGTCATAGGGTATACAATGTATTTCTGCGCTGGAATTGGACTTGTCGAGGGGAGTCATTCGTAAAACGCTGAACAAGGCAAGCAAGATATATCAAGGCTGAACGAACAACGTTGAAAGCATTCATGCACCAAACATTAAGAACAGCAGAAGGAAATTTTTTTCTCTAGAGAAAAAAAAAAGAATACATCAAACAACGCTTAAAAGGGGGAATCTAATCAGTGGCTGTTGCTCTTCTCGTTGATGACTTCCTTGACTTCCTCCTTGGATTTCTGCAGGAAGGTGCTGATCCAGGCCAACGACTCCTGGGATAGCATCAAGCTGGTAGTGATGACAGCCTTTCCAGAGGCAACGAGACCATCACCACCGCACTTCTTGTACTCAGTTCCGTAGACGTCGAAGACGTGATCCTTGACATCGCCTGCGACGCGCACCGGGTAGCCAGCAGTGTTGTAGATGGTGCCGCGGATCTTCTGGGTATCTTCACGAATGATGGGGAAGCGGGAGTCGATGTTGCTGAGGCCCTTGTCTCCCAGGTGATCGGCACGCTCTAGGTAGGGAGCGACATAGCTGTAGGGAGTAGCGAAGTATGGGAGGATGGGTTTGGCGAGACGGTCGTAGCCGTGGTCGGCAAACTCGAGGGACTTAGCACCGTAAGGGTTGCTCTTGAAGAGCGAAATGGAGTCCGAGACCACAGGGTAAGAGGTCAGATGCTGGATGGGGCGTTAGTTGGGCGGGTGACGAGATCATGTCACTCAAAGAGACTCACGTTCAGGAATTGAGAATGGACCTTCTCGCCGTTGACGACTGGTTCACCCATGGTGGCTGGATCTGCGTGGGGCATTAAGGAAGTCAGGAGGATAGAAAAGAAAGGGAAGTAGCAGTGGGTAAAGTAAAAAGAGATAGAAAAGGTAGAAGGTGGGTTGTATATAGACATTTCACATGTGATTGCGCCCTCATTATGCAATTGAGTCGAGGCCCCTGCACAATCGCATCATCTGTGCACTGGGATCGTATTTCCCGGCACCTTTTGCCCAGCCCTCATGGATTCTCGCCTCGCTTTTTTTTTCGATTTCTAATTTCCTGACCCTTTTTTGCCTCACCGACATCTAATGCAGTCTCCCCTGAGGTCAAGAGGCCCATTTAGACTTTAGCGTAGGCAGCTACGATCTTCGAATCAAGAAGAGAAAACCAGTTTCAACTGTCATAGCCGCCTTCGTCGAGAGTCAATTGCATTAGTCGAGACATGGAGGTTGATAAGGCATGGTTTCACATGTGATAGCGGGTCCCAACGTTGACGCATTCAGAGAAACTTCTTTTTCACATCTTTTTTACTTTCTGCTCTCTCTACTTCTACCTGCTAGGATCCACCCTAGCATGACATTTCACCTTCCTTCCCTATCTCATGAAAAAAAAAAGGAGAATGTCACCTTGATCAGCTGGTCTCCTGTCAAACCTTGTTTTACATTTCCATCCAGACCTCCCCCACTCTGGAACGAAAGTCTTATCAGCCATGGAATGCATACCTTGGTTTTATTAAAACCGTGACACCTGCAGACCGGGATCGACTTTCTCACCTGCCTGCACGAGCACAAAATATGCCCACTGGCCTGAGCGTCATCCGAACATATCCATAGCTAGGAATAATCCCTGTAGCGGCTTCTAGAGAATTGGCCCACCACGGGCTTTCGGCAAGGGAGAGGGGAAACAGAACCCCCAAATACGTAACGCTAGCTGCAAGGCATGGCCAAACACGCCTCCAGAACCGGGAAGCTAGAAGTTAGAACATTCAGACCTCTCAACGTTCTGGCCGCGTTCGCGATCGGATCCCGGGACTGCGCGGGCAGGAGTACGCGGACGTGCGACTAGCGGGCCGATTGATTCGTCCTCGAATTCATCGGGTCCTCGGCGATTGGATCGAATCCCTGGTATTGTGCTTTGTGAAGCCGTTGAGGTCACCACTGCCTGTATTTTCCATGCGCCGTGCTATTGGTTAGTGGGTTGCTGAGGTGCGGATTTATGCGACACGAAAGTGGATGACATGGTACGACCGTCAGCCAGGGATATCGGAGCTACGGGAAGGTGTTTGTACTTCTTGTGCGAAGTACATGTAGATCCTCAGTCGAGGCCGACAAGCATATGATAAGAGCTCGGTGATTGAATCTCGGTTGGGTGATTTTGGACCCTTTCCCCAACTTCGCCCTCTGATCGATTCGTCCGGAGGTGATGGACCTTTGTCGATCTGGTGGCGAGCCGCTTCTACCATAGTAAGCTACCATGTACACTAAATCACACAATTCGGAGAATTAGAGGCACTCTTTGCATACTTGATTGGAGCAGCGTGTTCCTATTCTCTGGTCCGACATTGATATCTGGACGCAGATATTTCCCGCGTGCGTTGTTATTCGTGGACCTGGTGGTGTTAATCTTACCGCCGTTCAATTAACAACAAATATCGCGATTTCATCGCCATATACGGACAATCACTTTCTCGATCTATTTTGTGGCACGTCGCGCCACTCGCAACGCAAATTCTTGGACTTGACAATGTTGGCGGCAAGCATGTGTAGGTAGTGAAGAAAGCACCTGCTTGAACGGTATAATATGTAAGTAGATCCACGTCACTGGAGGTTGACGGGCCTATCGAAGCTCAAAGCGCTCTGCTTTGCCGGGTGGCGGGTTTCTGCACTGTCTCCTAGCCCAAATCGAATCTTGGCTGCAGCTGAATATTGTAGCCTTGCCTTCAGCCGCGGAAGCTCATGATTTTGGGGCTGGAATGGAGTTGTTTCACATGCCAAGGAAGAAATTGCGTAAAGGATCGAAAAATTGAGACTCCCCGGACCAGATGTAGTCGAGATAAGATTTAGATCACATGGGACCGGAAGCCACATGTAATGTTTACGCAGTACCCTAATTGTGACGTGAAGCTACGGATACCAGAGAGATAGCAGCTGCCCGTGATGCAGAGATGCACAGACAGCATCAGGACGCACCGGGTTGAGAACGGGAAACGGGAAACCGGGAAGCGGCATAGGGGTTTAAGAGAGATAAGCCACGACGGTGGGATACCGTCAGAGGCGCATGGGACTCGAGCTGGAAAGAGTGGTGCAACATGTTGCACACACACCTGGACGCAAGCGCATGAAGAAAGTAGTAAATTCATGTTTTCCATTTCATAGACGGACGCCAGATTTTAGTGGCGCCCCTCGTGCAAACTGGAGTTCATCGATACATTCCCGATTCTGTTTCCAGCTATGGTATATGCCTTCCATCCCGTTGCAGGGACCGAATGTGCTCGATGCTTTTTTCCCCTCGCCTTCACCTCGAGCCGTGCGCGCTCAAAACGACAAAACGCCGGATAAACCGTTTAGAAACCTATCCCAGTATTAGCAAATTGAGATTTGTAGGGAGAACAGAATGCACATACGCAGAGCTGTGAAGAACCAGCGGTTCTTGCCGGAGGTGTAGCGGTCCTCCAGAGCCTTCTTGATGGTCTTCTTGGCGTCCTCGCGCTGGGAAACCTCCTTGAAGGTGTCCTGGGAGACGGCACCCTTGAGGCCCTCGAGCTCGAGAGTGTAGCGGGTGGGCATCAGGTGGTTGTAGTTGACAACCTTGATGAAGGGCTTGATGCGGCTGCGGCGGGTGACAAGCTTGCTACCCATGCGCTTGGTAACCTTCAAGGGGTAGCGCTCAATGCCGGCGACGATGGCATGGGGGAAGGGGTGAGCCTTGGAGCCGGTCTCCTGGGGCTGGACAATGACGACCTGTAGAGTCGAGAAAATTGCGCTGGTCAGCCGGAATTCTTTCGCCAATTTCTTTGTCCACCACAGGATCGTCTTCTCGTTGTGCTTTTGCCGGCGAGCCTATCTTTTGCTGTCCGCGTTCCTTGATCTCTTCTTTCCTTATCCTTCTTCTTCATCTTCTTCTCCTCCGGGGGGGAATAGCGATTGTCGTACCTTCTTTCCGGCGAAACGTCCTCGGGTGATGATGGCCACACGGCCCACTTTCATGACTGTCGCAACATTCTCGTCAGTATAAAGGTCGTAGAAAGAATCGTATGGGTCGAATACGTACACTTCATTGTGAAGGTCCCGTTAGGCGGCGAGGTTTGGCGGGTGGTTTGTCGTTGTACGGAACAGTCAAGATCGAAGTGTTCGTTTTTTCGCTTGGGGCGGGCTGAGAGGGTTCAGGGCATGGTCGATTTGTGTGCTGCTCGGTTATTGGCTGCTTTGACGAGGACGGCGCTCTAGGCCACTTGGGGAAACATACCCCATTGGGACTAGCACCGGACCACCCCCGGCTTCTTGTAAGGCCTCACCGCCTACGTGATTTTGTTTACGACGATCCGCAGTTGCCCCGGCCCCGTTGCTATGGCGAGAGATGATGTGTAGGCCGCGTACTGGTTCTGGCCATGGAACATCCACTCCTACTGTTTTCTTATCAAGTTGATCTCCCATCTTGTTCTTCGTTCACCGTCATTTTTTGTTTTCTAGCGAAACTCGACTTTGATATGCCTTGAACGACCTTTGCGACCTTGTTTTGATACCTTGATACCTTGATACCTACATTCCCCTACACTTGTTTGTCAATACCTCTCTGAGACATCTTACCTCTTCACACCAACACAATGCCGTCCCAAGGGGAGAGCTCCTCCCGTGACCGGGAATTGGTCAAGTCTGACTCCAGTCGGCAGTTATCTGTTCCAATGTAGGTTATGCCCTTGATTGCGCTGGTCCACGTCCGCCATGAATGACTGGAGACACATACTAAAGCGTCGCAAATCCAGGTGGGATAGTTCTGATCCTGAGCGTGCACCTCCGCCTCTGCCCTTGAATCCTCGCTCAATGAGCCCTGCAACCAAATCAAATGTGTCACCTGGCATTCAAGCTGTCGCGGCCAAGTTCTCGGATAGACCGAGCGAGAGCGCTCTCAGCTCCTACACAACGAATGCCATGCCCAAGTCCTCATCACCAGAGCGATCATTGGTAAAGGGACATCACAAGCGCATGCAGTCTCTGCAGCCCAGTGATACCAAGGGCGATGCGCGCTCCGAATTTCTTAACTATCTCGAGAATCGTTCGCCCGAGCGACCTCTCCGCGCCACTATCTTGGACCCGACAAACAAGCAAGACTCGATTATGCGTGCTGGTTCCCCAACAAGTCGTTCCCCAGAACGAGACCTCCCCAGCTATGTCTCGAATCGATACTTGTCTAAACCCATTATTGGAGAAACCACTCCTTCCTCCCCAACTATGTTGGCCCTCCAGAACATGCAGCTCCCCGAAGTTGACCCTCCTTCACCCTCAAGGGCACCGAAGATGATTGCTGCTGCCCCTGCTCCGACAGAGCCTGAGCCTGCCCACCCAATTGAAACCCAAAAACATACCATGGGGACCCTCGCCTCCCAAATTCACTGCCTGACCGACATTGCCAGCAGCCTGCAGCGCGAAATGTCCAATCTCAGCCGACGAAGCAAAGATAATGCTACCGATCTTGTTAGCTTGAAGGCCGCGACCAATGCGCGCGACGAAGATATTCGGAAGAGTTTGAAGGAATTGACATCGAATTTGTCAACCAAATTTCTGGATGTGAACCCTGCAAGGTTTGATTTCAATGCTCTCCTGAAGCGTGAACATGGGATTGACAGCAGTGATCCGGATAGTTCTCCCAACTCGAAGAGAAGCTACTCTGTGCCTCGCATGCCCAGCCCTAATCTATTTAATTTCGATCGTGAATTCGCCGGCTCCCCTGGACCGATTTCTGACGGTTCCGCAAGCATCGCCCTTCTCGAAAAGGTATTGCGCGAAATGGCAACCAAAGAAGGTGAGGAGAGGCTTTTGGAGCTTGTCGACGAGATAAAGTCACGACCCGCCACAACCGCCTCCGACAAGGAATCCGACAAGAAGATCACCAACATGCTCGAAGAGATTCTCAACCTCGTCAAGGAAGATCCTTCTAGCAGAGCTCTTGTTCGCGCCTTGAGCAATTCCGATAATCTGCTGCCAGGTGACAATATCGAGGGGGCTCGACCTAGGTCAATGGGCTCTATGGATCCCTCAGCTTCCGTGCGCCCATTGGACGTCCTGAAGGGCGACAAGCAGAATCTGTCCTTCTCTGGCAACGACGAAGTTCTTGCCATTCTTCGCACTGTTAAGAACACTGTCATTGAGAGTGGTGGTATTACTAATAGCGTGAAAGCTCTGGTGCGTGAGTTGCGTGGAGAGGTTCTTGGAATGGGCCGCGATCTTGCTCGCCGACTGGAAACTGTTGATGAGACCCGCGCAATCGAAGAGGAGCAAAAGCCTCAGGCCCGTAGCCCCGAAGAGATCTCTGCAATTATCAACGAGAGCCTTGGGGGCCTCCGGGAGCAGCTGGCTGCTACCATCAACGAAAGCCGCCAACACTCCTCGGCATTTGACGAGTTCCAGTCTACCATGAACAGTGCTGCGATCTACTCCATCGTTAAGAGAGCTCTTGATGAGCTTGAGCTACCCCAGCCCGAAGCTGGCCCACAGGGGTCGGTTATGGAAAAGGAGGAGATACTGGAGACCGTCCGGGAAGCAATGGAAACCTACCGGCCAGAGATTGAGCTCCAGAACTTCGGTCTAGAGCGTGAGGAGGTCTTGGAGTGTCTCTCCGAGGGCCTCAAGTCCTACCAACCCCAGCATGAGGACTCCTTGACCTACGAGCAGGTTCTCGGAGCTGTCCGGACAGGTCTCCTGGATTTCCAGCCCTCAGGACCCCCAGCCATCACTCGCGATGAGATTATCATGACGATCCGTGAATGTCTTGAGAATTTCGAGCCTACATCCCGTGGTCTGGACGAAGAGCATGTCGGTCACCTCCATTCGATGCGCGATGAAATCCTTGGTGCTGTCGCTGGAGTGATGGAGAAGCCGACTCCTCGCGGCTTTGATGACGAGCATGTCAATCACTTGAACACTATTCGTGACGAGATCCTGGGTGTCTTTGCCGATTCTATGGAGAAGCATGGCTCTCAAGGTCTCTCCGAGGAGCATGCTAACCTTCTTTACGCTATCCGAGATGAAATTATGGGTGCCGTGACAGAGAACAACGAGAAACCTGTGTCTCGTGGTCTTGATGAGGAGCATATTCAATATCTCAACTCTGTTCGCGATGACATTCTCCACGCTGTGACAGAGACACAGGAGAACGCCGAGTCTCGTGGGCTTGATGAGCAGCACTTTGAACATCTCAATGCGGTTCGAGACGAGATCATGGGCGCTATGACAGAAATCAAGGAGAAGCCTGCCTCTGGCGGTCTAGATGAAGAGCATATTCAATATCTTAACTCTATTCGGGACGATATTCTCCATGCTCTGGCGGAAGCTATGACAAACCCCCCTCTTGCAAAGACCATGGATGAAGAGCATCGAACTCACATGAACGACATTCGTGATGAAATTCTCAATGCTCTGACCGGATCTATGGCTACGCAGAGCATGATCAGCAAAGAGTCGTTTGACTCCGGCATTGGTCGTGATGATATCCTCAGCGCGGTCTCTGATGGCCTCGAGGCACATTTCACCACCGCAAAGGAAGCGGACGAGCCACGCATCTCTACTTCCGATGTTGTGAATGCTATCAACGATGCATTTGATGCTCAGCACTCAGCTCTTAGCACTAGTCTTGCACCGCCTACTATCTCTCGCGAGGACATTATGGCTGCCATTGCCGATGGCATTGAAATCGCCAGCAAACCCCAAGAATCCTCATCGCTGTCTCGCGAGGAGATAACAAGTGCTATTGCCGACGCTATGGAGATCGCTCACAAGCCCGCAGAAATTTCTCCACTCTCTCGCGATGATATCCTCAGCGCCGTTTCTGAAGCATTGGAGAAATCGCGTGAGGCTGACCAGTCGGCCTTGACCACCAATGTTCAACAACCCTCTATCACCCGGGAAGAGCTCTTCAACGCAGTCGTGGATGGCATCGAAAGTGCCAACACTATGACGCGTGAGATCGAATTGAACAAAGACGATCTTATGGAAGCCATCAGTGCCGGTCTCCAGGAAGCCACCAGCACTACCAACGCCAATGTTGGGGATGAGGTGTTAAACCGACTCCAACAGGTTGTCAATGACATGAAGGAGGAGTTCAAGCAGTATTCCGCTGCCAATGGCAAAGACACCGAGCAAGTCCTGGATGCAATCAAGGATGGCCTTGATGTTGTGCGAAAAGAGATTGAAACTTATGTCGGCGGCGCCCACGATGGTTCCGACAAGCTTGAAATCATCGATACCGTTAAGGAGGGCTTTCGTCTGCTCCAAGCCGATATGGAAAAGACCATCCATGATGCTTCCTTGTCCAACACTTCTCGAGCAACCCCCGATACTCCGGAGCTTCTGGATGCTATGGAGAAGGAGTTCGAGCATCTCCGCAGCACTATCAGCATGCTTCTTGTTCGCGACAACGCCAGCAGTGACAAGGACGAAATTCTCGATGCTATCCGTGAGATCGGCGAACAGTCAACTGCCAAGGGCGCCGACGAGGATGTCCTCAGCACACTGAAGCAGGAGTTCGAGAACATGCGGGAGCGCATGGAGATGACTGTTGTTCGCTCTGAGCCTCCTTCGGAGAAAGAAGATATTCTCGCTGCCCTTCGCGAGCACTTCGACAACCTGCGCGAGGAGACTCGCGCAAAGGATGGAACCGAAAGCATATTCTCTACTACCAGTGAGCTGCTGGATGCTTTTAACGACGGCATCGATTCCATTCGTGAGGATATCAAGAAGGTTGCGGAGAAGCCAACTGATTTCGACAGCTCAGAGATCCTTGACACCCTCAAGGATGGCCTGGCCGTGGTGAGAGCTGACATCGATGCCCTTCGTGAGGCGCAGAAGAGCAAGGAGTTGGACGAGGAGGAGGCCGCTCGCGGCAGCGAGCTCACGCTTGCCAAGGACGCTGAACTTGGAGGCGGCATTGAGACCCTCAAGACTCTTATCGCCGATCTTCAGGATAAGGTAGAAGCCATCGACTCTATCCCTCGCGCTGCTGAGCCAGCCGAAGATGCCCTGAATAAGGGACACATGGATGAGGTTCTTGTCGCTATCCAGGAGGTTCAGGTTGCCATCGGTGAGATCGCTGCAGGTCACAGTAACGATCTCCACGAGAATGCCGCCCGCAAAGAAGACACCGACGCCATTCAGGAGCTTCTTATGGGCACCAAAACCCACCTCGAAGAATTGGTGTTCCCTGCCCCTGACACTCTCGCTACTTCCGAGCACATTGGGAACCTTGAGACTATGGTTAAGGAGGCCAAAGACACCATCGCCGACCTTTCTTCTCGCCTGGAAGCCGAGGCTCCGACCAAGGCCGAAGTTGGAGCATTGGAGGGTCTCATTAAGGACGTCTGGATGGCTTTGGAAGAGCTGAAGGGCAAGACCAACGAAGCAGAGGAGGAAGGTGAGGAGGATGCGGACTCTGACAAGCTGATGAAGTCCGATCTTCAAACCGTGGAGGCTATGATATTCGAGGTCAAGACCCAGGTTGATGAACTGAAGCTTCCTGACGTGGAGACCCTTCCGACCAAGGACGAAATCCAGGCTCTCTCAACCCTCGTCACCGACTTCCGGGAGAAGATGGAAGCGGACAACGACATGAGTGCCCAAGGCTTCGAGGCTCGCAAGGTTGAGCACGCTGGTCTTCACGAGAAGATAGAAGAGGCCAAGTTCGTTATTGGAGAGCTTGGTGACGAACTCAAGAGGAAGCTTGATGGCAGCAGTGAAGGCCTCACCGAGCTCAAGCAGCTTCTTGAGGGCCTCGCCCTTACCGCCGAGAACTTTTCCACTGTCGAGAGCATCAAGGAACTTACTGAACTCATCAACCGTGAGTTTGAGCGTGCTCGTGGTGAGGAAGATGCCACAAAGGTGGACCAAGAGGAGCGTGATGCTGCTGCTATGGTCAAGCACGATGAAACTCGGGCCGCCATCATTGTAGAGCTTGGGGCCAAGATTGACGATAAGCTTGGTGAAGTCATGGCCAAGTATGAAGAAGCTCATACTTCGCTCCACTCCAAGTTCGCCGAGACCGAGGAACGTGATATGGCTCACTCTGAGGCTGTGTCTAGCACCCAAGCACTTGCTGAAGAGATCAAGCTCGTCATCGGTGAAGTCGGCAGCACTGTCAATGAAAGTTGCGAGCAAATGGCTGCGGACACCAAGACCCTCTTGGAGAAGGTTGATGAGTCCTATAGCCGCATGGAAGAGATGCAAAACGAGGCCAAATCTCAGCAGGAGCAGTCGAAGGAGGGTCACGAACGAGCAGTTGCTGCCACTGAGCGTGTAGAGAGCAAATTGCTTGAATTCAACCCTCAAATTCTGGAGACTGTTCAGCAAATCCTGACTGTCGTCAGCGAGCATTACGACCACTCCCAGAAGTCTAGTGAAGACTTCAAGTCGGAGCTGTCTGCACTACCCAGCAATATCCCAAGCATGCTCCCTGCTCTCATGCCTCCCCCGGAGGCCGACCGAGACATTGGGGATGACCCTGTGCACACCAAGCTGAACGACATTCTGGAGCACGCCACCAAGAATAGCCAGGTGCATGAAGTTCTTAACACCTTGCTTGAACACTCCAAGAATGACCAGCTTCATGAAAAGCTTGACCGAGCTTTGGACCAAAGCTCCGGGAATGATCGGATCTATGAGAAGCTAGACAAGCTCCTCGAGCATGCCGCCAGCGGCGATGGCTCCGTTCATGAAAAGCTCGATGCTTTGCTCACCCGTCCTGCAACTGTTGTGGATCCTGATCAATCCGTTAATCAAATGATGAAGCTAGACGAGATGCACAGAGACATTATGGAGAACACTCGTAAAATGAACGAAATGTTCGCCGCCCAGTCTGCTCTCGTCGCTGAGGATACCGAGCGGAAGCGTCGTGAGGCGGAGGAGGCTGCTATTGCCCTTGAGCGGAGAATCGCTCAGCGTGAGCAGGTCGAAGCTGAGCTTGTGGGCTTGCACGAAGAGAAGAATTCCCTGCTCAAGATGCTTCAGACTCTCAAGACTGAGAAGGATGATATGACCAAGCAAAACCAGAAGTTGAGTAAAGATCTCTCAGGCCTCGAGACTGCTCTCGAGATCCGCCACGAAGAGATGCAGCAGATGGAGGACCGCGCAGATGGTCTTGAGAAGCGCATCTTGGAAGGTGTCCTCGACCATGCTCGTACCGTGCTCCTCAGCCGGTCCGGCAGCTTGTCGTCAATGAACCTCAAGAGGAATCGTAGTGTGCGTTCCTCTCGGGCTGGCGCTCGCAGCCCCAGTGCCATGAGCAATGCGACCGCAAGCACCGCGAAAGAGCTGAAGGATCCTCGCAGCATTCTCGGCAATGGAGTAGGCATGGCCCTCAAGCGTCGTACACCGAACAGCCTGCAGGCTGGCACAACTGCCGTCCAGCCTAATATTGGCAAAGAGCGCCGCATTCTCAGCTTAAGCCATGTGACAGGCAACCGAGGCGCCAGCGGTGGACTTACCAACCTGAAGCGCAGCAACTCGGTTAAATCAAACTTTTCGCTCCGCAAATCCTCATGGGCTGGCCACAGCACTGTCTCTAACAAGGAGAACGAGGTCTTCCGCGAGGAAGATGAGCATGACAGCGACCCCGAGAGCGATGCTGGCACCGAGCGGAGAACCAGCTATGCGCCCTCAGACCGAAAGTCCAGCTACGCTGGTACGGAACGCAAGTCAAGCTACGCTGGAACTGTTACCGATAGTGTCGTGACTGGGCCTACTGAGAGCATTGTCTCGGAAGATCGTCGGACTAGTGCCATGAGCAGTGTTACTGGACAAGTTGGACAAGAGAGCTCCATTGCTGGTGACAGCCACATGGATGAGAGCTATGTGGAGTCGGAGTCAGAAGACGCCCAAACGGCTCGTGAGAGCGACGACGAGCTTGACGAGGAGGATGATGACCCTGACAACGAGTATCGAAGATCGATTGTGAAGGATGAACATGAGGTGCAAGATGGCATCGACGAGGAGGTTTCCGCGACGGGCTCTGCTATGGAAGTGGAGGCTCTCAAGCTGCTTGAGCCACCTGCTGACAGCGGGTTAGGCTCAGAGATGGCAGTCTAATTGACTCTTTCTTTTGTGACTATGACTTTGTTACGGCGTTGGGTTTGACGTGTTTCCTTTCATATACCACCTTTCTGTTATGTTTTTTTATGGGCCTGTATAAATTCCTTTTTGTGATTAACGAATTATTATTCCCCGTTCATGATGCCAGTGTTCCTCGTTCCTCGTAGTCATCTGTAGTCATCTGGAGTCATCTGGGGTCGTTTGTAGTCATTTGTAGTCATTTGTAGACATTCAGTCATACTCCGTGGTCACTTGCCAAGTTAGGGAGTCAGGTGACGTCCCAACGGATTGTGACTGCCTGAGGCGCAGCGGGTGCTCCGAAGTTGCGACGCTTTCTTTTCCTTCTTCTTGCGCATGGAGCCCTGTGAAAAGAAATAGCAGGTCTCTGTGTTCCCTCTGTGTTCGTTCCATGGTAGGCCGAGGTGTATCCTCCACATACCTCACCCAAAAGCCAGTCCCCTGAACACCCCCGACCCCGAGCTCCCGAATCGCGGTGATAGGCTGTCCAGGGTCTTTCAATAATGCTGGACCCCCTCGGCTCCCCTCCAGCATGGCTGCGGGACTTCTTCGAGCCGTATGCTCTCAAATTGGGCAGCCCGACCCTCTCTGACCATGCCCATGAAGTCATTCTCGCCTTTGTCTTTTACCAGGTCATCCACTCGTTCGTCTCGCCTTGGCTGTCGCCGATCCTCTTTCCGCAGTCCTATCCCAAGTTGAGCCGCCGCACCAAGCTGAACTGGGATATCCATGTCGTCTCACTCGTTCAAAGCGTCATCATCAATGCCGCCGCGCTGTGGGTCATGTACGTCGATGAGGAGCGCTGGTCCATGTCCTCCGCAGAGCGCGTTTTCGGATATACTGGTGCCTGTGGCTTGATCCAGGCCTTTGGCGTCGGATACTTCGTCTACGACTTGATCGTGAGCGCCGTACACATCAGAATGTTCGGTGTCGGCATGCTCTTCCATGCGATCAGTGCGCTCTGGGTCTTCAGTCTCGGCTTTGTAAGTTTGATCCCCTGCCGGTCTTCAGCCCCACCAGATCTAACGTATTTGAACCCTTCAGAGACCTTTCCTCAACTTCTACGCCCCAACATTCATTCTCTACGAGCTCTCAAGCCCATTCCTCAATATCCACTGGTTCCTTGACAAAGTCAACATGACCGGTAGCCGTGCTCAGTGGTACAACGGTATGGCTCTGTTGGGCATGTTCTTCTGCTGCCGCCTGGTGTGGGGAACCTGGCAATCGGTCGTGGTCTACACGGATATGTGGAAAGCCCTACAACAGACCTGGACCGCCAAGGCATCCCCGCTCCTGGAGCCCACAAATATCAGCGCGCATGTCTTCTACCCCACCCGCGACGGCTCCATGTGCATGGACGAGACCTGTGCACGCGCAAATGCCGAAATATCTCGCTTCAAGGACTACACCGCCAATGGCGTGCCAACCTGGCTGGTGCTGACCTACGTTGGGTCAAATTTGATCCTCAACTTCTTGAACTACTACTGGTTCTCCAAAATGGTGGAGACCGTTCTGAAGCGCTTCCGGACCCCCGAGAACGAAGGCGAGAAATCTCCTGAGAAGCTCGAGGAAATTGCGCAGAAAGTGGTCCTCGAAGCCGCTGCCAAACTCGAAGAAGATGAGAGCGCCCTTCGCCGCGGCGAGCTTCCCCTCTCACCAGAGCAGATCGCTTCAGGGATTGACGTCGGCACTCTGGGCGACGAGCTACGTAAACGTCGGGCAGAGTTGGTAGCCAAGGTCCCATTACCTGGAGCGTGATGAATTGGCCTTTTGATAGATCTATGGTTCTGGTAGACTGTTGGTCGTCCGCTGGCTCTTTTCTTTTATTGTCTTTGTGATTCGTTGCATGGACGGTTCGTGTCCTCTGGAGGATACGGTGCCAACTAGCGTTGACCCATATACACTTGGTGGTCTTGGGGGTCTTGGTGTTGCGCTTATATTCGTTTGCATATTTTTTGCTACTAAGTATTGGTGGTCTAATGCATGGTCGTGTCTGTCGATCATCGATTGAATGTTTCAGCTTGTCCTTTTCGCAGCGGACCATACTTCCTCTGCAAAGTAAATATGAAAATTCGCCAATTACTTTGAAACAAAGTAAATTGTAATATCGTGAAGACTTTCTACGGCGGTGGTCAGCGCCACTCCGAAGACAAAACCATGTTCGGTCGGCAGACTTCTGATCATCTACGTATGTTGTTGTGGTCGTAAGGAATATCACCAAAGGGTGCTCGATTTTTGCTCTCTTGATTTTCTCGTCCTCTTCGTAGATATTTTGATGAAGCTCATTCTAGAAAACAATTTAGAACACCTCTTATTTAACCATACCCAGGGAGACAAGGCATGACCAAAATACAAGAGTATCCAGATGATCTCTTTGGTCCAGGCTCTGAGGCAGATTGAAGCAGACGCGTGTATAGAGTGAAGAGTAAGGTTATAGGGATGTGGGTATGTTAAAGATTATTATTCCCCAGTCGCACGTTTCACCGCCTCTCCCTGTCTTCTCGCCCTCCGGCTCATAAGCAGGCTAACCTAAGTACTTGAAAAAAATATAAGAGCAAGAATTACCGAGGCTGTATGTCTAGCTGGGGAGGTCAAAAATCAAAAAGATATGACAAGAGTGGGATTCGAACCCACGCCCCGTAAACGAGATCAGGAAACCAATGTTTGGTGTTAAGGTGGACCTTAACCTGACGCCTTGGACCAACTCGGCCATCTTGCCTGGACGATGTGGAGACGAGCCAAAATTGACACTCTGTGAGAAATCTCATAGTTGGTCGGTTTAGTGGCTCTTCTCGCAGGCTTTGGGGGAATTTTCTTCCGCTTATCTCTTCCATGCATATTAGTTAAGATAGAAGATTGAACTTGATGTGACCTATCAGGTTAAAGAGAGTGAATAGAAGTGGGTCTCAGATTGATTGGATTGGTGGTTTGCGGGGTTCAGAGGGGGAAAGGCGCCATTTCTGGCTTGTAGATCAAGTTTGTCGTGCGATGATTTCTAATACTATAAAGCATGAATCCATATAAAATCAAGTCATAGAGTACGCAAAGAATTTGCTACTTATCAATCCCAACTATAATCTACAACTTGAATTCACAAGACGCAGCCTGATTATGCCTTGTACCGCCAAAATGACAACCATCAATATTAAATCCCGCCGCGTCTTCCGCCGAACAGACGACTATACACCAGGCTCGCCAAAATTGGAACTAACCCACGAGTCCCTACCTTCACAGCTCTCCCCAACATCAGTTCTAATCAAAGTCCACGCGGTCTCGCTCAACTACCGAGACGCCAATATCGTCAATGGTGGTAACCCTTGGCCCGTGATACCTCACGGTATACCCTGCAATGATGCAGCCGGTGAGGTGATAGCCACAGGCACTGATGTCAAGACACTGAATCTGGGAGACCGTGTTGCCCCAGTTATTGATACGGAGAACATCACCGGTCGAGAATCCACACGTTCCTGGCTTGCTGCGGATGAAGATGGTGTTTTGGCGGACTATCTGATCTTCGATGAGAGGGTATTGAGTATCCTCCCATCGCATCTGAGCTGGGCTGAGGCTTGTCTTATTCCCTGCGCTGGGACAACGGCGTGGGCGGCGTTGGAGGGATTCGGAATGGGAAAGTCTGTGTTGATTCAAGGTTTGAAAGTCACTCCAGAAGATACAGACGCACTTACTAATGAAGGCCAAAGGTACTGGAGGGGTAAGTATGTTTGCTCTGAAGCTCGCTCGCGCTGCAGGCCTCCAGGTTATCTTGAGCTCGTCGAGCGATGAGAAACTTCAGCGAATCAAGGCCCAATTTCCCGGCCTCCCGCTTCCGACTGTGAACTACAAAAGACCTACATGGCATGAGGATGTTTTGAGCCTCACAAATGGTGCAGGGGTTGATCTCGTCCTTGAGATGGGTGGCGCGGGATCCCTTGTCCAAAGTATCAAATGCGCGCGGAGGGGTGGGACCGTCAGCCAGATTGGATATCTGGGCCGACAGGATCCGAGTGACCTCGCGGAGCTTCTGCCGGTCCTAATTGACAGACGGGTCAACCTAAGGTGAGTAATCCGACATGTAGGCTGTTGATTTTCTGCAAAGATCTAATCTCGAAAACAGAGGAATTAATGCCGCATCGAAGAATGATATGGACGATCTGCGTGCAGCACTTTCTGCGATGCAGTTGTCACTGCGTGACATTATTGAGACAACCTTCAGCTTTGAGCAAGCAGGTGAGGCCATTCAATCCATTTGGGAAGGCAAACATGTTGGGAAGCTTGTCGTTAGCTTTTGAGGACAGTGTTGGGAGCGCTCGAAGCCAGCGCTCCAGTAGAGAGCTTTCAGGCTCTGATGAATAACGGAGCGATTTACTCGAGAAGGTTTTTAAGCCCTGGAGCTTATAATGGATCATGGTTCTCAAGCCCTCCAGACTTTATGATCCCGCACTGCTCTCGGGCTTGGCATGGTAGCAAGTCCGTTAGGTGAGGACGAAGATTGAAAGTATCATACAAACTACATTTCAAGCTCCTGATTAGCGCACTGCGGTGACTTCATCTGTTTGTACAGACTTCAAAGTCGAGTGCGAATAATTTATGGTAGCTTGCTTATGGCGCACTGTACCGGCTTCAATCTGATCACGTCATATTATCTTTTGTTGGTGTCTTAAATACCTTCAGATATAAACTGCTGGGGCAGCGAGTACGAGCTGTACCAGTGGCATCATCATTCTCGGTCTCCTATTGTAATAGATTCAATATTCAAAAGTGCTTGCTATTTTGATCCACCATACTCGAGAGGAAGTCGAAATGAAATATTCGCGGTTGGCATTTCCCTCAGTCTTCAACGTCAGTGGTCAAAATATAGTTCTGCAAACAAGTAATGCTTTTGTTGACTATCTTTGCAGTAAAGCTTCGAACATATATTACCAACTTACAGAGTACGATGCTGAACCACCCCGTGAGTCATCTCTTGGGTTCGTATATCTATAGTCCTCGATACGAGAATTGAAGGTGAAGACAATGAATGGGTTTGAAGACCGAGAAAGAAGGTAGAATAGTGTGCCCAGACTTATCTTTTGGAGGAACGTCCGGCGAGAGAGTTATAATGCTCAAGCTAACAAAGTATAGGGGCCATTGTTTTGCCATCTTGGCCTTGTTGTACTATGAACAGGGACCAAGACCTCGGCTCAGCATCCGTCGACGCGGTGAAGGGAATGTGGTGCTCGCTCTTCTATTGACGAACAATGTCTTCTTGGGTTCTTCTGGGGGTACTTGTTGCAAATAGATACGAAATATGCACCCCGGGCTACCACAATGAAGGAAAGGAAGACCCAGCCACAGAACTTTTGACATGACTCCTCGAGGCACATGCCGATTTAATGTCACGAAAACAACGTCAAGTGCTCTGGCAATAGGCCATATTCAGGATGCCAGCGGCGGTTCAGGGAGAGCCAGATACTCGGTGTTTGGAAGGATCTATTCATTCAGCCCTCCATGACCATGGAAAGACATTTGTGATTACATGACTGAATCATCTGGGGTCAACCTCAGGAAGAGACTCATTTTCTTAAGTTCGTTGCTTAAAGATACCGCGAAAGGCTGAAAATTGTTGAAAATCATCTCGTGAGAAATTTTATGAAACGGATTAGCCCTACCATACAATTCCTAGCTACACCAGACCAAACACCGCATGAGCGCCCCGATCGAAAGAGTCAAAGAACACAGAAAGCCGTTCCAACCACGGCATATAAGCCCGAAAATTCAGATCTATCGAGCCCCAGAGGCTTCGGGCTTGGCCAACAGATATCGCACAGCCTCTCTGGCAACAGGAGTATCCCATGCACTGTTTTCACCTCCACGACGGAACTCGTTGCCGTTGCCGTTGGCAACAGCAGGTGCCGCATCGCCGAGAATAGTCTCGAGGTCGCGGCGTTGCGAGTTGACCCAGCGCTTCAAGAATGTAGCAGGATCCTTGCTCAAGGCAGTGTAGAAGGAGTGGCGGGCGCGGGAGTGGGTGAGGGCCTGAACGATGAGCGCGACCTGGTCGTCCAGGGAAGCGATCTGGCGCAGGCCGGATGTGTACTGCGGGTTCTGGGTGAGTGCCATCATCTTCTGGCGCAAGGGGTCTTCGACTGCGACCTGAATATCGTAGATGGTTGGTGTGGGGTCCTTGTGGAAGTCCTCATCGACGCGAATAGTGTAAGGGAGCTTGATGGGTTCCATAGGGCTGGTGTGAGGTCCGATCATATCCGGGATTTGAGGGAAGAACATCTGCTCGCGACCAAAGATGGAGCGCAGGCGGTGATCACAGCGCACTTGGCGCTTCTCCTCATCTTCTTGCAGCTCCATCGCACGGATGTAGTCCCAGATTCCAAGCACGATTCCGCTTCGGGTTTCCTCCTCGACGTCCAAAACCTCGGCCAGCTCTTTGCTCAACTTGTATCGCTCGGGAGTCTCGTCTCGCACCAAGCCGATCGTAACATTTAGATTCTCCTGTGACGCCCGCGAAAACTGGATGCTGTCGAACTCTGCGCTTGGAGGGGAAGATGTCGCGTTGGGCGGCAGCTGTGTTTTGGACCAGGTGACTGGCTTGACCTCGTCGGGAATAGCATTGGCCGGCTTATCGAAGTCGATAGTAATGTTCTTGAAGAAGTGCGAAAAGCGCTGGGACTGCTTCTTGGAGTCTGACTTCTTCGCGTCCTCGCCGTCCTTATCCTGGTCCATCGCATCGTCTCCCGCTGCATCGCCAGCTTCCTCCTCATCTTCGGGGACAGTAGGGTCGCTGTGATCATCAAGTAACCGGCCTTCGATGCGCACATTATAACGTCCAGAGCCGGGATTGCTGCCGGCGCCCTGCCACGACTGGCCCTCGACGGTGTTGGTTATCCAGATGCGCATGGTGCGATACTTCTTCACAGTCTTGCTAATCGAGTCCTGGATATCGAGTCGCTTGCGCACAATGGCGGCATCCAATCGCTTCTCCAGGTCGCGAAGGCTCTTGTACTGCTCGACACCCTCGCCGATGACTACGTCTTCAATTCCGTCGGGGATGTTCTTGTCGGTTGGCTTGCGGCTGCGACGGAGTGTAGCATCATTGGGATGGGAAACGCCGCGCTGCGCGGGCATGTATGGTGCGTTAACCGCGTGTTGCGGCATCTGGGCGGGCATCGGGCCTCCTAGTGGAGTTAGATGCGTGGATGGGGACGATGAGAAAGGGGACAAACCTGGTCCTGGTGGCCGACGGGGCGTCGCTGGAGACCGCTGGGCAGTTGGGGGAAATCCCCGCGCGTAATTGGGTTGCATGGGAGCGTTCATTGCCGATCCAGAAAGCTGTGGCTCCAGTCGGGAGTTGGGTGGAGGATGAGGTTGGGCGAGGGAGAGAGGTCGCGATTCTTTTGCCGTCGCGCTTTACCCAATTCGGAATGTCGCGACCACTCCAAAGACAACTACAAATTCAAATTACTGTATAAGGATTTTACATGAGAATAAGACGTGTTCATGCAGTAGTCGTGCATGATCGCAATTTTTTCTTGTGAACCGACATGATAGTATTGCATTTAACCCGTTTCCTCTACTCCAGAAGTGATGCCTGGTTAGTATACAGTCCCTCCACCACATTGCTCAGCTTCTCGATTGTGTCCAGAGCAGCATCATAGGCTTGGTCACGCTCTGTCTCGTCGAATACGATCAAACAACCGGAGCCCTGGTCCAAAACACCGATGATCACTTTGTCCAAGATCATCTGGGAAAGCTTGCGCTCCACTTGCTGGACATCAAGCCCGACCATCTTAGCAATGTGATCCAACTCCACCCGGCTGAAAGGCTCAATGACCTTGATCAAGTTCTGCTCCAGCATGGCATCGTACAGGCGGCGAAGGTGATTCCGGATGAACGAGTCACTGCCGAGCTCGTACCTGTAGTCGGAAAGAGCCTTCTCGTACTCCTCCAGGGAACGGTTGGCGTGGGCTCGAGCCACTGACTTCATGGCCTCCAGACGCGGGCTGGCGTATTTCTGGGCTTGCTTAGAGCCCAGCAGTTGAGTGACATCATCAACCAGGTTCAGCATAATCTTGCAGAGCAGCATGTACTGCAGAGCAGCTGTGGCCAGCTCACCCTCGTCAAGCGAGTTATATCCGTCCAGAGCCTCGATAAAGTAGGAGAAGGCGGTGTTGAAGTCCTTGTCCTCGGCGTGCAACATTCCACTCTGCATGTCCAGGCCTGCTTGCAGATTCGGCGGTGTGTAGACGGAAGCGGCAGACGTTCGCGCAGCTGTCAGAGCAGCGCGTGCCTTGGACTGGTTACCTAGAGCATGGTACACGCGAGACTCCAGCAACTGCACCTCCACCAGCATAAGCTTGTCATCCAGGCGCTTCAGCTCGCGAAGAAGAGAGTTGATGAGAGTAAGGGCGTCGTAGTAGGCTTGCTTTTGCATGTGAATAGCGACCAAACGCGCTTGAAGGTTCTGTCGGAGGAAGGACCGACGCTCGGCGATGGCCCATTCTATGCATGATTGGATCACGGCGGCTTGGAGGTCGAGGGTATTGGGGATTTCGCTGATGAGGTCCAGAAGTTGGCGAACTATAACATGCTGTTAGAATGAGGCTATCATATACCAAATAATGACTGCTTACCCAACTTGGCTGTCTTCGCTTTGGCAAATGACGAAAAGGTGTCTCGGCTGGTCTTGATGAGGTCTGCAATCTCCTGCGGCTTCTTGGCATCCCGGTGCACCTGGCCCAATCCGATCAATGCATGCTCGTAGTCTCGCGATGAAGCCTCTGTCGATCCTGGTCCCTCAGAGAGGATCTTTTGGTAACTGCTCGCGGCTTTCGAGGGGTCCTTCTTCTCCAAGTCGCGGGCCTCCTGTATCCGCGGCGACACCTGGAGGGAAGGGGCCATGATGAAGAGCGAGTAGTGATGTGGAGCTTGAAACAAGGAAATAGAAGGAAAGGGGACAATGAAAGGACGTAAACGGTGGTTGATGGAAGGTAGGTTAATAGCCCGAGTGCTGAGTCGGGGAGCTTGAAGCTGCCAGCTGCCGCGCTCACCGCCCGCTTAGCAAATCATTCCGTCAACAGAAAAAAAAGTTCACTCCGCTTTCTTCTTTTTTTACGTTTGAACCAACAGCGCAAAATGGTGAGCTTTGGTGTGAATTTCCCTCGACCGGATAGCGATGCTAACAAATAACAGAAAATCAAGGCTCTTTCTCGCTCGACGTCGTCGCAGCAGGCGCCGGGGACTTCGGTCGTCCGCCAGCAGCGAAATCTCGACCCGTCCCAGCATCCTTTTGAGCGGGCTCGTGAATACACTCGAGCTTTGAATGCAATCAAGATGGAGCGCATGTTCGCCGCCCCATTCATTGGTCAAATGGGTGATGGCCATATCGACGGTGTCTACAGTATGGCGAAAGACCCTGGCTCGCTCGAGCGCTTTGCGAGTGGCAGTGGTGACGGTGTGGTTAAGGTTTGGGATTTGACAACCCGCGAGGAGATCTGGCAAACCCAGGCGCATGAGAACATGATCAAGGGGGTGTGCTGGACACCCGAGCGGAAGCTGCTGTCTTGCGCAAGTGACAAGACCGTTAAACTGTGGGACCCATACAACACTACTCCCGAGGCGCCACCGATGGCGAGTTATCTAGGCTCAAGTGCCTTCACGGGTGTCACACACCACCGCACTTCTCCTTCTTTCGCTGCCTCTTCGTCGGTGATTTCCATCTATGACCTCTCGCGACCTTCTTCATCTCCATCGCAGACTCTGCACTGGCCGACTAGTGTTGATACAATTACTTCCGTCGCCTTCAACCCGACCGAGACTTCAATTCTTGGCTCCACCGCTATTGACCGCTCAGTCATCCTGTACGATTTGCGCACCTCATCTGCGGTGACTAAAATGACCTTGAAACTGGCTTCTAATGCTATTGCTTGGAACCCCATGGAAGCCTTCAACTTCGCCGTGGCCAACGAGGACCACAACGCCTACATCTTTGATATGAGAAAAACGGATCGTGCCCTGAACATCCTTAAGGATCACGTTGCTGCCGTCATGGACATCGAGTTCAGCCCTACCGGTGAAGAGTTGGTCACCGCGTCTTACGACCGCACCATTCGTCTCTGGGACCGAGCCCGTGGTCACTCCCGCGACATTTACCACACCAAGCGCATGCAGCGTGTCTTCTGCGCCAACTTCACCCCCGATAACAAGTACGTTCTTTCAGGCTCTGACGATGGTAACGTCCGCCTGTGGCGTGCCAAGGCTTCAGACCGAAGCGGAGTCAAGAGTGCCCGCCAGCGTACCAAGCTGGAGTACGACCAGGCCCTCATCAAGCGTTACTCGCACATGCCCGAGATCCGCCGCATCAAGCGCCAGCGTCATCTGCCCAAGCCTATTAAGAAGGCTGGTGAGATTAAGCGTGAGGAGCTTGGTGCCATCAAGAGGCGCGAGGAGAACGTGCGCAAGCATACCAAGAAGGAGAGCTTGAAGTCGAGACAGAACGAGCGCGAGAAGATGATTCTGTCTCGCGAGCAATAAGCCTGTCGACAGACCTCAACGATACCCCCAAAAATTTGGATTACTGCATTGCGACTCGGCGTTTTTGGATGGATTGTGTACAAGAAACAAATTTATATACAAGAAAGATGGACTCGCTCACGAATTTTGATCTGTCAAAGTCAAGTCTATGCACCCTGCAATTCTTCAATCAGTCCGGTCCTTTGCGCTCCTGAGGACTCGACGATTGTTTTCAGGAGACTTGTTATTAGGCGCATTGCGTTGACGGAGACCAGAGGAAACTGCACGGTCAATTCCACTCACGTATCGTGCCACTCGCTGCAAAGCACCAGGCAATACAGCATACAAGTTGACGAGTTTCGCGAATGATGGTAATCTGAGCACACCACCCTGGCCACTATCAACCGCGGCAACAATCTCACGAGCAACCTCAACCGGCTCAAGAACAGGCGCAAAGAAATGGCTCGGCGTGCGAACCCAGTCAAACAGCGGCGTGGCCATTTGCCCTACCTCCACCAGCAGCGTCTTGATCTGATCATTACCGCGGAACTCGGCCTCGATTGTTCTGTGCAACGCACTCAACCCAGCCTTGCTAGCGGAATAATCCGACAAGCCTGCCGGAGACAACTGGCCCAACACTGAGCTGACGGTGACGATGGTGCCTCCATTTTCCGCTTCGACAACACCCGGCAAAAAGACCTGGTAGAGATGAAAAGCAGCGAGCAGATTGGTACGCACAGTCTTCTCAAAGGCATCAGCTGGCAACTCTAGCAACGTCCCACCATTGATCCTCGCCGCGGCGCAATTGATAATGATAGTCGGAGTCCCGAGCTGCAGCATGCATGCGTTAGCCAAAAAAAAAAAGACAAAAACATTCCAACCATATTTCTGCATCACCATCCAATAAAGAAAATCCATAGATTTCGTATTGCGTCCAGTAATGGAGTAGTAACATACCTCAATCTCAACCTCCTTCTTAACCCTCTCCAATGCACTCCTCTCACCGACATCACACTTCCAGTAACCAACCCCTTCCCCAAAAACCTCAGTAACCTCCTTCTCTCCCATATCTTTAATATCAAGAACAGCCACATTAGCTCCCTTCATCCCATATATCTGCGCAATCAATAACCCTAGCCCACTCGCACCCCCAGTAACGAGCACCACCTCCCGCGCCGAGTCGACCGTCCGCGGAATCCCATGTGCGACGCGATGGTTCACCGCCCGCGCGACGAAAAGAACGCTCAGCGCGATCGCATAGCTGACACTTATTATCCAGGCCGGAGAGCTAGTGGGCGTGACTTGGGCGCGGAGGCAGAGGACTAAGATCCAGGCGAGGAATGGGTTTAGGAGGGTGTGGTGCACGACGCGAAGAAGGGTGTCGAGGGTTAGTTGTTGCGTCCACGGTTTGTTGATTGGAGGGGGTAGGGTGCTTTTTGTTATTATTTTAACAGGCGTTGACATCTTGGAGGTGTTTGGGGTCGGGTTTGGTGGGTGTGATGCGTGGCGTGATGGGGCTATTTATGGAGCGCGTATGGTGCTCGGATGTCGTTCCCGTGCGCCGGAGGTTTGGCGAGGGGCGCGCTCAGTGCATGTTCGGTTATGAAAGTGAAGGTCTTTTGCGCAGGGCTAGATGTTAGGATTAGATGCTGTTGTTCGTTTTGGAGATGCCCTGGGAAAATGAGAGAGCGTCAATGTGGGGCTGATAAGATACGGGGTCGACTCCAATATCTAGTCTCGAGGCTCTACGGACAAGAATTTAAACATGTTCTAATTGGTATCATTGATCGTGGAGTCATATCGTGTAAATGGATGGTAGAAAGAACAAGTGAGAAGATGCCAAGGCTGACACGTGAGAAGACGTGCAAGGCCAAGTGAAAAGATATCCGGTGGCCAAAGAGTAAACATCGGAAACACCAGAGAACACATTTAGAAGCATATGCTGGCGGAGTAGATCATTGTGGTATTTTCTTGCAAGCATCCTAGTTCCCAGTAACCCTCTTCGCGGCCAAGCCATGCAGACCGTGGCTGAAGGTCTTCGACTCGGGATCCTCCTGGAGGATGTCGAGATCTGCAGGGTCCGATGGAAGAATGAAGCCATTGCCGGGCTTTGGATAGACACGGTGATCATTGAACGGGATGTCATCCCCCTCGCTGTCGGTCAACAGCTCGGCCTCGTACGGAGTCGGGGCGTCGGGAGACAGAGCAGGCATGGCTGAATGCTCGGGAACTTGCATGATATCCCCGTTGACCATATTTGCAAAGAAGAAGCTCTCATCGGCGGTGTCACTGGATGACAACTGTTGGTGGAGCGACGACGCCGAGAAGGGAGTGGATCCAGGAACAGCCGAGTCCGAACGAATGCATGGCCTTTTAGCAGGGTGATTGCCCGCAGGTACAATCTCATCGTGGCTGCGCTTCCAAAGAGGTGGTGCAGACTGAGCACTCAGTGGCCGGGTCGAGGGAACAGCTGAAGAAACAGCAGAAGAAACAGCAGAAGAAACAGCAGAAGGTACAGCAGAAGGTACAGCAAACTTGGAGGCGGCCAACTCCTTTAAATTGGCGGGGAAAATAGGAACAGAAGGATTCTTGCTGGAGACGTCGACGAGCATTTCGACAAGCAGGGAGTGAGACAGGCTCGAAAGCCAGGCGCGCTTTTCTGCGTCCGTGAACTCATAGCCAGCAACCTCGATCTGGGTTGATGCTTGCACCGAATGAGGCCCAGCCTTGGGAGCAGGCTTCTGAGTCTTTGCCAGGTTCGCTTTGAAGAGCTTGCCCCTCATACGTTTAGCCGTACGGCGCTGGGAAGGCTCGCAGTTGTAGCATTTCCATTCGGTGTCCAGATCCTCGATGGCGGCATCTGGAATTTGCGGGTTGTGGCAATGTTTGTGCCACGCGGACTCACACCCGTCGCAGAGGACGATCGGGTTGTTGCTGGGGCTGTGACCCCGTCCGCACTCCGCGCAATTGATGGTGGTTGTCTTCTTACCACCGCGTCGACGCTTGCCACCGCTGCCAACAGCGGCGGGGGCCGGGACAAAAGCCGTTGGGGCTTTGAGGACTCGACCAGTCCGGCTGGTGCGAGTCGCCTGGAAGATGTCACAAAATGGAAGACAGTAATTCTATGTAGTCTTGACTTACTGCAGCGAGGATGACTTGGGCCTCCGAGGTGGGCTCAGTAGCGACCACCTCGGGCTTCTTTCCTTTACCGAAGACCAGCTTCAGCGGGCGACGAGGGCGGCCAGCACCCCCAGGAAGATTGTTTGTGGCTTCCATCTTTCGACAACCAGGAAAAGGAGAAGGGAAATGGGGAGGGAGGAGAAGAAGCAAAGGGCAGAGAGATTAGAGGGGTGTGTTATATTTTTTTTAACACAAGCTGGGGGCGCTAGTGAGGAGTCATTTGATTGAATTTATTGTCGAAGAGTTGTCAATGAGCATCGTACCATTGAACAGGATGGCAGCACTGAAGTCAATAGGATTTGAATGGTTAAGAAAGGCGAGTGCGGCGACCCAAGGACTGTATAGTCTCACGTGACATATTCCATTCTAGGTTGCAACGCTATTCTATTGTTCCGTCGATACTCTGAACTGCGTCACGCAGTTTTCAATTAATGATAGAATGCAAATTGGTCAATTTTCAATAATACAACTTTATTAATCATTGTAATTTCGCAATAGAAATCCAATTGTCTAAAATCGTTATCCAGGAAGGGATGACCTGACACAGGTAACCGAGCGCCGTCGCTGATCACCAAGTGCCCTAAAAGAAGTCTAGTCTAATTTTATGACCGAACCAAAGAAACAAACACAATAAAAAACCCGAGAATATACCCAGTCATCATGAAAATTCCAAACAAACTTTTGATAGCCAATAAAGACGCTGAACGCTCTCAAACCCGGAAATAAGCGCTCACAGTGCGTGTTGGATATTCGCCTGAAACAAGATGCACCTGATGGCCACTTTGAATGTACTGTCTGGCAGCTGTCGCTTAATCAAGCTTGCCTGCGACGATACTGCTGCATCGGGAAACAGTGGCACTAGTGGGAGGCGAGGAGCCGCGGCGCATAGTCTCGCCATCCTCATCCAGGTACCACTTAGGGTAAGGGCCAGGGATGAAACGACCCTTGGCATCCCAGCCGGCGACCCAGTGGAGGCCGTCGTCGAGAAGGAAGAAACGCAGCTGCTCGGGCCGGGAGCCCTTGTGCAGCGGAGCCGAGAACCAGCGGCAGCGCTCTTCGAGTTCAGACTCGAACATGTATCGGTGGAGGATGCGGCAGTAGACAAGAGCAGCAGGGAGCTTTTCGTCCTGATCGGAATCGTCGCGGCGGACGAGATGCCAGCCGCGGCCTGGGAGGAACTTGTACGTTCCCGGGATGGGACTTTCCCAGTGCTGCTCTCGGTTGACCTCGCTGTTGATGCGATCACCGCGCTGGAACCAGTAGACAGGGCAGCAGACGGTGCGCAGACAGAGGAAGAGGTTGGGGGCCATTGTTGGCTATGGCGATATAATTATTCGCAAGAGACACGTGAGTCGAAGTCGCGTCTAACAAGACCACGAGGCGGAAAATGTATCAAAAAGGCTGAAGGGGGGTATGGAAACAACGCTGAAGAACAATAATATCCCAAGGGACAAGGCGAAGCTATAAATCGACGTCCATGGTAACAAATGGTAAGGTCAATGAGTTGGAAATTGAGCTTGAGATGGGAAATCGATTGGAATCCTTCGGCTTTCCAAGAAGCTCGGTGAAGGTCCAGGGAAAGGAGTACTCTTGACACAAAGAATGTGAAAAGGAGACAGCAGCAGGCACGGGCCTTGGTCCGAGGTAAGGACTGGTTGAAAAGTGTTCAATGGCGTCAAACAACAAGCGTCTGTGTTATCGTTGCGGTGAGAACCCCTGTTTGAGAGTTTCGGGTAGGGCCGTGTAGAACGTGATAAGCTTGCAGCTAGTACCGGGACCCAGAAGACAGCTATGGCACTAAGAGCTGAGAGACTGGGGAGAGGATAGGGAGGTTCCGGGGCGAATCAGGAGAAAAAGCCGGGGTCGATTGGGCTGAGGTGGTCTTAAGGTGGTCTTAGGCCGCGGAGGATTCGGCAACACGCAGCAGGGACTCACGTAAGAAAGCCCGTATTATAGCTCAGCACGAGCGCATGCTAGAGAACGAGCATTTGGTTGGAGGAAAAGCGGTATTTTAGGGGATGGGTATAAAAACCGGACTGTGTGATATTATAGATGGGGCGGTCAAGGATATGGGGGTTTTCCCGTGCGAAAAAGTCCACTCGCCACCAAACCCAAGACGTCCAGACTCCGCTTCGATCGTCGATATTTTCTTTCTTTGCGGGCCTCCCGAGGACTTGGCTCGCTACTTTGACTTTGGTTTGGTACGCGGCATTTTTTGCTTTTCGATGACAGGGTTGGAGCCTAATCTTTGCATTTTTACTAATGTCCCGTTCCTCCGGGGCACACACAATCCAACTTAGGGCTTTGTCACATACCTTCCGTCTTGCCGTCTCACCATCGCGTGTCATGCAATCCGGGAAATTTCGATTCATTACACGTGGCGCAGTGCTCGTGCTCAGCCTCATATGGTTGCTGGTCGCCTAGGGAGCAATGTGCGGATAGCCTTGTTAGATGACGCACCGAGTCTGCTCCGATGGGTCGAGCCCTTCTTGGCTGCTACACTCGGCGAGTCACTCTGTATCCACTGTTCCATCATTGCTTTTGGCCTGTGCACACGTTGCCATCACGGTGTGTGTCAGCCTCCTTTTCTTACCTTTGTTCTTTCGAACGTCAGTCGAGCCGCCACGAAATGGATCTGCCTAGACCTTATCTGCACATCGTACTTTTTTCTAAAAAATCAGAAACCTCACACTTGGAGATAGATCATATTAAAAGCGGGACCTAAAGCAAGGTCACATGTACCACCTTATCCACCTTCCTCAGTTATGTCCTGAGATTTCAGATTTCAGATTTCAACATTTCAACCAACTTCTGTACTAGCCTTGGAGCAAGGAATCAAGGAGATCCTCCCCTTTCCTACCACGGAAGTCAACTAGATGCACATACTATGCCACAGGGTGCCACATAGAAGCTTGAACCTTCGAGGAACCGAAGCGGGTTCTTGTTTCCGATTCTAGGAACTTGATGCGAGTATACTCCACTATACGTATTTCGGATTTTTCCAATGCTTCAGTGGCTTTAAATTTAACGCTTGACGTGTTGACTCCCTGCATATCTGTTTAATTGTCTGGTCGAGTGTCACTGCAGAATTACTCCAAAATACCCCTTCAGCCACTGTCCCAGAAGAGGACCCATAGCACCGACGAGACCATCTGGTCGAAGAATGACGATTCCGCCTTCATCGGGTTTGAATCCAAATTTCTCGTGTGCAGAGCTGGTGGGGTCGTAGAATGTATACCCAAATGGATTCATTCCCAATGTCTCATATGGGGAATTGCCAGCCACAGCACTGATTGTGAGCCATCCGATGGCTTCGCTGGAGCAGACCTCTTTGGGTGCTCCTGTATACCTTGCAAGGTTGGCAAGAGAGAAGTGGGTGGAAACAGGATTTCCCGCAAACACAATAATCCAAAACTTGGCAAAGTTACGAGTGACTCGTTGAAGTCTCACTTTTTGCTTCGTACCAGGCGTAGTCAATTCCACATCAGGTGGTCGACTCCCTGGAGCCACGGCCAATTCGATCAGAGAATCTTGGTTGATATCATTTGTGGGATAAGAGATTCCAAGTCCCGTGTTGAAAGATGCAGCTCGCTCAAAGATCTCTCCGAGAACGAGATACGGATCTGCGTCCGGGTCGCCTTCATACCAAGGCGGCCATTTGTGTGACATCAAAGTGGAAATTTCTTTATCATAGTTAATCAGCTGCTGCACCGAATACTTCCTTTCCAAGCCATACGTGCTAAGGATGTTATCTTTGGTGATCCCTCGTATGTGCAAGGCAAGCTTCCAGCCCAAGTTGACCGCATCGTGAATTCCGGTGTTCAGTCCCTGTGCTGCTCCGCTGCTGTGCGTATGAGCTGCGTCGCCACACAGAAGAATCCTTCCTTTTGAAAAGTCTTTCGCGATCCGTTGTCCGATTTGATACCTGCCAGCGTCAGGCAAGACCTCAGAAGTGAAGATTCCTTGAATCTCAACTCACAATGTCCACCAGTGCACCTCCTTGAAGTTCACGTTGAATGGCTTCATCGATTCCATTGCCTCTTGTACTGCCACTTCCTGAGTTATACCATCTGGATACTTTGCAGCGATCTCCGAAGTGTATGCATATCCTACACGGGTGGCTGCATGGTCTAAAGGGGCCCAAAGCACGTTCCCATGTGTTTTGCTCTCGATCGCTCTGGTGGGAATGTTAGGTCACACACTAGCCCGTAGAAACATGATCGATCGATATCACATACCCATAGGATCGATTGAACGGCATATCGGTTTCGACAAGTCCGTCAATGCGCACCCACTGATCATCTGAGCTATCACCTTCGAAAGGAATGACTGCATGTCGGCGAACGAAGCTTCGACCGCCGTCCGCACCGATAAGGTATTTGCTTTTGATGGTGAATAATAATACTCCTGCATGGTGGAGGGATGATAGAATGAGTACCTCTGCAATGTAATTGAATTCCCTGTATCACATTCCTTGAAGGTAGCAGCTACTGCGTGGCTACTAGGAGGCTTGTTCTCATCGCATTGGAAACCAACGCATTCATAGCCGTTGTAGTAATCCGCTCCGATTGACTCTAGCTTTTCGCGAAGTATCTGCTCGGTGTACATTTGGCGGAGAACGAGTACGAAGTCATAAGTCGTATCTTGGATGTTCTCCATGAAACTCCAAACTCTTCCTGGAATTCTGTATGTCATTAGTATGTTTTTTTTTCGTACGGATGATCGGCGTATACCAACATTCGCTCTCCATCTTTGTACGTGACACTTGTACGACACGCGAATCCCAACTGCAACATCGGTTCAATGAGGTCAAGTTGATCCAGTTGCTCCAACGTCCTTGGAAACAAGGTGATCGCGCGGCCATAAGCATCCTGGGTTTCTTTCTTATGTTGTTCTAACACACAGACAGAGACTCCAAATCGCTTCAATTGGTAGCCGAGAAGGAGGCCGACCGGACCACCGCCAACTACAATCACGTCATACTCCCTACCATCTTCACAAATATTAGACTGAGTCATCTCGAGAAATTAGGTGGTAAGTTTACAAAACTCCCGCCTCGGATACCTAGAATAACTTATAGGCCTTGGCTTCTATTGATAGACGGGCTAAAATCCATACATCATGAAGACGGGGGATGGGTATACCCGGCAAGCAGTATCATCTATGCGCAGGAGAGGGAACTAGAATAATGGCTCTGATTTGCCCGTGATACAGGCTAGTGGCTGGTCTTATCAGAGGCATATCACCCGTCAGCGGGGTATTGATCTCCGACCTTTGCTTATATCGCCCGCTACCCGTGACTTACCCGCTATTTGCAAAGTTGTCGGCCGTCAACGCTATTCTTATCTCGGGTCTTGTCAGACGAGTGCCATCATGAACAATGAAAGGTCTATACGAGAGGCGCGTAAATACCGTTCCAAGAAACAACGCCCTTGCGATCTTTGCCGCACAAGAAAGATCCAATGCAAGTTACAAGTCGATAAGGCCGAATGCGAGCATTGCCAAAAGCTATCACGACAGTGCACGTTTGTCCTTCAGCCACTCAAGAGATCGTATCGCTCCGCGACCCATCAAATTAGGAACGACGGTTCTCAAATTAGAGTGGCTGCAGAAGAAGACAATCTCTACACAGATGTTAATGCCTTCTATTCAGACATCAACCTGGCTTCTTCGGTAGATAATGCAGTGCCTACAGAAAATGATATTACTGGCCATCTCCTTGAGAGCTGGAGTCCAGTGGAGACTCAATATGGTAGATGATCTCGAATATGAACCATGACGACATTTGACTGACTTCCTTAGGAGTAGAAGCCATTGATAATGATCATTTCCAGTTTCACTTCGAAGGCTCATCTGGAATTGTGCCGCGCGGTTTTTCCACTGAACTCTTGTCATACTCCGTCGTGCCTCCAAGCGAGGGTTTGAGGACCAATCAAGGTATCGTCGATACCGGTAATCATCCTTCAGACCAGTCCTCGCCAGCCTCAACCAGCTGTGTAGCTCCATCGTGCCCCAGGATGCAAAATACTGAGCAGACCACTTGGGCGAATCATTATTCCCTCGATAAGCAGCAAGGATACTCGCATCAAATAATCGGACCTTCAAGCGAATCAGATCCATATTTCCTCCAGCATTACGAGTTTGATTCGCATGGAACGTATCCTATGTTTCGACTGGATTTCCGGAGTATGGTAGACAGCGAGCTCGGGGAACCACAGGAGTATAATCCAAAAGGTCTCCCAAGCCCCAGCAGCGTCCCACTTCATTTTATGATGACCAATGAAGAAATCTGGCAAGGGGCTGTCCAAGCAAAGGAGAGAATGTTCTCAGAAGGTAGGACCAGTGAGGGTGATCTGGAACTTCTGGATTTTCTCGTTCCAATCGACTTGGGAAAGCGCCTTCTCAAGATGTGAGTCCTATTTCTTGTATTCCATCGGTAGCCTTACTAAATCTAGCAAAGATATACTCGCTTCGTTCACCCGCGATTCCCTGTTCTTTCAAAAGGGGATTTAAAAGGCATGGAAGAGCATCTCACGCCAACGCGAACGGGTCTTAGAAGTGCTATTTACGCCATGGCAACGCCCTTCACATTCTTGGATGATGAGCTCAGCCTCACGAAAGGCTACTCAGATATCCAAGTTGACGCTCTCTGGGCTATCGCATACCGCAGCTTCCACCGAGACTATTCACTCGCGCACATATCTCTCTTGCAATTGTGTCTTCTTCTCCTTCAACGGCCACCAGAAAACTTTGCAGTCGCGGATTCTCCAGATTCTTGGGCCCTGTCATGCTCTGCCTTGGCAATTGCCGAGAGCCTGGGACTAAACCTGGACCCTGGTGCATGGAGACTTCCTCGGAATGAGCTTATTCTCCGACGGAGGCTGTGGTGGCTGACATATACTCAGCATATTTGGCATGCACTTTGCTTTGGTCGACCAGTGCATCTGAATGAGGATAACTGGGACGTAGAAGAGCTTAAGTTGGATGATTTTGAGAGTTGCTTCCGAGATCCGATTATCGAAGCTGGAGTCACAACTTACATTCCCCTTTTCTTAGCAGAATGCCAGCTGAGCATTATTGCAGCAGATGTTTTGAAAGAATTCTAGTACGTTTCTCAGCAAAAAGCTCATAGTCCATGCTAATTTCGCCTAGTACTCTCAAAGCAAGTCGAAGATCCTCGTCACTCAGCGGGCTCTTGACACGCGCACAGTCCCTTCGAAAAACAATCGAAACTTGGCGACACAGCCATCCGCTGCTTTCGAAGCCAACCGGCGATTTGACCACGGATGAGACTGACTTAGTGGCTTCTCTGCGAGTATCACATATCGTCGTGGAAATCATGATATTCAGAGCCCTTCTCAGGCCTCTTGTTCATCGATCCGAGCAAGAACTCGAGAGGCTTGTTCAACCGCTCCCCATGATCTTCGACAATTGCTATGTATGTGCCATAGCGGGGACTGAATTTGTGTCTTCACTTACGACTAGGCATTTTACCAGCTTCTGGCCTTCTTGTGAGTCTCTCTCTCTTCGCATAATCTGTACGATTTGAAGTTGACCATTGGCAGACATTAGATACCAACTTTGCTATCTTTCTACCTTCATTTTACTCGCTTTCGCTCACTCCCCCAACAGAGCAAATGCAGAGCGTAACAGAGACCTATTGATCAAGTGGAGAGATATGCTTCGGACACAATCACGGGCCTGGCCGCTTGCGCGTCTTGCTACTATCCGATTGGATGCTATTTTCTGGAAGGGTTTGCCCTCAGTAATTCACGGAACTGGACCAGATAGTCCAGCAAACCTGTCATTGAAAGCAAATGAATGAGAGAAATGGCTTCCATAGGCTAAACTTGACTAATAGCTTTCTTCTGCACCTCCAACCACTCAGCAGCAATATTCTCATAAGTACAGAACTCCACAGCACTTCCGAATCCCTTCAGCCATTGCAATACACGATCTACCATTCCAATTATGTGTGCCAATCCACTTGTATCAGGATGAACCAAAAGCGGGAAAATGAAATCAGCCGACTCGTTACCTTGCTTGTCATTTTCCCATAGCCACATGAATTTGTCTTTCCACATCTGTTCAACTACTCGCGTCGAAACGTAGCCCATACTATTCGCAAGATGTGGAAGGTACTGAAGCGGCATCATGTCCTCGTTGTACCAACCACATGGAAGTTCCACGAGTGGATGTTGTCCATGTGGATAAGACTGAGAGGCGATCTCAGTCGGATGTAGCCATGATTCAGCTGGCTGGGAAAAGTCGATCGTTTTGATCGGTGGGTCACTTGGGGTGAAGTAGGGCTGTGAGTCGTGGTGCATAAGTGAAGAGTCGTAAAGGAATCCGTGTTCGCGTAAAAGCTTCACGGTAGTTTCTCTGATGGTGTACATGGGGGCACGGTAACCACGAGGCTTTTTGCCGACCAGTTTCGTTACAACGTTGATGCTGCTACGAGTTAGTAGATTAAACGGTGTTTTGAGTATGAGATGGGTTACGATTTAAGCAGAACATCGGCTTCTTGTTCTTCTGTCATTTGATAAATTCCCTCATGGGCATAGCCATGAAGGCCTACCTCAGCGCGGACTCAACTACCGCACGCGCGGCATCCGGAAAGGTTTCCGCGGTATGACCCGGAATAAACCATGTGATTTTGTCGGCGACATTGTGCTTTTTGAAGAGTTCGAGCAGTCGATGTGCACCAACTTGACCAGCAAATATTCCGGAGCTATAGTCGGCCATGTTGTTATCCGGATGGCAACCGGTTCCAAGCCAATGAGAAACGGCATCAAAGTCGACCGACATTGCGACTTTCACTCGACGCGGAGGGCGAGGCTGGATGGGTGTCAATGAAGCCGAAAGAGGGCTTGATGTATCGCTCAAATAAAACTCGCAATGTGTCGGCATTCCCGCATTTGTTGCCGCCATATCTTGAGGGCAAGCACTCATGACAATAATCAAGTCGGTCTCCACTGTGAACTTCACATATTGGCCCTTTTCACTGGTGGGGTTTCGAAGCTCTAGACCGCCACGGTGATCAATAGCCACGTTCATAAAGATATTCAGTGGATCAGGAACCCAGTCATCTGCAATTTGAAACTCCGGAAAGCTTTCTTTGAGGGCCTAGACCAAATCATAAGTATGCACTGTTTCAAAATGCTGGCTAAATTGCTCACCTTATGCATATTATCGGTGCAGTTATCATGGTAGCCATTGTAGCCTTGCATGCGGTACCTCTCAGCATCGCATGCCGACCATGTCATATCATGAACTCCCGGTGTAGTGTCCTCAGTCAACGTCAACATTGGTTTTCTGCGAGTACTAAACAATTTATCGCCGTTGGAGAGTGCAATCTTCACAAGAATAGTCCGGGTATGCACCATAGACAGGAAATCATGGGGGTCGCCGGGATTGAAAGCCCAAAAATCAACAACTTGTTTTCCATGAGTGTTGATCACAGTAATTTCCTGACCTTGCCTGGCCAATAAGGCCACGGCTTGTCGAGCGGGAATGATGCCCATTTTTAAGAGGAAAGTCAACCAAGCTTAGGAAGGACACAGCAAGTCCGAAGGTGCTCAGATCATGCTTGGTGATGTGGAAGCAGAGCTTGAAATTATAACTGTTTTAGCCTCTTTGATGACTATCTACGGTGTATTCGCCCGCATCTCTTATCACTGGGGCACGAAATGATTCTGATTCCCCGTCCACAGGTGAGTTGGCCGCCTGTCTCCACCCGTTTTACCCCACCATTCACTGGTAGTTCCCCGCTTCGAGTCCCTGCCCTATGACGATACTAGTGTAATCCTCTTTTCTCTTAACCTCTGAGCACCTAAGCCCGTTAGATGTCCATTTCCGGCCGTTTTATCGCAAGTCGCCCGACGAATGCCTGGACATTGACTTGAGCACGAACATACAACTCAGACATAGTGAATGGCGTAGATCAAGCGAAGATTGGATCCTAGTTTAAGCAGATCCTATCTCTATCCCTCCGGGGTAACACACGATCACGATCAAAAAGGCATGTGGAGACCTATGTGGCCTCGGAGGAAGCGAATCCGGGTCCTCTCCGCATTTCCCCCACTTTACCCCGGATCCCACCATAGAACCTCCCGTAATCTCTCATTCCATGCACCTGCGATATGGAGGTCGAAGCGGCATCGATAGTGAACATGGAGCCTATGACGGGGGATTTGGATCCTCAGAAACCCAAGAAAAAACGCATTCGCAATTGGACGGCTCAGGATCGAGCAGTGCACCGAGATTTTGAGAAGTCACGCCGTGAAGCCTTCAGCGAGCGTCTAGCGGTTGGTTCAGACAACAAATGAAGTGAAGCCTTTGAATTCTCTAACTTATCTCAGGAGCTGACGACCTTACTGCCTATGCTGAAGACAGAACAGCGCCCCTCCAAGCATATAATCGTGGATGCTAGTATCGCTCAGCACAAAGCCCAGCAGGCCAAGAACCTTCGGGCAACGCATGCTATCCGGTCACTCATAAGTGAACGTGAAGATTTGTTGCGTGAAGTTAACACCCTTCGCGCTATGTGTCAGCCAGGCGCTTGTGTCTCGCGCCAAGGCCAGCCAATAGATCCTGTGGTCCTCAAGATGCTGCCAGACCGTAACGAGCTAGCTTCAGGGCCAGTGAGAAGATCTGAGGAGTGTTGTGAGCCGACTTTGGCCATGAATGTTCAACAAAGAAGCTTAATGCCCGCTTCGACTGGTGCTCCAGTGCCCGGACAGATGTCCCATCCATTGGGTCCTGACAACCCACCGGTTCCCCCGGATAGTTTCACGAACTGGCCTTGGACAGACAAAGAGAAGTCATCAAGGCCTATTCTCCTACCCAATACTGTACATGAGGATTCTCTGCTATGGACAGGATCCCCGGGTGTATTAACAACGACACCACCCAAAGATATCGACTCGGGATACGACACCAATCCTACCCATCTCATCGATGACTCTGTCCTTTTCTGGTCCCAGCATCCTGGAGCCATAAATACTACACCTCCTCGAAATAGAGACTTTCCCCTAAGCGTCGATACACCCGGTATGCCGAGCGACCCATCTATGCTCTGGCCTCCGACCCTTGCCGTCCCCGCTACAAAAGAACCAACCCTTAACGATACGATCATGCCCCAACAAGTCTTTCAATCTGCGCATCCATTCTAAGATTATGAAAATCTGCCTTTATACGTGAAAACCATCTCAAAGGCATCTGGAAAGATGTTGCATCTATCGCCTAGACCTAAAAATCCCTATAGCCTCCTGAATCTTCGCTTTGAGAATTACCCCATTTGCATCAGCCAACTCAGCTTCTCCGTTGGGCGAAAAGTAGATGTCAGCACTAAAGAGTGCGCCATACTAATGGGATCCTTCCAGGGATCGCTCAGCGTAATCTTCCCAGCCGCTCTAAGCTAGATGCGTCAATCTGGTATGAGCTCAGGCTTGAGCACGCCTTCGCCGGGCTAATTGGCGGTAAATAGAAGACTCTCCGGCTAAGTGAGAACCTCCTGAGAAACCGTCGCCGATTGACAAGGTCGGCTCGCTGGCTGCCACAGCCTCCTGGGAGTGATGAAGCTGGTCAACCCCAAGTTTGTTGCGGTCGCTTTCAATTGTTGCTTGACATACCTGGCACCTTTGAGGAAGGTTTACACCTTGCATATCTCTTTAGAAGAACCTGATTCAACCCTCCCCTTTTTTATGGAGTGAACCAAGAAGCAAGACCAATCAACACATAGAATGTGATTAGGAGAGCCCCCGTTAGCCTGTAAGACAGCTAGAGATGCACACCAAAGTTCATGTTGAAAGTAACAACATACCAATTGATTTATTCCTTCTTAGACCACATAGCCAATGATAATCATAGAGATGAACAGAGTGATGATGCTCAATGCATCAAACTGCAGTGTCATGTCGATGGCTCCCATGCACCAGCCAAGTAAAATGGTCAACGGGAAAACCATTAAGGTACTTGCATGCAGCGGCCCAAGGTCAGGGAGATAGCCACGATTCATGTTCCCGTTGATAGTGTACGTGATAGCCGCAATGTCGAGGGAAATTATAGCTTGGTCGGGTCCTGTTACACTTATTTTAGCCGTCAGGAACCGATCTGTGCTGATCCGCGATTCGCAGCCCCCTCCTTACGTCTATTTCGAGATATGGCGTTCTCCGTTGGCTGAGAGGTGCCAACACTCCAGGGGTCCCGGTGTGTTTTTAGGTCGAAGAAAAGCCAGAGTAAGTGGCCGTCATTTACGCATCCTAGCTAAGCAAGTGAACACAAATATGCTTAATCCATGGACTATTAATTCCAAAGGCAAATGGGGTCGATGGAAGAAGATAATAATCGCATACTCTCAGGGGGACATTCAGATCACGTCCTATGGAATGTCAAGAGTAGCAAAGTCGTCTTCTCAGCTCAAGTAGAAGCCAGACCCCTGAAGAACTCGATTGAACTTTCCGTGGATCTGCCCATCGTCACAAAGGTACCGGTCGAAATCAATGATATCTCCATAAATCCCTAGACGTCTGCTGCCAGCGTGGAAGTTGGAAAGTTCCCATTGTCAATGAGAAAAAAGTATAGAGAGCAATATTGTGAGATTGTTCAGTGAAATTATCCAGAAATCCCAAAGAAAGGGAGTGAAAAGTGCCTCCCAAGGACAAAAAAAAGCAGTGTTTGATGCCTGTATGCCTTAGTGCCCCCGAGGCCATGCATGACTGCGCATCTAAACACGTTAAGAACATTATCAGCTTCGGAAAAATTCCCGGAACCACATCATTGTGCCTCTTCTCTCTTATCTACTAGATGGCAAACCACTTCATGAATGATCAAATCTCGGGGCTGCGCCACGGGTGGAGGCGAGCGGCAAAGAGACATTTCGCCGAGTCTACTAAGCATTCCTCGACGTCAATGCGTAAAGTTTTAGATCTCTCCATGTCCCAACTTAGATAACTTTCTTAAGTCAATTGACCTCATCCGATCTCCTGTTTGCCGGTCGTTATAACTCTCTTTAAGCATGCATCTCAGCTACGAGACGATCCCGCTACAAGTCCAGGGCGTCAACCTCAATCTTTCAACACTTCATCGACTAACCTCAACACCTCCAATTGTCTTTTTACATGGATTCGGCTCCTGTAAAGAAGACCTCGCAGACCTGGTTTTTCATCCTGCGATGCAAGACTATGGCTTCATAGCCTACGATGCCCCGGGATGTGGCCATTCCACAAGCGACAACCTTTCCGCCACAGACATTCCATTCCTTGTCGCCACTGCCGAAGCCTTTTTGGCCCACTTCAACATCACAAAATACCATATCATGGGCCATTCTATGGGTGGTCTTACAGCGCTCCTCCTCGCCCAGCGCTATCCAGACCGAGTCCTCAGTTTTGTAGACATCAAGGGCAATCTCGCGCCGGAAGACTGCTTCCTCAGCCGGCAGATCTTCACTTTCCCTTCAGATGACCCTGAGACATTCTTTGATGAGTTTATCAATCGATCTCGCCTTGCGAGATCTTATTCCCACCCCCTGTATGCATCCGCGCTGCGTTTGCGGGTCCGCGCGGGCGCAGTGCGCCCTATCTTTGAGTCAATGGTGCAACTTTCAGATCAAGAAGATCTTCTTGGCATATTCTTGAGTCTCCCTTTCCGGAAGATGTTTATGTTTGGTGATGAGTGTCGTGAGCTATCTTATCTACCACGTCTGTGGAAGGGAGGCGTGGAACTGGCGGAGATTCCCCAGAGCGGTCATTTTCCTATGTATTCTAACCCGGTCGAGATGTACAAGCGGATAGCGGCATTTTTGCATTGGAACAGGCTGTCATAGAATCCTAACATTTTAAAGATAGAGGTTCGTTGTACAGGCTCTCTAATTGCCATCAAAAGCATCGCCTTATGGTCAATACTATTCGAAGAGTTTCTATTCACCATTCTCACGCCTTTCCACTTAAACCCAAAGGATACGACAAGAATTGAGACCTGAAAGTGCGAGAGCCAAGTAGAAGATTGAAGTCAGAGATTTATTGAAAAAGTTGTTCCCCATGCATAGAGATTGAGTCTTCATCGAGACGGCACGATTCTGAACATTGACCAGCTGAACCGGAGGAGCGGCGACGCATATGGTGACAACTCAGTATTTAGACATTGCTCTTGCTGTCAGATCGAGATGCATCTTCCTCATCCTGATCGCGGACTGGGGCGTCAAATGCCCTCGAACGTTGGAGATGAAGACATGAGCCCCCCGGCGACTCATTTCCCACCGGAACGTAAAGTAATCTCAAGCATGTCGATATGTCTATGGGCGTACTACGTCCTAGAAAAACAACGCTCCTTCCAAGGCCAGATGGCAGTCGTGTTGGGGGATCTTGGCAAGCTGATCGATCTTTACCCCATGAAAAGCGAACAGTATTTGGCGAATGAACTCGAAGATGGGTATAGACATCAAATTTATTCCGATTGTTCCCGACTAAGCCGCTCGATCTCTCGATACTCATTGTTACGAGGACCTTCACATGGAGGATGCGCAGAATCGTTCTGCATGCAGATGAAGTGGCCCAAAATGGTTCCTTTGAGTACGACATGCACTTGCATTCTCAGCCAAGTCTCCTGGGTTTACTGGCGTGTGGAGAGCTTTTTTCCCATGGCACGCGAGTAAGTTGCCACCCCCACTGAGCAGCCCGCATAAGTCTAGAACAACACAAATTTTCTGTGACTGGCTGATGAAAATAGTTCGTTATCTACGGATTATTGAAGCCTCGCGTTATTTGGGCGGCTCTGAAGAAACCTGGCACCTTCTTGATAGACTTCAACGAATCTGCATCTTTTCAATTTAATAGACGATCGGAGAAAACCTCTCGCGGCTCGGCAAGCGTTTAAAAATCCCTTACGCGGAATGCAGACAGGAAGGGCCCCAGCGACCTAGTCTTCTTGGCAAGCTAGAAACATTGCTAGCCGCGAGCAAAGCCCCAGTCATGGATATTTGAGGACCCTCAACACTTCGGCACAAAAATGTATGCGGCGGACACAGTACAAAGAGGTCACCACGGAACAGGCCGAGCTCAGGCCACTAGAAATGAAGGATGAACCGGCTCTAGATGCCATGCTTGTCCTGGACCCGAACGACATCGATTGGTCGTTTTGGAGCAAGTGGAAGTGAAAATTTTTCTGATAAGGGCTTTCGTCGGCGGAAAGCGCCCTGTTTGTGCAGAGCCGAAAGAGGCCTAGCGGACGGCAGCCGAGACAGTGGCAAGCCGCCGAACACGCGCTACGCTGAGTATGAAGGTCGAACGACCGTCTGTCAACCTACGGACAGCCTTTTGACATTAATTATACGGGGCGGGGATCGAACATCACCAGAAATTGTGACCTATATTTTGCTATATGATCCTACGACTTACGGAACAGGGCCCAAGCACCCCCGATAACCTGATACAATGATACAACGATGTAACCGGGTCCGTGCAGAGGCTGCTCAGCTTTCAGACAATAGTGATCATGCGCCACGGCTGACATGATGGGGGGCGTTTGCCCCCTGGGTTTATTGGAAATGAAGTCTCTGTGAACCGTTCCACCATGTGGACTGACGGCTGGAACCGAAGCCGAGATAGGGCTCGTGATTGGGATGCAGCCCGGAAATGAACGAGACACGATGAAGCCGTAGATTTCCGACCAGTCACTAGGCAGCGTCAATTTCAACCACGCGAAAGCAACACGAGAGAACAAAAGACTCTCGGAGCCCCGTTGGTTCTCCGGTGCCCGGTAGTGGGTTGCTGTATAGGAAAGAAGTGGGACTGTCTTGTTCCGTACCATCCGCAGCCGTCCGGACTTGCCGCTGATTGGCATATTATCATTCACGTCGAAGCTTCTATGCGGAGATACAAGCTTTCGCCGAGCGAATACCCAGGCCTTCCAGGCGCCTAGTGGATCGGGTTGACAACCACCGCCACAGAATCGCGTGTGCCTTAGCCATGGTCCCTGCACCGAGACATGGAGAACGTTGCATTTGCTGGCCCCTGGGTGGGGTACATCCCTGATAACGTCCTAGTCACATACTGGAGGAGCCAATCCGCCACCAATTCTCCCGAGGCAAATGATAACATCTCCACTGCATCCAATCGTAGAGGTTTTAGATTAGGCCTTTTCTAGGGCCGATGGTGGATGGTCTGGTCTATCCGCACCACTACGCCGTCTGTTTAAATAAGAACCGACCACGCGATCGCCCCTCCCCCCCTTCCTTCATTTTCTGTCACCCTTGTCACACTCCTGATCTGACTCAAGCCGAGATCAGCTTGTGTTTGCTCTTTAATCTTTTTTTTTATTTTAAAGAAACGCAAGCATGGCGGGCATTATCTCGGCCGCCAACCTTGGCGGCGTCGCTGATCCTCGCGTCGGCCATGAAGCTGATATCATTGGGACCGAGGAGGAACACCCCACTTCCAAGGTGAATGGAGATATTCCGCCGAACTATGATGGATTCAATGAGCACCACAATATTCCCGCTCCTATCCTAGCAGGAAAGGATTCTATCTACTTGGATCCCAGCATCACTTTCGAGAACTACGTCTTCTGGGCCAATCGGTCGCGTGAATATGAGAAGACCATTCGCACAGATGACAAGGGCTTTGCAGCATGGTTCAACGCGCTCAAGAACAAGAAAAAGAACCCTATTGAATCACAAGACGCCTCCTTACCAGATCCCTCAGAGAAAACAAATGATAAGGAGACCTCCGATGAGAAGAAGATTGAAACCGATCCTACAGATGTGACCATGAAGACCGACGCAACAGACAACTATGGTATTACCGAAACCGAATGGGAGCAGGCGCAGAGAGCAGCTCGTACTGCTACCTGGGGTTCGATCTTCTATCTGATCACCACCGATATTCTGGGTCCTACCAACGTCCCTTGGGCCATTAGTCGTATGGGCTATGGACCTGGTTTTGCTCTGTACACTGTTTTCGGTCTCATGGCTGCTTACTCTGGTATGCAGCTGTGGAAAATCTTCGTCGGCCTCGATTCTACCCGTTTCCCCATGCGCAACTATGGCGATATGGCTTTCCGCGTTTTCGGCAGCTATGCCCGTATTCTTGTCAACGTGCTTCAGAGTTTCCAGTTCTTCTTGAACGTGTCTCTGTTGATCACTAGTAATGGACAAGGCTTGGCGCAGATGGCCGCGGGCCAGAGTGGCACCGGCTTCCTTTGCTTCATTGCTGCCGAGGTTATCTTCATGGCCATCGGTTTTGTTCTTGGTCAGATTCGTACCCTGCAGCGTCTGTCTTTCCTGGCCAACATCGCCATCTGGTTGAACGTTATTGTCATTATCATGACCATGGCCGTCGTTCACGAGTACCCTCCGAACTATACCGCCGTGCAAGCCAGTTACCCTACAATTGTGAAGGGTCCCGTTGTGACCAGCGCCAACTGGCCTTCCAGCTCTACCCTGAACGATAAGGTCAATGCTATGATGAATGCAGTCTTCGCCTACGGTGGTGCAACTCTGTTCAACGAGCTTATGGCTGAGATGCGCCGCCCCTACGATTTCTGGAAGGGATTCATCATTGCCGAGGTCTTCATCTACGCCTGTTACCTGATTATGGGCATGGTCGTCTACAGCGCCCAGGGCCAATTCACTTTCAACCCTGCTTACCAGGGTATTCCCGATTCTGCCTACCGCTTCCAGACTCTCGGAAACGCCATCTCCTTCATCACTGGTGTCATTGCAGCCCTGCTCTACGGAAACATCGGTATCAAGGTCTTCTACTCCTCCGTTCTCCGCGACGTTTTCCACTTCCCCCCTCTGGACAGCCGCATCGGCAAATGGCTCTGGGTCGGTCTCGGTAAGTCAATCATTTCCCCATGACTGAAGTTATCACATACTAATAAGCACAGTCCCTGTCTACTGGATTCTCGCCTGGGTTGTCGCCGCTGCCATTCCCCAAATCTCCAACCTCACTTCCTTCGTCGGGGCCGCCTGCATCCTACAGTTCTCCTACACCTTCCCGCCCATGCTCCTGGTCGGATACAACGTGCAGAAGGATGCAATGCTCCCTGAGGAGCGCTTCAACCCTCAAACCGGCCAAGCCGAGCGCTTAGACAGCGGCGTCAAGCGCTGGATCCGCGGCTACAAGAAGAAGTTCGTTTGGAACACCTTCGATGTTATTTACTCTCTTGCTGCTCTGTCGTGCGCTGGTCTGGGTATCTGGGCCTCTGTTATTGGGATGCACAATAGCTTCTCGGAGTCTGCGCTTACGCCTTTCACTTGTGCCAACCCTGCTGGTTAATCGCATTGCGCTTGTATAGTTGGGGATGGGATTGTATCAACACTCGATTAATGTCTTATATTTTCGATAGAAGGATGGCTTCGAGTCTTCTTATTCCTAGCCGAATCATTATCTTTTCAAGAGCTTCATTTTAGTCAATATCTTAAGCTTAGTCGATATAAGAGCAAAGGCAACAGCAATAGGCGTGTTTCAATCTTGACAGGCTAAAGCCTTCGGTATGCTAGAACAATTTGAACAAGAATTTCCGCTTGGGCTCTTTTGTCGCTTGTGAGCATGCGATGACGGTATTTTCCGCTTTCTGGGGTTTTTTATCATCGGACTTAGATTCAGACAGATCTGTTTCCTCCACGTGCTTCGGTACATCAGGCGCTGCGAAATATCCCTTCGCCATCTCTATCAGATACTGTGGGGGTTCTCGACTCAACATTCTCTTGATTTGATCTACAATGTCCTTCTTTTCCTGTTCTGTGTACTCAGATCCCCGATAGCTTGAGCAACACCCGCACTCGGCTGTGCAGTGACCAGCTCCCCATTTCCATTTCGAGTTCAGATGGCGGTTTTTGCAGCATCCGCACTGCCGGCCGCAACATCCACCACTGTCTATACAGTCCTCGATAAGCTCTTTGCGGAGATACCATTTTGGGTCTTGTCGCAAAAGATTGTAGCTAAGTTCCGCAAAAAGACCCTTTAACCTCGATTCCAGTTCGTATAAATCTCGCTTGTGAAGGCAGATTTTTCGGCCAATTATTCTAAGCTCTTCATCGAGTTTTTGAAGCTGTGCCTTCTCTTTGTCATTTCCAATGACTTCCATCTTTTGGAGCGCATGCGATTGCTCTTCCATATAATCTGCTCGTTGAACGCTTTCGCGGAGAGTATAGTCGGCAAGAACAACCTCGATGACTATCAAACCCCTGATCCAACCCTCTGTACCGTACACTAACTTCTTGTTAGATGCATAGTTGTCGTCTGGTTTGAGATTGTCGCTATATCTCAGCATCTTGGCGTAGTGTTGGTACTCAGGTATCGGAGGCGTGCGTGATCAGGTTTGACTGAAAAAAAGAGAAGGAACCTCGCAGGTTTTATGTGGCTAGCACCCAGGGCAAATAACCTTGCTAACTCTAACCAGGCTCGGACTTTATGTCCTCATCATCCAGCATTAAGTAATCACTACGCCGACCCAGAACTAACAACCCGGTACCCAAACAGGACTAGTAATTTCGAGCCAGTTTCCTTGCTGTACACTTCCCCAAGGCACTAATCGGCCAGGATGAGATCGGTGAAACCTAAAGGAGAAACCCGGGATGAACAGGATGTAACCGGGCTGTACAGCCTTTTGTGGTCTGTATCCTTTCCGGATTCCTCGTATAGTATGGAGTTCTCGACGGCTGTGAGTATCTTGGCATAGTACTGATTCCTAGAAATAGAGATCGTAGGATTGGGGCTGTCAAAATTCTTCAGTTCGTAGATCTTACGCCGATCGGAAAGAAACAAGCCTCCGCCTTAGCAAGACTAGGTCGACCAGCGGCATAAGATATGTCATTGCTTAAGGCCACTGCGGCAATTATATCGAGTGCGCGATAAGCTAACACTTGGTATGGTGATGGCAGATCGATGTAAGCTCCCTTTGTTGGAGAAGCCTTTCAATTTAGCAACCCTGTTTACTGGAGACCTTTTTTTAAAGCTTCAGCTAGCCAGTTATTCAAATTACATCTGAAGCTTCTAGTCTATAATCTTGTACAAGATGGACCTCAGCAAGCAACATTATGGGTAAAGGAGCACCGAGTTATCCTTCGCATATCTCTTGCCAAGTAAACCGAGGTACTCACTGCGGCTTACAATTCAATGCCGCTAGAAACCTGACCAAGAAATCCCACATAGACTCTTTTTATTTTTAGAGTTGTTCATCAAAGCTCGTATCCGTTCAATATATAAGGCTTTCGATAGGTCTTTTTTGTCCTCAAAAGCCTCTCGTGCAGCAATCTTGTCTTTTTCGGAGAGTGTCGATGACTTTGGCTTAGGTATATCAGGCGCTGAGAAATATGCTTCTGCCATTGTCAGAAAAAATCCTCCACGAACGTGCATCAGCATTCTTTTGAACTGGGAAACGATTTCTTTCCTTTCTTTGTCGGTATAATCATATCCTCGGTAAATGGCACAGCACCCGCACTCGGCTGTACAGTGTCCTATTCCCCTTCCTCGAGTCCACCTGGGATGGAGATGCCTGTCTTTGCAGCATCCACACTGACGGCTACAACAGCCGCCTCGAGCTATGCAGTCATCGGTGAGTTCTTTTCGGAGGTACCATGCTGGATTCTGAGTTAAGAAAGCATGAGTCGGCTTCAGATATGGTACGGCAAGCGTCGCTTGCTCTTCATAAAGGGCTCGGTCCTGGACCTCGATTGCTTGTGTCAGTTTCCGGAGCTCTTTGCCGTAACTTTTAAGCTGTTTTCTTTCGCCCCTGGTGCAGGTCACGTCTTGTAGTGCAATCATTCTCTTTTCGAGACAGTCTGCTCGTTGGAGGCTGCTCCGAAGAGTGTGTTCCGCAAGAATAAGGTCGGTGAATAACCGTATACTGCCACTCCATTTCGCAAAATTCACTTTCCAGTTCTCGGAGTCGGTTCCAAATTTGGCACAAAGTGTGAAGTTCTCACGGCCTCTTAGCATCTTGGCAAAGTCAGGCTCGCTATCGAGGGTTGAATCGGGTGTTTGTGGAGACATCGAGATTTCACCAGATGACTTTTGTCCATATGGTAAGCAGGATGCCGAAAACAGGGGATTGTGCGGTCAGTGTTGAACGGAGAGGACAACAGGAGGGAGCTAGGGTAGGCTTGGAAGGAAGTTTTCACGATCCCCGGACTTAGGAGGAAGCCTGCCGACACCCAAACGGGACTGGATTTGATTGTATCAGTAGTTCTGACGCCATGCAGTAGCGATGCAGTCAGATCTACGTTATTTTTCCATGTACCGACAACTCTGATATCATACATTTCCATCATGCTGTCTCAAAGATAATATTTACTTTTCAGGCGCGAGAGATCCCATCCAGCTCCGATCTTCCTCCAATTTCTTTTGCCCAGAAGACTTCGGGACGCGTCGACCAACCTGCGGCACCAAAGACTGCGTAAGAGTCTTCGCATCTTGCAGTCTGCGGACCGTTTCATCCCTTCCAAGGATAGTCATAGTCTCAGGCATGCCAGGCCCCGGCGCCGAAGCTGACAAGGCCCAGCGAAGGTAATGGTACAGTTCTTTTTTGAAGATCTTGTCGGTGGCCACAGAAGATGGGTCAACTTCGGGTGCGATTTCAACGGAATCAGAGCCGTCGTAGGATGTGATGTTGGAGCGGTGCATCTCGATGTTCCAGTGAGCCGCTGGAACGAGCGTTAAAGCCGCTGCTGCGGTGTGGAGTGCTAGCATGGGCACGGTGGGGTTTGATGTCGAAGAAGACGAGACGGGGTTATAAGTAGGTCGGTCGAGCTTAGTAGCGAAAAATGTTGAGTTGCGCTCTGCGAACTCCTCTGCTGTTGTGAAGGACTTGGCGTCCGCGCGGATGAGAGGGGCTATGTAATCGGAGAGCGTTCGGCCCTTGAGAATCCGCTCACTATAGCTGAATATTAGTTTCAATCGTCGCATGATAACTTTGTAGGAAAGGCAAAACTCACAAGTGCGGGTTGACATTATTCTTCTCAACAGCCTTGCATACTCTGTTGACCATATCATCGAATTGGGAGCCACCATTTGCCGCAAAGCGTTGCGCATGCGCTTTTTGAAGGAACCAGAGCTTCTCAAATGCGACAACTGTATTTCCACGGGTGAACTTGAGATTGAACTGGGAGGAGAATTAGCAGAGGAATCCAAGTCTAGCGGAACGGCACTTACAAGTTGCTCCAACTCCCCAAGGTCAAACACATCAGACTTCTGCGAGTGCGACCAGCCCAAAAGTGAAGCGAAGTTGATAAGCGTAGCCGGGAAGATTCCTTGTTGGTCTCTGAACGAAGACAAATCGATATCTGCGTTCCGCTTGCTCAATTTTTGCCCCAGCTTGTCAACCAGCAGAGGGACATGACCGAAACGTGGAGGTTCCCATTTGAAAGCGTTATAAAGGGCAACATGCATCGGTGTCGAAGGCATCCATTCCTGTCCAAGATAAGTCATGGGCCGTCAATGGAGACAAAAGGAATCTTACTGTTCCGCGAATGACGTGTGTGATCTTCATGCAATGGTCATCCACAACATTCGCCAGATGATATGTTGGGTGTCCATCCGACTTCAGCAGAATCGGGTCATCGTAGACTCGGTCAATCAGGTCCAGCTTACTGCTGTTGGGTTTGTTTTGTCCCGTCTTGCCGTAGACCAAGTCGTTGAACATAGGGTATCCCTCTACCTTCAACCGAACGACGTGAGCCTCGCCCTTGGACGCTCGGTCCGCAGACTCCTCAGAGGAGATATGTCCGCACTTTCTGTCATATCCAGGTGCCAGTCCGGCTTGGCTTCGGTGGCGTGCAAATGAATCGAGGCGCTCGGAGGAGCAGAAACACCGATAAGCGTGGCCATTGGAGATCAAATCGTCGGCATGGGATCGGTACAGGGATGTTCGCTCGGACTAGACGATATGAACGTTAAGGCCTCTACTCGTACAATAAGAACACCCTCTTACCTGTCTATACGGGCCGTAAGGACCACCGACAACAGGGCCTACGAACACATTGTCAGCCCATTTCCCTCCCTATAGGCTGTTTGATATAGCGCCAAAAAGTCCTCACCTTCATCCCAATGTAATCCCGCCCAATTTAAGTCATCGTACAATCGTTGTTCAGCATCCGGGATCGTCCGTTTCTATGTCCATCAGCAGCCGTCCAAGCCCGGCTCAGTAGCACCACCAACCTGATCGGTATCCTCAATGCGCAACAGGAATTGGCCACCGGTCCGTTTCGCAAGGAGATAGTTAAAAAGGGCCGTTCGTAGAGAGCCCAAATGGAGGTATCCGGTCGGTGAAGGCGCAAAACGCGTGCGCGCAGGCGCGTCGGGCAAGTTGGTCTTGGATTTGCGGAGTTGCGCGCCCGCAGAGGTGGACGAGGCTCTGCACTGGAGGCAGGTCCAGGTACGCCGGGCAAAGAGCCGGCTTGAAAGGCTTCTCATGAGGAGAAGAGAAAGTCAGAAGAGTGATTGTGAAGCAGATAGGCTGCACCTGCCGCGCTGGAATTTTTGCGGAGGAGGGTCTCGGCTCCGCTCCAAGCTCCCGACAAAATTTCGGTTTGCGACTCCGCTTGATCAACACCTCACCTCTTGCTTGCTTCTCACCTCTTCTTGGTCCTTCTGAGCTACGGACTTACTAGTTGATTCCCCTTTGAATTCCCTTTCTTACCGTTTCGCCAAAGGAGGAGCATCGCACTGAGTATGGACCCCACCTTAAATCCGTCTTATCCGCTCATTTGGCTGCTTGCTGACAAGAAACTGCAGTGGCTCCTGTCGAAATCGACCTCTATGGTATGCGCAATCCTTTACGTTATCGGGCAATGTCAAAGTGTGGAAACTGACCTAGTTCTTATCACCACAGAGGTCCTCGAGATCCAACGCGGCGCGAGCAAAGACGAGATTCGGCAGGCATACCGCAAGGCAAGACAAGACAACTCTCCAAAATTTCCGGTTTCAAGACTAATCATGTCAACTACAGGCTGCTTTGTCCAGTCATCCCGACAAGGTTCCCGAAGACGAGCGCCCGACTGCCGAAATCAAATTCAAGTCCGTTCAGGAGGCATACGAAATCCTATACGATGATCAGAAGCGTGAAATCTACGACCGCCATGGCATGAGCGCGTTTAACGGTTCTGGAGACCCTGGCATGGGTGGCATGGGAGGTGGCCCCGATCTCGACGACATCCTGGCACAGATGTTCGGTGGCATGGGCGGTATGGGCGGTGGTATGCCCGGCATGGATCCTTTCGGAGGTATGGGAGGCATGCCCGGAGGCCCCGGTGCAGGCCCCCGCAAGAGCCGCGATGAGGAGCAGGACTATGAACTCAGCCTGGTGGATCTATACAAGGGCAAGACTGTCAAGTTTGCTAGTGTCAAGAATGTCATTTGCAGCTTGTGCAGTGGCAAGGGCGGAAAAGAGAAGGCCAAGGCGAAGAAGTGCTCTACTTGCGACGGCGTTGGATACCAGGAGGTCATCAGGAACATGGGCCAGTTCCTCACCAAGGCTACACAGCCTTGCACTACCTGCAGTGGACGTGGATCGTTCTACAGCGACAAGGACAAGTGCAAGAAGTGCAAGGGCAAGCGCACTGTCGAAGCTAAGAAGATGCTCGAGCTCTATATTCCCCCTGGCTCAAAGTAAGTTATTCGTTCCATATGAGACTTGAGACAGCTGCTGACGAATGTTACAGGGAGGGCGACAAGATTGTCTTGGAAGGCGAAGCTGACCAGGTTCCCGACCAAGAGCCCGGTGACATTGTTTTCCGCCTGATTCAAGAGGAACACCCTGTCTTCGACCGTGCTGGCGCAGATTTGCGGGCCGAGATCGATGTCACACTGGCTGAGGCATTGACCGGTTTCTCGCGCGTCGTGATCAAGCACCTGGACGAGCGCGGTATCGAGATTACACACCCTGCCGGTCAGATTCTCGAGTCCGGACAAGTCTTGAAGATCGCCGGAGAAGGCATGCCGATCAAGCGCAGTGACGCTCGGGGTGATCTCTTCCTGGTTGTCAACGTGAAGTTCCCCGATGAGAAGTGGAAGCCCAGTCCCGCGGTCCTTGAGAAGCTCAAGGAGATTCTTCCTAAGCCCGACGCGCCTATTCAAGCCACCACCGTTGATGAAGTCAACTATGACCCTAAGGGCAACATGGAAGACTTCGGTGCTACCAACGCTCAGGGTGGTTCAGCTTGGGAGGATGACGAGGAAGAGGAGCCTGCGCAGTGCGCGGCTCAATAATCGACACAAAAATGGGTTCCATGCTTATATGGCATCGAAGGCGTCTTGGGCTTTGCATTTTCTCTGTGGCCTTTTCTTTTGGAGGCACGATCGTCTCCATTCTACGATCATGATAGTACAGTAGACCCTTTTATTTGCTAGAATGCACTCTATTCAATATACACCTATTCATCCATACAATCTACACAGCACCTTCTGATTTACACTCTACTATGCTAGAATGCTACAACGCTAAGTGAGCAAAGATACAGATATCAGTCACCGAGTGCATGATATCATCGAGGGACTGTGTTGACAGCCATTCTTGACAAAGGGACCTTCTGGGCAATTTACCAGTGGGTCTATCTGAGCGACATTTAGTTGTATGTAAGTAGCCTATTATCTACTGATTCTCATCGATCAATTTGTTCACGCTTGAAGACTATCTAGGCTCCAACTACTTGAACTCACAACGCACATCCTCCAGTCTGTTCAATCACTCCTTATTCTTCAACAACTCCTTCCCTTCAATCTCCTCTAAGCGCGTCTCTGTTTCCAGCTGCTGAGGAGGACCACAGGGGGCCGAATTGATCCGTCTCGATAATTCATGTCAATGGATCAGCGGTAAGTTGACAAACGCGATATTCTCTTGGACTAATAACTCGACAAATTCTTGGTCTCCCTGAAAGGGACCTTCATCGGGCAAAGGACCTGAGAAGGTGAGTTGGCCTTTCTAGCGGGGGTGATTGTAGAAATAGCGCCTAGACGTCTCCTCTCCGCTTCTGGAGTACAGCCCAGCTCCCAATCTCCACAAGCTTATACGTACGTTCACGGTTTTGCGCGAATAAGAGACTCGCAACTGACGGTGGCAGCCTCCAATATGCAGCTACTTCCTCGTGACTAAGCTTATGGTCAGAATCCCAGACACCAGGGCAGGGTTTTCGGATCCTGTAGACGTGGTACTTCCTGATTTCAGCCAGATATGCCACCATCTCTTCAGGGTGAGGCAGGCGTTTCGCCAGGTGTTCATTAATGATTCTCATCAATGTGTCCTCATCTGCCGCATTGCGGAGAATATTTTTCCAGCATAACACAGTAGGTGCAGTTCCTTGATTCGCTGGATAAGGTCGGAAACTGGGTGGTTCTTCCACTGGTCCATCCAGTCCTGTATATTCTTGTACACCCTACCGCCAAAGTCTCTAAACTCGCGATCTTTGAGCTCGGCCATTTCCATGATCTTGAATGATTTCAGGAAGACTTGTCAATATGGTTCTTGTCAGTAGACCTCATCATGTCCATGACTCTGATTGTGAGAAAGTTTGGTGGTTAGATGTTGATACTGCCTCCTAGACAGAGGAGGTAAAGGCTTTTATACCAGAGATCTTCGGCCCTTTATAGAGGAAATAGTTCGTACGAACGGCTCAACTTGAAACCGGATCAAGCTGTGCAAAGAGACACTCGCTATGATATGTCGCAACAAAGACACAGGTAGGTTAGTTGATATAAATGGCCCAGAGAAACCGTGGGTTCGCTCGAGTTTTGAAACGCTAAACAAAGAATAAGTGGGTGACTTGAGTCTAGGTCTTCGTCATCATCCATACACTGGAACATTGTTATTGAACATCTCTGGTCACCTAATGCTACACAAGCTTCTAAATGTTTGTACTTGCCATTTATGCACTAGAATTGAAACGAGAAAATTCACTACGAAAGCAAAATTCCTACAGTCCGAGCGACATGTGAGACTTTATAAGAGATCCTGAAGACTGTGTTCTCTTGGTCCTTCTTAGCCTTCCTCAGAAGCTATTCAAGATCCTTCTAGACGTCTTTTATAAAGACTTTCCAGGCATTATTTAATCCAAGCTTTCTAGATATATTCTCCTTCTCAATATATCTTGAAAATGTCTCTTTCAATTGAACCAGTAAGATAAGGCATACGCGCTTATTCGAGAGTATTTGTAGATCATCATCTTGGGCAGGCTGTTACACCGGCAAAATCTTGAATGCATTGAAATCCTCCAGGAAAGTATATCGGCCTTTCATGAAAAGGGTACAGTCAAAGAAAAATAGTTCAACCCCCAAGCCGCAATACTAATTGTTCCTCGGTCCGCGACAGAAACCACGCCGATTTATGTTCCAGAACGATCTAATGCCGTCAATTGCCCTAATTTACATGGAAATCAAATACCCTCCAACATCAACCCCGTTAGGCGAGTACTTGTTCTCGTTTTGCCAAAACTGTTACGAGGATTACTCTGCCTCGCCACTTGTGCCATCCATTAACTGTTTGTTTGGAATACTATTAGTTTAGCTCAATGTTTGTAGAGGTTCGGAGGTAGACTTCCCACTTACAGCTTAGAGCATCTTACAAATCTTGGCGTATTTGTCGAGGTAGAAAGGTATGACTTTCCCCCATAGATCGGGCCCCTCGAGGTAAGCTTTCTCTTTCTCGCACATTGGTTCAGGGACAAGAGGCATAAGTTCTCCAACTTTTGCCATCACAGCGGGCATGAGATTGCTTTTGAGGCAACTTCCGAACGTAGAAAGCGTTTCTGGATCTTGACAGAGATGCTTTTTTCCCAATTTCGCCGCGCATTCCTTTTTGATTGTCCGCGCGATATCCTCAGCCAGACCTTCAATGGTCTTTTTTTGCTTTGGTACGCCCATTTTTTTCACCATGGTCTCGATGATAGGTTTGATAGCGTTCTCTCTCGCCCACTTATCATAATGGTCAATAGTTGGCTTACAACCCTTTTTGCATATCTGCCGATCGAATTTTTTGAAGATGCCATCAGGTTTGTTTCCAAGCGCGTCCTTCATCTTCGTACATGACGGCCCTACGAACGCAAGGGCGCAGTTCGCAAAGAGGAGCGAAAACAAAAGAGCGAAAGAGTATTTAAAATGCATGCTGGATCTTGGAATTTGGCTGGATTCGAAGAGGTTATGGGCGCTACCGTTCGGAATGGCTCAGGCGGACTTGGTCAAACCCACATTTATATAGCTCGGGGTTTTCAGCTACTAAGTCGATCCAGGCGCTTCTATGAGAAGATCTTCTTCGTTGCTACGTAATGATTATATTAGCGAATATTCGCAAGGGACAATTGGAATGCAACCCTTGTACGCTAGCATAAGCCTTTGTGCGGCCCTTCAACCCTCCTTCATGTCGCAGAGAATTTGGTTCTTAGTCTTCATATTTAAATGAATCAGGGTATTAAGTCTACAGGGTGTGCCTTCAGTCGAAAAGCGGCGGACTCGCGATTCACTTTTTCGAGGCAGACAACGAGTATGGCTTGCGTGAGGTTTTCAATAGGCACTTTGATTTGAAAAACTGTGATCAACACCACTATTGGTTACTAGTAAAGGAAAGTTCCATACATACTAGCCGCAGTCTGTCCCTTGCATCAAGGAGCAAAGAATGACGTAACTTCCTCCTGGGATGAAGTACTCGAGCAAGGTGATCTCTGCATCATACCAGCCAGATCGCCATATGGCATATTCCCCTTCCTATCTCCTTAGAACATTCTACTATGTACAAGGACATACAGTAATTTGTAATGACTCATAAAACTTTTTAGTCTAGTACCTTGTTTACAGTCAAACGACCAGTCAGGGATGATTTTTGAACTTACCTAATTACTCAGGAGAAGCGTGGTTTCGGGCGCGTACTAAGTAATGATTAGTGAGTGTTCTGGGGGGCAATTACTCTAAAATTCTACTATAGATTTTCAGCCTACTATAATGCTGCAATGTGCCAAGCTGGCCGCCGCGGCTATTTAGACTTTGGTGTATGCCTGTTGACCATCGATCGCATACGTCACAATACTACCTGGTTGCTCAATGCATGCGAACTTTGACCTAAAACCGCTTACGTTCACATGAACCCCGGTATTCCCTGCGTCAGTATTAGTATCAAAATGGTGTCTCGTAAGTCTGAATCTATGGAAACCTCGCATTATTAGTTAGCTAGCTCCGGCTTTCATCTTCGAAGGTGTCTTTTTATAAGGGCGATAATTTTCCTAGAGGACTATAAAGAGAAACTTTCAGTTCTTCGCCCTTATATTATTACTCTATACCTTTATCGAACAGCGTTACTTCGCTCTAGCATAAGCGGAGATTATATATGCGCCAAAACCCGCGCTAACCCGAACCTATCCTAACCCGAACCCGTATAGACTGCGCCAAAGCCCACGTTTAGGCCCCGACCCTAGGCCCACGGCCTAACCCGTATAGGCTTTAGGCTTTACCATCCGGGCCCGAACCTAATCTACAGCCCACTGTAAGCGGAATAAGCTTACTTGGACGAAGCAGAACGGGGATCTTTACGGGCCAGGCGAACAACGACGGCCAATCATGAAATGTAATGAATGGACACATCAGCTTGCGATCCCGAAGTTGCGACGTGAAGGAATTTTACATAGCTCGATTTGAAGCATCAGTTTGTCAATGTTACAGTAACTATGGCGAGAACAATTTGTAAGTAGATTTGGAATTTGGATAACTGGTTTTTTGGTTGTTTTATTTATTTTTTCTTCAAGGTTAAGAAAATACATCGATTTCGTTCTAAACATAGCAAGCAACGTACTTCACAAGCCTAGATCCTTGTCAATCAGCTGCATTATGGCCATCTCGGCGGGAAATACTTGAACAACCTCCTGGACTCGCCAGGACCAGTCTTCATCCCACTGGAAAGTAAGGGGGTAAGATGCACAAAAGAATTCCCAGAAGTCAGGAAACCAGCCGGAATTCTCCCAATCGACCAGTACGACGTCAAATGATCGCCCACCTTGATCGTTTGGGTGACTTGTATTCTCCGTGACCATAATGTTCTTTTGCTGAACGTCCCCATGCGTCAACGTGGGCCGATGACCTTGAAGGACGCGAGCGACGTATTTTTCGTAAAAGCGAGCCTTGTAGTCTGGCAGATTATTGCGTTCGACCAAGGCTCTATAATTACCGATAAGGCCCGTAACAAAGGCAGGTTCGCCGGAGAAAGGCCCTAGAAACTTCTCATCGCCATGTTGGCTATAGAATAGGTAGTGATGTACGCCGCCCCCATCCAGGCCTCCGAAAAAGTCGGGCCATGGACACTCGGCCTTTCGCATTGCGTCGAATATTAGTTGCAGTTTGGCGATAATGTCATCCTTCTCCGAGTTCGCCAATGTTGGCCAAATGGAATTCAGCTGCACCCCGGGAACGCGTTGCATGATTAAGAAAAGTTGTCTGGAATCGTAGTACATCGCGTACAGTCGAGGGGCTGGAACTTCTGGGACGTGACGTTCAAGGTAAACCAAAGCCTGGCCCTCCCAGGTGTCGATACAGCCTCCATATTTTACAACAATATCGTCGTTCACCGCCACAATCTTGGAGGCCATAGTCTCCCACAGAACATTGGTGCAAGCGCGGATTTCATCTGTTGTAGGTAGAGTAGGCAGAGGCTGGGAGTTCTGAAAGAGGACAACCACTGGTTCCCACATCGTGAACAGAGCAGGGGTCGACGGCGTAAATTTGATAGGGTGGCGGAACGCTTGTGGTGGCGGAATGCTTGTGAAATACATTATCAATATCTGCCTAGGGCCTAGCTCACCTAATCAATTTGACGAAAGAGCCGGAATAAGGAAATATCGACAAGACTATCTAGAATTGTACTGCATAGATCAGTCAATCGAGGCACGGGGGGCCAAGCCGTGATTTGGAATTCGGAGATAGCCGAAGCTTCGAGTCGATTTGGGGGTGGCGTCAACCATGTCAATGCTCGCAAGGCTATACACAGCCTTTGTTGGAGTTGGCAGCGTAAAGGGGCCAAAGGAAGGTAAGCATACGAGACGAGATTAGGCAAAGGGGGCCAAATTAGAGTAAGCCATAAGAGGTGAGAGAATGAGACCAGCGGCAGGAACCAACAACAAGATAACTACCAAGTTACACATTCCGTATTAGGTCAGACCTACTTTTTTAAGCTAACATGAACCTTTTTATGTTTTGTCACCTGGATTCAAACACGGAAACGATTTCAAATTCTAAGAATGTACATCTCTATGAAGCCATGCGCTCCGCACGGCTCTGCAGCGCCTTGATCATATCAATTCCGACCTGGGTAGCCTCGTCCAACTTCTCCTCCGGCAAGCCCAACAGCTCGTTCTGTGCCTTGTCAGAGTGGTTGCCAGCATCCTCCGGGAAGAACGCTCGCGCGTAGAGCAGCTTGGCAAACCCAGCCATGTTGCCAGTCTTGACCATCCCTAGACCATCTGCGTATCGCTTGTGGGCATCCTCCTGGGTAATCGTCCAGTCGGCGTCCGTCGTGCCAGTCACGCGCTTGACGCTCTCAAACATCTCGTTCTGGCTGACGACAAAGCTCTTGAGGTAGACGGGCTTGTTGAGCCAGCTCGAGAGAGTCAGGCTCTTGTCGTTTTCGTTATCCGGAAGCACCTTCAGGCTGAGCACAGTCGCAACAGCGCGCCCGACCTGGGCTAGAGTTGAGACTGAAGTCTTGGTGTTGCCATCGCCGTAGATCGTTAGTTCTTTCTTGTTAAAGTCGAACCCGAAGCGCGCCGACCCGCCCGCTAAGCTGTAGTCGTACCAGAACCCACAGCACACCGTGATCCACTTCATGCCTAGCTTCTCTATCTCGTCTCGATTGGCCTGGGCCACGGGTCCGAGCATAACATCCTGGCCGAACTTGACATGCTTAATGTCGCCGGCGTATCCGTTAGGCATAATGTAGGGGACCCCTGCCTTGGCGGCCGCCTGGACGAGCTTGCTATGTGTGTCGCGGGGCGCAGTGGGGGCGACAGTAATAATAAAGAACTGTTGGCCCTTGAGGGCATCGACAATGGAGGCCTCATTACTGTAGTCGACGGGGGCGACAACGACGCCCTCGGGGAGTTTGTTGGAGCTGTCTTTGCGCGAGAGGGCAGTGACGGTGTGTTTTCCAGTTTTAAGGAGGGCAGCAGCGAGAACAGAGCCAATAGTACCTCCGGCCTAGTAAGTTTGTTAGTCTCATCCTGTATTGTACTTGGGGGGTTACGTACACCGACAATGGCGACTCTCTCAATGGCGTTGGTGAAGCCGGCGGGCTGATCCTTAGCATATGACATTTTGCTTGAGTGATGTGTGTGAATTGATCTAGATTGGATTGAATGGACTGAATGAACCAAGACTCAAGTGCAGCTGTATCATGATTAATTTATATCAATTGCTTATGATCTCCGCCGCAGCAGCCGCACCGCAGCCTGAAACTCCGCAATAGCCGCGCTCAACATCGTAACTCCGCAAGGGGCCAGCGGTGATGGGGGTAGGAGCTCCAGATACTTGTGCTAAGGTGTTATCGATCAGTGGGCCCTGGCCGCGAATCCAAACGACTTGCTCCGACTATTACTGTAGTATGTGGGTACTCCCCACCCGAGCCTGAGGATCAGGCGAAAAGCAATCACAAAATGGCTCACCAGCAAGATTCTATGGGTACGTGATGAGACGGAGGAAAGAAAGATGAAAAGTTGATAGATCGAAGCTATAGAGAAGACAAGAAGAAGAAGCTACAATCTATCTAAAGAGAAAGCCAGAGAGCAAAGGCGGTGAGGCTTAACAGTACGTGGAAACGAGCTATGAGTAGCGAGGCTCAACAGCAACCCGTAATACTAGGCAACAAAATAGCATATTCTTAAGTTGCGAGAGAAAAATCCGACAACTGGCCTGATAGGCTCTCGGACGCCGCCCGGACGCCGCCCATTTCTTCGCCCCCTACCTTGTGGGCGTTCAACAACACCGGAATCCCGATTTATCCGTCATGAGTGTGCACAACAACAACAGCTGAGCTCAATACATTATCTTACCTCTGAACACTGGGTCGTCGCCTACTTCACAACTACCATGGCTCGTGTCCGCGCCATATCCCACTTTAACAGGTACATGATTAGAGACTAATATTATTAAAAAGGAAAGAAATTGTTTGAACAAAAGATAGTATTATCAGCAAAAATACAAAAAGGAACTGTACTACGCTATAATCACACATAAACGAGCCTCATCATGAGTGCGAAAGAACGCAAAGAAAAAAGCCCCAGCTTCAGATAAGCAGAAGACTTAAGGAAAACAAACAGAGCCGTAGCACCAAACAAAGCAAAAAGAAGATTTGTCAAAGAGAGAGCAAATAACACCATGCCGAACCAAACAAGATATGGAACTCAGAAATTAAAATCCGTCCGAGGTTGAAAGAGAGGCTTCCGTCTCTATGGCAGGAAGAAGAAAGAAAAGGACCGACTCTCCAGGCGCTTCGCAGCAGCGGACATGATTAAACATTGACAAGAAAAAAAGCATAAACAGGAGTGACATGATAGAAACTCGTAATTTTTCACAGGAGAAAGCAAGATGGCGGAGTCGCTCATCAGTGGAAGACACCAGCCCGTGAAAAGTCTGAGCAAGCTCAGTCGTAAGGATCGTCAACATCCATCGTGAGCCATGATCCAGTTGTTGGAATCATGGGATCATCAGAAAGCCAAGCGATTGCGTAACCACAGCTCGATGCGCCAACATATGAAAAAGCATGAAGTGAATATGTAATAAGTGCTGAGTGCTAAGGGCAGATGAGGGATTGCATGCGCTTTTGAGAGGCGATGAGGCGATTAGTAGGTCTCGTAGTCATCAGTCCACTCATTGTCGCTACCTGCGACTCGAAGGACCTGGCTGGGATGAGGACCATCGGGGCTGACACTTCGAATGCCCTTGGACTTCTTGCCGATCATATCCATACTGTCATCAGGAGCGAAACGCTTGCCTTGAGCAGCCCGCAGCTTAGAATAGTAGATATCACTAGTATCATGCTCGTCCTCGGACGCATCGTCGAAGGTCTCCCAGTTCTCAGAGCCAGACACAGTGGTTGTGGTAGTGGAATTGGAAGCTTGACGGAGTGCTGGCGGAGGCGGCGCTGAGTTAAGGTAAGGGTTCATTCGTGGGTAACTCTGCATTGAAGAATTGAGTGACGAGTTGAGGGAAGACATTGAGGAATGCGAGGAGTGAGATGAAAGCTTATTGGGCCGCGAATGGCCCATGACAGAGGCACTCATAAAGGATCGTTGGCGGTCATCATATACATCCTCGGGGCTCACGGGGCGCACAAAGGCGGTCGACATAGCGCTGTTGCAACGCGGAGGCTCCATCAGGTAGCTGTTGCGCTCCTTGGACTCAACAGTCAAAGCACGCATACGTGGAGGCGGTCCACGAGGCGGGGGCATCTTTCCATTAAGGGTACTGCATGAGTAGGATCCAGGTACAGTACGTCGCTCAGGAGAATTCTCTCCCTGAGGCAGGTTACTCAATGGAGCACGAGCCGGAAGCTTGGAGGGCGACTTCGCTCCGGATCTGCTAGCACCGTAACCGATAGTGTTGTGTTTCGCTGCACCAGCTCCGGTGGGAGTCTTAGTTGCAGAGCGAGGGGGAGGAGGCCCGCGCATAGAGCTGCCAGGGCGGGGGAGTTGCATAGAGCTACCGGGGCGAGAGGGAGGCTGCTGGCGGATTGAGCCATTCTTTGTGGTGGAAGGCGGCGCAGAGGGAGTCTTGGAACGAGGGGGAGGTCGGGCGGTCGTAGGAGTCAAGTTGTCGAGATAGCGTTCACCGTGGACGAGGAAAGGTCGACCAAATTCATCTTCCCAGTGCTCCAGCTCCTGGCGAAGCTCAACTTCAACCTTAGGCAGCTCTCTAGCAATGCGCTTCCGCATCTTCTCCTCTCGAAGAAGCTTACCGGGGTCGCGCTTCTCGCCCTTGTTGCCGCGACCCATAAGGCGGGAGGCATCCTGGCTAGAGGAGGACAGAGCCTCGCGGTCCGCCAGCAGGCCGCGGTGCTTCTCAATCATCTCCAGAGTGGGAGCACGTTGCTCCTTGAGGGTTTCCAGGCGCGAGATCTCGGCCTCATGGGCCTCGAGCAGCGCATCACTGCACACATCAGAGAAAGCAGGTGTGAAGTCAAGCATCTCTTCCTCGGAGAAGAAGAGGCAATCCCAAAGCTCCTGCAGACGGCAGCGAGCGTCTTCGACAAACAAGTGCATGTTCTGTCTTTTCAATTCGTTGAGACGAGCGAGTTCCTCTTCGAATTCATTAATAGTGCGCATCCCACAGCCCCGGTTGGCAGCGAGGAAAGCCTTGCGATCAGCCTCCTCAACACCGAAGCGTTCCCAAAGGCTCTCCACATTTGCGCGGAGCTCCTTGATCTTGCGCTCACGTCCCTTCTTCTCTTCCACCAACTTATCGCGCTTCGCCATCATGTTGGCAAGGTCCGTTTCGTGCAGTCCGAGTTGCTCAGGAGATTCACGATAATTCTGAACAATATTGGAATCTGTCTGCACCTGGGGAGTTCCAAGCTCAGCCCACATCTTGATGATCTCTTCGGAAGTGGTCTGGACGAATGAAACGCGGCGGTGGTATTCTTCGTACACCCTGCTGAATTCGGAATCAAGGGCTGTAACATAGTCGGGGGAGAGATCGAAGTTGGGAGGAATGGTTGATCCTGGTGCAGTGGGAGGCAGTTCAATGGTGAGGAATGAAGCCTCGAGGTGGGAAGAGTAGGATTCAAGAGCATCGACAAGTTCTGTATGTGGTCAGCAGGTCTGTTCGAGGGTCCGGAGACTTGGCGCACTCACTCTTCACCTGTTCGAAGCGCTCACGGTGAAGGCGACTCATGGCATCGTTCTTCTCGCGCAGAAATGCGATGCACCGGTTGAGCGGATAGGTCACCTTGAGGTCAGCGCGGTTGAGCTCGTATTGGCCATTAGCCCTTTCGTCGCCCAGTGACGCCTCCATTTGTTGAATAGTTGTAATTAGGCGCTGAGCCTCTTGTGTCATTTCTTCTTTTTCTCTGCGGAAGTAGATTGTCAGCATCGCGATGCGCCGGGTGCGCTTTGTTTACATTGGCAACTTACTCGTCGACAAGCTTGAGATGGTTATTCAATGTCTCTGAGAGAGCGCTGAAGAGCTATGGGGCCGGTCAGTATCAATATAAATGATAAATCGTTTGTCGCATTCAACAGACCTCTGCTTCGCGGGAGTCGCGCTCGCGGGCGGGAACTCCAATCTCATCAAAGATGCCATGGAGCTGTTCGACAATGTTGTTGACCTGACCGGTCAGATAACTCGTGTCGACAGCCATCTCTATATCAGATGCTGACAGACAGAGAGGCTCAATTGGCAGTCAAGGAATGCGATGTACTCCAGCGACAGTGCGACAGCGACGCCGAAGGGTTCAAAACAAAGCGCCCAACTTGTGGAAATCCCGGCACACGGAACAAAAAAAAAAACGAAGGTGGATTTCGGAAGTTGTCAGTGGCGAAACATCGAGGATATGAGAGAGGTATGTTTATGAGGGGGTAAGTCAGAAACAGGACCAGGTGATAACAGGTTCATCTCACAAGCCCCGTTGTTTGGCGCCGATCGTCGTCATGGGCAACCACTTAGTCATCGCTACACCGCCCCTCAATTCTGCCATAATTCACCCCACCGCTTTTCTCCACGCTCATGCGTGGACAAGCTACTTGAGTTTCCCCTCCAAGCTACCTTATCACCATTTACTATTGCTCTCTTCCCCTCATTTACGCTATCTACATCCAGATCAATTATTTCACGCCACATCTATCCTCGCAACAATGCAGGCTGCTCAGCAGTCCTGGGGTTCGTGACCCCCAGCCCGATGACGGGAGCTGAACTAACAAGCAATTGTAGAGCTCGACAACGCTATCAGCGTCTTCGACCCGCAACGCGACGCCCTCTACCAATATGACGAAGAAACACAAAAGACCCTGAATGCCGAACGGCCCTGGGCCTCAGATCCTTACTATTTCAAATCCGTACGCATCTCCGCCACGGCGCTATTGAAAATGGTGATGCATGCCCGCTCGGGCGGGTCTCTGGAGGTTATGGGTCTGATGCAAGGATATATCCTGCCAAACACATTCGTCGTGACAGATGCTTTCCGACTACCGGTTGAAGGCACAGAAACGCGGGTCAACGCTCAGGATGAGGCGAACGAATACATGGTTTCGTATCTTCAGTCGTGTCGGGATGCGGGGCGGAAAGATAATGCTGTTGGATGGTATCATAGTCATCCCGGTTACGGATGTTGGTTGTCTGGTATTGATGTGGCAACGCAGCAGACGCAGCAGATGACGGGGCCTTTCGTGGCTGTTGTCATTGATCCGGAGCGCACCATCTCTGCTGGGAAGGTTGAGATTGGTGCTTTCAGGACCTTCCCTGAGAACTACTCTCCGCGGAAGGAAGCTCATGAAGATGATGAGTATCAAACTATTCCGCTGGGCAAGGCAGAGGACTTCGGTGCGCATGCCAATCAGTATTACTCCCTTGAAACGACACATTTCAAGAGTACTCTCGACTCCGAGCTTTTGTCCCTCCTCTGGAACAAGTACTGGGTTGCTACGCTCAGCCAAAGTCCACTCTTCACTTCCCGTGACTATGGCAGCAAGCAGATGATGGACTTGAGCCAGAAAGTGCGCAAGGCATCGCGGGCCCTCGAGAACAACAACCCCGGCGGCGGATCAGCAGCAGTCAAAGACCAGCAGCTGGACAAAGTTGTTCGTGGAGGACAGCGCATCGTCTCGGAAGAAGTCAAAGGGCTTCTCGCATCTGAGGTGAAGATGAAACTCTTCCAAGGTATCGGGGATCAGTCCACCCCATCAGCTTAAGCCACGACAGGCCTTTAAAACATCAATCGCTACGACTTTACGCATTCCAATTCTCATCTCGAGTCGGTTCTTCGGCGCCTGGCGGGTCCATTTCTCGTGCTTCTAACATTGCTGATTCCCTGTTCTTGCTATCCTCGGGTTGCCTCTCGGTGGACATGTCGATGCATTATGGCCATAGAACTGCAACTTCCACTCTGCATCTGATGAAGAAGAGACTTTAAAATGAAATAAGCTTACTTATACTAAAGAACCTTCTCTGCTATACGATTCTATACCAAAGGTATGTCCCGGCATAATTGTAGGGATGTACGCCCCGACAGTCAATCAAGCCATCAGAAGCGGAGCTTAAACCGCAAAATCCAAGATACAAGGTACAGTAATTCAAGGAATTGCCTTCTATTGACCCGTAGCCAAACACAACCAGGGTATAGACCAGGTGGATAATTTAAACAATAGATACAGAGAAGCGAGATCCGAGCCGGCCAGCAATACCGGGGGCTCCAAAGAAGTCGAAAAACTCCATCTGCCATGAACGAGATTTTCAGGTCATAACATTTCATTAAAAGAGATGGCGTGCAGACATTAAACTTGAAGGCTCACCTTCACCTCGCTCTGAGAGAGAAGAAAAACAAAAGGTATGTGGAACCAAATAGGATCGAACAAAGAAAAAGATGTGGCAACATCAACCGTGGGGAATATACACCGAGGAGACAGGTATGTGCGACAGTGGAGTACATGTGTAGAGTGTGCATATGTCAGTCGAGATGACATTTGACACTGCCAAAAGGAAGGGAATGGGGGTCCAAAATTCTATGTCGGAATAGGTATAGAGAAGAGAAGTGAGCAGTGAGGTGTCGCATCAGCGATAGAAGGTGCATGGTGCATGGTGCATGGTGCATGGTGCATGGTGCATGGTGCATGGTGCATGTACATGGACTGCGTACATGGGCTGCGGGATCATGCACAGCAGCAAGTTCGAGGGATAGAGAAGGTCTGGATGTGGCATGTCTCGTGGACACGGCTAGGACCGATGGACGATAATATCCGAGGCGAGTCAGTGGCTGTCATGTGGGGACCAATATCGGCACGGTCGCATAGAGTCCGGAAGATCCGCTCTCGGATTAAATTGGCACTCTAGCCTGGAATTGGCGAGACCACCGTGTTGGCGGCATATCCACAATGCCTGATTGGGGCATGATGCTGTATCGTTCAGGTCGGTTGGCCACAATCCGCCCGCAGGTGCAGCTTGGACAGGGATGTCACCGCCACTACAGGAAACCGGACTCGGAGAGCAATCTACGGGGTGCAATCCAAATTGGTTAGTCGCTTTGCCCAAAACAGGTTTCAAATGTGTTCGCCCAAAATGATTGGAAATATAAGATCAAATTCGGGTATCGCCGAGACTGTGCCAGACACCGTGCCCAATGAGACAGAAGGGAACGAAACATGAAACAGGAGATCATCGCAGGATCGCGACGGTGCTTGCAAAAAGCATGGAACCCTTGTTCCCGGAAGGTTCAGCTGCATACCTTGCAATCTTTTCATCCTCGCGCTCACGCGGCTCGATTTCGAGACTTCGGTCGTACATGTCGTGAACATCGCCCGCGGCTTGGAGGTTACTGAGTATATAGTCTTGAAGTTCGCCGACGGGTTGGAGGAGGTAGGGCACATTCTGGTACTGCTGGATGTCGCGAATGACTTCGGCAGTCTTGGCCCGCTTGTTGAAATTAATCAACTCGGAAGGGGTGAGAGAGGGGATACCATCCTCGATGAAGGTCAAATCCGTGAGATAGACACCTAAGAGTAATGTAAGTGGGAGAACGTGAGTTAAATGGAGGCAGGCTCCAAGTTGCCAGTGCACCAGGGATGGTTCGCATATCATACCAAAGAATGGAATACAAGGAGGATTCGCAAGGTGTAGGGTCTCGCGGTACTCGCCAAAGTTCTTGGTGCTAGCCATGAGTCGACGCATCTGCTCCAAAATAGCAGAGGTGCGACCACTAACCTGGCCCCAAGTTCGGCCCAGCCGATGAATGGGTGCAGTACCAAGAGCCGAGATGATGGAAGTCAGGGTAGAATAATTGTTGAGAGTGCGACACCTCTCAGCGACGTTGACAAAGTGCTTGATGACGACAACGCGTTTCTTCACGTCATTCTGTGTCAAGATCATTTCAGCGACCCAGTTTGTCAGCTGGTTCGAATGCAGAATCAAGGCCTTGACGTTAGAAGCGGGCTCTGGCTCATCAGGGCCAACCTTCTTCTGCCAGGTCTTGTTCAGACACTCTGTAGGTCGAATCTTAGAGTAGAGGCGCGACTCGATGATGGTCAACTGTCGAGCAAACTCGGTAGGGTCGATATCGAGGAATTTGAGCTTCTTCATGTTCTTCGGGATGATGGGTGGTGGAGCTGGGGTGCTCTGTGTGGGAACAAGGCGCTTAACAGTGAGATCCTGACCACGAAGACGCTGCTCAATGACAGCAAGCAGTGATGGAACACCCGGAGTCTTGGTAGTAGCGATGGAATCCTTAATGAAGGCATGGACTCGTCGCAGGAGATCCATGTTCACTTCATCATAGGGCTCCATCCAGAAATGGTCAAACCAACTCTTGAGAATGTTGACCACACGGAACCGAATCGGCTTCTGCTTGCGATCGATCCACATTTGCATGTCATCGGCATTCAGACCAAATGGAGGCTGGATATTGAAGCGTTGCACGAGCATCTCAAACAGTTCGGAGGCGGTGGTGAAGGAACGGTAGGTAAGGAGGAAGGTGTTGTTGAACGATGCGTCAAGCTTGTCATGACGGGTGAGGTGCTCGACCAAGCCAGCTAGAGTGCCGCACTTAAGAATCGGCGTGTCTGTCTTGGTATCATAGAACACCTCACCCTCGTGGTCCATCTTCAAGAACCATGGAGTCTCTTCGGGCTCTCTTACGGGCTCCTGCATCGGGGGCTCGCGAGTGACAGTTGTGGGGGGTGCTTGGCCGAAGAATCTCTGAGCCTTGTCCATGTTACGGCGGACCTTGCCACCTTCCTTGCCAAGTGCATAAGAAGACGGAATACCAATTGACTCATTGGCAATCTTGGCCTGAGAGTCTCCACGGCTGTGGGTACTCTTCTGCGACTCATCCTCCTCATCCAAGCGGCTCTCGCTTCTGAGATTGGAGACGGAATCTTCGGGAATTTGCTCGAGAAGTAATGAGAGTGAGAAGCCAATCTGTGAGACAAAGTTCTCCAGCTGCTTGGCTACCATTCGCACAGCCGTGATACGATCATCAAGAGAATCTCCTCGCAACTCTGCCCACTCATCAGCGAGAGGAGCCGAGACTGCTTGGCAGCTCAGAATAAAGTCACCGATGCCATCATAGACGCGTTGCTTTTGCAAACTGAAGTCTACTAATTGCGGGTTCTGGAAGCTAGTTCCGAGCGGTACAAGGTTGATAGACTCAATCGTTGTAACCCACGGGCGGAACTGCTCCACAACCTTGATCGCAGCAGCCGATACGGCGTCTGAGAGTTCTTCGTGTTCAGCAAAGGTGATGATCTTTCGGTCCGATTTCAACTGGTCTTCCAACCGGCGAATACTGCCTACAAATGATCTCCGGAGAATATCAATGTGGTCGAGTAGGGCAGTGTCGAGAGATACCGAAGGCTCGGTACGAGCATCACCACCTTCAGGAACGAGAAACGACGTCGGACCCGACGAGTTCAATGAGACGCCATTGTTCTGCCAGCTTCCACCGCAGGAGCTACCTCCGACGAAACCAGGAACAATACGGTGAATCTGCTCGCCTCGCTGGTGACGAGCGACGTCGACATAGCCATACACTCCTTGCATAACTCCATCGGCCTCCTGCAGGCATTTATTGACCGAATCGGAACCCGGCCAATCAGCTGCTGCGATATGCGAAGATAGCACCAATTTGGAGAACTTCGACATCATATCTCGGAAGTAAGGATAAAGCGCCTTGTTGGTGGAAATGATAGACGGGTTCCCTGAGTGATTGTCGGTAGTGTCGGAGCCTGCAGCTAGGAGCATGCGCAGATGATCGGAGATATCTTCGGCCTTTCTGACGTACTCGGAGCGTTCCCCGGCAAGAAGGGTCTGGCGATAAGCTTCGACTGCGTATCGCATGTTTTCGACAAGCTGAGCCCAGGTGACAGGCGGCGTAAAGCCATCGTCCACGAAGTGTGAGGGGGTATTGGAGGAAATGGAGGGTCTCGGAGGGATGATTTCGGCAACGGAGGTATTCGCACTGCTTGCGCTAAATGAAGGTTGAGGACTCTTGCTTATCGGTGGGGACTTGAAGTCTTTTGGTCCAGGGGGGTACAATGAATCCATCGAGGTCGCAGGAGACAAACCGTCCATGAAGGACTGCCGGCGACGGGACATCGAATCTTGCGAAGCCAGCATGAGCGACTCTCCTTCCGCCTCCGATGCAGAACCATCGTAATCATCTTCGTCCCGCTCGAAACCCCGCGCCATTAATTCAGGAGGTGGGCGAGTCTGATCGGGGACGAAGAAGTTGTTCCGGTCCCGCGGTCCAGTCTCACTCGTGGCAGGGTTCTCGAAAGGCAATTCCATCGTCGAATATCCAGTCAAAGTATTGAAGTAGAACAGACGACCGTCGGGCGTTGCCTGCGGGATCCAAAACGCCGCCTCTTCCTGCTCCTTGGGCGCAGGTATGCCCTCGATGGGTAGAATAGGCATCGAGTCGCGCGGGTTGCCTTCAGAGTCCAGCTCGTCATCCTCATCATGTCCATTGCTGTAATCATCCTCGAGTCCCGACTCTGCGCTGAGGTCTGCATCTTCATGGCTGTGTATCAGATGTTCGCCAAAGTCGTCGGCCTCGGTGAGAATCTGGCAATAGTTACTCGGAAACCAACCGCGAGTGTTGTCAATAACACCGTCCCACCACCCGGTTTCCAACTGGTTGAGGACCTGGATAATGTCGCCGCGGCGGAAGCTCAGACTAGTGTGGTCGTCGGCGTCATAATCGTACATAGCCCGCACGAACAGCGCCGGTGGCTCCGGACTGACGGCATAGCCGGTGGCCATTTTCTTGTGAGGGGAGGGAGTCCAGCGGTCGGGGGCCTGCGAAATGCTGTGTCCCCGGGTTCGTCGAGTTGCGGTGGGGGTGGTTGGCCGGTCGGTGTACTCGAAAGCGGTCGCAAAAGTCCCGGCTTTACTGGCCAGCGCAGATCCTGTGTCGACCAGATCTGGAGCGCGGATTTCGTACATGAAGTGTCACAAAGAGACACGCGGTCTAGCGTTGGGACTTTCACAGTGCCCGGCTCATTGCTTGGGAATTCGACGTTTGGAAGAGAGAGGGGCGGGTGGGTAAATTTGCAACCCACTTTCCGGGAAGGGTAGTTATTTTCAGTCGCAAGGAGGCAGGAAACCACGGGGAAATAGATCAGATTATTAGAACAGCATAGTCGAGCGAGTCTCTGATTCCTCTCAGTAGAAGGGAAAGGAGAGGATCAGGGAGGCGGGACGGATGAGGCGCCTACTGAGAGCTTCAGTGTAATCACAGTGTAATAACTGTAATCTAAAAGTAATAATAGGTACAGCGGTATCTACCGCGGGTAAAATTACAGAGGCTGACACCTTCCCTTCTCGGTCCAACCTTGTACCTAGGCGGCTCCTCCTTTACTGTACGGAGCACGGAGTCTTACATATCTATGGTAATGATCTCCTGTGAGCCCGTACCTCGACACTACTCCGTTTATCATCTGAGCGCCTACCATCAACCCGATTAAATATCATCGGGGGCACGTTCACGTTATACGCCTCAGTGGATTACTGCGTGGGCCAAGTCTGACATTCCCCCCGTGTGACGACCTGCCCCGTTACCGTCACATCTTCGCGCGGACTCTCTGACATGGGGCAGAATTAAAAATCCAGATATGGGATCCATAATCCATCTTCAATCGGAGTACCAGGACATTCCAGATCCCCGAGTGTTACGCGGGATTTCGTTTCGCGAAAAGTGCGCCCATGTGGACCGGCCGCGGCTCACGCTGATTTGACACCTGAGTGGGAACTCCGTGTACACCTTTTCTACATCTTCCACTTTGGACGATCCAATGACCACGCGTGCTTCTGAACGTTGTACGTGTCTCTCTCTCTCGGTTACTTTGGGTCCCTGAGTCCAGGGTATCCTGGCTTTGACCTAGGGTTTAAGGGCACGGCGTTATCAAAAGCCAAAGTGGTCAGGGGTAGAAAGGCACCGCTATGGACAAGCCCGGAAGCTATGCAGAGTGCAGCTCCGTTCGCTATCCGGGACAATATCCAACCAAACCGGACGAGAACATCACGCATCATTCCCTGGTGGTTGATCGGGTAATATGTATCCTCAAACCTCGTGTTTAGTTCAAAGGCGTCGGGGTTTTTGTTACGCACGAGCCACCGACCACACGCGAGCCGGCTCCAGAACCATTCTAGAAGGTCAAATGCCGTTATTAGCTTCCAGATGGCTTGCATTGTGTCCCCGTTGAAACGAGGCTCATCGGAGTCAACTTGGATCGTGCTGTTCCTCCGCGGTGGCTGCGTCGAAACAAATTAAACCGCGTGGCGCTTTGGCGCAGGGGAATTAGGTCACCGCTGGACCTGACCCTGAACCTGGTCCTGAGTATGGACAATTTGAAGACCTCGCTGTCTAGTTTCCGGACAATAACGCAGGGAAACCAGGGCTCGTGCTCGACATCCTTGCCTCCATGAATTGGGTGATGCTTCGTAGTCATCGAGTCATGTCCAAGACCACGCGACGCTACCGTTCGATCATGATGCCTACCTGCCCTGATAGGGCGCCTTGGTCGTGCGATTTAGCTATGATCAACGCAATAGTAACGAGACGACTACCACAGCTATCTCCTTGCACATAGATTGTGAGAGCACCGATGTATGGAGAAAGGAAATACCAAAATCCGTCCCGGTAACATAACACCAGTAACCTCCTGGACATCTCTCTTGCTATCGAATCGGCATTGTGTTTCCGTGTATCGACAAAGCAGCCTAGGAATTGAGTTCGACTCGGAACCATTACACGTTTTACAATTCATGAACTACAGTATACTTTGACTAGTCTCCAACGCCTCCAACCTTCAGGGGTCCTCGTTCTCAAAAACTTTACAGTACTCCGTAAGTAGAAAACTTTCACGCGCCCGGAATATTGGAGAGACCACTTTTCTCTCTATCCAGGAGCTAGTGGTCCCTTCCAATATATGCAAACCGTTGACAATCCACTCCGTTGGGCCATAGGTACCACGCGCCCGGCAACCGGAGCCACTCCAACAGCGTTTTGATTTCCTTAGTTCGCACCCAGGTATAACAAGCAGCAGGAAACAACCGATAGGCCCATGGAATCGACTGTCGACGATCCTCCATGGTTTCCAAGTCTATGATCAAAACGCAGACTTGAGTTCCTGGCTCGGGCGATGGTTCCTGTAGATCAAGAAAACCTCGTCTGCGGGGTCGAGACCATCACTCGGCCATGTGAAAAGCGAACCAGGGAGAGATTCGGGCATGATCGGTCCGGGGCTACTTGTTATTCGTCGCGGGAAGCCTGGAGGAGGGGGGGGGTTGTCTTGTTTGGGATGTTCTTGGAACCATGGTTCGGGTCTTCGAATCCATCTTGGAGCAATAGTTTGGTCGTCACGAGTCATGCCTTAAGCTCAAGAGAGAGGCTCTCTGAATATTCAGACCGTTGACACGTCACGATTGTCGTTGAGAGGGTGGATTATTGAGTGACTCGGGGCTGTTGGTGGTCTTTGCAGTTTGCTTTTGCGATAGTTGGTGGGGAGGTGGGTTTAATTGCTACTATGCGCTTATCCGATGACGATTTAGAACGAGCGACAGCATCGTGTGATCAAGGTAACAGCTTCGATAGTATCGGGCTTGAAAGGTGGGTTTGTTTTGAAATTCATGGTCGTAATTCCTACGATATTTGCCTGGGTAATATACTATGTGCAGCTATTTTTGAAAATTGCGATCCAAAAATTGGCGGACTTGAGGCCCACCTGCGCATGTCGTTGCAGATATATATCGAGTTACGATTTCAATGTAAATACGGACAAAACCCCAGAATACTTCCTCGACTTTACTTTTCAAAGCGTCGTTCACTTTAAATAGCACAGATATAAATTCAGGGATGACGGTAACAAGAGATGAATCAATTAATATTCGGTTCGCAATCAGTGGCTGCTTCGAGGTGAGCCCAAATCGCGATGCCATCAATTTCGGATAATTGCATGCAACAATCTAAGATAAATGATAAGAAGGTATACAATGGACTGATTAGAGATTGTCAAAGATAGAGAATAGCTAATATCAACAAATGCAAGGATAAGAAGCTCGTCCATGTGCGCCGTACGGAGTAATGATCCAAGAGCTATCGCATCAGTAAAAACGTCATCAGCAACAGCTCAAGTCCACACGAGCTCCAAGCCCGAGGTCAAATTTGCCACTCGCTGCAGCCCGTTCCTTGCAGGACTTGGAAGATCGCGGACATCGCAGGAGCCCCCTGTGGGAGACGTCACCCAACCGGACGGGCTTCCAGCAGCGGAGACTCGGTACAGGGCCCATCCAATCGAAAGCCCCAGCGCGCCCCTGTGTCCAGAGCGCCGGGGCCGCGATGCTGATCATTAAATCCCCCTTTTTTCCTTTCCCTCTGTTTCATAGCTATCTACGCGACTTGGAAGCCCAGCCTCCTCCTTTTCGCTACCTAGCCTGCTTCGCTCCCCACCGCGATGTGATCCATTAGTCTGTCCTAGGTCTACTGTAGTGGTCATAGGTCTACACTCTCGGCGTCAGACGTTGAACCTTGGTGGATGAAAGGTTGCCGGGTTCTCCGTTCCAGCTCCCCCACCCCCTCCCCTCCAAAGGTAGAGTGGTCCACCCCTTCGAGAAAATTCGGCGGAAGCACATCCGCGCGGGGCATGAAACTCTAGTCTACGGAGTACTTGTGTCCGATTATTGAATTGCAAGAACCCCGGCATACAATTTAAATCCCGGGCACTTCCCCCTGCATTGTTCCTGGTCATTCTGTAACCGGTTCAGGGGGGTGGGTGGTTTATGTCTAATGCCACGGACATGTACCGTGCGCAGGAAGCACTACCGATTGGTGTCTCAAAGGGCAGGGCACGCATCCTTCCGCGGCCCAACTCTCAGAACTGTAGAACTGAACGTGAGCGCGAACCAAGATCTGGAACCGCGGGAGTGAACCATGGGCCGGGCATACTTCCCCGCGACGCGTCCGGCACGATCCAAGGGATGACGATCGTAGATAGGACGGAGTAGTTACTTCAATGGTTTGCGAGGACTACAGTATGGAGCTCAGGTTCAGCCGTGTTTGCCACCGGCGTGGATATCAAGTCAGCAAAGTCCAATTTCAGACATCGAGGGGGGTGTGGGCTGCGTTTTCTTTGGATTGAGAACGTTGGCCGAAATCCAGGGCCTGGCCTGGACGGGACGAAATGGATCGTCGGGTTTACTGTAAAGGAATCTTTTACATTAATTTCTTCTACGCGTTGGACCAAGTAGGCAGGCGGATTCTCCTTTACTGTATCGAGTAGAAACCCACCCAGCTTGGGTTTGGACGGAGCTTCTCGTTTCTTGTGGAGCTTCTCCATCGGAGGTCCTGCTTTCCCAGGGCACTGGGAAGTTGGGGGGTCTCGACGCCCCAGTCTTTAGCGAAAGTGTATTGAGATAGCGCGCACAATGGGTCGCTTCTTATTGTGGACGTCTCAAAAATCACACGTCAGAGACGAAAGTACAGTGGGGGTTCAATAGGACTTGATATTTCGGGCCGCTATGTGCATGAGCGGTGAAGATGGTAGGTCATAGATATAGGCCTCACCGACATCTGGGCTACTGTAGATAGAAGAAAATTCCAGACCGACCTGGCGTCGCGGGCGGGGACGGCCTGGAAGTTGTCGGGACGATGGGTCAAGCCCTAGGCTGTTGGTGGCTTCTAGTTCAGGGGGGCCGGCGCCGGGGAAGAGGTTCCTGAATGCTTGCAACGGTACACTGGCGTGCTAAGTGGAGTAGAACTAGCAAGCAGTTCAAGGTTTGATTCGTAACTGGGCCGATTTTCGATCCCTTTCGCAGATCCATTATTGGTCTTCTCTTTGCCAGCCCCGAGCTCACTTTTGACCGCTTTGGAATGGAATGAGGCCTGGAGTTTAGACCCTCCCCGCGGTCCGAAGGGATCGGGAATGAGTGGGCCAAGACGAATTTGAAGCAAGGCGGTCTGGTCACCGCTCTACGCAGTATGCTGCAGCCGCATCGTCATTGAGAGCCTGTTCCTGCTTGGGTCGAGAACGTTGAACTGGGTCGGTCCGCTGCATCGGGAAGTGGATCGTAGATGATTTCAACACTGGTCGAATCAGGGCTTCTTTCACGATTTGTCTGGAAAGTGCAAAGACTCCCCCGGCTCACCGCTTAGAGAGTGGGCTAATTGCAGAAGCGAGAACGATAGGAAGGTTCGTTGACGCTTCGATGATCACCCGGGAGTTCCGCGACAATTCCCAGGTTCCGCGAGGTTAGCTTTCGGGGATTGATCAAACCAGGGGTGTTCAGATATTCAGGGCAGGCTCCTAGATCCTAGAAATGAAGGTTGACAAAAGTACCATCAATAATAATGTGAGGAACATTCAATCATTATTCGAGACTGCCGGGCAAGGGATCCTCAACTTCTATTCTGTGCCGTGCCCTCCACAGGGAGCTTTGCGTAAACGCGTTTCCCAAGTAACCGCGTCGGTCCCTCCGCGTCCGAGCGGATCTTCGGGCTTCAGTGGTGCAGCTGCCCCACGGAGGTGAGCCGGGAATACACGATACGGTGTGAAGGACAACTCATTCGTACACTCTACGCGATACTGGAGCCTAGTGGATCCCGAATGACACCCTTTGTCCCAAGGTACCAACCTTGAAAGTTGGTCTGATTATACTCTTTTTTATGCTCGGCTTCATGAGCGCATGAGTCTTGCCCCAAAATAGCAGGAGTGAATCAGATGATGTTATAGACCCGCCTCCAAATCTCCAAACCCCCGATTCGTGCAGATCGCCCTGCAGCCCAGCAGCTGATGTCTCGAGGCCCCGTAGCACAGACATGAACCCGCGGTCGTACACATACTCGACCGTGACAATCAGATCCAATCGCTCACAGAAATACCACCGCCACAGAGCGGGGCGCTCCGATATGAGACGCTGGACCAGTCAAGGTGGGATGGACTGGACGGTGATCTGTCACTCAGGGGGCTGAGCCGACGCGGGCAGTTGTGGCGCGTCAGACGGCCGGATCCCTAATTCGACTCTATATAGAGGAGTGTGTGGATCGATCGACTACACCACATGCAACTAAAAGCGACGGCGCCCGGGAATGGCGATGCGCGGCAGGGCGGATCAGGCAGTCTACATGATTTTGCATTTTCTATTTTCCATTTTCGCGTACGGGGTGAAGAGTGTCCTATACACTCGACACACTATATGCCCACTAGTGATCGATCAGAATGCTAGGGAAATTGCCCGTATCCCTGTCTCATTCTCAGCCTAGGCTATTGCCCGATGTCTCGCTCGGAACTGTGTGACGATGGTACGATCAACCCGATAGCCACATCTAGGATGATGTGCCGATCGCAGAGAGGGGTTTTGAGATTGAGGGGTAACGGGTGCGTGAACCATGGTTACAGTGACGTGATAAGATACACGATACAGATATGTATAGGTCGAAGACAAAAGAGAAGACTACGTAGTGCGATTCCCGGGGTAGGACCCAGGTATGAAGATGATACCCTACGCTAGCGAAGAGTCGTTGTCGAAGTGCCACGATCGAGACACTAATTCGCCTCACATGCCAGCCACACATTTTCCCCTGCGATAAACAAAGGGCGCCCCTCCGCCCCATCGAGCCCTGAGCGAGGGGCCACCTTTTTGTCTGGCCCACTGTGCCCTCGCAGCAGACAGCGGTGTTATTTCCCACTTCGATCCTCCCTTTTTTATTATTATTATTATTATTTATCGTTAATTTTGATTTTTGTTCGCGAGGGGGGGGTTGCTTTTTGGTGGGATCGAGGTGATCGAGTTTACCCCTCCATGAGTTCGAGAGGAAAGGGAAATAAGTAGTAGTTCATGTCGACTATCATTGTCGAGATATATACGTATCTAAAAAATATTCTAGACCATGGATATAATTTGCGACCATGTGGACACGATCGGATCAAATCTAGTTTTGCGTTTGAATATTACGACATGTCGATTCTGTACGGTAAAGGGGGGGAACCGGTAGAGCAAACCAGTTGAGAGAACGCATGTGGTTTTCGGAACGAAAAGTGCGTGGCCGTAGCTTACTTGGTAGGTGCACTGCCAAACACCGCCAAACACCGCCAAACACTAGCAATCAGCAGCAATCACCGCCTTTGCAGGACGTGTGAGTCCCGCTCTCGCCCCTCTGCGCGACACACGCGTAGTAAGCGATGCTTGGGCCCACGTCCTTCCCTGTCTTTCATCCCCTCCCTAGCCTCCCCTCCCACACCCCCCCTCTAAGACTCCCCCCCCCCCCAAAAGGCACTTCCTAAATTCCTCTTTTCTCCTCATCTTCCCCCTCCTCCTCCCCCCCCTCCCACTTTCAACACCTTCCCCTCTCTCCGCGGTGCTTAACGCTCATTCCGCCTTTCTTTTCTTGAGCGTTCCTTTTGGTTTCATATTTGTCCGCCTGTGGCTGGACTCCCACTTTGCACTTATTTCCATCCCCAGGAATGATCAGACATCCCAACGAACTCCTGTCTTCGACACGCCTACAGAACCGGTGCGAGCTCACTCAGGGAACCATACCACCGCCGTCTATCATTTAAATCGAGTCGGCCTCATATCACACACATGGCTCCCTCCGCTCCCGGGACGGCCAGCAACTCGCCGGCCAAAAAGACTTCCGCCCCCGAGAAGAAATACAAGTGCCAATTTTGCAATCGCGCTTTCAGCCGTAGCGAACACCGCAGCAGACACGAACGTTCCCGTAAGTTTTGGCCACTTTTCGCTCCTTTGAAAGAACTGACCCCAACTGACTCCCCATCTAGACACAAAGGAGCGACCCTTCAAATGCTTAAAATGCCGGAGTACATTTGTTCGTCGCGACCTTCTTCTGCGCCATGACCGAACTGTCCACGCTAAGGATGGTGGTATCCCCCTGGTTGCAGAGGGGCGTAGACGTGGTGGAGGTGTTCAAAAATCCACATCCGGTCCTTCTAAGCCCTCGATCACCATCGATCCGGCGACGCTGGAGCAGATCGAGGCAAGCAGTGATGGTATGGTCGACCTTGAAACTGCAGCCATGTTGATGACAGATTTCCAACATAAGGCTGCAGCAGCGGCGACTGGCCAGGTTTCCGAGCGATCCGAATCGTTGTCCCCAGGCCGTGGCTCTTTCGAGCCCTACCTGTCCGGCAACGCTACCCTTCCCCAAATGCCCTGGGACACGCTCGCCTCCCCCGCGGATCACGGCTCGATGTCCACCTTTGTCGACCGTCACGGCCCCATCGGAGATCTTTTGTCCAACTCTCTGCCCATGTCTGGCAACTCTACCCCGAACGCGCTGTCCCCGTACCCGTCCATGACCGGCCCCGTTAGCCCCGTTAACTACCGCCGGTCCCCCGGTCCCAGCCAGGCATTGACGCTTCCCAAGGCTCCTCAAATTGCTGACGAGATGGAACGCAACATGGTTGTCGAGCGCATTCAAGGTGCGGACAACCTAGGTGCTTTGCCCGAGACTTTCCAACTCCCGGCCATTGCTTCTCTGAATCGGTATTTGTCCACGTACTTCAACCTGTACCACCCCCACTTGCCGTTCCTTCACCAGCAGTCCTTCAACCCTACCACTGTCTCGCCGCCTCTGTTGCTTGCAGTCCTGTCTATCGGTGCTCTGTACACTTTCGAGCGCGATAACTCGTTCATGCTTCATGTCGGCTCCAAAGTCCTGGTCAACCAGTTCCTTCAGCACAAAGACAACTTCGATTCCCGCAAGTGCCCCTTGTGGCTGATGCAAAGCAGCTTGCTTAACATGGTATTCGAGAGCTGGAGTGGTGACCCCAAGGGTCTTGAGTGGACTTGCTCCATCAAGAGTCTCCTCGCCAACATGGTCGCTGGTAACCGTTATCAACTCAAGGTGCGCACCGAGGCTCGCCAGGGTATCAAACCCACTCGCGAGGAGTGGATTGAGGATGAATCATGTCGCCGCACCTATTTCGCTGTGTACATCTTCTTCGGTATGCTCACATTGACCTTCAACCACACTCCCGCCATGAGCTTCGACGAATTTGACACCCTCGAGCTGCCCTCCTCCGAGTCTCTTTGGAACCTCGATGCGTCTGATGATGATACCTGGCACCGCAGCATCGGTGTCAACACTCTTACCGTCCGCGAAGCCCACGACTACCTATTCCAGGGCGAGCAAACTCGTTACAGCGCCTTCGCTACCCGTGTTCTCATTAACGCCCTGTTCCTGCAAGTCTGGAACCACAAGCGTAGCTTCGAGGCTCTGCAGGACGTTGTCACCGAGTACAAACTCCGCTTGGCACTGGAGACCTGGGAGAACTCTCTCGAGGTTTGCGAGCCCGAGACCATCGTTGTCCCACTCAGCACTCCTCAGAAGGGCCACCCTCTCATCTTCAACTCCATGGCCGTCTACCGCAACACCCGCGCGCGCCTGGAAGTTGACCTCAAGTCCATCCAGGAGGCCATGCGCTACCACTCCTCGTACGAGGTTGCTGCTGCCATGACCGTCGCCCGCGAGAAGGTCAAGCGTGGACAGGAGATGAACAAGGTCGTGCAGCAGTGCTTCGAGTGCATTGAGATCGCGGCCATTCAAGGCATCAACTGGGTTGCCAAGACCTCCGCCACCAACTGGAGTGTCGAGCACCCTCTCTGCGGCCTGGACCTGATGGTCATCCTGAGTCTCTGGCTCTACCGCCTGGAACATGACGACGAGCCGGCGACTGAGGCTGAGTTGGCCATTTACAACAAGGTTCGGAACCTGTTTGACGACGATGCCATCGACGCCTTTGGTAAACTCAGTTCCACCGTCGCCCGTGTTTGGGGTAACATCCTTGACGGCGTGGTTGTCTGGGGGTAAGTCTCTCTCCATTTTCCTCTTATGGTTATATACTAATTGCCTATAGAATCACCAAGTTGATGGGCGAATCGTTCAAGCTCCACTCCCAGGCCCTGGTCGGCTACGAAGATTCTCTGCGCGTTGCAAAGGACCAGCCGATCCACGCAGTGCCAACCAAGTCGCTCGCCAGCGTCGGCACTGCGTACTAATCATTCTCAACTTTCATTAAAAAAAAACATTTCGGGCTTTCTTACTCTCATTTCTGGACGCTTTCATTGGGACACGGGAAATCAGGAATGGATATGACCGGTGGGCAAGGCAGGTGTTTTTTGAATATCTGGGAAAATACTTCGCCGGTAATGCCTCATAGGTTGGTTGATTCCTGAGTTTCTTTTCGATTTGATTTTGGGTTGCATCTTCCCCTCTGCTTTCTTGCACCAGGGAGTCCGGTGTGGTGTTCATCTTTGTTACTGTTTTTCCCTCGACACCCGGCTGGTCCTGTGTGTTCTCGCACTCGATGGAGTTTTTTTTTTTTTTTTTTGCTATATTCCTTTACTGCGAGAGTTTCACCTTTAACCCCTAATCGTGCCCCCAGTCCGTTCTGCTTGATCTTGATCTTGATCTTTTGATACCTTTTGACTATTTTGCCATTTATTGTTTTGGTTTGCGCGCGTTGCCATCTTTGACTTTCAACCTTGATTTTTTGATCAAGCCTTGTTTTCTGTGGCCTGGGCTTTCTTGGTCCTCGTCGCTTGTGTTTGACGTTACTTGCATGTCTTGTGCTTTTCCCCGTCCACGCGTGATTTATGGTTTGGTTGGTTCTCCGCTCCGCATTGCTTGCATTTTGCTTTCTTTCTGCACATGTTTTATGCCTTTATTTCCATGTACTATACGTAATTGATGAAAACAATTTTTGACGGGGACATGATTTATGCGTAGACACTCATATTGACAAGGAAGGATACTCTTCAACTAGCTGTACCATAACCCAGGGCTCTTGCAACATTCATAGTATTCCGCCCATTCAAGCAAGCTGGCAACTTTGGAACACTTCGACACCTTACTGAAGATCCAACTCCCAAGAAGACAGAGAACGCATTTCAAACTCCAGAGCATTACCAGTATTACATATAGCTCATCAAAGAAGTCGACTCTCAGTCGTACTCCCTCAAATAAGAAGCATCCCCGACTCCAAGGAAGCAATACGCCAAAGCCCGCATGCAAACGATGATTCTCTACGCCTTTGCTCCATCTCGCAGTAAGGAAGACTTGAAAGTTTAAGAGCAATGAAGCAAATATCAAGAAAATCGTGGTACTCAACTAAGGTATCCTTACGGACTAGGCGAGGATTTGAATACCACATGGGATCGAGTCAGCACTATGGCATTCAATCACGGACTACCAAGAGGGCCTGGTTGTTCGTGTCTTGATCAAAACTGCGATGATCGATTCTATGTAGTGCTTGAGCTCGCGTGGTGCACGAGTACACTTTAACTGATACTGAGCAGTTTTGTTTTTGCTTTTAGATTTCTGGATTCCTCGCGCATCTGAATAACCTTGAGACTATAGAGAAACCGTCGCTTGTTGGGCTGTGAGGAGCAATAGTTGAAGAGGGAATTTGATTCTACTCAAGCGAAGCTGGAAGGGAGAAGGATTATATGCTGACGGTTTGGGGGCCGCTGGAGGAGAGCGAACAGAGGACTGCAGATTGAAACAGGGAAGCTATGAGGCAGACGGAGAGCTGCTTGAAAGCAAGCCACGGAGCAGCTGGTGCATTATCTACAGTGGCATTAAGAGTGTACTATGGTAAGGATGGGATCGGTGTCTCAGAGAAAGAAACATAGGGTCAGGTGGGTAGAGAACGGGCTGTCGCATTAGAAAGCTATCACCTATTCCAGACTATCAAAGAGATGCATTCCATACATACGAGAGAGGCTAACACCCCTCAAAAGCCAACCTGCGCAGTTTCCTATTCTAACAAAATCCAAAAGTAAATGATCTTCAAGTCTAAACTGAACTGCCTGTCTACTACTTCCCAACAGCAACAAACAATCGATCCCCAATATCCCCAACCCCAGGAACAATCATTCCTTTATCATTACATTTCTCATCCACGCCTCCAACCCAAACTTCAACGCCTTCCTCCCAAACCCCCGCTGCACGCTTGACCCCCTCTTCCGAAACAAGCACACTTAGCATAATCACCCTCTTCACGCCCCAATCTTTCAGCAGGTGGATTGCCGCTTCGGCAGTGGCGCCCGTCGCGATGATAGGGTCTAGTAGAACGGCTAGCGAGGCAGCAGCGGTATTAATGGATGAGTCTAGGGAGGCGGGGGAGGCGGGAGAGAGCTCGGATCGATGGAAGGGAAGGTTATTGTAGTACTCGACTGGCTGTAAGGTCATTTTGTCCCGGAAGAGGCCTAGATGGTAGATTGGGACGGCGATGGGGAGAAGGGAGTTTAGCGCTGTTTTTTGGGGTTAGTTTGGGCTTGATTATAAGGTCGTATACATGGTTTATGAGGGATGTATGAAATTGTAGACGGACCCTCGACCATTCCTAGGCCGGAGCGGAGGATCGGGACCAGGGCTAGGTCGGCGTGGTCGATGCCCTGGGTTTCGTATTCTATACCGAGGGGTGTTTTGTCCTGGATGATTTAGGTAAGGGGTCTTTTGATAGTGGTAGATGTTTTGTACCTTGCCTGTTGGCTTCAGCTTTAGACCGCTGGCAAACGCCTCGACGCCTAGGATCGAGGCTATTTCATTGACTAGATCTCTTGTCTCGCGTGGGCTGGTGCTTTGTGACCGCAGCTGAGATAGCTTAGCCTGGAGACATGGGTGAGAAGAGACGTGGACGTTTGAAGGGAGAGTCATCTTGTTGGTGGTGGGTTGGAGTTGGGGTTGAGGATGGAGGGAAAGTATACGTGAGGGAGGGGTCTTTCTTTATCAGTGCTGCACTACGTTGAGCTGCACTGCTTATCACCTCGCCGGTCTATGTTTGGCATTCTTTTCCCTTGTTTCTTGATCCAGTGTTTCCCTACGTTTTTGGTTCCTAGCATCTCTACATTCGTGGGCTATCGTTATGGACCCTAGGTCCCCGACAAGCGAACTTCTTAACAACGGAGCTCAACCACGGAATGACTCGATATTTCCGCCATGACTCTGCATCGCTATCTCGATCAAACAAAATCTCCCTAACGTCTAGTCCAGAACTCATAGACACCGCAGACACCAACTAGATGTCCAATCCACTATCAGCATCCCCAATACCACGGAGCTCTTATCGGCTCCACCCCGAATCCACTCTCCTCCGCCCGACTCAACATCTTCACTTCCCCCGAGCGCGTCCTCGCCATGCCTACAGCCAGCACATCCGGGTCTCTCAATGCCCTAGACGCCGAAAAAAACACCGAAGCACCCCTAACCGAAACACGCCAACCCGAACCCGTCGAATCAACCCCGTACCAACGCTCACAATGGCCAACCACCACCCCTTCCGACGCGCCAACACCACACCATGAAAACCCCAACCAGCCCTCAAAACGCCTCCTCCACCTCTACACAACCTCCTACCTAATATTCTTCTCAATCCTCGGCACCCTCGCCCGCCTAGGCCTCCAATCCCTAACATTCTACACCGGCGCCCCCGTAACAACAGGCGTATTATGGGCCAACGTCGGAGGAAGCATAATAATGGGCTTCCTATCCGAAGACAAAAGCCTCTTCCGCGAAGAATGGGGACACAGCAGTCCAAGTCCACCCACCAGCCCCAACGACCCGGAGCACACCAAGAAACACAAAGCCGTGAAGAAGACAATCCCGCTCTACATCGGACTCACGACTGGGTTTTGTGGCTGCTTCACCTCCTTCTCCTCGTTTATCCGAGATACGTTTCTTGCGCTGGCGAACGCGCTCCCGGATCCCAGTTTACCGGCCGGTGCGAATATCCAGAGTCGCAATGGGGGGTATAGTTTCATGGCGCTGGTTGCTGTGATACTTGTTACTGTGTCGTTGAGTTTGTCGGGGTTGATCTTCGGTGCGCATCTTGCGCTTGCGTTGGGACGGTATACGCCTACTGTGCCCTTTGCGGTGACGAGACGGGTTCTTGATCGGGGTGTCGTGGTTTTGGGGTGGGGTTGTTGGCTTGGTGCGGTGTTTTTGGCGATTTGGCCTCCTGATCGGTATGGGGGGAGGGATGTATGGCGCGGGCGAGCGGTTTTTGCGCTTGTCTTTGCGCCGTTGGGGTGTTTGGTGAGGTTTTATGTTTCGTTGATGCTTAATGCGAGGGTTCCGGCGTTTCCGATGGGGACTTTCGTGGTTAATATGTTTGGGACGGCGGTTGAGGGGATGTCTTTTGATTTGCAGCATGTTGGGGGGCTTGGGGCGTTGCCTGGGTCGTTGGTTGGGTGTCAGGTTTTGCAAGGGGTTATGGATGGGTTTTGTGGGAGTGTGACGACGATCAGTACATGGGTTTCTGAGTTGAATGGGTTGGGGAAGAGGAGACATGCTTATGTATATGGGGTTGGGAGTGTGGGTTGTGGGCTTGGATTGCTGGTTGTTATTATGGGGTCGTTGCTGTGGACGAGGGGGTTTGAAGAGCCTATTTGTTAGTTGATGGTTACCTTCACTGTATACTGTATACTGTAAAATGAATAATAAATGATAGATAATACATTACTCTGCAATATCGAGTATAATCCCCGAATGCTCGCCGTTGGACACCCGTATAAAACTAAGTCCAATCCAATTAGACACCTGGAAACACCATGCTGAAGAACAACATCCCATCTCAATACACATGTACATTCATGAAATCACAAGAGTTCCGCAATTCCAGCACGCCCCCGACTGCCCTCCACTCTCTCCTCCGGCAGCAAAAGCCCATCCAATATCTCGTCACGCGCACGCCTCCGATCCGAACTCCCAGTCGTAACACTAGCCGTCGTCCCAAGTGGCAAGTCATCCGGCGCAAGACGACTATGGAATACACGTCGGCGGGCACGGTCTTCATCAGCATTGCGACGTTGTTGAGCTTGATATTTGTCAGTTCCAGTCCAGAACTTGCTCCTGGGGGGTCGGGGCATAGATGTGAATGAAGAACATTGAATGTTGATAGCTAACCACCACAGCATGTTGATCGAGGTCAGAGGTAGATAGGACTCAAAGCCAGATGTATGCAAGATTCATTCCATGTAATAAAATCAACGTACCTCTCCAGAAAACCGAATAAATAGCTATAGTGACCAAACACGCGCCGATAAAGGCGAATGTAATGCCCAGCTCGTGGCCCAGGGAGGACATGGGGGTGTAGGGTGGGTAGCTTGAGCGAATATCGTCCTGAGACATTGTGTAAACCGCAGATATATGTTTAGACTGGCTCGATGTAGTGATATTGAAAATAGGAAAATGGAGGTGTAGGGGTGTCAGACCCAAGTGCGGAGGTGCGGAGTCGGGTGTTGGGGGTGGCGGTTTCTGGGGTGCGTCAGATATCCAGATGGACATGAACCTGGGGTTGTATGGCTCTATTTCATTTACAATTAAGAAAAAATAAAGACAGAGAAACACGGTAGGAGCAGTGAGAGATCGAGACTCGAGGTCATGCAAACGACAATGTGACTCGTCGAGGACCTGCGGACCTCGGTTTATGGTATGCAAACATCCCACTAGTGTAAGCAGCAAACATTTCAAGTTCAAGTCAAGGAAGTGTGCCATGCATTCGACTATATACAAGCATTAAACTAATTCCAACCGGGCTGGTCCCCGGTATGTATTCACACAGACAAAAGGTATCATGTACAACATGCAGCTCTATACTCCCACGTGGGAATGCAACGGTGGCTCAAACAATCCCCATGCCCGCGGGCATGGATGCAAAGGTAAAGAATCGCTGAAATAAAAGGTCGAAATGGTCGCCAGAATGGTCGAGAAGAAAGTGGAAGGTGAAGGTGAAGGTGAAAGAGTCAAGGTCGGTAGACGAGGAGAAGGTATAGGTAGAAGCGGATTAAAGGTGATAAAAGGTCGGAGGGCGCGTCACGTATCGTGTCAGAATCGGGTCGGAGATCGAAGATCGAAGGTATAGCGTAGAGTCGAAGTAGACAAAGGTAAAGGAAGAAGAAAAAAAAAAATAAGGTGGTCGCAAGCTAACCCAGCATCATCGCCGCCAGAGCGGTACAGGTCAGCCCGATAGCCATTCCGATCCACGGAGTCTGGCCCAGCGACCCCTCACTGCGCGCCTGCAAGATATTTCGCGCAGAGTGCTGTGTCGACCTATTATCCTCGGGCTCAACAACCGAGAGCTGATCGCGCGCGATAATGTGTTCCGGTATTAAAGCGACGGGTTCACGCGCAAGGTGCAGGTCGTGGTCCGGGAAGGAGTCGCGGGGTTGTGCTTGGGCGGCGAGGGCAACCGGCGCGAAGGCCGCGAGGAAATAAGCTGGCCTCATGGTAGATTTGAGTTGTTCTGGATGGAATTCGCGTGGGCGGGGTGTTTAATAGCTTGCGCGTGGAAAACAAGCAACGCCAAGGCGGGTCGCGGTGACGGGATTCAAGTTGGCGAGGCAACAGGGGATCGCGGTCTCGATCTCGGTTGGATGGTGAGGGGGTGGTCCCTTTTCCTTCAATGCTCTCACGGTATATGCGACTTGGACGGACTCAGAGAGGGTCTATAGGCGATCGAGATTTGGTGTTCGAGGGGGGATTGATTGGGGCTTAAAGGGGTTGAATAGGGGGGCCGGGAAAAGCAGTACCGAGAGCCTCAACGCAAACCTCCGAAAGGAACCAACTCCGATTCAGGAGGAAGGAGAAGTATATAGGAAAAGAAAATCAGGAGAAAGGGAAAAAGCCAAAAAAAAAGGAAACATGAAAATGAAGCAGACGGGCCAGGATCCATTGGATCAACCACCTCCGTTTCAAGGGACAGGACCCCACTCTCACTTTAATGTGCGGGCGGTGATTGGCGAGTGTGCCGTTCCTTCTATCTTTGGGCGCCCTTACTCGCTTTGGCCGTGACTGAGACGCTGCTAGCTTGCTGGAGCTAGAGCTATTCGCCACTTCCAGCCTGTTTAGCACCATTACCCTGGCTATTCACCGGGGAACTTATCCCATTCTCTCCTCCCTCCCGTCCCTGTTCCTGAATCTGAATTCACCCAGCCCGGCGTGTGCCTTGGTTCTCTGTAACAGACCCACCATCCCCTCGATCGCCATGGGTCTTTGCTGAAAAGAGACCCATGTAACAGTGGGTCGAGAAAACGTCCAATCTCGCGGCCTTAACTCCCTGCTCCCTTGGCCCTGTCTCGAAATGCGAGGCAATGCCCCCGAGACCCAGATGCCTTCATAGCCAGGCTGGAGGGTAGGGGCGCAGCCAACTCGGCATCTGCGCCGATCGGCTGCACCGATCCCGCATCCCGCATATTTGCGTTTCCAAAAATATCGTCTGCTGATGCCTCGTGGAGAGTTGTTGTTATAGATCAGCCCATACCTGGCGAGTCAGAGGCGGATGATGGGCGTAGAGACCGGGTTGCTCGATACTGTAAATTGTTTTGTAGATCAACGGGGTTGGGAGTGGCATTGCCTGCTCGGTTTGGATCATGGGACCCGCTTCGGTGTGCTCCCCTACGACATTGGGAGTCTTGCGATCGTGGCTAGTACCAGCGCCAATGCCAACGCTACTGGGAGAAATAGATTTAGTAGATACGATGCTATGCTGAGTTGAGAAGGATCCTGCTGCGTTACCGGATCATCCGGCGAATGGGCGCTGGGTGAGGGAGGGGATGTTTGTGCAAGTGACATATCGTGACGTCGCTTGGCGAGTTTGGGGTCGGTTCTGGTTCCTTCTATTGTAGGGGAACTTGGTCCTAATTTCCTTTTCTCAGGGGAGGAACGAGGGCTCTTGGTTTCGTTTCATTGTCTTCCCCACGAACTTATTTTGGATCGAATGCCAAAGGGCTTTGAGGTGTGAGTGTCAAAGAACTATGTATATGCAACGAAAACTCAAAGGGGGAATAAATGGGGCTCGGCGAAGACATGGCCAATCACAGTCTCTCATTAAAGCTTATTTAGCTTATTTGCGGAACCGTGGTTAAGCGATGAGAAGCTTCACGGGATATCTGGATGATGAGATTGTGAAGAAACAAGTATTTGTGCATGCCAACATACTTTGTTACCCAGTAGACAAGCTCGTCAGACAGCGCGACAGAGCTCGGGGGTCTCTGCCATATACCGCCAATAAATAGGGGGCGTAGAGCGGCATAGCGGCGAGTTCTTCTTTTGAGGCCACACCGCTGCCAAGCCCGCTCTTCTTGACTTTCTTGAGGATTGTGGCTTCGGTATACTCCGCGCGTTTGTTTGCTGCGTCCAGCTTGCCAAGGGCCGAGCTGGACTTCGAGAGCTGTGCTCTGATGCGAGGTTCGTCTGTCTTCATAGTCACCACACTGCAGATCATATCGGTGACCCATGCCTTTGGTTCCTCGGGTGTCTCCTGCCGCTTGCGCTTGCCGGTGGTAACGAGACTCTCTCCGTCCGAAGACGGATCATTAACCGTCGAGGACATCGTTGGTCCAACCAGCTTGTCGAATGAGGTTGTTACAAATCGGAATAAGGAACGAGTAGAGAGTTGTTGTGAAGGGGAGGTTTATTAAGTAGATAAAGTGAAGTGAGTTAAAGTAAGTAGAGATTTATTGTGAAGAGTTATTATAAAGGATTATTATGAAGAGTTGTTGTGAAGAGTTATTCTTGAGGGAAGTTATTGTCAAGTGAATAAAGTGAAGTGAGTTAAAGAAGAGTTGTTTTAAAGGGTAAATTTATTAAGTGAATAAAGTGAAGTGAGTTAAAGTAAGTAAAGTGGATAATCAAAGTAAAGAAATAAATACTGATTACAGGAATATTATGAACACATTTAAATCGGGATCAATTCATATCGCTGTCCATGTCTATAGCTAGACCTCTAACATGTCAAGGTGTCATCCCTTCCAAGCTAAGAACTGTACTCTATGCACCCAAACGCCAACACCCGACAGCCATCAATCAAAGCATTTGGTCCCAGTTCGGCATCACAGTGAACTTCCCACTGAGCTGTCCCATCGACCAAGCCCGTTGTTCGGTCTCGTCCTTGGGCGGTGCGCCCGGCACATCAGGCTCAGGCGAGGACACGATGAGCGCCTCTTGCACAAAGTCCACTGCTGCTGCACGGTCCAATTCGAAGCTGATACCGCCCCAGTCCATTGTGACGCGACCGGACTTGTGCACGTTCAGCTTGCCTGCTCGTCCGGCGGGGAGGGCCCAGTCCTGGCCGGCGGTGATCACCGCGGGTGTCTCGGTGCCTGGGGCGTCGGCATCAACGACCTGCACGTCGTCTTCGTTCTTGACTTCTCCGGGGGCAGTCGGTGCTGGAGCGGGCGTGGAGGCGGGCACGGATGTGAGAGAACCGGGGACCGTGAGGTTAGGGGTCATGGGTGGGAATTGCATCAGGAAGAGCTGGCCGAGAAGTTTCGGGTTGGTGAGTTTGTCTTCTTCTTCTTCGTCTTCTTTCTCGCCTTCTTCTGCCTCGTCCTGTGCTGCGGTTGCAGGCTCGGCTTCGATGTCAGCTGTCTGTGTCTCGGCGGGAGTAGTCTCAATCGGAGTATCGGGCTTCTCGGGCGGCTCATAGAACAAAAGATTCCGCACATAGTCTAGGTCCTCCAGGTGTCGGTCGTATTCATCAATCTCCTCCTTAGTGCGCAGCAGTTCCCGTGGGTCTCTCTTAAGCTGCTCCGGTTCCAGTGAAATTGGCTCTGTCCGTCTAGGCTTCGGTTTCTGAGGAGAAGGAGGCACCTTCCGACGCACGCGGACATTTTGTGCAGGCAAAAAGCCATCGTCCTCAACATGAGGCAAAGCATCAACCATAGGAGCATCATTGTCATCAACCGGCTCGTCCTTAACACGCGGTTCGGCACCCTCCTCTTCCTCTTCCACGGGAGTCGTCTCGCCCTTCTCAGCGGCTTTCTCCGCCTCGGCCTTCTTCCGTAGCTCCGCAGACCGACTTGAGCTAGACTCCATATTCACACTGACAACCCGCTCCTCGTGCTCAATGCGGTGCACACGGTAAGGCAACAACCCATCGCGCCTCGGCCGGTACGGCAACTTGCCCTTGATATTCATAGGCAGATTCTCGTAATCCTCATCATCGTCCAGCTCATTGATATAGTTGATATCAAGCCTGCCCCGGGAATCATCTTCGTCCGAATCGTCATCAAACGTAGCCTGGTCCGCAGCACCACTGAGCACAGATCGCGTGCGATCCCTGCCACCACCTCCATATCCACCTCCGCCTCCTCCGCCTCCACCACGGCCCCGATGAGCACCGCCCATCCCAGACCCGAAAAGTCCACTCGCAGCCATACCAGCCGGCCCGCCACGTCCACGGAAGTTTCCACGCCCACCACGAGCACCGCCCCTCCCGCGCTGAATCGCAGCTTGCTCTTTTAGACGCTCGTTGTGCCGATCGGCCTCGAGCTTCTCAATAGCATCACGCTCCTCTTTGCTTCGACGCCCGACGTTCCGGGGCTTGTATTTGAGTGTAGGTTTCGCCGGTTCGCCGCCGAGCGCGGAAGGTGGTCTAGCCTTGGACGCGATACTTCCCGAGCCACCTCTCGTCTTCAGTGACTGTAGTCGCTGCACGGGTCGTGAAGGACCGGGCGTTGCGCTCTGGGAAGCAGATGCGCCACGTGCTTCGGGCGCATTTTGATTAGAAGCTGCTCCGCCGGGTGTGGAGGTTGACTCTGCGCCTTCGGGACGTCGTGCTGCAGGTCGTCTGGTGCCAGCTTTGGGTGGCATGGCGAGTAGATGTGCAGGCAAGACGCCGTTGGCGTCCTGCTAGTCGAATGTGATGTTGAAAGAATGTGATTTTTAGCGCATTGGCTGACGTCGGATCTTGGGGTAGTTTGGAGAGTCTGGCTCTCGGCAATGGGAGAAAATAGGGCGGTAGTGTGCTTGAGAAATGTCAATTCATGCGGACAAAAAAGTTGCGGTCTTCGACGCTCAAAAATGCCGCGGGGCATTTTCTGCCGCTCTTTGCCGTCTTATATGAGTCACGTGAAATATTGGAGATCGGACAGCTTCGCCTCTCTAAGCGAAGACCACTAGATTTCCCACATGTCGGGCCATGAGTTGAACAACTGCTCTCAATTCCCTCAAATTGACTTATCTCTATACTCAATGCGCATCTGAGACTGGCCCTGCACTGCACACCATCTACATTCCGGATCTAGTTAGCTCTGCCTCTTTTCAGTGATGACTAAGCACACCCAGATCTGAACATTTGGGATGAGAGATGAACAGTCACAATTATGATTCCATTGACAGCTGGAGAGAATAGAAATAGACGATAAATTTCAATTCCAAACTATCCATCAGAAACAGAAACAAAACCATAGCATCTTATACACCCGATGTCGACCCTCACCACTCTGTCCTCCCCGAAAGTATATATCCTAACAGACAGAGCCAACCATCCATAGATGTGAACCATAAACCACCTGCACCCACCACAAAATCCGACAGTAGCAAGATGGACAGAAAACCAATAGATTTGAGTCTGAAGGAGTGAATGGAAGTTGAAAGAAAAGAAGATACCCGCAACAGACGCCTTGAGAACACTGAACAATCAACCCGCTAGACTTTGTAGAATCGGGGGGAAAAGGGAGTGTGAAGTTAAGTAGAGTATAAGGAGTGTCACGTCCCACCGGGGTCAGGATGTAAAAGTCAGAGAGATAGAGAGAGAGAGAGAGAGAGAGATAGGATTGGTGGTGACGATAAGGAATCAGGATCAATGGGAGGAGAGGATCAGGATGGAATGACGGGAGGGAGATACAAAGATCCGCGACGAGAACCGTATGGGAGAATGGACTAAACTAGCGCTTCCGCTTCTTGTTCTTGTCTGCGATGTCTGCGGCTGTCATGGGTGTTCCTGGCATTGGCGGCAGCTCGTAGCTTTCCTCTGATGCGTCATCCTTCTTCACGGGGACGCCCATGTGGCGCCCGTATCGGCCCTTGCGGCCATTGCCCTCGTCCTCACTGACGCATCCTTCGATTCCGATTCCGGCGTCCTTGCAGCGCCCGCAGGGACGTTGGCGATCACAGCCCTTCTTACTCTTTCGGCAGCGTTGACAGCGCGGCTTGGTGGAGAGGTCCTCCTCGTCGGCACCGAGCTGGTGCTGGAAATTGACAGAGCCGCCGGAGACCTTGCGTGATGAGGTAGGGCTAAGAGGGGGCATAGGTCCAGCGAGACCGGGCTTGTCAGAGGGCTTGCGCGGCATAGAGGGGTTCTTGCTCTTGCTTTGCTTGACCATAGGCTTTTGGCTACGAGCCTTGGCGGAGCTGGGGCGGTTCTTAGGTTTCTTGGACTTGGGAGCGAACTCCTTGTACAAGATGTCTTCCTCACCCTCGCTCTTGATGCCGTCCTCAAGACCGTCGGAGCTGTGGTCACTGCTGTCGGCACTTGGGAGAATGTCGTCCAAGCGTTTGTGGTGGCGCTTGATAGCACCTGGAGGAAGCATTGGACTTGAGTCAAGTCTGCGACGAGCTGGCAAGTCATCCTCGTCTTCGCTAAAGTCTTCTCCGTCGCTGGTAGCGCCAGTAGAGGAGGCGGCATCGGCAGCGCCGCTAAAGGCGTCATCAAGTGTTGAGGCTGATGTGCGACCATGAGAGAAATTGGAGGCATCGCCGAGGCGGATCAACTGCATTGCGACGTCTTCATCGGAGATGCAGCTTGCGATAGTGGGATCGGGCGTAGGCAGGATGCCAGGACCACTCACTCGCGGGGCCGAATTGCTATAGGGTATGCGGTGCGCATGGTCAGGAACAATGGGTGTTGCATACACTGTATTGCGTCCTGATTGAATTCCGTATTCGCTGTGGCCGTAGCTTTGTGGCGACGGCAGCGCTTGTTGATAGTTATAAGGGCGATGGGTAGGACGAGCAAAAGGTGAGCCAGCACCTTCCTGACCGACAGAGCGACGCTGAGGAGAGATGGAGGAGGTAGAGGCAGTGAGGGGGACTTGAGGAGGAACGAAGAGAGGGAGTTCCTAAAAGGGAAAGAAAAAAAGAATTAGACGAGCAAGAAAAAAAATCGAGCGCACAGCATCACACTCACGGAGCTGTCAAACTTGGGTCGTTTCCGACGACCATCTTGCAGTATGTTTTCCATGCTTATTTCAGAGCTTGCAAATGTGTCGCCTCGCGATTTGCGAGTATAGGTTGACTCAGTATCGCTCAACCCGGGGTCGTCATCGGGATAGCCGCCATGGATACTTGAGCCCCGGCTTTTGATGCCGCTACGAGAAGCCTGCTTGTGCTGAGAAGCACTGCGCAGACTCCTGTTAGACGGCGAGGTGCTGCGCTTGCGTGCGAGCCGTGACGATGGGCGAGATGGCTGATCCATGACTGGCGCCATGCCATCAACCATCTGGAAGGGCTCACCTAGGCTTGGGCGCTTGCGCTCGGCGGGGAAGCTACCGTAGAAAGTCTCCCCAAATGGTTGAATGGGAATGACTCGTACATATACAGTCATGTTATTTTTCAAGTTCTCGTACCTTGCGATGAGGGTTGTTCCATGTTCGTCTTCGAAGCTCACCCCACTGGCAGTGCCGTCGTAGATGCCATAGAAATTTTTGACGGTAGTGACGATTGAGTCCGTTGTATCGTGGGGGTATATTTGAACGCGCATTGGGATACGGGCTCGAACCTTGGAGTTCTCGTCCAGAAGAAGCTCGAAGGCGACGTTCTTGGGGACCGGGCTCTTAAGCGACATGTCTCGGGAGACGTCTGCGAGAACTGGGTGGTCTACCAGGGCAGAGGGCCCTTCATGCTGGACTGCTTGCATGGCGGGCAGGTCCAGAATGGGACAGAATCCTCTGCTTGCTGTTCCGATAACTGCATCAACCCACTGTTCGTGTGTGATAGAGGAGACGGACGACGGGAGCCATGACCGGGTATAGGTAGAGACATAGGTGTAGAGGGGTAAGGGGGAAGGAGGAATCCAACAAACCTACCACAGTTATAGGATTCGAGGTTGTTGGATGGTGGATGGACCACCACCGAGGATGTTGATGTCGAAGTGTGTTGGACGCAGGGCTTTTCGATGGGGGGAGGGGAATCTGCTTTGTCGCAACCGAGAAGTCGGGAAGAGGCAGAGTCGGCAATCTGGGAGGGAACCCACCACAAGTGTCAGCACAATGCGATCCCGGATACCCTGATTCGCAAGGAGGAGGATGGATGATGCTACATGATGGGTGGATGGACGTTTGCTAGCCGAGTACGGCCGACCTTGGGAGTGGCCTTGGGGGGAGGACGAGAAGACTCGGAAGAGGATGGAGAGCAACGTAGACACACCTAACACAGACCAGACAGGTTTAACCAGAGTCGCACGCCTTCAGGCGGTCCACGATGAGGTCGAGGAACGATCGATGGGTTGGGTCGAGGGCGTGGGCGAGGGGATTGGCGTCTCTAACGAAGCGCAGCGGCTATGTCAGCGGTGACTCCAGTAGGCGAGACGAGGTGGAAGGCAGGTAGAGATAGAAGCACGGGAATAGAAATGGAAACATACCTGACTATGCAGAGCAAGTTGTCGTGAAAGTGATGGATGGGCGAAGGTTAGAAGGTTGAGGTGGGTGCGTACGATGGTTTCACCTAAAGCGAGAAAACGGCCTGCCTGGGTCGGTGACATGGCGATTTGCGCTTCCGGCGCCCGTCATAGCAGCCGGCACATTCCATCTTTACATCGCAGAGCTTCTATTAGGCTCGTAGAAATATGCTAACTATTTTTCTTTACATCTAGTAGTAAATTCGAGGCGACCCGAAGTTCTATCATTCAGGACCGGGCATTTCGCAATGCGCAATGCTGTCGCAACCCGAATGCCATTGCGCCGAGCGCTCTGTCTAACCACGGCGAGCGGTATTGACGGAAATTAGTCTCGAAATTGTCTGCGATGGGATGTATGCGCTACATTGTACATTTAGTGGTGGACAACAAAGCATCTGTTGAGCGGCGCACAGCAGGTACCTTGTCGCCTCCCCCTCGAATGGGCCCGGGTAGACATTGAGATCAAAGACGAATGATAATGGACTGAGCTACGTCGTGGCCCTTCTCCGACGGCTAACATGTTCTCTTAGGATCTTGCGCTGATGAGAAAGGGCTGTCGCACATTGGCGACGGCGGCAACACCCATGCGACTCCGCCTAGCCTTGTCGCATCGTAGATCCAAGGCCCCAAAAGAGGAAGTCTAGATTCTGCGACAAGCCTCGAGCCCTAGCAGATGCGATGAAGCGCAATCGCGGGGTGCAGGTGCAGGAGCTAGAGGACAACTAGACGAGGGAACGGAGCCAGGAGAAGCAGCAGACGTCGCGTAAAGAACAAACTCCATCACCCTCGCTTCTTAAATACAAGGAGGATGAATTGAGAGCCAGTGCGATCATCGCATGACCGTCGTTATGGCGTTCTTCGCATGATCTGCGGGCTTCGGGCTGAGTTTACCCCTCCTCTCGGGAACTACGTAAGTGGGAAAGAAAAAGAGTATTCCGTTACATGGAATTCCAGTTGGAACCTTGCAGGCCAGAGCACCCGGGGTTCTCAAGCATTCTGTGTTGAGATTGCAGGAACGTGGACTATGGATTGAATGGCCCAGAATTGCCGGTAGGAACGTGCGCTACAAAATGGCTTGTCCAGACCGAAAGTCTACTTCGCAGGAGGGTTCAATGATAGCCAGTCAGGGTCTCCGATCCGATTTGTGCGAGACCCCCGCACGGCGCACCTTCGGAGCGGGTAAAACGATGCCCAACTTGTCGCAATGTCGAGCGAGTTCGGATGCGCTTCGGCTGATCAAAAGCTGCCAAACGTTTACCGCTCGATCCGGTGCTGGCGGTGTGGGTCACGTGGGTCCGCGTGCTAGCGCGTCTGGAGCCACTTTCTAGTGAAAGTGGCGATTGCGCCCACACCGTTCATGATTTTCAGTTCTTTTGGATCGGGACTCTTCCGTGCGGTGATCACCTTGTCCAGGACAATTTTTTGCAAAAGAAAAAGAAATGGCGGGGCCGTGGTGCATAAAAATGCTTAAATCCGCCGGTGGAGGAAGACGTGACGATAAGATGATAACGTCATAGATAAGCCGATAAGGCACTTTCTAGGGCCGGGAATGCTGACATAATACTGTCAAACAGTGCAAAGCTGAGCCCCTAGCGTATTGTAGTATTGGTACTGTCAAATTGTAATCAACTCTCGATGATCTGCAAAGGCTTCATACAGCTAGGCTGAAGCAACTGATTCGAAAAAGGACTCAAATGAGCATCGTAACTCCCAATTGCACCATTTTCATTCTTTTTGTTCCATCTATGTTGCGCGTTGTATGAGTGTTACTGCCAGATCCACTGTGCTGATTCCCCGGGCGACCCTTGTAAGGCAATTACGACGTTCCAGGACGAGGTCTGCGGCATTCGACTGTTTGTTTTGCCTGGATCGCCCAATCAGACGCAGGGGGCCCACCCGCACCTTGCTCATCCTCAACGAGCAAAATGTAAACAATTCCTCTCTTTCTTCTTCCCATCTACAACTCGACAACACCTTGGGACTCGGCCATAATGGATGCGAAGGTACGTGCTATGATATCCTGTGATACTTTTCTACTGCCTCCCTTCAATTGCTTATACCCCTCGTGTCGTGTTCTGTGCACATGTACCTGAACTCGACATACTTCACGTTGTCGCGCGCAGGCAATCATTGATCTGTCCCGAAGCTGACTTTTGTCTATAGCCACAGCGTATTCGTGTCCGCGGGGACGAGAACATGCCGCCTACCACCTTCCAGGCCGGCAAGACTATTCACCAGCGCAACAAGTCTACCCCGGCGCTGAGCGCCATGGCCTTGAGCGCGAAGAACGGTGCTCGGCGCGCCTTTGGCGACGTGAGCAACACTAAAGATGTGAATCGTGGTAGTCGTGATGACTCGGCTCTGAGTAAGCCTGCCACAAAGCAAGACCTCAAGCCTGTCCTCTCCCAGCCCGCCCAACGTCCGATGTCAATGTCCGGTCTGAAAGGTGTTCTGAATACTGTGACTACAAAGCCGACCAATCCCGCCGGAAAGGCTCAACCGACTGTGAAGAATAATAAGCGAAACAATGTCATATTCCGTGATCAACTCGAACCCGTCGTCGAAAAACCAACAACCAAAGAAACTGCCACCGTCAAGGAATCATCCAAGGAAAATACTTACGAAGAATGGGGATGGGATGTCGCGCGATCTGAATCCGCCCAAACAAAAATCGACACCGATAAAGTAGCATGGATCGAGGAACAGAACCTCAAGGAGGAAGCCACACGCGACGCATACCTTGATCCGGGCCGTACCTCTCCGGTCTACTCAGATACCACCATCTCTGATACTGAGGAGTCCAAGGAGGACCTCAAAGACGAGGTAAAGGTTGATCTGAAAAACGTTGCAGAGCTCACTCCTGAGCCCGAGGCTGAGGTGGAGGAATGGGAAGATGCAGAAGAAGACCACGTCCCTGCTTTCCCCTCGCGCACCGAGAACACTACTGGTGGTACCACCACCATGATCTACCCCAAGATCACGGCCATCACCAAGCGCGAGATGCTTCGTGCAAAGGAGATGGTCGAGTCCTCCCGCTCGGAGGAAGATATCCTTGAAGACTTCTATGACTCCAGCATGGTTGCGGAGTACAGTAGCGAGATTTTCCTCCACTTGCGGACCAAGGAAGTAAGTCAATTTCGTCTTTAACATGTCCCGTGTCCAAGGCTCACCAACCTAGATCTCCATGCTCCCCACTCCCGACTACATGACAAACCAGGCTGAAATCCAGTGGAGTATGCGCTCTGTCCTCATGGACTGGCTGGTCCAGGTGCACTTCCGCTTTGCTTTGCTGCCCGAGACTCTCTTTCTTTGTGTGAACTACATCGACCGATTCCTCTCTCACAAGATTGTGTCTCTCGGCAAGCTACAGCTGGTCGGTGCCACGGCCATCTTCATCGCCGCCAAATATGAAGAGATCACCGCGCCCTCCGTCCAGGAGATCGTCTACATGGTTGACGGTGGCTACACTGTCGACGAGATCCTGAAGGCTGAGCGCTTCATGCTCACAATACTCAACTTTGACCTTGGCTGGCCCGGTCCCATGAGCTTCCTTCGCCGTATCAGCAAGGCCGATGACTACGACCTTGAGACTCGTACTGTCGCCAAGTACTTCCTGGAGCTCACCATCATGGATGAGCGCTTCGTTGCCACCCCACCCAGCTTTGCCTCTGCCGGTGCCCACTGCTTGGCTCGACAGGTCCTGCACAAAGGATACTGGGTATGTCTCCTTCTCCCTGTATTTCTTGTTCCTCTGCTAACATTCGCTCCTTGTGATAGACTCCCGCACATGCTTTTTACAGTGGTTACCTTTACGAACAACTTCTCCCCGTTATGAACACCATGATGGAGTGCTGTGAAGACCCCCAGCGTCACCACCAAGCGATTTTCGAGAAGTACTCCGATCGCCGCTTCAAACGCGCTTCTCTCTATGTCGAGGCCGAGATGAAGCGAGGCTTCAAGCTTTCCCCCACCGCATCACTAAAGGACGTTGATCGTCTCGACGGTTATGCCAACTACTGAACTCGTTTCAATCCCAACTAGGCCAGAGCACGGCTCTCGCATGAGTGACCACGCTCTTTACCTCGTTTCATTTTTTCAATTCATCATCTGCTTTCTGGGTACGGACGGCTTCGGAGCGAATGCGGAAACTGGGTATCAATCGGCGCTTTTTCTTGTTGCCTTTTCTTCTTCTTTTTCTTTTTTTTCTGCCTCTTATCTCCTCACGACATCGGGATGACTTGACGCCATGTTCCGGATGCGAGGAGTTCAACGGTCGGCAGGCGTTAAGCGCATGGGGTTTGCTTTTTTCTCGGCGTCCTTAATTCTTTCTTCTTTTCCATTTTTCCCCCATGACGATACATACTCTTTCTATGATGAGCACTTTCGCATTGATTTTCGGCTCGACTTCCGCGGGGGCAGCCCTAATGACGGTCCTTTCTGACCTGTTTTCTTGCACATCGCATGCCACATACGATCCTTTGACCGAGTACGCCTGCATCTATTGCTAGTGATTGTTATTACTAGACGATACTGCATAAGGAATAGTTTTAGGAATCAAGAGTTATGGCAGCACTTTTCCCAATACAGTAGATCGTACTAGATCAAGTTTAGATTGTACCAATCGAACGAAACCAGCTGCTATGGGCTCTAATGACATCACTGCCCTTCCCCAGATCCGCTGTCAAAGCCCCCGTAGCCCCGCTGGAACCAAGATCCCGACATCGTGGAATTTGGATTTCCGAACAACAATTCATCATATTGACCACTCCAATACTCTCTATTCACACAATAAATCAACAACTATACTTCAGTCTATTCAATTCACAGCCATGGCAGAGATACCAACCATCCGCTGGGGCATTGTTGGTAAGTCGATTCCCAAATATGAAAAACTAGCCCTAAACGCCCACCCACAGCAACGGTTGATAGGGACCTCATGAGGCTGTATCCGAATCTCCAGGGCAAGGCCATCGTTGCTTTTCATGATTTTCCCGCTGTACCCTTTCGCCATATGAGTCAACAGTTGCCGGATCATGGGACGAGTAATCTCCGACATCACAAGGTAGACATCAACATCCATTCTCATATCCTCAAAGTTATCGAGGATGGTATAGAGTCCAAGGAAGAGGGCAATATGGCATGTGGTATGCTGATGTAGGCTCCTGATAATGCATGTAGGCCTCTGGTAGGGAAACTACCGGTACTCAAGTCTGATCATGGCATGAAGCGCATCCTCACAAATGACTGACTGTACATACTCAATGTTTACCACGATGCGAGCCCGAGTGCATATGCCATTGAGGATGCAGGTGATATCGACGGAGCAAGTCTTTCGACGACGGCAAAGGTCGCTGTGTAAAAAGCCTCCTACCTGGCTCATCTTTTCAACGAGAACCTTGCAAGAATTGCCGTTCGGACACACTCGACGAGCACTGGTTACGTATACCAGAGCTTGGGATAGAGTGGTTCAAGAAAGAGACGGCTGTGATTTACAGGATATGGCACGTGGCTGACTTGGAGAACAGGGATTCTCCTTTTGACTCGATCTTGGAGATGGAAGCTCATGAGCTGTCTGGTTTGGATGATGGTTTATGTTGATGGGCGTGAGATTGCCCGGCGTTAATGGGGGTCTAAATTCACTCACTACCTTATTTTCACCACACCTTCCTCACTTTTGCATTTTATCTTCTTCCAAACTTTCTCCGTCTTTGAATCTATTCAACTTGCATCCATCATGCCTCGCACACCTAGGCGCGGTAGTCGGGGGCACCATGGGCTTTGCATGCCCAAGGACTCACTCAGCACTCAGCATACCGAACATCCACTCCCACTCAGCTTGAACACCCCTTCATGTCCTTCGGCAATATCCACCTCCTCTATCGTCAACACCCCGTCAAGTTCTGTGATGACCTACCCATCTGACTTCGAGGCACGTCCACGCTATGTAATGAAAGCGCCTCGAGTCATCACTCGCGAGGAAAGACTCGACTTCGAGCAGTACAACCCCTACTCCGCCTCACTGAGAAACAGAACTAACCTCACACAGAAAGCAAATGGCAGAGCGTGTCTTCGGTGGCCCCCTTATCAACTCCAGGTGCCTAGAACAGGACATGATCCGATGGTCCTGCTTTGTCTGGGGAATGACAGGCTCTGTCTTCGAAGGCATGCCTATCAACGTGCAACTGCTTTTTCCGGCCAGTAAGTGAATTGAGAAGTGCACTATGCTGTATCTCTGATTGACTTTGGCTTACAGACTACCCCTACGTGCCACCCGTTTGTATTGTCACCACTGCCCTGTTTCACCCTCATATAGATGACATGAGCAGACTTTGGTCTCGCGTGCTTAGCGGTCCTTGGTGGAAGCCGGATATGACTGTTGATATGGTTCTTCAGCACATTCGAATCGTCCTTCAGCACAAGTGTCCCCTTAACTCGCCATGTCCTCTGTGATGGATCTACATGGGTTACAACCATGGGGGCGATGTTTCCTGGAAGGATGAGATGTACCTTACATAGTGGAGCAAGGGTTTCGATACTGTGCTTTGGGAAAGAAACCTTTTTGAATTCCTTTTGCGTTCAGATCATCGTTTTGCCTTGCTAGGCAGTTTGCTATCTCTCCTGTTATGTCGATAAACGAATTGATCTACATTTAACGAAAAGATGTCGGTTGCAGAAAACATCCGTAGGAGGAAAAGGTTACGTTGAACGTAACGTCGTGTAGACTCAAACACGCTTTTTATTCCAAGATCGTCTAATCAATCCACGCTCTATGCCCCTAAAAACCATCTAAGAATCAATGAATTCGTTTCCAAGCCACATGTGATCACTGATCAAGCCCATTAAACTCAATCAATCTCTTCACGGCCTCGATAACCTTGTCACCAGCCTCAGAGGCCGAGCCGACAGAAGGATTATCTATACGTTCTTGCAGCGCCTCATCTAGCATGGTGCGGAGTCGCGAGACCAAGACACCGATGCGGGCCCAGCCGCGTAGTCGGAGCCAGCCGTCCACGACCAAGCCGCGGCCCATTGTATCGAGTGTGATGGAGCCGCAGAATAGAAGCAGGGAGTATGCATTGAATGCTGCGTTTTTGTTGGTCATCTAGTAGAAAGAGCAAGAAAGGGGCGGGGGCACTCACGGGTAAGATCACGAATAAAGACCTTGCTTGTGGCCATCTTCGTGAAATAGCTCAGGTAAGCCGAAGCATTGGGATAACCCTGAGCAGAGAAGAGGATAGAACTCGGGTGGATGAACACGCGGCCGTTCTCCTGATTGAAATATTTAATAGTACGAGCATCAGGGTCAACTTCCACGGTACCAGTCATGGAGCTGGCGAACTTCTTATCGGGGAACGAGATCTGTGCAACCTGGGGTTGGAAGGCACCCGCGATCAGGGCGCGGAGGAGGTTCCGGTTCGAAGAGTTGCGGTTCCAGGCTGGTGCCGCGTCTGTGTACTCTACCGGCAGAATACCCGCATCCTTGAGAGATGTGACGAACTGGGCTCTGTTGGAAGAAATATCGCGCAGAGTTTGGTGAGAAAGGAAGTTCGCGCCGCACCATGACTGCGTTTGCCAATGACCCTTGGAGCGAGTTTGTTCAGACCAGGCCTGGTAGGCTGATAGATCGGTCATCAGGTCACCGTCGCCAGGACGTGAGAAACTTGCCTTGGCGGCGTCGGCCTCTTCACGTCTCTCTCGAGGTGAGACGAATGGGCTCTTGACTGTGAGGATAGCCGCAACGGTGAGACAGGATTCCATGCAGCCGAAGATCGAGCCGTAGATCATCAGCTTCGCGCACCGCAAATCGGCTGGGATCATAGATAGATAACGACCTAGTGCTGTCAGTCGGCTGTGGTCCATGGCTCCGACTCTGTGCAGGAAGGTGAGGGCGCCTTCGACGGCGATGCTTTCAGGGGGCGTAATTGTGTTTGCTAGGAAATTCGCGACATCGTCGATACCCTTCATGGATTTCACAGATAGACAAAGCTGCTCAAGGGGCACACGACGAATTTCAGGATCGGGTCGCTGTGCCATGTTGGACTCCGCTTTGCGGGTGTACAGCTTGTAGCAGATACCTGCCCGCACACGACCTGCACGACCACGGCGCTGCTTACAGGCCGCTTGAGATGCCCAGACCTCCTGCAGACGGACCATGTTGTCTTTGGGATCGTAACTGGTCTCTTTGACTCGGCCCGTGTCAATGACAGCAACCACATCCTCGATGGTAATGGAAGTCTCAGCAACATTGGTGGCGGCAATGATCTTTCTCTTGCCCCGAGGCGGGCTCTGGAAAACACGTTTCTGCTCGGCTGGGAGCAAAGAGGCATGCAGTGGCAGTGCATGGGCATTGGGCATCCTCCTGACGGCAGTCAGACATCTTTCGATCTCCATTGTGCCTGGCAAGAAGATCAAGATTCCGCCTTGTCGCTCTCCTAATTGCGCATCAATGTAGCGAACAGTCGATGCGATCAAGTCATAGTTGATACCCATGCCCACACTCCGCAGTGCTTTGCCCAAAGATTCTTCGCCACGAGGAGCGTCCCACTCCTCGCCCAGGTCCTCGCCAAGCTCAGGAGCAAATCCAGTATCACGAATAACGTCGTCCAAGTAGTAGTCATCAACAGGGTATGTCCGACCAGGGATGTTGACGAGGCCAACGTTCTTTCGACCACCAAAGTAGTTCATGAAGATTTCAGCGTCCAAGGTGGCACTCATGAGGATGACCTTGAGATCTTTGCGATAACGCAGAACATCCCGCAGCAGGGCCAAAAGGAAATCAGTATCAAGACTGCGTTCGTGAACCTCATCAACCACCACATGAGAAACGTCAGCCAGGGAGCTTGCAACATTTCCGTCGGCGTCACCTCCAGACTGGATGCGCCGTAACAAGACACCAGTAGTCACAAACGTGATCTTCGTAGCACCCTGCTTCATTTTTGATTCGCCTCGAATAATGTATCCAACCTCATCACCGACTTTAGAGCATCGCTCATCGCTGACTCGGTCAGCAAGACCCAGAGCTGAAATTCGTCGAGGCTGGGTACAAATAATATTCGCGGCACCTCCCAATCCCCGCTGGATCATGTCATCCAGGACGAACTGTACGGACTGTGTACTCTTACCGCTACCAGTTTCACCGGAGATGATAGTGACCTGGTGGGCGTCGACAGCATCGATGATGGCTTCTTGGGTGTTCCAGGCAGGCAAAGATTGCCGTTTCCGACACATATCGATCTGCGCAGCGGTAGACTGTTTGGCTTGCCATGCTTCTTTCATCGACGTACCTTGGGGCGTGTAAGGTTTCCAGTCGATGCCTCTCCGCTGCTTGCGATTATTGCGCATAGGGATTTCCTGGGTCTCTGGTGCAGATGAGGATGAGACTGAAGAGATTTCTCGCAATTTGCCTGGGTTCTCTGTAACCGCAGGCAGATTGAACTCCAACCAGTCCATGATGTTGAAGATCATGGACTCGCCAGAGAAGTTCTCTTCGGCATGCCGAACTGCTCGGCGAATGGCGCTGAGTCGAATGTAGGCTGGGATTCCCTTTGCCAGGATCGATATGATCGGAGGTACCGTGGGATAATGAGAAGAAGGCTCCTGGAAGCGGAAAACTGTGTTCTCCGGCACTTCTGAGGCCTCACTCTTGATCTCACAGACTTTGGGCGAAACACGAGTGTACCGCTCGCCAAAGATGGCCTCGAGTGTGTCTTGCTCCTCGGCCCACGCTCCTGCATCGCCATCCGCTATCGTTTCAGAGCTAAATGATGATCCGTGGGTCAAAGTACCCTGTAAATGCTCTGCAGCCGCGAGTTCATCACCACCCTTGCTATCCAGAACTTGCGCACAAAGATCAACAGGATAACCAATGGAGGCTAGTCGCTTGATCTTGGCTTCCCGAGCCAAATCTTGCTGGGCAAGACTGACACCTGCGGAGTAACCCTCGGGCAGAGACCATCGAGGCAGATCATCCTCCGGAACATAGACCAGCAGCCACTCCAGCACCTCCTCGCGATCTTTACACTCAGCAACAGCCTCTTCGACGTGGCTGCGCCGGAACCCCAAGCGCGAGAACTCCTCAACAATAGCCTTCGCATCACTTTCGGGAATTTTAACATTGTAAGCGTTCCACACTGTGTGTTGGCGCAAGAGACCCTCAATCTCTCGTCGAATGCGATTGCCCATATCCACCTTGGGCGCCTGTGACCAGATTCGTTTGCTCTGTTTGTCACCACCTCCCAGGCCAAGATCCGAAGACGAGGCCTTGTCCTTGGCCTGGGCCTTTAGTCGCTCCGCCCTCTTCTTCTCCAAGTCAGCCGCCGCAGCCTCTCGTTCCTGCTTGGCCAAGAAAGGATCCGCTTCATATAGCCAGCCTTTGCCCTCCTTGGTATCGGCAGCCTTGATATCCGCAAAATCCTCCTTCCAAAGCTTCTTGTACATAGGGGGGAACATCATATGCAGGTTGCGCATGTTGCACACGCGGAAGAGGGCAAACGCCGCGGCGAAATGACGGGCCTCGAGCGCAGTGGGTTGCATGCCCAGGTTCTTGTGAGATGGTGGTAGTTTCATGGGAGGAAGTACAATCAACTCCTTAGTCTTGGGATCAACTTTCTTCAGCGTCACGGCGGAGATATAGCCCTCGCGGCTTTGGTTCTGCAATTGTCGCAATCCGTTAGCATTTGGTCAAAGTCGGTATCGGGATGTGAATATACCATGCTGTATTCCGGTCTCTCCCACTTCTGCTTCTGGCAGTGCTCTGAGAGCATGTTGACGGGCAACTTGCCTGTCCATGATGCGCCGCCTATCACCTCCTTCACGGACGGCTTCTTGGGCTCTTCCGTGACGGGCTTCTTGTCAGCCTGCGCGGCGGCGGCTTTGGCCTCCTTGGCCTCTTTGGCCTGTTTGGTGCCCGGCTTGGGGCCTGCAGGAGCAGAGGCTTTCTTCTTGGGGCCCATTGTCCTGCTCGGAATACAAGTCGTTGACTGCAAACCCAACGCGGGCTTTTCGGTCTTTTGTCCCGCACTAAACCGCTTTGGGCGCTTTTGCGGGGAGATCTTGGATGTCCGCTTCTTTTGCCTCCTTGCGCTATGAGCTCCTACTTCTTGGGGTTCTAATACTTTCAGACAGGCGTGGAGTCTATATTACCTTCCTCATATTTTCTATGTGAGCGTTCATCATGTCCGGGGTGGAACAACACCGCGATCAGGGCAAAGGTGCCGCCACATCTACAACCCCAGAAAGTACGACGGCTGCACCGAAGAGAAACGCCTGTACGCCTACTTGATCCTCATTTAGCAATCCATATGAACTGATCATTCTAATGGGCAGTTACTGAACTCCTTTCCGCTCGCAACAAGCAGCCTAAGCACGCGACCCCAAATCCGTTGAGCAAAGACGCACCGAAACGCAGCATGAACTCATTTTCAGGACGAGATGGACTGGGAGCCTACCTAGAAAAGCCAGAGTCCTATCCATCCAGCGTGGTAGTCTATCACAATGCAGATTTCGTCGCAATTCACGACATGTTCCCGAAATCCTCGCTACACCTTCTCCTCCTCCCTCGCGACAAAACCAAGAACAGACTCCACCCATTCGACGCCTTTGAAGACGCCGAGTTCCTAGCGAAAGTGAAGACCGAAATACAAAAGCTGCGCAAGTTGGCAGCGGCCGAATTGCGCCGCAGATATGGGAAGGATTCGGCGCAGGAACAGGCGCGACAGGCTGCTCTGAATGCTGATCCACCGCCAAATGAGCTGCCGGATGGGCGAGATTGGGATAAGGAGATTATGTGTGGGATACATGCTGTTCCGTCGATGAGCCATCTGCATGTGCATGTCATTGCAGTGGATCGGCATAGCGAGAAAATGAAACATCGGAAGCACTACAATAGTTTTGCGACACCGTTCTTCGTGCCCATTGAGGACTTCCCTCTGGCGCCGAATGATAAGCGGCGGGATCCTACTCGGCAAGGGTACCTAAAGCAGGACTTCACATGTTGGCGCTGTGGGAGGGGGTTTGGAAACCGTTTCAGCGAGCTGAAGAAGCACCTAGAAGAGGAGTTTGAGGAGTGGAAGAAACTGTGACCTGATGGGCCCAGCCGCGACAATTACGTCTGCGACATAAGGTAGCCTGGTTTGAAATTGTGATTCGTACTCCCACGGCCGCCAATGGCATCAGGACAAAATATGACTGGCCAATCCTCGTAAGTGTACATGCTTCGACACTAAAACAGATTCTAGACAAATGCATTTTCAGCACTTGCGTGACCTGCCCTTGCCATTTAACAGAATATCCAGACAAAGCATAATGCTTTTCCTCCTCCTTCCAACCACTGATATTCTTGCCGCATGACTATTTACGAGCGGACCTTGGACTTGCCAGTACCCTTGACCTTCCGGGTCTCGGGACGAGCCAGGTGGTGGGAGGGGATCCAGTCGGCGTTGTAGGCGGTGGCAGAGGAGACGGCGGCAGGGGTGGGGGTCTCCTCGACGGACGGGGCCTCGCGCTTGGCGCTGCCAGGGGCGCGCTTCTCGCCGGACTTGCCACTCTTGCGCTTCTGGGGGAAGTAGGGGGCGACCCAGACGGTGTAGAAGAAGTAGACGGTACCAGTGGCACAAGCCAGGAGGAAGAGGTACAGGAAGAGACTGAGAAAGTCAGGGTGAGTCAATTGCGCGCGATGCTTGGGGGAGAAGTGCTCACATTTGGGGGTCAAAGATGCTGGTGTCGGGCTCAACCACGCTCACAGTGCCATTGAAGGCCTGGACGGTGGAGAACTTGCCCTCGCTGTCAGACAGGATGGCGGCGATGCTCAGACGGACGTCCTGGGGGTGCATCTCAGTGGCGAAGCTGTAGCTGATGCTCTCCTTGGAGCCCGCGGGGATCTCGACGCCATAGCGAGTGGCAGTCAAGTTACGGACGACCTTGCTCTCCTCCTCGAGGTTCCAGAGGCTACCTCCGAGGAAGTTCACGGTGACGGGGTTAGGCTCATCGTTGATGAAGTCGATCACAGCCTGGGTAGGGTGGCCGTTCACGAGCTTGACTCCGAAGATCTCAGAGGCAGGGAAAGAAATCTCCGCCTTAACCTTGAGAGCGACTTCGGCCTCAACCTTCTCGGTATCCTAATGATCGTCGCGTGAGTCAATTGCAGCGACGTGAAAGAGATAAGAACTTACAGCAGCAAAGCCGGTACCGACGAAGGCCTGAAGAGAGAGTAGAGCCAGGGAGAGGAATCCAAAACGAGTCATCTTGATAGAATGGAGGAGGGTACAGGAGAAAGGGTGATCACACTTCACACGTTGCAACTTGCCTTTTAGCTTGGTCCACTTCGGTACCGGGGAAGCTGACTCAGCCGTCGCGTCTCTCCCTTTGGAGATCCAATTTTTTTTTTTTTTTTTGGAAATAGAGAGGCGATAAAGTCGAGATCAGTTTAATCTCCACTCATTTAACTGTTCAATACGTGAAGGCGCCGCTTTACGACTACCTGCATTCACTTTGCGAGGGTGAAACAACGCGATCGCGCAAGCGCCTGCCAACTTCATAGCTTTTTTCATCCTTAAATCTCTCCTCGCTCTCTTATCACTTTGTTCTCTTTACTTCTACACCCTATCGCCCCATAATACTTCGTCAATATGGACACCCCCGATTATCTTGAGCGCTATCGCCAGTTGAGCGCACTGGATCAGCAAAAGAATCAGCTTATTGAAGTATCAACCCTTCCCTGGGCACGAACAGGACTTGGAAGCTAATGCGATTCGTCTTTAGGAACTCCTGCAACGAGTGACCGACCTTGAAACTTCCTTCCAGCAAGAGAAACTTGATCACCAGCGCGAGACCCGCTTCAATCGCGATATTCAACTGCACGAGATGGAGTTGATGCAACAGATCTCCCAGATCAAGAATATTATGGTGAGCGCAAATGGTGGACTGGCACACCGGGACACGCGCTGATACAGGACCGGTTCCAGGATCGAGAACCTTTCGTTGTCGTGCTTTTAGACGGAGAAGGGATAATCTTCAAGGATGAATATTTGCTACAAGGAGAAGAAGGTGGACGCAGTGCGGCCAAGGCGCTCGAGACGGGCATGCGCTCATATCTGGCCCAAAATATTCCCAGTGTTACTGAGCCGAGGCTTTTGACCAAGGTCTTCTTGAATGTGAAGAGCTTTGGTGAGCTTTGCGCTCGGAGTGGGACTATTTCAGAGGCTGCTGCGATCCATGACTTCATTCGCGGCTTCAATGAGACCATGTCGTTTTCTGAAATTGTGGACGTCGGGTCCAGCAAGAACAAGGCATACGATAAGATTCAAGGTTTGTCTCTCTACCCAGACCCAGTGTTGGAGTCGTACTAATCGTTTTGTCTGCACAGAGATGTTCCAGGTCTTCCTTTACAACTGCCATTGCCACCAGGTCTTCCTGGGCTGCCCCTCAAATAGCGAATACGGTCAATTTTTGGAGGACTCGTTGAATGAAGGAGATCTCACTGGTCGCATCTCTCTCGTGGAAGGTGTTCCGTTCGAGAAGGAGCTGGAGATTGTCAAGAACTCATATCGCATCGCCCGATTCCCCGATGTCTTCCGTTCAGCCAAGTTGGTGCCCGTTTGGACAGCACCCTGGAAGAGCGCACTTCCATCCCGATCATTGCTCACGCCTTCTCCCTCCCAATCGTTCTCAAATCCCCCGCCTTTGTCAAGAACATCCACCAACACGAGCTACTCCGGTGTTGGCGTGCCTCTGTCGGCTTCCACTCCCAATACCAATAAAGCAGAGCCCCCCGATTTCCAGCAGGTTGTGCGCTCCAAGCTTGCTGGTTCGACAGCTCCCAAGGCCGTCGAACGAAACAAATATGGACAGCGTGTGGATCGCCTCGATTTCAAGAGCATTCCCCGTGATGATCTTAATCGCCTGAAGAAGTTGAAGTTGTGCAATTATTTCTTCCTGCTGGGCGAGTGCCCCAATGAAGAGAACTGCTACCACGATCACGATCGCAAGTTGACCCGCCAAGAACTCCACATACTCTCCGCTATCGCCCGCATGACGCCGTGCCGCTTTGGCTTGGAATGCGACGACCCGGATTGTATCTACGGCCACCGTTGCCCGCAGAGCGAACCCGGGAAAAAGACCTGCTTCCGCGGAGACAGCTGTCGCTTCGAGCCTGTGGCTCACGGTATTGACACCAACATCGTCAAAGTGACAAAGGTTTAAAATCGTGGTTATATTCGTTTTTGTTGAATCCGAAAGCCCCTTGGGGTGAGGCTTTTCGGTTTAGTGTTTCAGTCTTATTTCGGCGTGACCGGGCATACGAAAGGTTTATCTACAGGGTTCAGGGCTGAGGAGCATGGTATCCCCCAGCAATTGAATTGATTTTTTTTCGGGACTTTGATCGGGCCTTGCACGGAAATCGGGGTTTCGTTCGGAGTCTAGTGTCCTTAGGATGGCGTATGGTATGGACTGGTTCGGAGAGCTTAAACGGGAGTGAGGCACAGTTTATCTTTAGATGCATCTATCAAAACTGCAAATTGTATAAGTAACAATCAATTAAGAATAGTATTAGAAATTCTCAAATCATGCCCTGATCTTTGTAGGGTGACACCAGTGCCTACTTTACAATTGTCCGATAATCGGTTGAACCTGTTACGCCTGTGCAACCTCTCTAAGAATGGATAGTCGTCCCGAACATGGAGAATCGTCGTTCCCAGCCGAAACAGTCTGGTTGACTGCATGGCTGCTCGGCCCCATCTACGGCCATGGCATTCGAACCAGGAGGATGACCACACTGCACTCCATACTCCTGGATGCAGCAGTTGAACGGCACCGAGGAGGATTTAACCGGCTCCCAGGCCGAAATTTGGTCAGTAGCTTGTGCTTGCTTCTTTTCCTCGAGATCGCCCCACAGAAGGAACAGCTTCTCTCGCAGCTCAGCTAGTCGCTCGGGACTGCGACGTAAACTATACCAGAGAGTGTCAGCGACTCTGTAAATACACAGGAGATGGTCATACTAACTCTGTAGCATCTAGATTGAGCAAATGCTCTCCATCTCCACCAGATACATAGATCTTCATCTGTTTCCGGACTTCACTTTTTGAGACAAAAGGCTCGGTTCCTTCGACGAGAAGGCAGAAGCGCCATTGCCATTCCATGCGCGGTGTGCTGTCGATCTCTTGGTCTCTGTCTCTGTAGTTGGCTATCCGCTTCACAGGGACTTTAACTGCGAAGTCTTCTAGCTTCGGAGGGAAAAAATCCACAACTCGCGCTAGAAGCACGTAGCAGACATTCTGGAAAGGTAGAGTATAAGTGATACCGCCGGGGAGATTGTTGATGTGTGATTCGCCTGATAGAATATAGTCGATGGAGCGCTCGGGAACCCCAATGTTCCGCATTTTGACTGCCGCAAGCAATAAGCATCCGTTCTGCCTTTCCAAATCTATAGACGACTTACTGTGCGGGTTTTTCTTGGTTTGTGAGGTCGCCACTGTGAGAGTCTTTTGACCCTCTTCTCTCCGGATTTCTTTCTTCTTCTGTTCGCTCTTTTTCTTCTTTTCGGCCTTCTTCGGATCCTCACTCGGCTTGCCGTGAATGCTCCAGTACTCTTTCCGACGCTCTAAAAGCTCTCGGGTCCGCTCATCGTAATTAGGCGAAACAAGGCGAACATGGATCTTCTCCGGGTATTTTTTATCTTCATGCACGGCAGCTTCGATGCCGCCTTCGAAGCGGCCAGCTTTGATACGCACGTATGTCAAGAGAACAAGATCGCCGGCTTTGACGCGCTCGCGTACAAAGCTGGCATGCGGCTCCCAGACAGCAACCTGTATTGTCAATTGGCCCCATGGGCCGGGCCAATCCTTCTTTTTGCGAGCCATATAGTTGTATTCGTCACCTTCTGGACCTTGTTCGTCTCCGCCTTCTTTCTTGATGTCCATGAGACCTGTATTAGTGGTATAATCTGTAAGGTACAGGATGCATCTCTCGTTATCCCACGTGTTGAGTTTCACTACTTGGCCTAGTAGTTGCGCAAGATTGTTGGGCTGGACATCTTGGATTAGATGGAAGGGTAGGCCGCCCCATTTCGGAGCTGGCATAGATGTCTGGATCACCTGAGATGATTGGGCTGACTGAGACGGCTGTCGCGAAGCAGCCGATCGACGTGTTTGTTGTGGCGCCGAGGCAGAATAATCATCGACTACAAACCGGTCCAGAAGCGAGATTGCGAACCTCTTCTCCACAGGTTTCAATTCAAATGGAACAGGCCCGCTGGTGATAGCCGGGCTAGAATTGGGATCTAGCCCTGGCCTGAAGATTGCCCAGGGGACTGTATCATGTTGAGAGGCAACCCCCGTGGGTTTGCCCTGGAAGACTGTGATCTGATGCATGAAATCAGTCCTGGTCTAGCAATTGTCTCGGGAGACATACTCGAATATTTCGCAATAAAACTACATCGTTGAGGCGAATTTCAGGTAAGACACGTTCATTGTCGTTGAAGTACTTGATCTTGAGGCTTTCGGACCAGCTTGGAGTGTCAAAGTGAGCATCTTTGATAGTGAATGTGACACAAGATGAGGACCCTTTGGTACGATAGACATCCAGCTTATCGACCACGACGCCAACAGTGCTGATGGATCCTCGACGGGTGCAAGCTGTACTAATATCCACCAGATCGGTAGGCGCCATAGCTGTTGAAAGGGAGGCCCTTTAGTCGCCACAGATAGGCGGTATCTCTCAAAGTAAATTTGTAGGCTCGGAAGCTGGCAGTGCCCAATGCTCAATGGGCGTCCATCCTCGGATTCTGGGACATCCTGGGAAGCCAAAGTAAGACAAATAGTAGCTGATTGAATCCTTGGATAAATTTGAAAACTATTGGCGACGAAGTAGGATACAAAAAGCAGGCAAAAAGTGAATTCACGCGTTGAGTAAATAATTGGGGGGGGGGGGGGAAGCTGTCACATGATTTCCCCTCCTTGCACACACGAAACCTTCCTCTTCCTCTTCTTCCTCCCCCACATCTCTTTCCCTTCCCATCCACGGCGCGCCCATCTCCATCTTTCTTCACTTGAACTCAGAGGGGCGCTTTTCTTTTCTTTCACCATGTCGGAACGCTATATCCCCGAGCACCGCCGGACCCAGTTCAAGGCCCGGAACCAGTTCAAGCCCGATGAGCTCCGTCGCCGCCGTGAAGAACAGCAGGTCGAGATCCGAAAGCAGAAGCGTGAGGAGAACTTGGCCAAGAGACGTGGTATTCAGACCTCCGATGGTGGAATCGGTGTTGGTGGTGGCATGGCCGGCGCCACTGAGAGTGACGATGAGGCCAGTGCTATCGAGAGCGAGGTACGTTTGACTTTTTTTTTTCTTATCGTTTTTTACTGTGACTCGTGCGCGGGTTGCGGGCTTGAAATTTGTGTGATAGACTCCTATCGCGCTTCTCTCTGGGCACTTCGACCCTCCCTTTGTTTTTATGATGCGATCATCAACATGGGAATTTTTTTCACCGCCCGGTTGCCATGGGGCCGACCCCTCCACCATGGACCATTACTACACATGGACCCCACCATGCGATAGTCACACGAGAAAACTCTTTGCAACCCTAATGGCTAACACAATGGATTATTTAGCTCAACGTCGAACTCCCCCAGATGGTGAAGGGTGTCTTCTCCGACCAGGTTGAGGAGCAGATTCAGGCTACCACCAAGTTCCGCAAGTTGTTGTCCAAGGAGCGCAACCCCCCTATTGAGCGCGTTATCGAGACCGGTGTTGTCAGCCGCTTCGTCGAGTTCCTTCGCTCCCCTCACACTCTTGTGCAGTTTGAGTCTGCCTGGGCCTTGACCAACATTGCCTCCGGTTCCGCCCAACAGACCCAGGTTGTTATCGAGGCCGGTGCCGTCCCCATTTTCGTTGAGCTTCTTAGCAGCCCCGAGCCCGATGTCCGTGAGCAAGCCGTCTGGGCCCTTGGTAACATTGCCGGTGACAGCCCTAACTGCCGTGATTTCGTTCTCGGTGCCGGTGCTCTTCGCCCCCTCTTGAACCTCATCAACGATGGCCGCAAGCTGAGCATGCTCCGCAACGCCACATGGACTCTCAGCAACTTCTGCCGTGGCAAGACCCCCCAGCCTGACTGGAACACTATTGCCCCCGCTCTGCCCGTCCTTGCCAAGCTCATTTACATGCTCGATGACGAGGTCTTGATCGACGCCTGCTGGGCTATCTCTTACCTTTCCGATGGCGCCAACGACAAGATCCAGGCTGTCATTGAGGCCGGCATTCCTCGTCGCCTGGTGGAGCTCCTCATGCACGCCTCTACCTCCGTTCAGACTCCCGCTCTCCGTTCCGTTGGTAACATTGTCACCGGTGACGATGTTCAGACCCAGGTCATCATCAACTGTGGCTCTCTCCCTGCCCTCCTTTCTCTCCTCAGCTCCACCAAGGACGGCATCCGCAAGGAGGCCTGCTGGACCATCTCCAACGTCACCGCTGGCAACTCCAGCCAGATCCAGGCCGTCATTGACGCTGGTATCATTGCTCCTCTCATCAACCTCCTTGCCAACGGCGACTTCAAGACCCGCAAGGAGGCTTGCTGGGCTATCTCCAACGCCACCTCCGGTGGTCTTCAGAAGCCCGAGCAGATCCGCTACCTTGTCTCCCAAGGCTGCATCAAGCCCCTCTGTGATCTGCTTGCTTGCCCCGACAACAAGATCATCCAGGTTGCTCTTGACGGCCTTGAGAACATCCTCAAGGTTGGTGAGATGGACAAGGAGGCCGGCTCCGGTGAGGCCCGTGTCAACCGCTATGCTCTCTTCATTGAGGAGGCCGGTGGTATGGAGAAGATCCATGACTGCCAGAACAACGCCAACGAGGAGATCTACATGAAGGCCTACAACATCATTGAGAAGTACTTCTCTGATGAGGACGAGGCTGCCGGTGAGATCGACGAGCTTGCTCCTCAGCAGACCCAAGCCGGCTTCACTCTCGGCACAGGCCAGCAGCCTTCCGGCGGATTCAACTTCTCCAACGGCGGTGACTCCATGGACATGTAAAAAAGTGGCACTTTCACTTGGCTCCGTCACCTCGCGATGTGCTTAGCGCATCACCCCATCTCAGCAGAACTGGAAATTATTTCCACCGAAGTACCGTCCTAATAAGTTTCGGTTCCTCTCTCCGTCTGTGCTTTCTTTTGTTTAGCTGCTCAACTGAGCCTAAACCAGCACATGAAATTTCCCCCTTTCCACTTCGTCTCCTGTCACGAAGTTCCAACCCCTTCTCTTTTCTCCCCATTTTGATCCATTCACGATAAAGATTCACCGTCATGTAACCCCCCTTTATTAGCATCCTCATACACAGGCGTATTTGTTTGCAGGTTCGGTCCTCTTTTTTATGTTAATGTCTCCACCCCCCATTTCGATTGTTGCTTTTCCTGGGGTTGGTCCCCTTGAGAATCACCTTCGCTCGCTGGCAGCGGGGGCTCATCTGTCAGTGGTCTTGTGTACCGTTGGTAGTCCAGTCAAGTTTCGTCTCTGCAGTCTGTCAGTCAAAAATGCCAAGTCTTATGCAGTTCAATCCTTTTAAACTGTAGTTCCAACGTCTGAAGCCTCCTCGCATTGCTGTAGATGCCACAGTTATTGGCGCATAAGCCTTGTAAGTGTCAACGGCGATTCTCAGTTGTGAGCTGAACCGAGCCAGACCATCAAGAGCTACGATCATCTGTCTACTCGTGTGGACTTTACAATAGACCATTGACAGTAGTATAGCGATCCTGTCCATGTGGAAAGAACATAATGGAGATATTCGTAGCATACACAGTAAAACCAGTCCTGATTATCCAGAACTAGGTAGAAATTTGGACATGGAAATAGAAATGGAAAACAGTAGAGATCAAAGGCTCAGAAGCATAATACAATCCCTCAATCCAGGCGAGAACCACTAATCACCCATAACCTCATCCTCGTCAGATTCAGGCGCTCGGTCATTGTCCTCGTCGTCATTATCCTGATCGATATCTTCTTCGACGAGTTCACGAGCCCGCAGATCATCCTCATCATCCTCTTCAATGGGATCGTCATGAAGGTCACCGTCCTCGTTCTCGTTGTCATCATCATCGTCGATATGCTCAGCTGATTTGTAGTCTTTACCTGAAGTTGCCGGCGCCTGGTCGTTAGCAGCTGCGTTCTTGGCAGGCTGCTTGCCCTTGCTGCGGGGTGCGCTTCGAGGCTTGCGCTCTTCGAGGTACGAGAGGACTTCACGGTAGTTCTGGCCGAGAGAGATCTTATTGCGAAGGAGGCGCTTCTTCATAGAGCCGCGCTTGGAGCCCGATGCATCGACGACGCGGCCGATGATGGCGAGCACGAGTTTGCCGGTCAGTTCGCAGAGGCGTTGCTCGGCCATGATGCTGCTGCGGAGACGCTCGTTGACGACTGCCTCGTCCTCAGAGTCACTAGCTTCGTCCTCATCCTCGGGTTCATCTTCAGATGCCGGCGCGTCATCATCGGCCGGCTCGAGGTCTCGTCGAGATTTTTTGGCGAAGTTGCGCTCAGCAATACCGTGAATCTTGGTGAGGAGAGCTTGTGCCTCCGCAGACGTTTCATGCACGAGGCTTTGTGTCTGGAAGATGACATCCTCGTCGTTGCCAACGCCCTGGCCGACGTTACGGAGTGTGCCGAACAGAGTTTGTAAATCCAGGAAAGTTGTAGTAGCAATAAATCGCAAATCATCGAGACCGGGGCGTCCTTCCATGATGGAAAGAAGAGTCGACATGAATGTCTCACGGCTCTTTGTGAGTGTTTCAAAGTATGATGTGTTAAAAGTAGCCTTTCCATCGTTCAAAGCAGCAGTCAATCCCTGGACCTTCCACATAAAGTAGAAGAGCAATGTGCGGATGCAATTTGTCACCAGCTCAGACTCTGTAGCGGTATCCTCCTCATCGTCTACTTTGCGAACGCCCCGGTTCGCAAGGTGAATCAGGGTATTAAAGGGAGCTTCGGAGTGATCTTTTTTGGATTTCGAACGCGAAGTGGGAACGGTCTCAAGAATAGACGTGCAGTCCGTGATACCAGCGAGGTTGGAAATGCGCATCACGGTGTTGGCGAGATCGGTGAGAGTTGATTCGGGAATGTAGCCACCGACCTGAACCTCCTTCTTCCGAGACAACGCGCCGAGTGATTCCACCATTTCCTCCCAAAGTTCCTGAATTTTACCCTCAAGTGCCTCTCGCATCTCATCAGAGCTCTTCGCATGCAAGAAAGCCACACTGGCTTCGGCCAAAACATCTTGATCCGAGTGCGTCAAAAATTGCTTGTTGATATCATTCAGGAGGGCCGTGTAGGCTGTAGCATCCTTTTGAAGATCTTGAATAGTATCAAGGTCCACGAAGTGCTCCAGCCGCAGAACAGCAGACGCCGCTTCGGGTGAAGACCCAAACTTCTTCAAGAGTTGCGGAATGATCTGCGCAAGGCTATGTGAGATCTCCTCCTGTAGCTCTGGGATCTTGGCGGTCAGTGCTTTGACCTTGCGTCCTCGCTTGTCGATGTCAGACTTGGCAATATCAAGCACTCGAAGTCTGACGACAGCACCGAGAACGTCCAAGAGAATGGATTCTTGACCCTCGCCGAGCTTGTACAGAGAGCGAACAGTTCCTTGGGTGTCATCATCAGATGCTTCGTCCGCGATCTGCGAGTGATCGTAGAGCAGATAACCAGCGAGCGACTGCCACTGAGAAAGCTCTTCCATATGAGGGTAGATGGCCTCGGTTGCCAGAACATATCGGGATTCGGCCGGCGCTCCCAAAAGCACATCACGGGCGGTGGGCTCATTTTCATTTTCTTCAGACGCTTGAGAATCGTAGTTGTAAAAAGTGTCAACAAGACACTTGAACTTGATCCATGATTGCTTAGGTAGCTCGAAGTCGTCGTCGTCGTCATCAGCAAGGGTTTCGTTGAGCTCATCTGCGACTTCCTCGGTCGCCAAGGCAAAGGCATCCTGGACATTAGCGACGAAGAACTGGCCTGCTACTTTCCGAACACGAGGATCAGTGTCAAAGATCAGGCGACCAACTGCATCGATATCATCTGCCTCGAGCAGACCACCTTCCCTAAGGTGGTTCAATAGCGCGATAGCCACAACGCGCACGTTAACATCAGCGTCTTGAACTGCAATTTCAACAACGCGCTGGCGGAAACGCTCCGTGAAAGAGTGAAGAACGCCAATATTATCTTTATTCTCATAAAGAGGTAGCAATTGGGTCAAAGCAACCAGTCTGGTGTGGGGCACAACGTCGGCAAGAGTCCATCCGATATATCGCAGATATTGTCCTTCGAGGAACATTTCTCTGTAGGTACGAATCCACCGACCCAGGGCCTCCATACACTCAGCGCGAATTCCCCCATCAACATCCCGATAGCGGTGAACAAAAACGGTATCGAATCCATCCTGCAAGAACTCATCCAGACGCTCCACCTTCTGTTCACCCTCAGAGATAGCGGTCTGGATTGCTTCCACGCGTCCTTTGTTGACAGATTTCTTTTTCTTTTCACTTTCAAACTGCTTGCGAGAGGTGGTCACGGTGGTCGTCACTTCCCGCGCAATATCGCAGAGAGCGTTCATGATTGCAAGTGAGATGATCGTCGACGTATGGCGGAATGGGCGGCAGTTCGCTGTCGACATGGAGGACACCCAAATCTGAACGTTCTCCAGCAGGGCTTCATCGGTGTATAGGACTGAGGAGTGGTGGAAGGTCTGGATAAGCGCGGTCATGAATTCCTCGAGGACGGGCTGGAAAGCTCGGAACTTTTTCGCACGGGAGATGAGAGGGTATTCGGTAATCCCTTGCGCCTGATAAATATTTTGTAGGTCACGAATTCGCTCCGGGGCATGGTCGACATCTTCTGTTTCCGCCGTGCTGATTTCAAGGTCGGCGCCGGTACATCGGATAATGAAGTTGATCAAATCCTGCATAGCCTGTCCACTGTTGCGTTGATATTGGTTCAGCCATTGCGCAGCGGCCGTGTCGGCATTGTTACTCTTTCCAAAGACCTCCGCTAAATTAGATGGTCAGGCGCAGCTCAAACTAACGAAATGGCTGTAGAGGCTCACCGAATAGGCCGTGTTCGCCCGCGGCCAAGCTAGGTCGAACCTTGGGCTTACGGGGACGCGAAGCTGGAAGCCGACCATTGAGGGCAGCAGGCCGGAAGGCCAACTGTCTGCCCCCTCCAAGACCTGCGACCTTTGGCTTTTTTGCCGAACGCGAGCCCTTCTTAGTCGTAGGCTTCTTTGATTTTGTACCGGTCCTGCGAGCTGCGCGGCGCTTCTCTCTCAGCTCCTCCTCGTCGGCCTCTGAGTCCTCCACGTCGTCACTATCAGACTCGGACTCGTCTTCGTCATGTTCCTCGTTATCAAGCGCGTCGCCACGCTTGCGCTTGCTCCTAGCGCTAATCTCGGCGGAATGATTGCTTTGGGAGAAAATTTCGGGTCGCCGCGTCTGGCGGCCAGATTTGCGTCTATCCTCGGCGGGAGTCGATGACGGGCTGCTGGGGTTGTCTACCTCCATGTTGGGATGGAATGTATACTTGGGCTTCTGGCGACTGCAATTGTGGAGGATGTGTGTTAGTCAAAGAGTGGTCGCGGTGAATATGGGATTGGATATGGTTCGTACGTCAGATCGAAACGCGCCCCGTACAACGCGCCGTGAACAGCAGCAAGCAGAATCAGGCGTATGAACACGCAGGAAAGAGGGCGCTGCAGCCTAAATTGGCAGAATTCTCGGGCTGACCGCGTCCAGATTGGTTGGAGGTCGCGAGCACAGACGAACCAAAGAAAGAAAGGCCCGATGGGATCTCGGAGGGTGGGGGAGGAACGTAAAGGAGGTGGACGCGACTGGGTGCCTGGTGGCCTTGGAGCCTTGGAGCCTTGGAGCCTGGCTTTTGTTTCGACACCCCCTGAACCAGGTGTCGAAAAGCGAGGAGTCAGGTGACCGTCGATCGTGACCTGCACGCCAAGCGAAGTGGGCTGCGTCTAGTTCCCACGATGCGGATACCATTTGTCATAGAAACCTCATTTCCGCCGCGCGCTCCTCATTCAAGTCCACTCAGCCCTTCGCTCGGTCTCACGGAGTCCCAAGGATTGCACCACTTGGTCATGAGGGTCCCCGCTTGACACACAGTCTATGGGTCGAGCCACTGCTGACGCTAGGTGGGTTGCACTTGACTAATGAATGCCATCATCGCCCCCGGCCTGGCTAAAACCATATGCCACTCAGCTCCCAAGATTCTGGGGTAAAATCTCCTCTTTCCTACGACACATCATTCTGCATATTCTGCATATTCTGCATGGCTGCGCCATTACACCTTGCTGAATCATCACTCACGCCTTCTTGGCTCATTCTGCGCAACATTCCGCCCTCATAAATCTCCACCTTCCCCTCTCTGCGCTTTTGCTTTCGATCCAATTCTTGCGATCTGCACATCCTCCACCATGCGACAACCAGCAATGCCCATCCGTTCGCCCTTCGAGTCTTCCATAGCGAAGCCAGGGCAGGGTACCGTCGTTCTATCTCTTCTTCCTCCCAACAACCCCACCCTCACCACTCTTACCTATAAATACCCATTGAAGCTGGTTCCTAGGACCGGTGGCTTCGTCCCAGCTCCTGAGTCCTCATCATTATCGGATTCATGTCCCTCAAGACCGGTTCACCTCTACCTGCTCACCTATGGTGGCGGTTTGCTCCCGGGTGATCACATCGAGGTGTCGATCAAGCTCGAGCCTAGGACAAGAATGGTGGTGACTACACCACAAGGAAGCACGAAGATCTTTAAAACCGACCCAAACAATAGCGGCACCAGCCCCAATGTTATCAAGGGCCACCGGAAACAAATGCCTGCCAACCCGCATCTTTCAGATATGAGCCAGCAATCAATAGACGTGAAGATTGGTCGCCAGTCAGCGCTTTGCTACTTACCCGACCCGTCTGTGCCGTTCCAAAACAGCCGCTACGCTCAGGTACAAACATTTACCGTGGATGCAGCCGCTAAGGGTGATCAGCGCAGCAGCCTGTGTGTCCTCGATTGGGTAACGCAAGGGCGAACCTCCCGAGGCGAGAATTGGAATTTCCGCTTCTGGCGGGGCCGCAACGAAGTCTGGGCATCAGACGAGAAAACAGGCAAGAGCCGGCTTTTGCTGCGTGATTCCGTCATCTTGGACGACGAGACCGACGACCTGAACGATTCCGAGGAGTCTGATAGAGAGGACCTACCACCACAAGCACCATCCGGCCTGCTTCCCTTGAACATCATTCAAGAGCGAACTCGTCCGCACGGGGTAGTCGGAACATTGATTCTCTCAGGCCCTGTATTCGAGGATCTCGGCTCATACCTGCTCAACCAATTCACAACGCAGCCTCGGATCGGCAGTCGGAATTGGTCTTCATCTGAAACCTCATCTGCACCTGAATCCACAGCCAGCACCAGGGGCGACGTTACCTGGACAGCAGCGCGCGTGCGGGCTGGCTTTGTCCTGGTCAAGTTCGGCGCCAAGGACTTTGAAACTGCCAAGCTCTGGCTTGGCGGACTCCTTCGTGAGGAGGGCACCGTCGTGCGAGAGTTCGGCGAGGAAGCTCTTTTCTGCGTGTGATCCCTTGCATCTGCAACCTCTTGGTCAGCCAAGACTCGATGATACCCATCTAGCCCCTTGTGGCTTCTTTTTTCGACCGCCTACAGTCAGCGGCTTTATTTCTGAATTTTAGTATTGATTTATCTAGTCTACTGCATTCCATTTGATCGGGAGCATTGCCAAAAAGGCAGGGCCTCTGCATAACGAAACAAACTGAGATTAGCATATCTGCATTGCAGCCACCAAATAAAGTTTCCTGGGTACTTGGCTGCACAATGGATCTCCATCTACCACCATCTCATACACATAGCCTTGACTACGTAGATATAATAAGTTTTGTACATAAACTGTCGTGATCATCTCTCCGAGGGAATGAGCTTGAGGAAACCCAATTACCTTACCCAAAAAGCGAAGAAAAGTCGGTATATGACTTTTATGTCAGATGACTTTGCAAAAAGAACCACAGCTAGCCCAGTGGAAAGACTAGGGTGCCCGTCGCACTTTGACCTCTCGAGGGCAGACCGGCTTTGCCGTCTTGTGGTTGAATCCTTCTGTGGCCCTATTTTGCTCACGGACTCGTATCCTTGGTGCGGAATCTATTTATGCTACATTTTGTTGATCTACTTTTTTTAAAAGCTTGAGGCTAGTGAACCTAATCATACCCGGAAAGGTGTTCCTCGGAGGCACATTCATAATACGGTTTCAACCGCATCGCGATTAGGAATTAGAGAAGTCTGGGAGGACATTTAACGAAATGGCTATGAACGGGTCAAGAAAGACTCAAAAAGAGAGCGCACACTCTCATTCATAAGATCTCCATAATCTGCTGTAAAGCAACACATCACATGTATATCAACGAAAGTAATGTAAGTCTATCATGAAAAGGTATCATAAAAGTCACAACGTAAACGCCATTTCTCCCACCCAAAAAAATCAGAAAAGGAACGAGATCATCACCCGTGATCATGATCATGAATCAATAGCCCCAGCCAAGCCAATCTAGACCTAGACCCACCAGTCGAAGATCTGGATCTTCCACTCCCCCTTGGTGGCGCCCAGCAGATCATCTACATTTAGCATATCCACACCCTCCTGAACGAGAATTCTCCAGATATGGTTCCGCAGACTACGCGGCCAACTCGGTAGGCCCCAATAGCGCACTTTCAGGCCATGCTGATGCGCAACACGGACCTGCGCTCGGATGAGATCCATCTGGTGTTGCGAGAAATGGAATGGCCAGGGGAAACCGACTGCTTTTTTGAATGAGACGGAAGCATAGTAGCTATTCGTCAGATTGAAAGTATGCGAGTTGATAGTATCCGGCATACCGGAGTTGCCTTGGCCGAAACCTCTTGTCCGCTTGGTGGAGATGTATCGGTCTTCGAGGGTGTCGTCGACGAGCTTGTCGAGGGGCGCATCGAAGAAGATGTCTCTGTACGTGGAGTCGGCGGTCAAGAGATCGAAGGGGGTGTTCCCCGTCCCGACGACAGTGACAGGACCTGGAACGATCTCGCGACCATTGAAATAGGTTAGATAGCCTCGGTCGCGCAGCGGAGCTAGCTGCTTTACCACGGCAGGGTAGGTAGCAGCGCCATCGGTCTTGAAATCGACAAGCAGAATTACGCTCTGGTTGGGATCTGTATCCCACACTCCGTGCGGAGGCTGATCGATGGATCGATGGAACGGCGTAATGGGGTTCTGGCGGTCGAGGATCTGCACCAGCGGGTCGACGTACATTGATCGGAGCGTACGGCGAGATGTCAAGGCGGACCTGGTGTGGCCGACGTAGAGCTCTTCATCGAAAAGCCAGACATCGGCTTCGACGCCAATACACCCAGCCTGCAGCGCGGAGAACAGAGGCACACGGCGCCAGTAGTCGTTATGCGAGTGGCAGCCTTTAGGAATGATGTCGCGCGATAAGTCGGTTGGCCAGTGGGTGATATCCTCCAAGTTGGGGTCATTTTGCGACCAGACATGAGCCGCGCGATCATATTCATCGGGGAAGAACGAGAGCACGATGCCACAGGCTAGTGAGATGAATTGGATGAACCCCCTGCATGCAATGGTCAACTGGTCTGCATTATCTTGAATTGATCCGAAATCTCAGATCCGATGGTTACACGTACAGCATGACGAAGAACACGAGTAGCGTGCGCACCAGGCCGCGTGAGAACCGCGAGCAACAGGATCGCGAACAGCAGCGCGATTGTGATCTTTGGTTATTCTCCGATAGCAAGGGCAGGGTGTCTTTGCGGGAAGCAAAAGGAACATAAGATACCAGCCACTGGCGCCAGCTGGGCGGCCCCACCGTGCGGGGAACAACCTCGACTCGCGGAGATTTATTGACATCGCTATCGGGCGAGTCTGTGTAGGCCTCGAAGGGTACCTCTAGCAAGCACTCGGAAGCGCTAGAGCCTTGCGTGCTCTGTTGATATGAGGTCCCCATCCTGTTGAGGTTAGGGAAAAGACGGACGAAGAGACGAACGTAAAAGCGGGCTTCATCTGGAGGGGTTATATCCCATCAAATTAAGCAAGAGGAGCAAGAGGAGCAAGAGGGCCGAGAGGGCCAAGAGGACCAAAGAGGACCAAGGGTGCCAGAACTGAAAAGAGACGAGAACCACACTTGAGGCCCAGAACGTCCCATGCTGTGGGAATGACGACACTGATTGGACTGTGGGTTGTGGAACGAGCGCAGCTTTTTTGGATCATCGACCACTTGAATCCTAGAATGCCAGCCACAGGCACGGTTTTCATGCTGATAAGAGTAGTCCAGTCTTCGATCATCGGTTATGGGGATAAACGGTAAAATTTTTGGTTGATCTGCTGGTGCCGCTTTATATACAACGAATGCAATGAGCCCAAACACCCACGGGTTGCACGGAACATAGAAGACAGTTTTTGAGACAAAAATAAGAAAAAATCAAGATCTAAACAACTCTCTACTCCTCCTGCAGAGACTTGACGTAGGCCGCAGCCCGCGCTTTGATATCCTCCACCATCTTCTCATCGCCGCCCTCGGCAACAAGCTTCTCCTCGAAAGCAAGCCACTTCTTGAACAAGAACTTAGCCTGCTTGGGCTTGAGCTTCTTGCTAGCATCGATGCTGACATTACCCTTCTTGTTCTGGAGTCCCAGCACGCGCTCGAACAGGCGGCGAACCTGTTCCGCGTCGCCGGACTTGATCTCCAGATCAAGCAGGATGTTCCACAGGTCAATGCGCTTGGGGAACGAAGACAGAAGTCCCTCGAACACGGTACGACCGCGCTCTACATCGCCATTAGCTGAGCGGAATTCCAGCTGTGCGAACTTGGAAGTGGTCTCGACGTGTGTGTGGGCCGGGAGAGACTGCAGGGCGCGTGAGAGCAGACCACGGCCGCGCTCGGGAGCCGCCATGGCGTCGAAGAGGAAGCTGGCGTAGTTGAGGAAGAACTTCGGTGACTGGTTGGAGATCTTCTTCTTCATGGCCTGCTTGAAGAGCTCATCCGCTTGCTGTAGGATGTTGTTAGCATCGATTCTCTTCAACTATTAGATAAAATGCACATACCTCGTTCTTGCCAGACTGGATGTAGATACTGATCATGCGATCGTAGATCTCTGCAGGCTCGTTGTACTCGCAGGCGCGCTTGAAGATTTCCTCAAGGCTGTCGTCGTTGCCGTAGGTGTTCTCCAAGTTCAGCATTGCCACCCATATGTTCAGCTTCTCGGCATCCTGGCCCATGGTGATGGTGCGTAGAGCACGCTCACCAATGCTGCGAGCCTTCTCGACCTCACCCAGCTCAAGCTGGAAGGCCATATACTGCAGCCACAAGAGAGAAGAGTCGGGCTCACCCAAAAGAAGACGCTCGTAATCAGCGACGGTCTGAGGACCGTTCGCATCCAGGTCGCCGGTGCGGTCGACCTGGATTTCAGGCTTGCGGTTCTTCTTCTTTTTCTTCTTTGAGTCCTCCTCGTCACTGTCGGCAGCAGCATCCTCCTTGGACTGAACGTTGCCGCTCCAGTCGAAGCTATCGGCTCCAAGGCCACTAGCCTTGGAAGGCTTGGTACCTGACATGGCGACATCCTCGTCATCACTCTCCTCTTCCTCCTCTTCGCTGTCATCTTCAACTTCGACGCCTCCCATAGAGACATCGTCATCATCCTCGTCCTCATCCTCGCTTCCAGCCAGCTCGACACCGCCAAGTTCGTCGCTCATCTCCTCATCCTCGCTGTCTTCCTCCTCATCTTGGAAGTGGGAGGCCTTCAGAGAGAAGGAGATCTTGTTCTGCTCGAGGTCGACCTTGATCACCTTAGCCTTGACGGCATCGCCCTCGTTGTACAAGGTACGAGCATCCTCAACACGCTTCTCGGCCATCTCACTGCGATGGCAAAGACCGCTGACATTCCGAGAGCCGTCGATAACAATGAACGCACCGAACTCCTCAACCTTGCGGATCTTACCGGTGACGACCTGGCCGGTCTTGAGATCCTGGATGGTAACAGGGTTCTTAAAGTTGGGGTCGAGCACAGACTCTTTCAGACTCATCTGCAGCTTGCCTTGATCGGCATCAACCAGAGTGATTCTGCCCTTGACCAGCTGGTCCGGCTGGAACGAGTCCTTCCACTCCTTGAGATATGAGTCGGAGAGGTCGGAGATGCGGACGTAGGCAGTAACATCGTGGCCGACAGACACGAAGAGACCGGCGTCAGTAACACGCTTGACAAAGCCGCGGACGACGTCATTAGGTTTGAGCTCCTTCATCGAGGTAATTTCCCGGTCCTGAACGGGCAGCGACGCGCTCATAACCTTGGAAGGACGAAGGGACAAGTAGATCTTCTTGTGGGCCTTGTCAACGGCAATGACACAAGCTCGGATGACCTCGTTCTTCTGGTGCACAGTCGGGTTGGCCTTGGAGTAGTCGTCGGACATGTCAATCAGGTTGACGGCACCAACGAGAGCCTCACCAAGCTGCATGATAACCTGCTTCTCGGTGACCTTGGTCACACGGCCGGGCAAGATCATGCCGACGGAGATGTCTCCGAAGGAGAGCTTATCGAAGCCCTGCTTGGCAGTGAGATCCAAGTGGCCCTTATCAGCGTTGACAGCGGTAACCTGGACCTTGACAGCAGATCCTATGGGGAAGTTCTTCTCGACATCAGTCAGGAGGGACAGGTCATCCGAAGCATCCATGAAGCGAAGTCTGCCACGGACGTTGGGGGACAGGTTGATCCAAAGGCAGTCATCAGCAACGTTGTTGACGAAACCCATCCAGGAAGAGCCGACCTTGACCTGCTCCATGTTAAGCAGGTTGGGGTTGGCAGTCTTCATGAAGGTGGGCTTAATAGAGAGCTCGAAGACGGGATATTTGCCGGTGCGGTGGGAGATAGGAAGGAATTTGTGGCTGCGGGCATCGTGAACACCGATGATTCTGGCAGAGAGAATCTCCTTAGGCTTGAAGAAACGCAGGGGGTGCTTGCGGTCCTTGAGTTCCTCCCACTTGTCGAAGATCTCAGAGACATCGATACGTCCCTGGATATTATCGGCGAGCTGAACGTTCACCTGGGTGGCCTTGATAGAGGCAACCTTGCACTTGACAACATGGCCGAAGGCCAGGTCGGAGATTGTGGAGATGTTCTCGTCGATGGGGTTGGCGAGAGCATCATCAGTCTGTGGTGCCTTGGTCTTGGTCTTTTTGGGGCCAGCCTGAGTAGCCTCGGAGGGCTTCAGGCTGAGAATGAATCGCTGGAGGTCAACATCAACTGAGTGGATTGTCGGGGTAATGGTCTGTCCCTTGGACATGCCGAACTCGGGCTGAGAGAGGTTGGCATCTTCGATGAGACGCTTGGGAACGAGACCGGTGAGATCACCCAAAAACTCAACGAACACGCCAGCGGGGGTAATGTTGCGAACGAAGCCAGTGACTGTTAATCCCTCCTGAATATCTGCGAACTTACCGGGCATGGAGCCCTGCTTAACAGCCTTCTTCAAGCTAGCCCGGCTAGAGACACGAATGAGACGGTGAGCACGTTGGATGTCGAGAACGAGAAGGTCATTGAGCTTTTGGCCCACACGAATCTTGGACAAAGTTGCGCTCTGCTTAGACGGCGATCCATCAATGATGTGCTGCACGTCAAGACGGGCAACGAGTCCCGACTCGTCAAGCTTCAGGAGCACATCGTCGTTAGACTTCTCGAAAACGGAGCCAGAAACAAGCATGCCGGGGTGCATGTCCTCGAAGGCCTTGCGGTACTTATCCGTGAAGGTTGAGGGGTCCTTGCATGAAACAACCAGACGGCCCTGAGAAGCATCAACACTCAAAGCGTGCACATTGACAACCTGACCAAGTTTGAAGTGCTGGGCAGGGTCCTTGATGTATGCCTCACTCATCTCGGACACGGGAAGGAAGCCACGAATGGTACCGTAGAACTGGACAACGGCACCGTGAGCCTGCAGGTTGACAATAGTACCAGGAGACTGAGATCCGGGAGTGATGTCCTTGTAGTCCTTCCAGATAGCAGACTCGCTGTTCAATAAGCTCTTTTTCAGGGTCAAACGAATTTGGCGCTTCTCAAGGTTGACAGATAGGATTCTGGCGGAGACCTTCAGGCCATCGCGGAACTTCTTCTCGGGGTGCTGAAGGCGAGTATCCGCAAAGTGCATGGAGGGGACAAGACCGGTGATACCATCGGCCAGGCTTACAATCAAACCATCCATACCGGTAGGTCCGACCAAAGTCTTCTCAATCTTTCCCTTGACGATGGCACCCACGGTGACATCCTCAATTCGGAGGAAGGGCTGTTCAATGACAGTCTTCTCGAATGAAAGGAGGTAGAGGTTATCGATCTTGCTGTATCCAACGATACGAGCTTCGTGAGAAGCTCCGACACGGAAAGGACCGGAATCGGCCGAAATCGATTCGACCTTGCCATCGGAGAGCCTTGAAATGTGAACGAAACCAAGGTGCTTGGTCTCTCCGAGCTGCACATAGACACCCATGCCTGGGTCAACCTTAACAACCTTGGCTTCAGGGACAATAGCGGAAAGAGCAGGAGCATCCTCGGAGGAACCGGGGCCGTAAGCGTCGGAAGAAAGCTTGATATTGTGGTCAAGCATGGAGAAGCCGACCTTGAAAGGCTCGGCAGAGGGGAAGGTCGAGACAATACGGCCCTTGATCTTGGCACCGATCTTGAACTTACGCACCAAATCAAGCTTTCCGTCATTGGCACCGGACTGGACAAGGTCAACGGTTGTGTCAAGCATGCCCATAATCTTACCCATCATGCCGTTCTCGAGGACCTCGGTCAGAAGAATCTCTGCCGCAACACCGGGAAGGTAAGAGTTGATAGTAGGGGCGGCGCTGAGGAAGTGGGACTTTTTGATGGAAGCGGCAGACTGGAGGTTGGCAGACAGCTTGATGACATTGCCGCTGGCATTCTGGCCAGTGACAACACAGAGGAAGACCATTCCCTCCTTGATTTTAGAGTACTCCACACGAGGATCAATCTCTTTGGAAGACATGAATCCCTTCAGGTCTGAGCCCTCGATACCAAGGTCCATAACGAGACCGTGGTCCTCGACACTGACAACGGAAGCCTGGAAGACTGACTCTTGCACCAAGTCTGACTTCTTGAGGCCAGTGTTGGCTTGTCTGGGGTCAAGAGACAATTCAATGCGCTTCTTGCTGCGACCGCCGGCTTCGGACGCCTCAGTGCCAGTGGAAACAACATAGGCACGAACGTATTGACCGATATAAAAGAAGTCCTTGAGGTCAAAGGACTCTTCATCCGAGCTGTCCTCGTCATTATCATCCTCGTTGTTGAGGAGCTTCTCAATCTTGTCGTCGAGGACTTTCGAGACCGAAGTAAGAGGGACATAGCCAACGAGGTTGTTGGGCAATGAAATGCCGACATCGTGGGCGTTAATGCTCGAAACTTGACCGAGCATCATGGATCCGGGCACGATACGCTAGTCAGGTTAGCCCCAACACTTAATAAAATTTCGCAGGAACGATTCTTACCTTATAGGTGAGAGGTTCAATGCGCACACCCTCCTTCTCCGGCTTTTCCTGGTCTCCAGACTTCTTGCCCTTAGACTTCTTCTTCCTTGACTTCTTGGCGGTGGTTGTGGTCTCTCCATCCTCCATATCGACATCATCCTCATCATCATCGTTGTCGTCGTCAAATTCGCGGGTCTGCTTCTTTTGACCCTTCTGTTCAAACAATACATCTTTGTTGGCTTGAATCTGAATTTGTTTGCGCTCCAAGGGAGTCAGAACGCTGCCGCCACCACGAGGGAAGGACGGCTCATCGTCGCGGAGAACAGAAAGCTCCGAAGCTTTCGGGGCGGAATCCTGAGGCTTCGAGTCCTTTTTGCTCTCCTCCGCTCCGACCTTGGCGCGCTTTTGCGGCTGGCGAGCAGCCGATTCTTCGGGGGCATTCCCCTTGCGCTTGATCGGCGCCATTGTTGGAAGACGAGGCCGAATCGTGCACGGTTGAGGATTCTCGTTGTATCGCAAAGAAAAAAAAAATCGAAAAATCCGATAAAGCGTGGCAGAATGGAGGGCGGTAAAGTCTGGGTGGGACCGCCCTCGTCCACGGATTGTCGACGAAATGTGCACTAGGCCCGAAGCTACTTAATTATGGTGTTTGATGCGACGAGTTCAACTAATTTGGGATCATAAGAGGTGAAAATATTGATGAAGCCAAGGATATGTTGAAAAAGAAACCCGATCATTACAAAAAGTCTCTAGCAAGTCGTATAGTATAAGATATCCCCCCTAACAACATGCCTGGGCGCCTGAATCATGAAATTCAGGTGTCAAATGCCCGAACCACGCTCCGCGTCACGTCCGATGCGCGCAACACGACCCGCTCCTCCCATCTTACCCCCTTCGGCCAGATCTTTTCTTCCCCGATGTATCCGCTATAGCTTCTCCCCTCCATTCGCCTCCGAGAGCACAATGGACCGTGTTTCTGGTCTCCCTGAGCCGCCTCGATCAGAACCTGTCCTGCCTCCTCCGTCCCAGGAAATTCCCTCCTCCCCGCCTTCTGTAACCTCCGAAGCTGGCGGTGGGCGACGACCTAGAAAACCTCCAACGGTCACGCCTCGGTCCTTCAGACGTTTCTTTACTCCCCGCTCCCTGCTTAACAGCGGCAATGCGAGCGGTGTCAAGACTAGTCGTCAGGCTTTGAGGGCGCTGACCTCGCCAGCTGTCAACCGTCTTGGGCCCGCATTTACGAGATCTTCCAAGGCTAGCAGCCCCAGCAGCCCTCACCATGCCTTACCAGAGGAAACTTTTCGGACCCCGAGCAGGAAAAGAAAACATTCGTTCTCCTCGGTAGCCTCTCCGCTACAGTCTTCACCTTTAAAAAAGGTTCGCGTGCGATCACCGGTGGGCGATGATGTGGAGCAGAGGGTTACTATTCGCGATATCGATTTGGCTTCCATCCGAGGACGCTATCGAGAACCCACGCCACCAAGCCTACCTAAGCGTCAACCTGTCTCTCCAATTAGCCGCTCTCGAGCTTTGCAAACGTCTGGTTCATTATTTATGCGCACTGTACAAGGCTCACGTGCCGGCCGGATGACTCTCCGATCTACTGCTGGCGCTGGTAGGTTTATACTATTCTTATGCAAATGGCATGTAATCTAACGTCGTTACAGGCTGGCAAGATCTTACATCCGACTTCCATTCACGACCGGAAGACCGTCACTCATGTACCAGCTATGCTACAGATGGGCAGTTGGCACTCCCGTTCTGCAATGCTTCTTGCAACAGTAAGCCCTCGATCGATTTTTTGTGAAAAGGGTTCAAGAATGATCTAACATAGAGAAGCCAATTCACTCGTTGCAGTGGGCGATGAGGAGGGGGGAATTCGTTTGTTGGATTCCTCGAAAGATGATGAACGCGGTTTTTCTAATGCATATCTTGGTTTTCGTCCTCACATGAACTCGATCATGGATCTCGAGTTCTCGTCCGACGATATGCTGCTGGCCACAGCTTCCGGAGACCAAACGTCTATGATCATTGACATGACCACACAAAGGCCAGTTCACTGCCTGTCCAACCACAACTCGTCGGTCAAGCGCGTTCAGTTCCAGCCAGGCTCCAACAACAAGGTCCTGGCAACTTGCAGTCGGGATGGTAATGTCAATATCTGGGATCTGCGCTGCAAAGGCTTCGAACGCCCTGCCTTGCAAGTCAGATGCTCGCTGGAGTCTGAGGATGAAACCAATCCTGCGCCTCCCAAGATGACCTACCCTCACGTTCTAAATACCATCCACGGTGCTCATTCATTCAGCACCCCGCAGAAAGGAATGATGGACAAGGCCGATGCTCCTCCATTCGGTCGTTCCGATATTACCGTCACCTCCCTCGCCTTTCTTCCTCCTGGTCAGGAGAACCTCTTTGTCACAGCCTCGGAGGCCAGCGCCAGTGTTCGCCTGTGGGACTTGCGCACGGCGCACAACAACCGCCGTGGCCGACCTGTTCTCCCACTCTCTACCACGAGGGAGCCCGACAGTCACATCAAATATCGTCGCTTTGGCCTCACTTCCATGGCTTTTGGTGGTGACGGTACACGGTTGTACACTCTCTGTCGAGACGGTACCGTATACGCATACTCGACCGCGCATCTGGTACTCGGCCATGCACCTGAACTTTCCCAGAACCACGACCGTCCCCGACGCTCTGGTGGTTCCGACAAGGAAGGTCTTGGCCCCCTGTACGGCTTCCGTCACCCACGGCTCCAAGTCTCCTCCTTCTACGTCAAACTAGCACTGCGCAAAGCAGTCAATGACCGCGCCGAGATGCTGGCAGTCGGCAGCAGCGACCACTGCCCCATACTCTTCCCGACCGATGAAAGATTCTTACAGTCTCCTGTTAAGACAATGCCCGATGACCTCCCCGTCACCCGAACCTCTCTCTTCACCACCCGGTCGGGACTCCGCCGCACAAACTCCAGCGCTGGCCTATCCGGCCGTCTAGAAGATACCATCCCAATCCACCAATCCGGCACTCCCCTCGCCGAGGGCCACCAGAAGGAAGTCACGGGCATGTCTTGGACCGTTGACGGCGAATTGATCACAGTCAGCGACGATTATAGCGCTCGATGCTGGCGTGAAGGTCCCGAAGCCCGCGAGCTCCGACATAACAGCCAGAGGGATGGCCGAGGCTGGCAGTGTGGATGGGCATCTACGAAAGACTCCTATGACGACGAAGACGAATGATTCCCGATCTTCTTATCCTTTTTCTTTTCCCTGTCTGCATTTCCACGGTGTTCAATGTGGCTTATGGCGTTTTCTTGTGGGCATTTATTAGGCGCTCTATGGGTGGTGCATGATTTTCGTTAGCGTAACATACCCCGTTGCATGTTTGTTGCATTTCTCGGGGCTTCCTGTCGGTCTTATGCCGGTTGAATGAATCCATCGAGGCTTTCTTATGTTATATCTCCATCTTTGAGTCAAACGCACAGTAGTAAGTGGGTGTTGGGTATTCCGCCTCGCATTCAACAATCTATAGTCCAGAACAGAATCTTAGAAAAACCATCCTTAGATACCCAGGCAAGCCTTGAGGTTTGACCCTAGTAAGTTCCCATGGAGGCTCGAGCAAAGAACGAGGCAAAAAAAAGGATGATAAAATCAGTTCAAAACAGATCGATCAACAACTAAACCTCCAAAAGAAAAAAAAATGAAGGTATCCACAGCGACTTTTTTTTAGTCGGAGCAAAAAGAAATATCTCAGGTTTTTTGTAGGAATAGCCGAACGCGGGGGTCGAACCCGCAACCTTGAGATTAAGAGTCTCACGCTCTACCGATTGAGCTAGCCCGGCAGGGCTTGGTGGAAGGAGGTGCCACTAATGGAACTATGAGGGGCATGGTAAGAATGAAGAATTTTGGGTGGTCTAGAGTTGGGTTGTGGTCGAATGTGCGCCCGAGTACTTTCGACGAGGATGAGTTTTTTTGGCCTGTGGGCCATCAATTGGGTTCGATGGCACTTATTTGCTTCAATCGGTTTTTTTGATTGTCTAGGTATCGTCTCTAATAAATACAAAGGCTTTAATGAATGGTAAAATGTCTTCGGGTGGATGATATTCGGTTGTATATTTATGGTCCTCTACTTAACTATGCACATATGGACTTCGAATGGTCAGTAGGTATTTATTGAGATATTGTCCATCATAGTGAGTATACATGCGCATACCATAAATGCAATATAGCATCTATTCAATACCCATCTTATTCATTGCATTCCAAATTTCGATGGGTAGAATGGATTAATAACAACTTCAAGCTCAACACGTCCCCCACTTTTCAATAACTCCAGAGCAACATTATCCGACATTGCACCTGCGCCTTCATCACAGTTCATAAGTATCATGGGATTGTTCCTTATAATGAGCCACCTTCATACACAATTTAAGACAAGCTTAGTATCCATGTCCACTATAAGACCCATGTCCCTGATGCCCATGGTGTTGGCCATGATGACTTTGACTATGGTGCTGGTTGTGGTGCTGACCATGAGGATGTTGATGTTGGTGCTCCTGATGCCCCTGGTGCTGACCATGAGGATGTTGATGCTGGTGCTCCTGATGCCCCTGGTGCTGATACTGCTCCTGATGCACCGGCTGCTCATGCTCATATCCAGCATGCCCAGCACCCTCGTCCTCAACTTCCCTAGACAGTCCACCCGGGATAAGATTCGAAAGCTTGTTCAGCTTGTTCAGGTTCGAGATACCAGGTATCGGCAAACCAGACAACTTATCCCACGGCAAACCAGATGAACTCTGATGTCCCTGCTGCGAATGCGACTGCCCCGAGAACTGGGAGAAGAACGACTGCGACGAGTCTCCATGAGACTGGCCGTGAGTCTGTCCGTGGGAACCACCTCCAAGCGCAGCGAAGCCACCACCACCACCGCCATGAGTGTGGGGAACACCACCGGTATTGCGACCGGCTCTGACGCCTTCGGCACTGAGAATGTCGTTCAGGTTGTGACCGCGGTCGTTGCGGGCGTGAACCCAATTTTGAACTGCTTCAAACATTGTTCGATGGGCTTCGTTGTGCATGTTTCGTAGAACAGGGTGATGGAATACGTTCATACAGTCTTCTAGGACTTCGTGCTCCGAGATGTCGACGTGCTGCCAGGCGTACAATACGCGAGGTGCGACGTACTTGAGAATAGCGGATGCTACTTGGCCGGCGGGCTCATTCAGGACGTTTGCGAAGTGGTCCTTGGAGAGCATAGAGTGGGTAGGATCGGTGCAGTGAGGATCGGTCCAAGGCTCGTACTGGTGCTTGCCTGAAGCGTCAACAACGCCTGCTGAGCCTGCCTGCAAAGACTTGGAGGCGGCCTTAATAAGGGGCCGGACAAATGGAGCGAGGAGTGACATGATGAAAACAGTCAGAGTCTCGGTAATCTTCTCAATGAGCGACTCCAGGCCGGGAATCTTCTCGATAATCGTATTCAATTTTCGGACCACCTTATCACGGAAGGCCAGAATGGGATATATCTTGGCAACGGTTTCCTGAGGGTTGAAGTCAGGCATACCTGAGAGCCCCGGACCTGGTCCACCCGTGGAAGGCTGGTTAGAACCGGGAGCACGGCTTGATCCTTGGGCATCGAAGCCTCGATCAGCATAGCCCATGTGTGAGCCTTGGGATCGGTTGCTCATCTCTTGGGCCTCGGACAGCTGCTTCAAATTCTCGGCCTCAGAAACAAGATCCCTGGTTCCGGGAATCTTGCCCAGCAAGCCAGTGAGAGAACTGAGAGAATTGTTGGATTGAGACGAGGTCTGTGCATCTCCAAGTGCAATGTCCATCTCGTTGACTTCGGACTGAGTGAAATGGTCGGTAGCCTCACCCAGAACCGAGTGGAAGAAATCGACCATACCGAAAGTTCCAGTCACCAATGGGAAGACGTGGTGCCCGTGAATGTTGAGTTGGGTGGCAGTGCCGGTATGAGGAAAAATATTGTGGAAACCCATCTCGCGCAAAGCCAACTCACAGTAGTTGGTATGCGCCGCAAAGTCCTCAAGAGTGTGTAGACCCTGGCCCAAGCAACGGAGGGCTTCACATAGATCCTCTTCGTTGCCTTTTTGTTGCCCATGAGTGTACATGCGTCCATAGTGGATGCTGCGCTCCAGACTGTACTTAACATAGGCGGCACTGGTGGCCCAATCGCCACGCTCATTGGCAATGTAGTTCTTCATCCCCGTGTTCGGGTCGATATCGAGCTCGACCTGGAGGACCGGGGGTCGCAGACGTTTGTCGTACTGGCGGGCATCTTCGTTATCCGCATAGTCTTTGGGATTACTAGAAATGGGTCAGCAAACAACAGACACTCAAGTTGAACAGTTTTCATACTCAATATGTTCCTCGGGACGGTAGACGCCCAATCGCTCGGAGGTTACTTCGAACTCGCCCGTCGCATAGCCGAAAGTCAAGAACGAGAGGACCCACACAAGCACGCGGATCGTATCGGACTGGAGATTTTTCAGAGTCCCAACATCCATTGCTTGCGAGCTGGGATCACACAGTCAACTCAGTCACTTATTCTTTCTCCAATTGCCACATGGGAACTCACTAGTCTCGCAGCCAATTGCCAAAGTAGACACGCTTTATCTGGGTAGAGGTCCATTTGTGGCCTGCGATAAAAGCGACAGTCTTGAGCATGTCTTCGATGTCGCCATGACGCCAATTTTTGCCCTCAACAGCGGAGATGGATGCGATGTCTAGGATTCTTAGTATTGACTTAAACAGTGTGATAAGATAGAAACGCTTACTGCCAGCGCCGAAAGCGTGGACCTGCGGCAGGAGCACCAGTAGGCACACGAGCAGGGCGGGGAAGCCCGCGCGGAGGAAAGACATAATGAGTTACAGTTAAACAGGCGAAAGAGGAGGTGTGTAAGCCAGTCTCGAAAGGAGAGAAGAAGCAAAGAAAACGAAAGCAGGTGAGAGTTTGCCTCAGCCCCGATCTTGGCAGTCGAAGATCGCCGTGATCTTATGACGTTTATTAGGACCCAAACAACCTTGGCATGTCTGATAAGCCTGTTGGGCTTAAATATAGCTGTAGGCCTTATTTCTTTGTATACTTAGGTCGACACAGGACTATGGTACCTGGCGAGGTACCTGACTATAGCCGTGGGTGGGATGTTTTGGTCCACCGCGGGGTATTCGGGCCGCATCAGCTACCCTGCATACATGTGGCTACACAAATAAGCTACGCAATTCGTTTAGATAAACATGTGATTGTCCTAAATTAGACAAGGCACTGTGTGAATTGCAATTTATATTCTGTTTCTGCTTCGAGCTTCCTCAAGCAGCACTCATAGAATGTCAACTGGTCAGCTTGAAAGCTGCCCAACAAAGCAATTGGGTTGTACAGATGAATCCCTAAGGCACTCAGGCCAAAAGAGAAAGAGGAAAAAAAAAAACCAAGGACAAAGAACTAGTAGATCATAAGACATTGTGATTTTTGAATACAATTGTTTGATCGTCTGCTAAATGAGGCTCAACAGGGCCTAGGGTGTCCGCAAAATCTCCGATCCTTCAGACCACCCCACCTAGGCGGCACATACCGGAGTATAGAGATGCTTTTTCGAGATAGCTTGGCTACATTTACATCTAGTCATAGTAGCGAATGTCTCTCACCATAGATAGACTGCTAAAAAAGTACCAGCGCAGAGTGACAAGAGCCGATCGAACGACTCTCCAACATCTAGCGTGAACTCCGTAATCACGAACTCACCGATGGCTCAACCGTTCGATCGACAGTCGGAAGTAAATAAGTCACGATTCTCCGAGAATCCCCACACACGATAAGAAGAACCAGAGTCGCACCGGATCCACGGTAGCATCGAAATCAGCACGCGGGAAAATGTCACAGTAGTACCTAGAACGTGGTAAGTGATTGAGTAGTATCGACCCCAGGTACCGCCAACCCCGCAGTCCATAAAAAGAAGCACCAATTCTCCAGATTCAACCCCTCCACTCACATCCAAACACCCACCCAAGATGACCACACCGCACCTCGACGCCCTCAAGCGCGACGGCTTCGTCGTCGTCCGCAACATCCTCACCCCGGCCGAAATAGCCCACTACCGCACCATCGCCACGGAGGCAACAACCAAAACCCGCACCGGAGGCTGGCCACACTTCCGGACCGTCCCCAAACAATTCCCCCCATGGCCAACAACCCCACCTCCAGCCTCAGAGGGCGGAATCTGGGGTGTGCAACACTTAATGCACCCCTCAATGCCAGGCCGCGACTCATTCGCCAAATGCTACTTCTCGCCTGCCATCCTCGCCGTCGTCGAGGAACTAGTCGGAGTAACACCCGGCACCTCTCCCGAACCCCTAGTAATGGAATTGTTCAATCTTCTCGTCGCGCCGGAGACGAAAGATTTCGAACTCCGCTGGCATCGCGATGACGTCCCGGAGACGGCTACAGCCGAAGAAGAGATCCAGCAGCTTGAAGCCAAGGCTCCCGGCGGCCGCCAGAGTCACGCGCAGTATAACCTTGCGCTGTGTCCTGATGCGTCGCTGATTGTTGTTCCGGGGTCTCACCGGCGGGCGAGGACGGATGCGGAGAGGAATGCGCAGCCGTATGAAAAGGATATGCCGAATCAATTGGTTGTGCAGCTGCAGCCTGGTGATGCAGTATTTTACGATAGTAATATATTGCATAGGGGGATTTATAAGGGGAAGAAGGAGGGTGGAGAGGAGACTCGGTTGACGCTTCATGGGAGTGTGGGGTTGAAGCCAGAGGATGGGGCGGATGCGGAGAAGAAGAAGGTACGTGCTACGGCGGTTTTGCAGCATGGGGTGGGGGCTTGGGTGCATAGTGATGAGGCTTCGTTTGGGCTTGGGGAGAGGCCCGAGGCGATGAGAGCTAATCTTGTGGCTATGGGGACTGGGGAGGGGGTTGGATTCTCATTGCAAGGTTAGATGGTACTCTGTTGATGTATATTCTTGTGAAAACATGCGGTAGTATTTGGATATAGAATTGAGTTTGATGTTGTATATGACTTCGATGGTCTGATTATAGGTACCTTAGGTTGGTCAGGCCGACCGAGGCTATAAGTACAGGAAACTCAAGCGCACAATCTAATACCCATAGCATCTGATCATTCACACATCATGCGGCCTTTCAGTCTTCCAATGCAGCAAACTCTCCAAGGAAGAGAAAGTATTGGGATAATTGACACCTAGAATCTGCTTCGGGATATCGAGACAACTCGTCATCAATCTCAGAGCATCATCATGTTGACCAAGCAATTTTTAAGGCATTGGTAGGCTGTTCATGCTCGTGAGCGTCTCGGGATGCTCTTTTAGCACCCTTTCTCGACCATCCAAGTTTGAACATCACTCGAATTCCGATGTTTGCATATTAGTCGCGGACGGTCCGAAGCGGCGTGGGGAGGGTGCACGAGTTCCCCCACCTGGCAGTACAGTATTTCCGGGAATCGGTGTCACCACCTACACTCTTTCATTGTTTCTTCGAACCCTAATGCCAAGACACACTACGGATATGGGTTTGCGAGACAGAGAGCCCTGCTACGTAGTTCCGTTGTCCGTGCACCGAAAAGAGGCCATGACAGCGAGCTTTAAGCATATGAATAGAAGCCTTGCATTTGGCACTTGCTAATACAAAGTATTCAACCAGTTTGACAACAGTTCGAAATATTCCGCATCAATCCATCTCTGGAGGCTGCAAATTTCTGCTAGTGTCCAAAATATGTACAGATCATCACAAGCGTCTTGCTGTGCACACACTTTTGAAAGTACATGAAATGAGGGGCTATACCATAGCTGACCTATTATCCCTCAATTTGTAGAACCTCATTCTTCTAGAACACCTGTGGTTAATTCCACCACGTCTTGAACGAAGAGAAGAACATATTCCACAAGTTGAGTGAGCAAGGTTCCCAGAGGCCCAAGTAATGCCTCAAGTAAATTGCCAACAGCAACGATGAGTTCTGAGCCTAAAATGCTGGTGTACCGGCGTAGGACACCTTGGTTGTGCTCGGAACAAAACTGCACTAGTACCATATGCTGGTCTTCCTCTGGTTTGTCGATGAATGTGCGGAGCAAAGAATCCAGCTGAGTGATTTTTTGGACGAAGGTCTCCTTCTTTTCGGCAGCAATTTTCGGCGCAATGCTCGGCTCGTCTGAAATTTCATCTTGGTTCGCAATGTAGTGCTCTAGGTGCGGCGCCAGACGCTGGAACTGGGACATAGTCTTGCTAGCAAACACCTCACAGCGGTCGGTATTATTGAGAGCATAGCCAATTGAAAAGAATGAGAGGAGAGAGAAGATAAACAGGATAAGATTCGGTTGTCTCATGTTGGGCTTGGAGGCTCGCTGGTAGGTAGATAGTAAGGGTAGGAGGCGTGAACTGGTTTGTCCTCATGTATATGATGGATACCGTCAATCTTTTATATTTCTAGTCAAGATGAAAGAAAAAGTAAAGGAAAAGAAGAAGAAAAGTGATCAAGTTTGGGATCCGCGACCTATTGGCAAATAGTGCGAGAATTATTGTATAATGTCGATCCGTCATAAGCTAGGTAGTGTGCTGTTAAAAAAGTCAAGGAAAAGAAGAAGAAAAGCGATAAATTTGGGATCCGCGACATATTAGCAAATAGTGCGAGAATTATTATATAATGTTGATCTGTTACAAGCTAGATAGTGTGCTGTTAAAAGGGTAAAGGGAAAGAAGAAGAAAAGCGATAAAGTTTGGGATCCGCGACCTATTGGCAAATAGTGTGAGAATTACTGCACAATGTCGATCTGTCATAAGCTACATAAACTACAGTCCTCGTGCACTTAGTTCCCTCGTTCCGACCTTGTCAATACACTAGTCAAGAAAGTTATCAAATCCTTGATCCGGCTTATCGGCGTAAGATTGCCAATGACGCCGGATGAAGGCTTTTAGCTCCGCAAATAACTCTTCAATCGGGTTCAGGTGGGGAGAGTACGGACGTAAATACACTAGTTTCACACCTTTATCAAAGCACATTTGCTTAATCCTCTTAGAACGATAAAAGGAGGCATTGTCCATGACGAGCCATGGTTCGTCGCACCACCAGTGGAAGTACCACGCAAGAAATTCGGGTGGAGCACTGACTAGATCTGACAGGTAATATAGGTAGTGACACCGTTTACCGGAACTACTGTAACATACATATCACTAATCCCTGGCGGGATGGCGTGTGCGTTGATCGTGTAGTTTAAAGAGAGTCAGAATGCCAGGAAGCTAGGGAACGTGGATCTAAACGGGACCGAAAAGGCAGCGTTTCACTAACTAAAGGAAGCCTTTAACGTGCCCCGTTGCTCCGCGTTCTCGACCTAGCGGAATATATCCGAATCGAGACTAACACGTCTAACCTCAGTATACCAGGGGTTATATTGTCATCCGACGACGATAACTGTTAGCACCCTAGAGTATTCTAGTCAAGAAAGTGCATTACCGCGGAAGTATGTTATACTATCTTAAATCCAGAGCTATTGATTATCATTTGTTTGTTTAAGTAATAGCGCTACAACCTAGGAAAGAATTTAGTTCCCCGTTGAGGTACTCTCTATCCACGAAAATCTTTAGGGCTTCACTAAATCACTAATCAAGGTCAGTTTGAAGTTTATGAAAGGACTAAGGTATGCCCGAGGCATTCAGCTTATGTCTTAAATCGGTGAAAAGAGAGACAGAGACGAACTAAGTCTACGGGAGAAGTAGACTATCTAGGCTACGCACACCCCACATCAGTCAAACGAATTGTGTGGCTATGGGGTCTGGAGAGGGTTGGAATTTAATTGGAGGATGAGCATGTGAAATGGTTGCATTTTGTCGAAGATCAGTTTCACTAAATACTGTAAATTACTCTGCTAACTTATCTGGAACTCATTCATGTGGATAGATGCGAAGCTTCTACATTGATTCCATCCAATCTACTACTGTAGTCTCACCTACTCTGAACAAAATCTAGACTTTACATCCCAATCAGGAAGAACTGCATCACTGATGAGTTCCCACATCAGCCAAGCGAACGCCACTCGGCAACCCAATGATCTGCCCAGCGATATCCTGATTACAAGTTCCTACCGTCGCAGCCCCGGCGGAGTCCGTCAAACAACCACCTTTAGAGCTCTGCAAATGACCAGTAATAAAGTAGTTCCACGTTGCACTAGACCCACTCTCACACGGCACAAGCTCGATACCAGATCCGGAGACCGCAAGACACTTCTTCACGTCCGATAGCGGACTGATAGTCAGTTTACTGCCGGTGCCGGAGACACGCCAGGCCTGGGCATCGGATGCCCCGCAGGACTTGAAGGCTGGTGTTTTTCCTGCTGTCAGACAGCGGCCTGAGCTTGTGTCGAAGATCATTCCTGTCGGCGTGACGCTGGTACAGCCTCGTGGGGGTGTGATGCGGTGGACGCTGGTGGCATGGCTGGCGAGGGTCACGTCGACGCTGTTCTTGATCATCGAGTCGGCACCAGTCCAGAGATCACGGGTACGGTATTGACAGGTTGAGTCTAGGCCTAGCTTGTCGAGGGAGACTTTGGTTGATGCGGTCTTCTCGCCGGTATTGAGGATGGTGACTAGCCGGTCTCCGTTTGCCAGGGAGCGGCTTAGTACATCGAAGTGGCTGTCACGGCTGACTAGGGCAGCTTGTTCAGCGAGGGTATCTTGATCGACGGCGATGAGATCCTTGTTGGAGAGGAACTCGATTTCCTCGTCTGATAGATCAGGGATGTAGGCGCTGATGATCAGTGGGGCACCTGAGGAGGCCCAGATTGCGAAGTGGGACTTCTTCTCATCCATGCTTAGACCTGGGTGGTCGGGGATGAGGAAGTCGGGATCATTGTAGTAACCAGGCATCTGGTAGCGCACAACCCGAGTGTGGAAGTGGTAGTTGTCCATGATGCTCTCCCACGGGCTACCCTTTGCGTAGTAGGTGATCACATCGTCTGAGTGGCGGGCCAGCTCTCCGTAGTAGGGTACCCAGTCCATCACCTCTGCCCATTCGGTGTCATTGGTGCAGAAGTAGGCTGGCGCAGACTCTGAGAAAATCAATGGGTCCTCCATGGCGCTCAAGATGTTGTGCCACTGGTGGTAGCGGAGGCGATACTCCTCTGCATCAGAGCGACCATCCTCAGCAAAGACATTGCATCCGTCTAGCTTGAGGTAGTCAATGCCCCAGTCTGCAAAAGTCTCGGCATCCTGCTTCTCGTAACCATAGGAGCCTGGGTAGCCACCGCAAGTGGCATTACCCGAGTCTTCATAGATGCCAAGGTGGAAACCATGTTGCTTGGCGAACTTGGCGAGCCACGGAATTCCGTTCGGGAACAAAGTCGAGTTCCACTGCAAGGAACCGTCCGCAGCACGATCATGGGTCATCCAGCAGTCATCAAGATTGAGGCGATTGTAACCCGCATCCAGAAGACCACGGCTCACCATAGACTTGGCAGTATCAGTAAACAGTGTTTCGTTGAGATCACACTCGAAGCGAGCCCAATTGTTGAATCCCATCGGGGGCGTTGGAAGGAGCTTGACATTCTCGACAGACGCCTCAATGGGAAGCAATGGAATCATCAGCAGACTAGCCAGCTTGGCCGGCGATGCCCAATTTGTTGCAGAAGACAACCCCATAGTTTCAAAAGAAATCAAAGAAACTCAAGAAATCTAGAAAATAACTGAACCTGCTGTATAGATCAATTACTCCTAGAGGCGGACATCTATATGCAAGCTCAGGACCGAGCTCAGGCCTCGCAGGCACCGATTCCCCGCACCAGCGTCCCTTAGATCGACACTGATCATACGTCGGGGAAGTTGCGGAGACATCGGGCTGCGACGGTGCCATTACAGATAAGCAGTTAATCAAGACTTCAGACAAGAATGCAGCGATAGTTGATCAGGGCCAGGATCGACGTGCTGTTCCTTGACCTTAACCCTGAGCCTGACGTGGACGTGGCGCATGGCTTCGGCACGGGACACAGGTACAAACTGTATAACCGTGCGAGTGTACAGCTGGTATCGCTAATTGAATCGGTGGGTCTCTACACTTGACGCGTTAACGCTAAACCCTTTTGGGAACCAACTGTCGAGGTCAGGTGTCAAAAAAGGTTTAGCGCGGTATAGTGACCAAGCCCTTACACATATACAGTGGCACCGCTAAAGTATTTGCCCACCTCTCACACACGGCTTTAGACCACGCTCTCTACACTAATAATATAGCGAATCCCTAAACCTATTAAGACATAGGTAATACTCTCGACGATACGACCGATTAATATATTAGGGAGCGGAAAGAGAGAGAGGAAAATTTAAAAGTACCTAGATATCTAATATTTCTAGACTATTTATTAGTAATATATATTTATATTAATCCCTGTAAAATAACTCTGATTATAATACTTACTAAAAAGGTACTAGATATCTGTCAAATATTCTAGCTCCTCGTAGTAGTAACTCACCAGATTTTTTTTAGGGTAGGTAGAAACTAGGTTTATCTAATTACCTGTTAGATATTTAATAGATTCAATAGATCCGGGGGCTTAGGGGATACACAGATCTTTACTTAGGGGGCCGTGGATGGAAAAGTGAGGTGTATGCCAAGGTATTAAAGTGGATACCACCAGAGTTAGATTCTAAGCCTAATTAGGAAAGTGGGCCTCCAATTCTACGCGCCAGCTTTTTCAATTGTCGGGCTCAACTATTTCCTGTAACTATGCCGGGTGGCTCTATAGATAAAGCTAGACCATAGTTTCCAGAACAGCCCTGGGCAAAAGTACCCCCGGCGCGGCGATCAATAGTCAATAATGCCAAACCTCAGGGATCCTTCCTAGGATGCGATACATCACATCCAGGCACTCGCCACAGACCCCAGCCCCCAAGAGAAAAAAAAAAAAAAAAAGGAACACAGAACAGCCCATCAAACGCGCAACATACACAAGACGAGCAGTTGAAGTTCCAATTGTGATGCGATCCAAGTGGACCCAACAATAGGGTCTCCCCCCCCGCCCGGCGTAAAAACGGTTTTACGGGGACAGCGTCATCACGGAAATCCCAAGCTGGGGCCCCCCTTTCCTCACACCAAGCAAGAACACAATGCCGCCCTCAGACTTAAAAACAAAGATTCGCCCGCAGCAGTCGTGTCTGAAATGTCGCGAGCGCAAGGTGAAAGTTCGTCCCCGATCTGACCTCCGATCCGAGCCGAGCTCGCGCTCCCAAATTCGAGAGAAGCGAAGCTAACAAGCGTAGTGCGACCGCTCAGTGCCGTGTCACGCGTGTATCATCCGCGGCCTCGAGGCAGAATGCACGTACCTGACGACGGCCGAGGATCGCGCACACATTAGCCAGGCGGAGATTATCGAGCGGCTGCGTCGCGAGGTCGCGCAGCTGCGGGGCCAATTAAGTCAGGGTCCTCGGCCGAGTTCGGGCTCGAAACAACGCTATGCGCGCGCGCATACAGGTCACAGCTCTGGGTCTGGGTCGCCTTACACTAGAGCTGGTTCTGGATCTGCATCGGCATCGGGGGTTGGGGCTGGAGCTGTAGCTGGATATTCAGGTGGGTCGGCGGATGGGGGGAGCTGGTCTGGGAGTTCACCTTCGTCGACGACGACTATGACGAACTCGGTTACTGTGACGAGTCCCGATAGTACGGGCAGTGAGAACGGGGCACAGATGCAGACTTATCCGGTACAAGACTCGTTTGGGCTTCCTGTGGAGATGGATCCTGCCAATGTCGGTGAGGCTGGGTTAGGGTGTGAGTTTGACGTTGACGAAACTGTCTTGCGCGGGAATATTACTAACACGGCCTCAGACACATTGGATGATGCGACGATACCGCAGTGTCATGTAGGCAGCATGGCTCTTGCGCCAGGTGAGATCCCGGGGTCAATCTCGATGCGTGGTCTCCCGCAATCTATGCCTTTAGATGTCGGTATACACCCGATGCAGATGTACGGGGGCGATAGTCCTGGCTACGCAGTTGAGGACCCGAACCAAATACAGCCGTATATCGGCCACGACTACACGAACTACAATGAATCCGGCACAAATCATGATCAACAAACTCATGCATATCAGCAACGGGGGCACGATGCAGGACATCAGAATCCACATGCACATGTGTACCTCGATTCTTCACATTATACATCATCGGCTCTTGGCGCCTTTTCCAATGATCTCGCGCATCTCCCCTTGACACAGCCTCTCGCTCAGAATGCTCCACACGTGCCCGACGAATCTTTCAGAGCAACTCCCTTTCAAGCCTTCCCGGACTCCTGGAGAGGTGTAGGGAAACAGGAGCTTTTGGAGACTCTCCTTCGGACGATCGGTAGTTGTGATGAGGAGCGCGTGGACCAGGTTGTGCAAGTCGTACGGTCCAGCGCGACACCCGAGGAAGCCGTGTCGGGAATCTGTCAAGTTTTGGGAATCGGCGAGCGATGATACCCGGAGACTGCACTGGCAGGAAATGCCTTGAAGATCTCCACATACTCCTTCCACCAAGACAGGAAGTTCTAATACATAAACAATAATACTTTTATAATTCGAAGGAGTCATGCAGCCATCAGTCGTGATGAGATCCGATCCTAGACCAGGAGATCAAGATCAAGGTCGTAGTCGTAGTCGTAGTCGTAGTCGTAGTCGAGGCTCATAGCCATGTCTCGTGGTCTCATAATATCATGAAGTCGATTGGCCAGTCGAATCATCCATAGGCTTCTGCCCATAGACAAAGTGAAACAGCATATAGAGATGGAACTCGTTGCTGACCAGCTCAGCACGCACTTTCTCCATATACTCCTGCGCATCCTGGAATCCGATTCCCAAGACCCGCGTAAACAGAGCAAGCGTGTATGGCTCCACGGCCTCAAGGATAATGATTTTGCCCACGCGTCCAATCTCCTTTAACCTACGGTCCTTAGCCCAGCCCCCAACAGGGCACTGTACTCCCTCATTAGTATCGCATCCAGCATCTTCACCATCAACCCGTCCAAACCAGTCAACGAAACAGAGTCACAAAACATACCTTGTAAACATCATCCGCAACACTGAGAAACCCCTGAGCCTCCATCCACCCACTCAACTGGCCCGCAATATTCATAGGCTTTCCAAACTGCTTACTAGCCTGAATCAACTGATCCTGCCAATCCATAACCTTCTCCGCCCTAGCATGAGTCCCATCATCACTAAGAAGCACTGTCTCAAACTCCTGCGCCTCAAACCAGCCCCCAGGCTTCAAATGCGCCCACGCCTGCCGTATCAATTTCGGCCAATCCCCGATCCCACCTCCCATACTCCTAGCATGAATATAATCGAACCGTTCCCCGGAAAACGTCCAATCAGACTCCGCATCGTCAATAAAGAACCGACAATTCGGCGGTGCCCAGTTCGGCTGGATCGGGGATAGATCAGTGCCGATTATAGTCGCGGTCGGGTAATCTTCGGCCATTTCGAGAGCCCATTCGCCCGTGCCGGTTCCTATGTCCAGGATTCGGGCTGGGGTGCGGGTTATCGGGGCGCGGTGCAGGTCGCCACCGGAGAGGAGTTTGAAGAGGTGGTGCATTAGGGCGAGACGGTCTTGTTCTTCTTCGTCGTTGGGAACGGGGTATTGACCGTGGCGGTAGGCGTGGTAGCGGCGGCCATTTTCGTAGCAGTAGTCGCGGACGGAGCTGGCGAAGGAGAGGTTGGAGTCGATGAGGGATTTTGTGTCGAAGAGGGAGTCGTCGTCGCTTGTCTGGGCTTGTTAGATTTGAGGGAGCTTGATTGAGGGTGTTAAGGAGGTGTGGGATGGGAGGGGTAATTGGGTGATGGTGCATTGTTTTGAGCATACACAGGTGCTTCTTTTGGTGGGTGGTTTTTTTTACGGAAAAGACATTGAAGCTACAGAAGGGATTGTCGGAGAGGGGGAGAGGAGCTTACATCGACCTGAATGCGCTCGTAGGGGTTTGGTTGAGACATGGTAGAAGATGAAGCTATCCAGGAGAGAAGTCAGACCCGAGTGAAAGGATGCCGGGAGACCCAGAAAGGCGGGACTCTCAGCCAAGGTTCGACCCCGCAGCACCCAGGGTGTCGGTATGACTGGTCATTTTGACTTCCCTGTCCCTCAGAAATTTCTAGTTTTGCTAGCCGAGATGAACAAAGTACGAATTACAAAGACTTCCATCCCTGCGAAATCCAAACTGTCGGGTTTCGACCCCACTTATAAGCTTTAATTCCAAGGTTGACTTGTGTATTCGCGCTAGTGTCAATTCCCATGATTAACACTTATTGTATGCAGCTACTAATAGTAGGATGCCGCCGCTTTCATGAGCAACTCGGGCCGTCAGGCGTGTTTATCTTTCCTCAGTGATCAAGAAAGCGGCGAGAAATGAGCACTAAAACGGAAAAAAAAAAGGAAAAAAAAAAAAAGAAAGCAAGCCAAGAGTTGCAAGACAATAGCCGATCTATATGCGCTATCCTAGACTCTGCAGCTTGGCTTGCTCATCCCCAGTCAGCGCCCCGTATAGCTCTTGGAATCCCGGTTGCTGTGACGCCCGCCGGAAAAAGTCTGTCAGGAAGGCCTGCGTTTCGTCGTCCCGTTGTCGCACTCCGAACACACTCTCTGTCCCACCCTCGCCGAAGCTCATCAGCTGCTGCTTGGTCATTCCCAATCCCAGATCCAGCACTTGTCCCGGCACATCCTCCCAATCATCATCCCCGTCATCACTAGCTGCATCGTCTAGGGCTGCAGCCTGGGCGGCGTCAATCTCTTGGTTGCCCGAAGCCGCAGATAGTTCTTCTACCAGCACCTTGACAATCTTCAAGGGTGCAGCTACTGTAGTATAGCGATCGGGATTGGTGCGAGCTTGAGACCGAGTTTTAATGCGACCGGTGTCCTGGACGATGAGGTCGCCCTTGACGGGCACCCCCGCCAGACGCGGGTCTGACAGCTCATATAGTTGAGCCAGCGCAAAAATGTTCTGCTTGATCTCGTCGTAGCCGGCAAAGTTCACTGAATTCTCAAGCCACTTGCTTAGCACCACGGCCAGGCCACTTTGGCCATCCAGATTGACCTGTGCGAGGAAGTCCACAACCTCCCGTGGGCTGATAAGGGTAAGTCGTGCAAACACCAAAATCAGACTCTGGATAAATTGTGCCTGTTGGGCAGTCGCCAGACGCTGGGCCACAGCCTGAAGAAGCTGGGGAAGGTAGGGCCCAAGGCGCTCCGAGCCGGCCTTCTCCACCAACTCGGCAGCCAGCTGGCCCACCTCGACGGCCGCATTATCATCAACAGCCGGGCCAAGGAGGCGGTCAATGATGACCAGGACGACCTCGAGCGCCTCCTTACCAGATTGGGGATCCCGCCAGGCCACGAACTGTGCAAAGTCATGAGCGAGCATGTGACGCACAGCTTCGGTTGCGGGCCGGATTAGCTCGGCCTCGGTGGAGCCCAGGAGCAGGCGGTTGAGTTTGGGCATCACGGTCTCCACGAAACCTGGGGGCATAGGCTGGGAGCTACGTTCGGCCAGGGCTCGAAGCAGATCGGCGGCAAAGTTGGTCAGGGCGTTTTCCTCGGTCATGTTGCCAACGTCGATGGCGCCCATCAAGGAAGGCAGCACTTTCTCGCAAAGACGCATATACGCCTCAGGGCCATGCTCGGTGATCTGATCCACAATATCCTCAAAGGCCTCAGTGACAGTCATGGTAAGCTGGAAATTTTCGGCACCGCTGCTAGCAATGTTGAAGAGGACATCGATAGCCACCGATGACAGGACTACGCTGGAATCAGCCATGATGGTGTCGCGAAGGGTCTCCGCGAGTGTGACCTTGAGGTCGTCACAGTCAGACTGTTCACGCAGATCGTGCGCGGAGACGAACTCGGAGAGGGCATTGATCACGGTAGTCTGGAAAGGACGAGCCACGCTGATGGGCAGGGATGGAACGAGGTCTTGCAGGACTCGGATGGCGGCAACCTTGACCACCTCGGAGGGATCTTCGGCGATCGCCTTAAGAGTCGCCTCCAAATAAGTCGTGGTGCTCTGTTGGAATCCCTGGCCCGCAACCCGAGCCAAAGCACCAGCCGCGAGATAGCCTCGGGCACGCAGAAGCTCCTCCTCCTGTTGGAGTGCGTAATTGACAAATTGAGTGAAGTGGTTGGCCAACTCGAGGGAGATCTCCTGGTTCACCTCGCCAAAGTCCCGGAGCAGGAAGTTAAGGATGCAGAGGGCTGCCTCACGGGATTTCCATCTATTAAATAAGGTTAGCTCGATTTAACAGAAGATAACAGTAGGCTCCAACATACGAAGACGAGTTATCGGCGAAGAGGCTATTCATGTAGCTGAACATGCCCTCGACCGCCTTCTCCTTGAGCCATTCACCAGCCTTGATCACCAGGTCACCACTGCAAGATCGAGGCGTGTAGTTCGCCGTGACAGAGGTCTCCTCCGACAGGAAGAGGTTCACGTCGACATCCCAGAGGCCTTCCTCTTCCGAGGTGATCTGTGCGTAGGAACTGGAAAGCTTCATGATCTCCACGAGCCAGCCAGAGGAGCCCGCGGCTGCACCGGCATTTTGAAGTTGTTGCTGAAGCTCGGCTTTAACAGGGGGCGCCTTGAGCAGGGTTTGAATGAGATCCAACTCCTCCAAGACGAGGAAATCAAGCGAGTAAGGGAGACCATCCACGTCCTCCAAACGACCTTGGCGCTCGTCATCAATATAGAAGCTTTGGTAGACCGGCAAGGCATTCGTGAGCTCGTCCCAGACTGTCGAGAAGTAGGCGGGGCTCTGCGCTGTCAACAGACCGGGGAATACTCCACGAATTTTCATGAGAGTCTATAACAGAGATCAATTAGCCAATGTTCCAAGACAGACTCGGGATGAATAGTTCCAGTCCGTACCTTGACAACCTGGATCTTCAAGCCGATGATGCCACGCCACTGCGATGCAACCTCGCCCGACTTGTTGGCTTCTTCCTCGGAGGGAGGTTGGGGAAGGGGCGCCTTCAAAGTAGAAACAAAGAAGGGCGACCATCCAGCCAGCAACTCATCCACGAATTGCTTGATAGCGACTTTGTGCTGTTCCAGAACCATTTCAAACGTGTCGAAGCAAGACCGGAAAACCGCGACGGCGAGGGCTCGCATCATGGGGCGACGGGTATCCGAAGTAGCCACAGCGAAGAGGGCGGAGACGAGATCGCGAGCGACACTAAAGAATTGATCCTCGCTCAGTCCGGTATCAACCAAGTCCAACAATACCTTCAGAGCTCCGTGCAGGGCGCTATCGGTGGTCGAGGCATCGTTGATGATTTGCAACAAAGCAGGCAGGAGTTCCGGCCAGTCGTCGGGAAAATCGGCACTGGCGATTTTACTCACGGCGTAACTGGCAGAGGCCTTCACTTTGCGTTCGGGGGTCTCGGTCGTTGTGGCGAGCTCAAGCAGCGCGTGGCGGATTTGCACCTTGTTCGTATCGTTGACGAGGACCTGGCCCTTGAAATCGTCGAGCATGGAGGACCAGCCGGCACCAATGAAGGTGCGCAGCACGGAAAGGGCGGACTGGCGGAGGTTGACGGGAACGGACTCATGTGAGGCAATGGCTGTGAGGGAGATGGGGAAAGCTTCGTTGGAGTAGAGGGATTTCAATTGAAGCTCCGCAGCTTGCCTTGTGGCGGTGGTGGAAGACTGGGTGTCTGCCAGGAGCGACAGAAGTTCTTGCTCCATGGCTAATGGTGATCAATTGATCACTAGAGAAGAAACGTGGGTATTGAGGTTGGCTCAAGGCCGCGTAGGAAGTGAGATCAATAAGTTTGCGCGCGATAAGGAGACACGAGGGGCAGAGGGCGGTCAATCAAATGTTTGCCGCCAAACAACCATTTGCGCTTCTATTTGGTCCAGTGTCTTAGTATTGAATCTAATTGGACCTCTTAATTTTTCCCTGACGGCCTTCTCTGATTTTATCCTGATTGGAGTGTTGGTGGTTGAAGTGAACTATGGCACGACCCATTGGTGGGGAAACACAGCGGAAGGGCGACACTTCGTCAACTGCTAAGCAAGCACCTTCCAAGGTTGATTCGATCTGGTATCAGGCCATAAAAATCGTCTAGTGAAGACGATTCTCGTGACAAGCCCAAAGAGCCAAGTGCTCGTAGCTGCGCGGGATGCGCTCTGAGGCGCTGAAAGGATCTACGGTGAGGTTGCGCAGGATATACTTATGGCATGCTATATCATCGCCTCCGGACTTTCTCTATCAGATTACTGCTTGCCGAGGTAGATGGCTTTCAGTGATAGGGCTGACCATTTAATCCTTGCTTGGCTTGCCACAATGTCGGCAACATATGGGGTCAGATGGAGGGGTTCCGCTGATTTGTAAATACCCTGACTTTTTCGGCTCTACCCGCTGGGTCCTGGAGAAGGGAAATGTATCCTAGAATGGTATCTTATACTTGTTGCTGTTTGCATTCCTTTGTAGACCTCTACCGGGAGCATATAAAACCTCACTGTTTGCAGGTAGCAGTTTTGAGTAGACTCACTTGTGACCTTGGGTTGCAGCGTCAAATCCAACACGTCACCTAGAGGTGGTAAATCCGTGGGATTGGGCTTACAAGGTTGCATATACAGATGTACAGTACTTAGGTACGGGCCTCGGGTACCTGGAGCGACCAGCAGCGGAAAAAGCACGAAAAGGCACGAACAATTCAGAGTCCTATGCAGTCCAGTCGAATTGGAACGCTAAATTGCGATCCCAACGCTTGACACCGACCGGTCTCATCGGGTGCCAAGTGGATCGTGATCTTTCGGAAAGAATCCCAAAGGCCCACCAGCGCATTCAATGTCAGTCGGGAGACTGATCATGTTATTGTTTGGAACGGATCACATGGGCCTTTTTTTTTTTTTTTTTTTTTTTGCGGAAAGCGGGCTCTTACAATAACTAGTGAATGATTGTTGAAGACAATAGCATTGTCATAGGGTGCTTTTACTATTGCTGTCCAAAGTACCTAGGAATTTATTGCCGAGGGCAATAGTAGAGTGCCCCTCACTTATCCCCATGATCACCAAAAAGCGAAGATCTTTTAGCGGTGACAGTATAGAACCGGATGGAAGGTGACGATTGATAATCGCGGCCGAAAGAGTCGATCTCCCAGGGGTCAAGCTGACCGGAACAGAGAGACAGCGCCCCCGGGGATCGTACCCTTGTCTCAGCGGCCGCCACTGCCGTCAGAGATGGAAGATCATCGGGAGAGTGAGTGAGGGGCGTACATATGTGTACAGATTGGTACGCCGTGGTACGGACCCTGTACCCGGTAGCCCCTCGTGCCTGTGAATGGTGCGGTCTACGGTGGTGGAGGTTGTAATCGCCTGTACCGCAATACTCCGACCATATTATACGGTCTTTGAAAGTGTTGGAAAAGTTGGTCGTGGGCCTTTGTAGGCCCAGGATTGTTATAGTGTTCTAGTTAGTGGTACCTGATCTGGAAAAATAAGCTTACCTCCTGATTGTGGCTGTTTTTCCCCCGGTACTCGGCTATACCCCGTTGGTTCTTGCGCCGCTCCCAAGGTTTGGGCTCTGGGCGTTTTATGGTTCCCTGTCCCATATCTCTTTTGGTGTATACCCAACGACTTTTTTTTTTTTTTTCCCGGCCAAGCGATGATCGTCGCTTGCCGCTAGAGTCTCATCATTCCACCCACCTCACTAACTCGGTGGGGAAAATACTAAGAGGCAAAGGGCAAAAAACTGTGCGCTCTGTGCATTAACACAAAAGGCGGTACCTGAGATACCATTGTATTGTTCGACCTATTTTTTTCAACCTGACCCGCGTATAGCGTGTCCACGACGGGGGTTTATAGAGAGTAAAAGCTTCACTTTGTGCAAAATAAATCGAGGAAGATGGCTAGATGATAATAAGAGAAAAAATAGAGTGAGACGAGCTCGTTGAGGAGAACAATCAAGGGAAGTTCTTCAGGGCCAACCCATGACGCAACCACGTGACGGGAGCCGTGACCTTCCACTGACCGTCACCTTTCACTCCTGCTTTTCCCCTCGAGCGAAGCCACGGGGTACATCATTTCTCAACTTCAACTCATCGCCTTTATCTATATCTTGTCCGGCACCTGTCTCGTCGCTAAAGGTACTGAGATCTTTGGTCGGTTCTTCCCTTGGTTTCACCCTAACCCTCCCCCTCCTTCCTCTCGCTTTGAAACCACCCCTCTTCCCTTCAGGGAACATCATTGCTCCAAAAAAGTCCCTCTCTATTTTTAATTACTGGGATCGGCGCTTTGGTTTCTCTGGTCATCTATTCCTCATGCTTTGAGGTTTTGCATCCTGTCGTTTTGTCCACCCAAGCGTATGTTCCATTTTCTTGAAACTCCCTCCTCCCCTCCCCTCCCCTCCCCTCTATACAGACCCCTCCCAATCTACTTCTCTCCAACATGATTTCGCTTCGGACCAACTATCAAGGGCCCTTTCTACCCCTTTCTTTTATCCTAAGCCGACCTTTTACCACACAACTATCTTCAACTCCCATCCCGAAACTCGATGTGTTTGTTGGTCGTCGGAAGCGGAGAAAAAATCCTTGATATTACACCATTCATTCACTCCACCAAAACATCACAACTGACCAATGATTGTAGAAAGGCAGAGCGATGATTAGCTTCAGGGTGGAACATCATTCAGATTCTTCGAGACTCCGTCAAGATCACCCTTACCGTGGAAACGACGCTGGATCGTTCGACGGCAATGCCGATGGCCAGTGAGACCAGTAGTACCACCACCATGACCACTTTCTCCGCTCCGGTCCCTGCTACCAAATCGCTGCCCACCAACCAGTCGGCGCTGGCGGCATCCTTCACCAACTTCCTTACCGTCTCTGTCCACCAAATACTCTTCCTGCGATCCGTGTACCCGCGTGCGACCTTCCTGCCTGTACGGGCATACAACTACCCCGTCCGACAGTCCCGTCACCCAAAAGTGTGTGACTATATCAACGATGCATCGATCGCAGTTGGGACCGAGATCTTGAAAGGCACAATCACCGCCGTCAGTATTATTATTTCATCTCTCCGCACAAATCAGCCCCTCGAACGATATGCCTTCGATCTGTCGGATTTCCCTCGGGCACCCGCAGGCGAGGTGAATACCACATTTGAAAACAGAAGTGAAGATTCATCTATGCCAGGTGCCCCCGTCTCAGACCGGGGCCCCGCGCCAACCTCGGTCGACCTCGAGTCACAATTTCGGGCCTGTTTGGCCCGCCTTGCGTCCGCCTGTGCGCGACTGACCCCGCTGCCGCGGGATGACGAATTCAGCTTCACCGTGTGCATCGAAGTACGGGAGGACGCTTTACCTCCCGCGGGCACCACCAAGGAAGAACAAACGTGGATTGTCGCCGAGCCCGGCAAGGTGCACCTACGATCCTGCACCGCGCCCTTCTCCGTGTCGAAAGTACGCAACGGCGAGCCTCAGCGGCCACCCCCTCCGGTCTCGAATGGCCGCGCCAAAACGGTACCCGTACGACGTGTAGAGGCTGGGGAGCTTCGGTTGGAGTTGTGGGTAGAGGAGGCACGGCAGAAGTTTAACGAACCGGTGGATTCAGAACAGCCGCCATGAACTTCGATTTTTCCTTGAATTGCGGGGGTAAAAAAAAAAGGAAACATTTGTGTCAAGTTCCTCTATGGGAAAATCGTTGTTCATTGTTCGTTTTTTATCTGTCTACACCCATCTCAGTCTCATTCTTGATTTAGCGTGACCAATGATCGAACATACATGATGGACGAGGAAATTAGGAATTGCTGTCCGCAAGAAAGTGGCGCAAATACATAAAACGGGGGTTGGGGGAAAGGGGGAGAGGGCGGATGAATTTTTGGGACTCGCATGGCATTTACTTACATAGATCAGGTTCAGAACTTTTCCTCTTCCTTTGGCTCTCTATTCTTGATCCCCTCCCCTACCCCAAGCTCTTCCCCGCTCTGCTCTTTTCATCCTTTGATACTCTTACTCTTCATGACGCTCCTTCTCCTTCCACCCTCTTTTCTCTCTCAACCTTTCACTGGTTGCAGTGTTGCCTCTTTGCATCTTTTTGTGCTGATCCCTGGGTTTTGACTCTCCTCGCTGATCTTTATTGCTGCGGTCTGGCCTCTTTTTTCATACCATCTCCTTTCTCTGTATTTCATTCGTCTCTTATGTTGAATCTTTCTCAACTAAATGATTCTCTTTTTTTTTTCTAGCCAATTCAATCATCTAGCAACTAAGTCTTCCATCCGTCTCGTCTCGGCCTTGCTCGCGTGTGTTGATTTCATTGCGTCATTGCGTCATTGTTTTTGTTTATGGTTTCTTGGCATTGCGTTCGAGTCGCGATGTTCTGCCGTATTGTTTTTGCCAACCGCTGCTCTCACCGGGATCTGACAACCAAGTACAGGACTTATATGGCGTTTGTGCTGAATTTTCATCGATACCCGTAGAGCAGAAGCTTCCAAGTTTGCTTGGGTTAGGCTTTTCTTAACTTTGAGAGGTTCTAAGGGTTATTCCGGAGCCTACAGGAATCTCGGCGTGAATGATACAAAGCAACCGCCTTTCTTGACACTTATATAATGCAGACAGTACCCAATAATGTCGGCTTTCAGCTATACTACCAGAAACTAACGGCCGGGTGGTCCCATTGTTGACAAGCATCCCAGAGTGAACGATTATCGATCGAAATGACGTTGACCTTCAAGTGACCACCACAACTACCCCACACCAAGCTCCAGTCATGAGATAGATCAAATAAAGTTAATTCCACGAATCTAATCGCCTGTTTTCGAACCTCCAGAGGAGTATAGATCGCATTACATAAAGCACCACCTGACCGGCTCATGCCCTACGGTAAGCAATTCACCTGACACAGGACAAGCCCTGTTACGTCAACGGGTCTAACCGCGGTAGAACTATAACTTATCAACCCGCTTGCCGTCGCTTGTCATCGGCCCGGTTGACAAAGAGAAATCGCATAGAGGCATATTCCGGCCCGGATAGGAATACGCAACCTCGAGCGGGGATGGCACTGGCTTCGGATCCTTGGAATTGGCCTCGTGTTACATCAAGAACGCTAAAAACCCGGACTCCCTAGAATACCCAGGGAGTTCGGATTTATATCAAGCCGTTGGGAACCCGTGGGTTTGTCTTGGAGACTTATCCACTTTCGACTCAACCCCGGATTTTCTTTCCTGTCATCTTCATCTTTTGACTAGCTCTACTTCCTTGATCCGAAACACCGAAATTGTTTAGTCCCCCTTGACAACTAAAGACCGAACCCTCATATCATTCCTTTTGATTGATCAATCGATCTATACAGTACTTTAAATTTTTTTTTCTTTTTTTCGATTCACTTTGCGGACAAAGCTCCGCCGAGAACCGTTGAAAGTTTAGCCCGGCAAAGAATGATTGCCAAAGACACCCTCTCTCTCCCGATGGGAGATTCCCCAGATCTAATCCTGGTCCCCGCCACCCCGTCTGAACGCATCACCTCCATCAAATTAAACAGCATCGCCTGGAAAGGACCCCTGGACCTCGACACTTACATTGCGCGCGAGAACCATCTCCTCGAGCAGCGACTGACCCGCGACGGCCTAACATGCTGGATCCTGGTAGACCGCAACGAGCCCGAGGGCACCCGCACCATCCTCAGCTCCTGCGAGTCTTACCGGAAGAAAGCGCTCCTAGCGCATGACGGACAGGTCGAAGACGTCGGCACCCATGGCATCGGGAGTGTCTACTGCCGGCCCGAGTTCCGGGGCAAGGGCTACGCGAAGCGCATGCTCGAGGAACTGAGTACTAAGCTTGATACGTGGAACATGGAGAAAGAGGCCAGAGGCAGGGCGCTGTTCACTATTCTATTCTCGGATATTGGGAAGAAGTTCTATGCTCAGTTTGGGTGGCGGCCGTTTGTGTCTTCGCATTTGGCGTTGCCGGCTGCGAAGGAGGGGGTTGAGGGGACGGGCAAGACGAGGGAGTTGTATGCGGAGGATGTGCAGAGCAAGATGTGCAATGAGATTGTTCATGCTAAGCTGCGGGATCAATTGCAAGCTGCGTCGCGGAAGTCCCCTGGTGCCAAGGTTGCTATTGTGCCTGATTATGATCACTTCGTATGGCACTGGGCTCGAGAGGAGTTTTTCGCGGAGAACAAATGCTCACACCGCTCACCGCCTCTGATCAAGGGCGCTGGGAATGATGACGCCCGCGTGTACTGCACATGGAATAGGAACTTTGGCGAGGAGCCTGAGGATAATGTCTTGTACATTCTGCGGTGGGTGTACGATGAGCCTGCGACACCCGAGGAAGAGCAGAAGTTGGTCCAAGCTATGGCTGGGATCTTAAAGCGAGCTCAGCAGGAAGCGCATGATTGGAACTTGAGCACGGTCGAGTTTTGGAACCCGACGCCGCTGCTGCAGAAGGCTGTGGCCTTGTTGGATCCGGGTGCGCAGCTCGTGCACCGTGAGAAGAGCAGCATTTCCAGTTTGCGTTGGACTGGTGCTGAACATGGACTTGGCAAGGACGTGGAGTGGTTTTTGAACGAGAAGTACACTTGGTGCTGAATCACTTCTTGGATATCATTTCGGGTTTTGTATCTTGTCCATCCCATCTGCGAAGGTGGATTTCATGTTTCTGGGCGGCAGATATGATCACCATGTTGTTAGAGGGGCCTGGCATCATAGATTAGGACCCCATAAATGCACGCGGCAGCGCCTCAGTGGCTTGCCATCAGCGGCGACTTGAGTTTTTGAGCAATTCGTGCCAGTTCCTTGTAACCTTGGGTTTGGCGGCGGTTGTGGAAGCAGCCGCTGAGGCTTTGCTGACGTGCTTTCTCTGAGGGGGCTCAACGTAAAAGATAGTCGTAGGATCTGGACTATTGTAACATCCCTGCGGTAATTTGGACAGGGTAGCTTCGTCTCTCCATGATTCAGGAAGACAGTCCTTCCAAGCCCGCAGAAACTCACTGCGTCCAACAGCAGACGACACCGTGGGAGCCACAGAAGCAAGATACGTCTCGCCCACCCATGTGGTAACCTCAGCTTTATCAAAGCTCGCCCCTAAACAAAAGAGTCAGCCTGATCCCCCCAAAACGCATAACTCCCAGCCCTCAAACTCACATTTGATCTCATCAGCCAAAACCGGCCTCTCATCAGACACACACAATCTCCTCACAACAGCCTCAAGCAACCCCTTAGGAAAAGGCTCCGACTCATCATCATCATCAAGCACAGCCTTCCACAAATCCCCAACAAGAAATTGTTTCTCCAAATCAATCCCCTGCAACAGCGCCCCCTCCATCACCCTCTTCCAAACATTGACTCTCATCTTCGCACTAGGCCTCCAACAAACCTTCACCCTCTCATCCACAAAAGCACATATCTCAACCCACCCCGCCTCACACTGCGCCGCAGAAACAGGGATATCCGCACAGATCTGATCCCTCAACCTCCGGATCCCTATAAGCCCCAACTCCCCAGACTCGTCCATAGAAACATCACCATCGTCATCCCCAGCCCGACGGTCAAATAGCCCCAGACTCTTCTCTAGAAATGGGACAGCAGAGAACCCACCAGGCGGGGTATACAGTTCCAGCGTAGACCCGCACTTCGCAATCGCAGTAACAGCCTCATCTGGGAGATTCAATGCACCGGATTCCCCAGCTTCTTCTTCAACGACTTTGATATCGGCTTTCGAGATTCGCCCTTCACTGGGCTGAATGATGTGCAGCGAGTTCGAGGACATGACTTGGCGGATGCGGTATGTTTGTGTCGGCGTGCACAGGTTAACATATTCCTGGCCGCTGGCGTCGGCTACGGCGTGCGCGAGGGCTGTCGAAGGGGACTTGAGTTCGAGTCTATGCATGGTTTGGTGTTAGGATCAAAGGGTTGTGGTGATGCGAGGTGTGCACTTACGCGGGTGCATTTTTGGATGTGAGTAGGTCTTCGAGCTCAGGTGGTATTTCGAGGAGTCGGAAGCCCTGCTGCGGTTGGGTATTTGTGAATAGAATGCTGGGTGTGCCTTGGGTCGCCATTGTAATGGTGAATTGGCTGTGAACAGCGAATTGAAATTGGTGGGATGTTGGAGACGCGGGAAAATTGGGGACGCGTTGGATGCGCGACGGGGCACAGACCACCGTTTAATGGGGTTCTGCAACTGAGTTTATAGTTTATAGCTAGCTAGAAATTTTGAAGTGAGTAATGAGAACAGTGGCTATTTACGAGAAAAATTTGCTTGGACGGATAATTGTTGAAATCGTCGATTATTTGAAAACACCGCCTCCCCGTATCACGCCATCTAGTATGCTATCTAAACACCATGAAAAAGAACACCAATAACAGAGGCCATATACAATGATACAAGGAAAGCTAAACGAGACCTGCGTGGTCCGAGAACTTCAGGAACGGGAAAAGCCTCTGATGGCTGATGGCTGATGGCTGATGGCTGATGCCAGACAGAGTGGGCGTAGGCAAGAAGGCCTCGAGCCGAAAATCAGTTATCCAGCCGGCTGGATAATTCTATAATGGAGCCATTCGAGTCATGGTCAAAGGAGAGATATGAGCAGGAATTCCGCCGGCTGTCTTATTTGTTTGAAGAGCCCTTGGCGGCGTCCTTGGCGGCGTCCTTGGCCGGTTGAGCGGCAGGTCCCTCATCGGAACCCTTGTACTCTTTGCTGGCTCTGTGCGCGCCAGATTCAGCCTTAGCCTGGGCCGCCTCTCTTTGCTCGGCGAGTTTCCGTTCCCGCTCTTCCTGCTCGCGAGCCTGTCGCTCCAATTCCATCTCTTCCATGTGTCGCAGATCGTCAACACTGGGCTCGTACAAATGCCAGATTGTATAGTGTGGCAGCCCAATCACCGAGAACTTCATGCGTTTGGCCATCTATAGCACGTTAGTCATTGTAAAACCAACCTAGGATATTGCCCTTACCTTGCCAAATCCTTCAGTCTCAGCATGCTTTTCGAAGCTGAAAGCTGGGAAATGAACACCAGCGCGGAACACACGGGCCTTGGCCAGAATGCTAACACCACCAATGCCGTCCAGCTCCATCTCCATGTCCGGGTCGCCGAAGGGATCACGGAGGTAGGCGAGATGAGGTCGCCATGTCGCATACTCCGCATAACCCTCAACAATAACAGCATCCTCGTCGAGTGTATCTGCCAACGCGAGAGCTGTCTCCGACTCCTGCCAGGAGTTCAAATCGTACGGCTGCTCTCCACCCAGCCAATCCGGCAGCGGGCGCCACACATCTAGAAGTACCAGTTAGCCTAAACCCCCGTACCAAGCCACCGATCAACACATACTAGGAACAGTAACATCCTTGTTATGCCGCATTAAATCCTCAATAATGGTAAACGGAGCTGTTTCCACGTCTGCATCTCGCCAGTAGACCCAGCTGTGCGTAGGACGGAGCGTCGCGCTCAACAACCAATTTCGCGCCTGAGCCATCAGCTTACGACGGCTGGCCTGGGCCTCGAAACCGTGCCGGCTCTCCACATCCTGCTGCACTTTCTGGCCGAAATCTTTCTGAATTACTGAGATCTCGCCAAAGGCCATTTTCGGGTCCGGGTCGTTCTGCACCTCCGTGAGCATGCGCGAGAGCATGCCGAGAGTATCATCGCGCGAGTCGGACACGAGGAAGGCAAGGTCGATGAGATTGTGAGGGTAGGTAAGGTTTCGGAGATGCGAGAAGAACATGGGGAGGTGGGAGGATGCATCTCGCAGCGGGGTGAGCATAAGGACGCGCTCCCCACGTTCCCAGCCCTTTTCTGTCCCTTCCACTTCGGACAGATCATAGTATCGGACCGTTTGTAGCTGTAGGTCCTCTGTGCCGTGGAAGAGGCCGAGCGAGAGCGTAGGGAGGATCGCGGCGCGCCATGAGGGGAAAACGAAGATGACCAGCAAGAGGGAGATGCCAGCGAGGAGAATGAGCCGTTGGAAGAGCTGGCGTCGACGGCGGAGCGCAGGTTGTGAGCGAGGCTGGAATCTGGAAGGGGAGACTGGTTAGTTTCTTGTCTTTGACGATCAACGATCAACTGTCATGGGCAGCCCATGTGAAGATGTACACGTCACGGACTTACTTGTTCGGGGAGAGAGAGAAGGTGCTGTCGCCGCGAGGATAGGCTGCGTAGCCTTTTGGCGAGGCGTAGTGCCTGTTCATATCGCTAGCAGGCGTGCAGCATCGGGTTCTGCGCGAGTAGTGAAAGGCCTTGGCGAGTCCAGCCCGTCGATCTCGAAAAGGCCAGCTCGAGGTGCCAGAGCCAGAGCCAGTTCCAGGGGAGGGAATTGAGGAGGATTGACGGGATATCTGAAGATTGAAGAAAAGGAATCGAAAATGAAATTGTCAGGCAACCCCTTCACAGAATAGGTGTAACCCGCGATGTGGCAGGTTTCACGGCTTTCCGCTCCCACCGAATCCGGCGTCCGCTTGCAACCGATCTTCTTATCTTCTTTGGGTCGAGTTCCCTTAATTTACCCATCTAATTCCAATTGTTCTCGCCATTCCCTGCTATTTTATTTATGTACATTCTACATTCAACCCTTGGATCATTGATCTTCATCTCAACACAGCGTCGACCCAGGGCTGACAGACCCTGTGGATCCTTGTTCCTTCCAGCTGCCTTCAACCTGCCCCATCATTTTAACCAACACCTTCCCCATCTTAGACCCATCTCGTAGAGTGGGTGTGACGGATCCGGCCTCATACTCGCGATCCAAAATATAATACCGTTCCGTCTGACATGTCTCCACGCCCGGCTGGAATGCGACTTTGGCGATCACCTTAGCCGGAACATTGGCCTTGTTGATCGAGCTTCGAGAAACCATGCGCAAGAAAGGCCTCAGCCCAGACCGTGTCTGATGTGCCACGCGAACAGAAAAGGGAGCTCCGGTCCTCAGATTGCTCTCGCCAGCCATGCCACCAGGATCTAGGGTGAAGATGTCCAGGGAGATATTACCCGTCTAAGGTGGTGGTCAGCATTGCATGTGTACACGTGTGAGCATGTGGTTGGGATCGAAACCACCATCTGGTCAAACTTACGCTGGCCAAACTCCGCCGCAATGCATACAATGCCACGCTAATGAGTAATTTGCTGCTTCCGTATCGGATGTTTCCTTCTTTCGCACTCATCGGCATCCCGGGTCGCCGATCGTCGCGGCCTTCGCGGTCGAAGTAGTCTAGTCTCCCATAGGAAACTGCTGAACAGCCTATGTTGATCACTTTCGCTCCTCCGTCCGGGGTTCCGTCGCCTGCGCGGAAGGCCTCGAGAAGTCCGATGGTTAAGTAGAATGGGGCCACGCAGTTGGTCTGATATACAGGGTCGTAGCCATCGGGGGTCGGCTTGTCGACTGTATAGGACGCAATGGCGGCGGAATGAATGAGATCGACCACCGGCGGGATATCATTCCTGCGTACTCGTTCCACGGTACTTTGCGCGAAGTCGGATACGGATCCCAAGTCGTTCAGGTCCAGCCTGATGACCTCGATCGATCGCGGTCCAATGAGCTGGATTTTGGTGATCAAATTGCGGACATCCACACCCTTGATATTTCGCGCGGCCAAGAGTATATGGGCAAAAGGATGGGTCTTGGCAATCGCAGTGGCGATCTCAGAGCCCAGTTGTCCATTACCTCCCGTAATGATTACGGTGCCGGTCAACGATCTGCCCATTTCCAGATGTCACTTTCTTATTGCAAATTTTCGTAGTTGAACAAGTCACAAACGATCAGGATTGCATTCCACCTTTAGCAATGGGTGAACATTAGAGAACAACGGGGGAGAACTCAAGAGAAAAAATTTCAATGAAGATCTAAAGTTAGCCTCCCAGCGACCCCGGAACAGACTATATGAGGCATCAAGGAGCTAAGATCTGAGTCCCAACCCACCACTCAAGCAAGTGGAGCCAATTGATTCAATGGTCCATGAGCGGTGTCAGGACCGACATGTCTCAGAGGTGAGCTGAGCCCGTGGATCAATCAGATGCGGACATAGGCGACGTGCTGCTTTAGTGCCAAATAGCGACGCCAAAAATACCCCACGGGACGCCCCAATAAATTGTCGTTTTAACTGTCCAAAGGGTTCAGATTCATCTATACGTGTCAGTGGTGAGACGCCCATCTACTAGTGGAATCAAAGGATCGGCGGGGATTGGGCTCGCGATTGGGCTCGCGATGGGACTTGAGTTTTTAGCCGTTCCTCTCTGATGCCGATCTTTTCATTGTCTACAGTACGTCTTTGCCCAGACGATCGAAAGTACTCTGTACACATGGCGCAACACCTCGCATCAATAACCGAGATTCCTACGGATGGCAAGTCCTGTCAGCAATGGGTGCATTAAGTGACTCGGAGACCCCGCCCGGGGGTTTCCCTTTCACTCCGAATGTGGGGACGTTTGTTGGCAATACGGTCACCCTAGCTCTATAAGACGTAATACCATTAATGGCATATTCAGCGCGGTCAACGAGAACCCCTGCCCCAAATTACGCCTTATGCCTACATAGTGGTGACACAGGAACGGAAATTAGTAATAAAGAACAATGGTGCCGCCCAAATTCGAAGATTGAACAGCGGCTCGCATGTAGGCACTCCTGAATGACGTCATATCATGGAATGGAGTGAGACTCGTTGAGATCGGTCTTGCTTTTAGACAATATCTGTTTTGACCAGTTGAACCCACTTAATAGACTGGGATGCTGGCATGTCTCTAGAACACACATGCTAAAATCATATTATTCTATATGATTCGGCTGAGGAAAAGATGACTATTTGATGTCCTGCAATAACCGTTGACTAAGATCGTTCTGGACCCATTGCTCCACCAGGGCCACCGTATCACCAACCAGATAGTCATAGTTTGCTCCTGTTGAGAAAAACATTGACTGGTGCGCTTCCAATTCATCCATGCCCTCCATCGTCACCGGTAGCCAGTTCAAGTTCTTGTCATCCTTCCAATGAGCCGAGGGCAGGAGAACAAATTTGCGAAGCTCGCTTTCTGATAGGTCGCGATCGCTTTCACAGTTGCTTGAAGTGAAAGACGTGGTTCTCGGAGTACACACTAAATCTTGGTTCTTTCTTGTCTTTTTTTCTGCTGCCAGATTTGGGTTAGAGAAAGGCATTGAAGGTCTTGAAACTGGAGGAGTACCTTTGACTTTTTGACGACCTGTGCTGGATGTGTAGTAGTTGACAAAGCGGAGTCTCCGAGCACTGTTTGCTGCGTCTTCTAAGTCTTGGAGACGCTGATACCGCCGCCGAAGTTCAGAGAAATTATTGACTCCGCTTGCAAACTTCATGGGCGCTACGAGGCTGCTAATCTTGGATTTGACACCACATTCCTCGTCCCTCTTCTTCTTCTCTGCTCTCTTTTTCTGAAAGTGATGCTTCCCATTCTTGATCAAGCCGTGTTCGGAGAGACGCGCATCATTCCTCAGCTGAGGGGTGGTGTTGAGATCAGGAATATCAGGGATGTCCGGAGGATTGAAGTTAGGGTCGCTGTAGACTATTTCAAATTTCCGCTTCTGTTCCTCATCCGCTAGCCCGTTCCCTGATATCTCGTCGGTCTTTTGGAACAAACTCCCGATTCCAAATGAGAAAACGTGAGGATGTAGCCCCAAAAAAGGGGTGTCGAAGTTAACGAGTCCCAAAATTCGATGCTTTGGCTGTGTACCAATTTGCAAAAGGGCGACATCAGCGGCCATTAGTCCGCCCATACTATGCCCGAGCAGAATCACGTCAAGATCATCTGCCTCATGCGGTAACAACCTACGAATATCGGTGAACATTAGCTATGAATTTGAAGAGACTCCATTCGCAATTTCCATGGTCACATACCAATCACTGAATTGGTTCACTGCCACTTGGAAATCGCCTTGTGACTTGTAACGGGGGTAGATACGAGTGTATACCACATGCGACTCACTTAACAAACCCGCCAACGCGCCATGAACATGCACAGGAAGATCTTGAAATGTACTCTCTGACCCATTGAAGCCATGGATGTAAATCAGTAACAGTCTTCGCTTCGATTCCTGAGGCCCGCCTGGCCCGGACATCGACACACTGGAGGAAGAGCGGGCGGCGCTTCTGTAGATTGCGGGCTCCATCACCACACGATACCTAGGTATAGAAGTGTTGAAAACCTAAAGGGGAGGGATTGAAATGGCCTAAAGATTGGGACACGACTGCGGACAGATGAAGAATCGACCCCGCGTAGCCTCGCGGCCTCCCAGCCTTGTCGGGCCTCCGGTTTCCGGCCCCCAAAACAAAGAAGCTTGTCCACCTATCAACTTTTGATTGCTAGCCACGCTAAACAAGCATTTATAAAATGCAGCCTTGCCATGCCAAATTGGGCTAGCAAAGCGCACAGTTTCTAATACCTTCCTTTTTCCATCTTGGCCTTTAGCTTAACTGTACCCCAGCCTCCCTAGATGCGAAAGGGCAAACACGTTGCAGATTTGCCGGACAATGTCTGGCAACTCTTGGATTTCCCTCAATAAATTCCAGATAGTACTTCCATCTCAGTGCATCGATCGCTACAGTAGTTACCTACGTGAATTTGATGACCGGGATCGACATGGTTAAAACAGCGAAGGCCATTCCCTTGGCGACGAGGGTCAGCGGAATAGCTCAAAGGCTATGTAGCCAAAGTTCCTGGAGAATATAGCGAAAATAAACAAAAAAACAAAAAACAAAAGACAAGAACAAAGATAATAACGAAGATGAGAAATAAGATGAGAAATAAGATGAGAAATAAGATGAGAAATAAGATGAGAAATAAGATGAGAAATAAGATGAAAAAGAAGATGAAAAAGAAGATGAAAAAAAAAGGGGAAAAAAAAGGATAGAAAACAGAAAACCAGCAGGCAACCCCAGCGCTAGATCCCACGGTATTGGAAAAATGTATGTAGAGGCCGTGTGGATCAGAACTGGTGGTTTTTTATGACTAGGGACCCCGACAAGTATGACACATTGGCCACTATTGTTGAAAGCATGTACAAAAAACTTACATTGGTTTGAGCATGAGAAAATACTCACTTGTCATGAGTAACTGAGCCTTTTTAGTCTAGCCCATGATCTCGCGAAGTTCCGGATTTATGTTATCTGTGAGTGTTCGACGTTTGACCTGAGTAGCTTACCGCCTTGTATAAGCGCGCTCCTAAGGTTCTTGCCGAGGATATCACAGCATCCTAGGCATTGTTCAGGTATCCTCCGACATACACCGTGAACTGTGGGCCGTCTCCTCAACTTGTCATCACTGTCCTATTCAGTGAGACGTCGCTCTTCCGACTATGCCATTCTCCCTTCCCTATTATCGGGATGCTGGTCAATTACCAGGGCCTCTTCCTGATCAGATTGAGATTGAGCGGGCAACACAAACCCTCCCCAAGAGATCAGATTATGGTGGGCGCTTGGTCGTAATCAGAGATCAATATGTTGTGAAATATGGCCCACTTGTGACTGAAAATGAGGGATACGCTCTGCTTTTCGTTGAAGAACGGCTCAACATCGCAGCGCCACGACTCTACGCCATGTACCGCGATCGGGGCACTCTGTATATCGTCATGGAATACATTCCCAGCATTTCTCTTGGAATGGCATGGCCTTCGCTCACTGAGGCAAATAAAAATTTGATTGTTGGACAATTGCGATGCATCTTCGATCAAATGAGAGCGCTGCCATCACCGGGATTTTACGGCAGTGTCAACCAAGGACCCGTCCCCCATAGGTATTTCTATTCTAGTGAAAACGACACTGCTATTACCGGCCCTTTTCAGACGGAAGAAGAATTCGGAAAAGCCATCGCACTTCGCTCAAAAACCATGTGGAGCGAATCAAATATTCACAGCTTTCTCTCCGACTATCTTGCTCGCCACCTCCCATTAGCACTTCGCAATCATCCGCCTATGTTCACGCACGGAGATCTCTACAGAGAGAATGTTCTTGTCAGAAAGATCGTCAATTCTTCCACAAATGAAGAAGAGTATGAAGTAGCTGCTCTTGTGGACTGGGAATCGGCTGGATGGTATCCTTCGTACTGGGAATACGCTCATATCTTCCCCCTATTGCAGTGGATTGACGACTGGCCGGAATATCTTGAGAAGGTTCTCGATCCATTGCCGCTGGAGGGCGCTATGATGCGGGTTGTCTTTAGTGATCTGGAGTTTTAATGTGAGATAATACGATGTTGAGAGCCTACTCTCAATCATCAAGCTCACCTTTACTTGACCACTGCCACAAAAAGGCTCCTCAGCCTCATCCAGACGGATGTCCTCCCTTCCATGGAAACGGACGGCTCGCATGTTTATTCGGATCTCGACGGGATGTTGCAGTTGTAGATAGTAAAGGTAATTCTTCAGAGTGCCCGTGTATTAGCATAATATATTACAAGATACAGAGTTAGTCGCTGACGGAGCCTAGAGCCAATTAAAGCAGTGTAATATAGTTCTATGTACTATCTAGAGCGGTTCCTGCCGTATAGCGTAAGTGGAGGCCGCAATTGCATCTAGAAAGCATATACCCGGTAGAGCACAGGGCTGGGGCTTATAAACGGGCTAGATTTGCGCATGTACGAAGCAAATGGTAAATGGCAAGACTACAAAGAATGGTGATATGACAGTCACATAATTATATTCATCACGAGACCAGCTCAAAAAAACACTGAGACTTCTATAACTTCACTTGCTCTTTCGAGTCAAAAGCCCCTTCAAAGCCTCCGTCTCCCCTTCCAGCTTCGAACACCGAAGTCTCAACTCATCTCGTTCCTTTTTAATAGCTTCCAGCTCGTCTTCAAGACTCTTCACCCGATCAACGCGTCTCTGACGGCATCTACGGGCCGCAAGAGTGTTTAATCTGCGTTTCTCAACGCGAGATGAGTCTACACGGCCCAAAGTATCGTCACCCTGAGATGTAGCAGGGCTAGAGAGAGACGTTGTAACGGATGCAGAGATTTGAGGCACAGGAGAGGGGTATGAATACCCATCTGGTAAAGATGTCAGAACCGAGGTCTTTGGTCAGGTACGAATCGATATGTCTCACCTTGTGAATTTGCCGAGCTGGCAACATGAATAGCAGGAACAGGATTGGGTTCACTCAATCCCGAATCTGAAAGAGAAGCAAAGGTAGATGCCATGCCGTACCCCATGTCGTGCACAGAATGATCGACACCGTCAAAGGCGGGATACGGCGTGGCGTGGTTGATAGATACGAAATTCCAGTCGGATTCAGCAAAAGACAGATCCTGATCTGCCCAAAGTTCCGACTCTTGTACAAGATTGTCAAAGGATTGGCTGTATGTCACGGCCGAGGGTATATGATCCAGCGGCAGTGCCAGGGACGAATGCGGATATTGATGGTGGAGGAGGTGGTCGTGAGAGAGATTATGCCAGGGCAAAAGAGGCCCCTCCAGCCCTTGGGCGAATGATGGAGGGGCGGAGCTGGACGGGCTGCCAGAAGATGAAGGTCTGCTTGACCGCCGCGGCGCTGGAGCAATCGCAGGCCGACATGACTGGATAGTTTAGACGGGCCGGAGCGGGCCCGTGGCGCGTAAAAGCTGTTTGAAAAGTGGTAGCTTGGGTCCTCTAGGGACTGGGGAATCTAGCTCGGTCAGGAAGGCCGAGAGGTGGTGTCCTGAGGAAGGAAAGAGGAGAGGAGGTAGCAGGTGATATACCCGCCGGTGGATTCCTGAGAATCGGCGCCCGCTGGCTCAGGCCTTAATGGGCCCCACAGTAAGCGACCGTTGATTGGTGGACAGCGAGATAACTCATCGTGACTCATTTTAGTGCGCTCCAATTGACCAATAATTTACCTCAAAACTGTCTTATCCATGCATTATTTTGGCTGAACCAGGCTGTTCTATGGGGGTGGCTATGTCGTTGCATTATCTTTCCTGAAAAGGGCTCGATCCGCGCTATACTGCGTAGAAAGGTTACATTTGATGGCGTCTCTGCCATAAGGTTCAGGCTAGCATTCTGGAACTCACATGATTCAATTAGCCCGACTGCTATTGATCAGTCTTGACTACCTACCGCATAGCAGGATAGCCTTTTGTCAAGAATAGGCAACTTCTTGCCCAAATCAAGGCCGTCGACTACTTAGGGACAGGGTCCATGTCTAAAGGAGTGACATTTGGATCTTTAAGTCACCCTACCTACACTACCTCCTCTGGCGAACGGGGCTTTTCTAGCTTAGCTACCATAGTCTAAGAATGTACGGATTTCCATCCCGAAAAATATAGTCAGTTTGGGCAAATATTAATGTTTGTAAAATTTCTGCTCTATTAGGGTTGTCTCTGAATTACAGCAAGAATGCCAACGCGAAGAGACTCAGACCCCATGACGCACGCCCACTTTCTTTGGTCGCAGAATTAAACACCGAAGTAGTAGCTGCACTTGAGACGGCGCTTGAGGGTGATGATGAAACAGTAGCCTGTCCGGTGGTAGATGACGCTATGGAAGATGTACTCTCAATCCGAGAGGAGGTTGTTTCTATCACAGGCAAAGTACTCTCAGTCTGGGAGGAGGTTGTTTCCATCACAGGCGACGTAGACTCTGCACTTGAGGAAGTGGAGGAAGTAGACTCTGCACTTGGGAAAGTGGAAGAAGTAGACTCTGCACTTGGGAAAGTGGAAGAAGTAGACTCTGCACTTGAGGAAGTGGACTCAGTAGTAACCGCCACCGTAGTGGTCTCCGGCACGGAGGTAGTAGAGGTGGCAGAAGTCGCGCTAGGGGTACTCTGAGTTGGGGGCTGGGTCATCGCAACAGTCGTCGTCACCGGAACCAGACCTCCAGTGAGAGGAGCGACGGCATAGGGAGGATCGAACAGCCCGAATCCACCACAAGCATTACAAGGCGAAGCCCAAGATTTGACAGGCTCCGGAGCCACGAGGATAGGATCACACCGGCCGTTAGGTGCCGCTGTCGCGATCACTGAAGCAGCTTCCGTCTGTGGGCAATCCGTACCAAGGTCGTTCAGAGTAAGCTGTCGAGTAGCAGAGTTGGTGAGGTCTATGGTGGAGACCTGGTCTAGGTCGAGGGGAAACACTACACTAGTGCCAGAGGGCCCATAGGGACCAGCGGTGTTGTAGCCATAGATGGTGTTGACCACCATGTACACCGACGGCGAGGTACTGTGTGGTGGTAAATGTTAGACTGATGAAGAGCAAAGAGATTTGAAGTTGGAGGCCTCACAAAGTGTAGTCGAGATGCGAATTGACATAAGTGGATGGGTAAACGCGGTCTGGCTGGTCTGTTGGCCAGTAGAACAAGTTAACTGTTCCCACGGACCTTTGAGATAGAGTCAGTGAATCATTCTGACATGATTTTGTTCTTATGTCAACCGGAAAACATACATGCTGCAAGTGGTCGGACAAGGATTTGGGGCAACTGTGATGGTCGTCGGCGTGGTAACTGTATCCGTAGTCGTGATAGTAGTAGTATCCGTGATAGTGTCCGTGATAGTGTCCGTAACAGTATCCGTAAGAATATCCGTAACAGTATCCGTGAGAGTATCCGTCACAGTATCCGTCACAGTATCCGTAACAGTATCCGTAAGAATATCTGTGAGGATATCTGTGAGAGTATCCGTGATAGTGTCCGTAGTAGTGTCTGTAGTTGTATCCGTGATGGTGGTGGTGCTAGTACATGTGGTAGTAGACCAGTCTGTTGAGACTACTGAGACTATGATTGTAGTGGTGAAAGTACTATTGGCGCATGCTGTTGAGGTTGTCGATACGGTTGAGGTGTTCATCGGCGGTGGCACCCAAACCGTAGTAGTGTTAGCAACCTTGGGATTGCTAGAATAGATGGATGAAGTAGGCCAAGGGTCAATCTGCTCGGAGGTACAGGTCGTAAGACTGCTGCTTGATGCATTGTAGATTGGGGAGTGCCGCGTGCGAATAACTTCACCATGTCAGCTGGGCCTGAAAACCACTATGTTTGAGTCGATCACTTACTGGAACCCTGGAATGCCTCTGTTGAAGAGACGAGTAGCCCGACCTCTACCCATAGTTGCAAAATAGACAGCATGGCGACGAGTCTCAACCGCAGTTACACGGATTAGTTCAATTTGCAAATACGCAATGTAGATGCCGCGGTTAAGCGATAAACAACAAGAGAGCAAGAGGCAGCTGCCACTAAAGGATATAGAGCAACAAGATTAAATGAACAAATGGCGTAAACAATGAGCATATAAGACTGGCACTAAAAACCTCGTTTAGCCGACAAGCCATTGCCTCTGATGCGGTCATTATGCCTTACACGAGCGGCGTATTTACTAGGAAAGGCAAAGACGTGCAGTCTACTAGCCCGGAAGGGCAATGATGTTGAGAAGCACCGACCGTTGAATTTGGCACCACATCCGAGAGCGAGACTAAACGAGAAAGTTTGTTCCTGAACGTAAGGTGGGCAGGTTTTTTGGGGACGCTCAGCCGGTTTTGCGACAGCGTCCGTGCGAGCTCTTCAACGTGTCAGGGTTCCCCGTTGCCCCTGAGCTCCAATTGACAACGACGATCTCATGAAACGATTGGCTCGGAGGGAGTCAGCTCGGCAGTGTTGTGGCAGTTCAAACTTACAATGGCCTGGACTACGAACCCTGCAGGTTCCTGTCGCCACACCAGCCACATGGGAATTGATTGATTTCCTATCGTTCCTACATCCCATCCAACTGTTTTTCTCTAATGTGGTTTCTCAGCTCATCAGGATGCATCCGGCGGAAATGATGCTAAAATTGCTATTAATGGTTTCTTGGGTGTTACAATGTTCGGCGACTGATTTGACTAAACGCTCATCATCCGCTCTCGTTGTCTCGCCCAGCGAATATTTGTGACTTTTACCGAATCTCCCGAGGTTGATCCTGTACAAACTGCTGATATTCAAAAACTAGTGATGGTAACGACGGACCCTGGAGCAGCTTCTATCTCCGAGTGGGAACTCCGGAACAGTCCGTTCGAGTGCTGGTCTCCACGGCTTCCCCAGAGTCAATGGCTGTTTTGTCAAGCTACGGTTGCTCCAACTCAGTATTTCCTAATGCACCATCAGACTGTGCAGTTTCCAGGGGAGTCTTGTTCAATGCGAACCAGTCCTCTAGCTGGCAGGAGTTGGGTGTTTTCGGTATCAATTCGGGTGGAGTTGGCCTCGAGGCCAATCTTGGATATTATCAAAGAGCAGAATTTGCTCTAGATACTTTGAGTGTTGGCCTCACGGGTCCGACACTTAAGAATCAAACTATCGCGGGAATTGCAACCCCCGAGCCTTTTTATCTGTAAGGATGGACTCCATCCCCTTTCTCTACGTATGGTTCACTGATCCGAGTACCGATAGTGGAATATTCGGCTTGAACACCCAGCCTGTCAACTTTACCTCTTTGGGAAATTTCTCTTCGCCTTCCTTCATCTCAACCCTCAAAGATAAGGGTACTATTCCAAGTCTCAGCTGGAGCTACACAGCCGGCGCCAAGTACCGTAAGTACATCGGTCCCAAGGGCATATTCACCGCGGACTTTGTCTCTAACCTGAACGTTTTTCTGACCTAGGCCTTAAACAAGTCTATGGCCAACTTATCTTCTCTGGATATGATACATCTCGGTTCACTCCAAACTCGGTGTCATTTACTATGGCCGATGATATCACTCGTGACCTGGTTGTCTATCTTCAATCGATCAGCTACAGCGGATCAAGTTCAGCTATATTACTGTCCGAACCAATTTTGATATTCATCGACTCGACTGACCCCAATCTATGGCTCCCCGGAAGTGTTTGCGACGCGTTCGAACAGGCTTTTGGGCTTACGCTCGACAGCGAGAGTGGTCTATATTTGGTGAATGACACTCACAACACCGAACTGCTTAACTCAAATGCGCAGGTTACATTTCGACTTTCCGATGTGGCTTCTGGCGGAGACACTGTGGCGATCACCCTTCCTTATGATGCTTTTGCCCTGACTGCACAAGCCCCTTTAGTCGACAATAGCAGCTACTATTTCCCTTTGAAACGCGCAGCCAACTCTACCCAATACACTTTGGGTCGAGCTTTCTTGCAAGAAGCGTGAGTTACGAACTTTCGATACCTCGCCACACGCTGACCTCTTCAGGTATCTCTCAGCCGATTACGAGCGGGGCGTTTTCAATGTGTCGGCATGCGCTTGGAATGAGAATGCGGATGAAAACATCATTACAATTACTTCTAAAGATTCCAACTCCTCCGCTTGCTCGGGAAACGGATGCTCATCCGGCGGTGGTAGTTCGGACAGCTCTCCATCGCTTAGCAACGGCGCTGTGGCTGGCATCGCGATTGCGGCCCTGGTCGGAGTAGCTATTCTAGCTGCAGTTCTCTTCTTTTTCATCCGCCGTCAACGCCAAAAGTCAGCATACAAAGCTACTCCGCCGGAGCCAGACGTATCTGTCCTCTCCGGTCCGGTACACAACGGCCCTCCTTCCGATCCGTCAGACCAATCCCCCCCACAGCCAAGATTCTGGTCCGCAGACGCCATCTTAAGCGGTGTCAGCGACAGTAATAACGGCCAGAGTAGTACCAGTGGCGGGAATCATGAGCAGATTATGGACGAGCATGGAATGGAATTAGATGGCGACGGAACAGAAATCCAGCCAGTCTATCACGAGCTGGCTGGTAGGGAAGTCAAACAAACAGGACTAGAGCCGTCGCACACCCCTTACGTATAATGCCTTGGATAATATCGGTCAACGGTCTACCGCCATATTCGCACTTAATATTCGAATTCATGCATGCTCGTGTCTTTCATGATCCTGTACACGCGCCTGAGCAAGTGCTTTCCACGTATATATAGGTTGTTGCCCATACGAAACATTTGGACCCGTTCTCAAGTACAACAAAAAGTGCGGTAACTCAATGTCCATTTAAGTACCTACCAGAATTAGACCGCGTCAGCCAGAGTCGCTCACTTACGCATGTTCCTGCTTTCACGAATTACCTTTCGGCCCTGCCAACTCCTCCAACAGGGGCTGCTGGTGTTCCAAGTTTGTGTCTGCTGGGACCAAAGCTATCAGGTGACCAACGCGCCCAATATTCAGGATACATATATTGGACTTGCATTGAATGTTATGATCCGTCCATCTCAATTAAATGTGCAGGACTAGCTCAAATGGACCATGCATGAATTATGCATGATGGGATTAGAGGAAAGGCTATAGCCCGAAACAAAAAGCCCTTGAACAAGACCTATAGCCGATCATTTCGTCCCTTTAATAGGCATTCAGCTCAATCTTGGCTAAAAGCTATGATCCTTCATCAGAAGCACCAATGCATGGGTGCACCTGATCTGGTATTCTCAATAAGAGCCAAAGAATGAGGCTCTACCCATCTGGGCAGCTGCCAAAACAAAACAACTGCTAGATTCAATGGTTTGCCAATGAAAGCGAGCAGCCCAAACCTTGCATATACGGCCTGATGCGCTGCAATGCCCTGCTATGTCCTGCAATGCATTGCAATGCGACGCTGTGTTACATTGAAGATCGCAAATCACATATCGAGGGAATCAAACATGTAGCTCTCCCCATACCAAGAAAGCCCCACCCGCCAATCATGACTATAGCAGGGAAATAAGTTACCTGGGCGATCCGACGATCCGCAACCTTGTTACACTAAGCTACTCGATATGTTCTGCAATTGCTCGACATCGTGGGCCTCGGAGCCTCTGGACCTTGCAGGCCCAACCTTCGATCAAGAGATGCAAGGGATATCGATCCTCGCCATCTACTTCACCAGCCATTCAGACGGCCCGTGCCGGTTGACCCGAATTATTGAAAACAAATTTTGATCTACGCGTGTTTTTTCGCGATCTATAAATAAGCTCAAGTGTCGCGCTACACGAACCCAACCGTAGTACTCGTCCGCTATCATGTTCATGAAAACTGCTTTTCTCTCGCTACTGGCATTAACCAGCGCCGTTTCAGTGCCCGAGACTGATTACGATGTTATTATCGTAGGCGGAGGTCCTGCGGGTCTCAGTGCTATCAGTGGTGTCTCCCGTGTCCGACGCACTGCTCTGCTGTTCGACAACCAGCAGTACCGAAATGCTCCCACTCGGGAGATGCACGATGTGATTGGCAACGATGGTAGGCCTCGCCTTGGATCTAGTGCTTGCGTTTATAAACAATCTAATCTCGAATAGGCACCCCGCCTGCTGTTTTCCGTGGCCTAGCCCGCGAGCAGATCTCCAAGTACGATACTGCTCACTGGAGGAACCAGACTGTGGAGTCTATTGTGCCTGTGGATGGGGATTTCTCATCTTTCAACGTGACTGACGACACTGGCAAGAGCTTTACCGCGCGTAAGATTGTGCTTGGTACCGGCTTGCGTGACTTGTTGCCCGCGACTCCCGGCCTGCGCGAGGCATTTGGCAAAGGAATCTTCTGGTGCCCGTGGTGCGATGGTTATGGTGTGTATCACCCTGAGAGAATTCATGAGCGAGTGATTCTAAGAAGTTTTAGAACACCGTGACCAGCCCTTCGGTATTGTCGCCGATGTTGCGAGTGTGCTCGGTGCTGTCTTGGAAGTCCACACCTTGGAAAGCGATATCATTGCTTTCACCAACGGTACCCGGACCCCCGAGGGCGAAGCCCGTGCCGAAGCTAAGTCCGCAGACTGGGACAAGCAGCTCGAGGCCTGGAACGTCACCATCGATGACCGTATGATCTCCTCGTTCGAACGCCTCCAGGATGGCGGCAAGAATCGCGATGAAGACAAGGATGAGCAATTCGATAAGTTCAACATCCACTTCACCGAGGGCGAGCCCGTCGAGCGCAATGCTTTCCTTATTGACGTCCCCACCGGACAGACCTCGACTCTACCCTACCAGATGGGCCTCGAGATGGATTCCGACAAGATCAAGGTCGCTAGCTCCATGCGGACTAACGAGACTGGTGTCTTCGCGATTGGTGATGCGAATACTGATGGTGCCACCAACGTTCCTCACGCGATGTTCAGCGGCAAGCGTGCTGCTGTTTACATTCACGGTTAGTTTCGTCATGCTCAAATGTTGATACAATTACTGAAAAGATGATAGTTGAAATGTCTCGCGAGGAGTCCAAATCCAAGATCTCCAAGCGCGAGGGTGATATCTCTCACCGTGAGCTAGAGGAGGAGGCTAACAACGCCATCGGTGACAACCTTGACCGCGAGTGGAAGCGCGCTCAGAACCTTGAGTGAGCAGGCCACCTTGAGGGGGAATTCGGTACCGCGATGTCTTAAAATATCTCGACTTTCATAAAACTGATGTCGATTTGGATGTTCTTAATGTCCGAGACAAAAAATATAATAGCGTATTAGATTGTGAAAACCTGTCTACAGCCGCGAATGAAATTAGATGTTGACATCACGAAAGAGCGAAGGAACTGGTCACTCCACCTCTACATGACTTGAACATGGTACCTGAGGCATGAGGCCTCGGTGCCTCAGGGCTTCATCGGTCCATCTATACTGACGTGGTCATGAACCTACTTTGTGTGCAGATAATTTGTTCCTCGGGTTTCTCCTGTTCAACACCTATCTTAACCCTCATTTTTGCTCTTATACATATGCCCATAGTTGTATCGGCTCTATTTCCATACTGATTCCAGGGTCAACACAGGTTAATTTGTTATTACAATTTCAAGAAATACATAGCACGCGAGTATCCACTGGGAAATGTCCTGGCTATATTTCTTCTCAATGCCTCGTTCCAACGGTATATAGATGATATGGATTAAAGGGATAAGTATCACTAGATTGGCTAAATAAAAGCTACTGAAACATGTAATTCTCGTTCATAGTACACATATTCCTGTCAAGATTTTCCATGAGTGTGGTCTATCAAGAAAATATACGTTGTAGATGACAGACCTGAAGAAAAACACAGGACAATACACCAACGAAAATGCAGGTGCTGTAGATTATATACAAGATAGCTGTATAAAATCTATCGCTATTTGCTGCGATGAATCATCTCCTTGACACAGCTCACTAAAAGGTTCCTAAGTTGAGGACATTCTCAGCTGAGTCATCACAACAGGGCCGACCGCCGAAAAAAACAGCTTAGCTTGCGGTATTCGGTCGTGAGCATGATATGCGAATTGGCCAATTGCTCCAGCTGATGCCATAGCCTTGAGATCTCCATGAAATTGACACCCTTCAGGTGTGTGGCCCTATTGCGGGCCCGAAGCGTAACCCCGCGGGTCCAATCGATGACACAGATCCGTGCCCCTCCTCGAATTTCTTTTCTTCCATCACCTCCACGCGCATTCACCATGGCGACCGCAGCAGCCCCCGAGTCCTCGCTCCTCTCCCTCCTCTACCGGTCGTACCCTGCCGCCATCTCACCAGATGCTACCGAGCTCGATTATGTCCACGCCTCGCCCAAGATCTTCCCTGAGGTGAACTTTGGCGAGACCGAGAACGCCGATATCAAGCAGTGGTTGATCACCGTCTCTGGCCTCAGCGCTGCCCTCTCTAAGGATGATAAGCCCGTTGTCGAGAGCATTCTGGCTCAGCTGAACATCCACCTCTCTTCGCGCACTACGCTGCTTGGTGCGAAGCCCTCGGTCGCCGATGTTGCCGTTTACGCTCTGCTCGCCCCCATCGTCGAGAAGTGGTCGCCGGAGGAGCGCACCGGAGAGAAGGGATACCATCACATTGTGCGCCATGTCGACTTTGTTCAGAACTCGCGCGTTTTCTCGCTGCAGATCCCCGACGAGGAGAAGGTGAACATTGACGTGAACGACGTCAAGTTCGTGCCCAAGCCCATCGACCCCAAGGAGGAGAAGGAGCGCAAGAAGCGCGAGAAGGCTGTTCAGACCGCCGAGGTTGTTGCTGCTGCTGCTGCTGCTGCTGAGAAGCCCCTCGTTGTTGGCCAAGGCAAGCGCGAGAAGGAGGCTACTAACGCCGCCCCCGCCGGTGCGAAGACAGAGAAGAAGGAGAAGAAGGAAAAGAAGCCCAAGGCTCCCAAGCCCGCGCCTGCTCCTGCTGCCGCTCCGTCCCCCTCCCTCATTGACCTCCGCGTCGGCCACATCTTGCGCGCCATCAACCACCCCAATGCCGACTCCCTCTACGTCTCCACCATCGACTGCGGTGACGCCCCCGGCAGCGATAACACCTCCCTGGATGAGGAGACCGGAAAGACTGTCCGCACTGTGTGCTCCGGTCTGAACGGCCTGGTTCCTCTGGCCGAGATGCAGGGCCGCAAGATTGTTGCCGTCTGTAACCTTAAGCCCGTCACCATGCGCGGCATCAAGTCTGCTGCCATGGTTCTGGCCGCATCCCCCAAGAACGACGAGTCGCACGCCGGCCCCGTCGATCTTGTCAACCCTCCCGCTGACGCCCCGGCTGGTGAGCGTATCACCTTCCAGGGCTGGTCCGAGGGTGAACCCGAGAAGCAGCTTAACCCCAAGAAGAAGGTCTGGGAGACCTTCCAGCCTGGCTTCACCACTACCCAGGATCTTGAGGTTGCCTTTGACAGCAGTGCTGTCCCCGTTGCCAAGGAGCAGGAGGGCAAGCCCGCCATTGGCAAGCTGGTCACTGCCTCTGGAGTCGTTTGTACCGTCAAGTCTCTGAAGGATGCTACTGTGCGGTAGACGAAATCATTTGCTATTGGAGGATGATTAATACCAAAAACCTATGAAGTGCATTTTCACGAGAAGACGAAAAAACAATGTCAAAATTTACAGTACTTTTAGTGTTCATATGTTAAATGAGCAATGAAGACTTTCGAATAATTTGTCTACGAATACAACTTAAAACTGCGACAGCTCGTTGAGGCTCACTTGGCGCCAGCTTGAACGGATTAATTACAATCAGTGTATCATCAGAGCTGTTTCGGAATGGATCTTAATCAACATCCTTCGGTACAACCATGCTCCTGTTTGTTGTTTGGTGGAGGAAACCAGATTTCTATTATAGATGGGACAAGAGAAAGACGTCCAAAGCCTAAAGGGAGATCGATCTTAGGGAAACACCTTGCCTTGGAGCATAGATTTCGAGGGAGCGATGGGTTTAGAATACTTTTGTCCATTCTATCATTACATGCAATTGATAGGCCTTCGAAAGCTTAAGGACCGGGTTCTATAGGATAATCTACCGCATCTGCGAACTCCACAATAACATCAAGCTGGGGCAGCAAATAGAAGCGAGGGACCACGCTGATCAAAGATCACAAACAAAGCCTTCATGAAGATATCGCCAAAGATCATCATACTCGAGCTAGAGCTCGACTGAAGACCACCATAGCACACTGCAAGACACGTTAGCACAGACTTCAAACAAAGCAATGACAAGAGAAAACTCACCCTTTTCACCAGTCGTGGTATTTGTCCCAATCTCCTCAAATTCCAACATTTTTCCTGGAATAGTCGCCTGGTACTTATCGCCTAGTGCAACAATCAAGTTAGGCAGATCCTCCTTGCAGGGATAGACGTAGCCACCAACACTCGACGAGAGCTGGGCATTAGGGACATTGCCGTAGTACGCCTCCAGCATCTGGCTAGGAACAAGCATCAAAGAAGTACCGGTGTCAGCGATAGCAGTCGTCACACTCCCGGTGAGGGTCTGCAAAGACCCGCTTCCAACAGCAAATAATGGCGAGTCGAATTGCCAGTACCCATTAGATGAGTCGACGCTGACGTTCACGAGTGACCCGGTGTACTTGCTTGAATCGACTTTCCCGAACTCATACTCGCCCACGCCGTCGCTGCGCAGCAGGGATGTGAAGACGGGTTCTTCGAGCTCCGAGGCGATGTTATCGAAGAAGGTCTTCTGGGGACTAGGCTTGAAGGTGTTCATGGATGAGAAGCCCATACCGACCAGGCCGTTGGAATTCGTGTCGGAGACGAAGGTTGTCGAGACAGTTGAGGGGAGACCGATTGCTTGGCCGGTGACAGTTGCGCCGCCGATGGAGACGGTGTCTCTGAAGACGGTTCCTTTAGCCCAAGAGTTGTCGCCGTATGAAATTTCAAAAAAGCTGTCTGCGACTGCTTTGTAGGTAGTTGAACTGCTGGGGTCATAAACAGTATGACCCTGAGTGTATGAGGAGTCCATCTTGGAGTTAAAGACCCAGCTGCATGAACATGTTAGTCTCCAATTGGGCCTTGAGGTTGGAGGTGTGGTAGTTGAGAGGAGGGTATCAGAATCGACTTACAAGTCTGCGGAGCCGGTATCAAAGTCCATCGGGATAGCTTGACCTCCAATGGTGACAGTCGAGATGAACTCCACGTCGCCATTGACAGCTGTCGCAGTGACTTCTCCAGTCTGATCTTCATCGCTGGAGGTAGTGCTGGTTGAGACAGCACTTTTAGCGACCTCGTATGCCTGGAAATCATCCAGGTCAACATCCATAAAGGTGGTCGGGGCGAGGCCGAACTTGCGGTACGCCTTGGCTAGAGCATTCGGTCCATTGGAAATATAGTCGCTGCGCTTGACTCGCTCGACACGGAAAGACCGGCTTTTCGGCTGAGGTCGGAGAGCAGTTGGCGCAGCCAAAGAGTCATAGCTCAAGGAAAGAAAAAGTACAAGAGAAAGTAACAGACGCATCTTGTCTGATAAACTCCAGTGGAGTAATGTGGACCAACCAGAAGAATGAGGTCGAAGGAATGGTTCAACAGAGAGATAAATAAGCCTCCAGGGCTGTGAAAGAGTGAAATACTTTACAATAGGATGTTTCGCAAGTCCTATTGTTGAATCAAGTGAATGTCGACAGGACCAGGCACCGCCTCGGTCTTCAAGGCACCGGCAAACTGCAAAAAGAGAGAAACAGGCAGCACGGCGCTCCGAGCTCAAAACGACAATGAAATGAGAGAATGAATAAAGAATGAGAAATAGTTCCAGCTTCACAAAAGGAGAAAAGGAAACGCTAATCCCGGGGAACCCAACTCTATAAAAGCACACAACCAGCAAGAATCCACAGCTAAACGCCACACGACGCCTCAGAAGCGTGGTACGTATGGTGGACTACGTAGCTGTTTCTGATTCTCGCCAATTGAGGCCATCCACCTTTCACGGCGCCTGCTGCCGCGACAAGCCCTTGGCCATTGCTCGGCACATGAATTGGCCAGATCAACGGCTCCAAATGGAGCTATCACAGCTCGGGACATGGCTCCGGGCAGGAAAGGAGAGTGTTGAACGCCTAGCGATGCTCATATTTCTGATACAGCGAAACGTTTGGCATGAGTGGAGATCTCCTGGGCGCGTGGAGTTGACAGGTGAGACCATTCAGAGTGCGAATGCGTCGGTTCTCTGTAGATCCTGAAACACCGCGTGGCGGGTACCCCACCAATCATGGGCCTGGCAAGTATACCCCTTGAAACACCGCAGGAACCGGAAACGTTGAAGTGAGGAGCTCAGGAGAAGCCTAGAGCAGTTCGGCCGCTTGTTTTTAATTTATGTCGCTCCCGTGGCTGCTACTGTCAAGGTCGCGAACAACCTTAGAAATAGAGGCCCGACCTTGTGTGCGTGTGATTGAACCGATCTACCCTTTTGGTTGCCCGTTTAATCTAATAGATGAAATCTAGAATCGTTCGATCGTTCAACAATTAATTAAATTTTAACCTAATGCCATCTAGGCACGAAAGGGTCACAAGGGTCTGTAGAGATCGATTCCCAATGTCGGTCTTGGAGAGTCGACTAACATCGCCCATAAACTGTTCAATTGTCTCAAGGTCCATGCCGGTGAATATCAGCAAGCCGAATCACCATCCCGTTGTCTCTATTAATGGAAGTACCGAGCTAGCTCCGTTGAATCTCACTGTGGAGGTCGGCTCAACGATTACTCTTGATGCATCTGCTACATCGGATCCTGATGGAGATGTCTTGACTTTCAACTGGTTCCAATACAAGGAGCCTGGTTCAACTAATTGGAGTGTCGAGGGTCAAGTTCACCAATTGAATGTAAGCACTTCAAGTGAAGGTCGACTAGCGCAGGTGTCGATTCCTACGGAAAGTACCAGCTGTGATGGTGGAGGGGCCAATCCATCTGGTTGCTGGTTGCTGCATTTGACCCTTGAGGTTACGGATAATGGATATCATCCGTTAACTAGTTATCGTCGGGTGCTGTTGCAGACAACGAACACGACACAAGGTTCAACGTCATAAGAATGGTTGCTTGAATTGGATGTACATAGCCGATTCAATAAACACGAGATAAGTAGCTGCATATGCAACCGGACTCATTCAACCTCTTGACTCCCTTCGAACACGCACCATTCTTGACTCGTTGCTTACGAATCTCCACACGAGCCACAGCAGCCAAAAACGCATGGATCCAGAACCTCTTATGCGTGACCGGATTCACCAAAGGTCTAGACACTTCCCACCCTTCCTCCAAAACAGTCCTCCTCGACAAGTCATCTCTCGACCCAGCAAGAAGTTTTCTGCATAGATACAATAGCCTAAATCTGTCAGAGCACCAACACCAAATAGCGCGAAAAGAAGTCCTGATGCGCTTAGATACCTTTTGGGTTTAAAGGAATGCATTATTGAGACTGTGATCAATGAAATCATATGCAGATGCAATTCGTAAACTATGTTGTATAATCCATGGTATCAAAGCAGATTCTATGTCCAAAACGCCAGGGGATGGAACCCTTCTATCCAAGCCACATGCAACACGCTGTAAAATGAGAAGCAAAGGCCGAGACAAACTCAAGCGACCAATTCTTCGGGAAGAACATCCTCCGGGTTCTCTCCAAGAGCCTCGCCGACTGCACGGACAACACGCTTAATGGCAATGGACGCAGGGCTATCGGGGAAGCTGTCCACGAAGCTCTCACCATAGTCACAAGCCATACCGATGCGAGGGTCCAGGGGAACTGACCCCAGGAAAGGTACGCCCATTTTTTTCGCCAGGCGACGTCCTCCACCTGTAGTTTTGCGGAAGATCTGCGATGTCGTGTGGCAATTGGTGCAGACAAAACCAGACATATTCTCTACCAATCCGAGAACCTTAATTCCAGCCTTCCTGCAGAAATCAATTTCCTTGCGTACGTCCAGCAAGGCCACCTCTTGCGGAGTAGTCACAACCACAGCACCGTCAACGCCGGACTCCTTGAGAAGCGAGTTGACAGAGAGATGCTCGTCAGAGGTGCCAGGTGGCGTATCGACAATGAGATAATCAAGCTCGCCCCAATCCACATCCTTCAGGAACTGCTTGATGAGGCCATTCTTCTTCGGCCCGCGCCAGATGACCGCATCATCGCGATTTGGTAGCATAAACTGCACACTCATCGCGCCCAGGTTATCTGTCACCCAGACAGGACTCCATCCCGCATTGCTCACGTGGATCGTCTCGGCCTCCACGCCCATCATCTTGGGGATTGAGGGCCCGCAAATATCGGTGTCCATGACGCCGACAGTAGACTCGGGGTTCGTGGCAAATGCATGTGCGAGAAGGCTAGCGAATGTCGATTTGCCGACGCCTCCTTTGCCGGAGAGGACTAGTATCTTGTGTCTGATCTGCGAAAGGCGCTCGGTGATGATAGGGATGTCGGGGTCGGGGCCTTTGGGCGCGGTGGCGCAGATTTGTTGGTTGGGGCAGCCGGCACAGGCATCGCCTTGGCCTGCTTTCTCAGACTCGGGACCAGGGCAGTGTTCTGGGGGTTGTGTTAGAGTTGTGCACACGAGCGGTTTCCCCGCGGGACGTACCTGGTTCCGGTGCGACGAGGTTCGGGGCCCTCTTGGTGGGTGCGGTGAGGGTTGGCTCGTTCAGCTCCTCCACGTAGGGTGCCATGGCGAGTGAAATTCTTCTCTCAGGTGTAATAAACCGTAAGACGCGAGAATGTATCCAGGTAGAAAGAAATGCATGGCCGGTGGCGGACGATTAGAATGCTTGATAAGCGGGCTGACTAATGAATTTGTGGCGATTTGGCGGGGTTGCTTGCGGTCTCGGAGCGCGTCCTCGGAGCGCGTCCTTTGGCCTATTTTGGTTCAGAGTAAGGGAAAGTAAACAAGCTTAATTTTGAAAAGTACAATAGTGAGATTCTGAGTGGTCAATTGGGATCATCACGGGTAAAGCCGTTGGTAGAATGAAAATGGGGGATGATCAGACTATCAGCAGTCCATCGGGTCTGTTGTACGTGCACTATGTATGGGCTTCATGAAGCTTTTTGAAAACACATCTGCGGCTACGACTGAGATGGACTCTGCAGTGTCTTTCCTGGTTCTAGTCCAATCCCAGGGAGTCTCTAGGACGTGCTAAATGAGATCCTGGTTTGGGTCCTGAGAGCTTATGCGAGTACCTAGTCGTTCCTGTTATTACCAGGTACCCGCCCCGGTAGGCTTGTCAGAACTCTAGCAGTGCCATTTTCATAACATGGAATCTCTACAGACGATCAGTGCATCTTTCCATCGGTGCAGTATACTGTACGTGTGGGACGAGCCGATGCGCCTGCATGTGAGACGAGAAGCGGGGGTGTCGAGGGTGCAGAGCGAGCGAGATATCACTGGCTCTTAGGCAATATGGAGGGCAGCGCGGACGCCATGGTGCTACGGTCTCAATTATCAATCTCTACGCATTGACATCAGCTGCCCTGGATCTGCTGTTCCATGTTGAGAGATATGATGTCAACCCCCACTATGCATGCACTCATTCGCGGAAAGGGTCCAGGGCATTTCATGGCCACGAGTCACACATTGCATAGAAGATTTAGCGTGGCTTTTACCTGTCTCCGGAGGGGTGATGCACAACGGGTTGCTCTGACATCCGCACTTGCCGCTCGCATTGGGCGGGGAGCCGACACGTTACCCAACGGATGCTGCACGAGGAGAATTGGCGATGGTAGTGATGTTCGAGGGGTGGCCCACGGCAGTTTATCGTGAAGGAAGCTTAGACTTAGTGTGAGAGAAATCCCGTTTCTTTCCCATTCTGCTCCATTCGGGGCCCGCAGACACTAGGTCCTATAGGAATCTCGGATACTCAGGGTTCCACTCAACGCCAATTCCACCCATAAATAGGACACTTTCTCTCTCAGCCATTCCCAGGACATTTGGAAAAGAGTGCTGATCCCTGGAATATCGCCCAGGGTAGGTATAGTATATAAACAGCACGTACAGCAAGGACATCAAGTACCCAAACTACCGAGTAGTTCGATGCAAACAGCACAACATTGAAGACCCGCTGTCACATGCTACGTCGTCACTGATCGAACCCTCAACAGTCTCCAGGTCCCTTCCTCAACAACATCACCATCATGGATACGGGCCGTTCAACAGGTGCCCACCAGCCAGATGGCCTGCGTGAAAGAGTGTCTCGCCCTGATTCAACTGGGGGTCGAGATGCTCTGAATGCCATTGGGGAGATCGACATCAAGGATGCGAATGGCAAGGACCAGAAGACCTTTGGGCGGACGCCCGCCGGAACAGGTACGTGCATTGTCTTCAACTTGGATTCCAGTTCACCATGGCGCCTACGGTGTACTCGCCCTATCCCCTCATCCCAGCTCTTCCCCAGACCCTTGTGGAGCTTCCCCCGCTAACTGGGTCCGTTCCGATCGGCAGTGTTCACAGTGCCCCAAACCCACGATATGGTCTCCCAGCTCTTGTCGCCATCCGAACCCAAGAACATGTCCGATGCGGTTGTGCTAGTGTTGTTGGCCCTCCATATTTCGCTTCTCTGGATCCTCCCGGCGAGTGCCAAGGTGCCGGTCTTTGCGGTCGTGTACCTCTTCTGGCGCGCGGCATACAATGGCGGAATCGGATGGCTGCTTCACAACCAGTCGCATCACAAGACTATGATTCGATGGGCGGAGAAGACTAAGATCTTTGTCAACCCGGCCACGGGCGACAACCCTCATCCTACTCTGTACAATTGGATTAAGCGCGAGTTGGAAACCAAGATCCCCCACGATTACCAGTTCGACAGTGCTCCCATTGAATACAACACATGGCTTGTCTTTAGACGTCTTGTGGACGTGATCCTGATGTGTGACTTTACTTCCTATTGTCTGTTTGCGATCGCGTGCGGTCACCGCCCTGTGGGTGAGAGTATGATCATGACTGTCCTCCGGTGGACCGCGGGCATCGTGCTCGTGCTGTTCAACCTGTGGGTCAAACTAGACGCACACCGTGTAGTCAAGGACTATGCCTGGTACTGGGGTGACTTCTTCTATCTCATCGATCAGGAATTGACCTTCGACGGTGTATTCGAAATGGCGCCACACCCCATGTACTCGGTCGGCTACGCAGGCTACTACGGCATCTCTCTTATGGCTGCCAGCTATAAGGTTCTCTTCATCTCAATCATTGCCCATGCAGCACAATTCGCTTTCCTGGTCCTCGTTGAGAATCCACACATCGACAAAACCTACAATCCGCCACCACCCCGAAAGCGATCCGTCTGTGTGGATTCGACCCCGAGCCTACCTCTCGATTCAGACACCCCATCAGCGCCAACCCCGTCTGACGACCTTCCTCCCAATGCGTCTACATCGTACTCGGCCAAACCACCCCCGTCGGTGCACAACCTCCTCGGATTGAACAACCTGGATTTGTATAGAATTACGGATTCGTCAAGCATACTTATCCAATTGCTAGTATTCGCCATCGCCGCCTTAACACCATCCACCCCACTGTATCAATTCCTGTTCATGATCAATGCTGTGGTATGGCGCGCGTGGTTCACAGTAGGCATTGGTTACCTTCTCAACAATCAGTCCAACAACAAGTCCTGGACTAGACACTTCCTCAAGTTCGGTGAAACCCCGCAGGAGGCGTGGAACCAGTGGAAAGGCACCTATCACCAGAGTATGATTATGTGCTACGCCAGCTTCATTACCGCTGCATGGAAGATGTATACCTTACCAGCCGACTGGGGCTATGGTCTGGTGCTTTTCCGTCACATTCTTGGTGTCGGCCTCATCAGTCTGCAACTCTGGACCTCTCTCAGCATTTACGATTCTCTCGGCGAGTTCGGCTGGTTCTACGGAGATTTCTTCTTCGACGAGTCGCCTAAGCTCACCTACGATGGCATTTACCGCTTCCTCAACAACCCGGAGCGTGTCCTTGGCCTCGCAGGTGTCTGGGGTGCAGTTCTCATCACCAGCAGCGGTGCAATCACCTTCCTGGCCCTATTGAGCCACATCTTGAGCCTTGCTTTCATCCAATTCGTGGAACGCCCGCACATGCAGAAGCTGTACGGCCGCAGCATCCGCCAGGATGGAGGTGTTGTCAAGAACCTGAAGAAGTCCCTGCCTTCGCCCCTGAAGCAGCTGCACGGCAGCGTTGACAAGATGTTCGACGACTCTTTTGAGTTCATTGAGGAAATTCTGGACAATGCTCGCCCTAAGCTCGCTGCCGGTGTCAACACCTTCGTCAAGGATACCACCGCCCTCTTCCAGAAGTACCCTGCTCGGGTGACCATTTCTCGTATCGACGCCGATCTAGCCGGTCTTGACCTAAGCGACTATTCCCTCTCTGTCGAGGGCACCGAGGCCAAGTCGTTTGATGAGAGCGCACAGGGTAAGGGCCGCGAGGGTGCCAATGCCCAGGCTCCCCTGGACCGCCGAGGCGACCTTAAGGACCTGACATTCGAATACGGTGCTCCTATCAAGGTCAAATGGACTGCCCCTCTCAACCACAGCAAGAAAGACTGGATTGGTCTCTATCGCGTCACAGACAGCTCCTCGCGAGAGGTTTCTCGTGTCTCGTCGCAAGGTCGTTGGGTCGCAACCAACGAGGGCTTCTACGACAACCTGACCTGCGAGAAGGGCATCATGACAAGCGATGTCGTCGTCCAATCCAACGTCAAGGGTGACAAGCGCGAGCTTGCGTCCGGCGAGGTTGTGTTCACCGGGGACAAGCTTTTCTGGACGCAAGGTGTCTTCGAGTTCCGCTACCACCACAACGGCCTCCACAATGTCATGGCGATTTCCCGACCATTCGAAATCCGCATTCGTGGCTTCGATGAGGATAATTCCACCGTTGAGAGCGACAGTATCGTGCAGACAGCTGTCGAGAATGCCCTGCTGCCACTTGTCCGTAACTGCTTCGACCAAGACCCCGAGATTGCCCCAGAAACTGTCGACGAGCAGTTCGGCAGTCTCGTCGAGCGGGAAGGAAAGTTCGCCAAACGTGTTGTCTTTGCTGTTCATCAAATGTAAGCGACCTTTCCTCCGCCTTCTCCGTTTCCCTCTAATCTCAGCACAGGTTCGGTGTCGAATTGGCACCCGAAGTGGTGAAGGCCGATGGCAACGTCCTCAACCTTGCTTGGAGGATATGCAACGCCAAGAAAGTCCTGGTACGCATCATCTCGCGCCCTCAATCGGAGACTCGATCTAACCCTTCCCTCAAGGCCCCTTATAGCATGTCCCGATCGAATGGCACCACAACTCCTGTCGACGTCGAAGGCAAGGAGTAACCCCAGCTTCGGACCAACCATTTATTTCATGAATGGGAAAACGATATAAACAGACATCTTTGTTAGAGCTGTTTCGTTGTCTGTGGGACATCCTGAATCGAGTTCTCTTTTTTTCTCTTCGCTTTCTGAAGTCCATCAAGGAACGAAAACTCATGCTCTAAGCGAGCAACAAAAGCAAAATAGGAGGTTCGGCTTTGGTTCCATGTTGATGATTCCCCTGGAAGTTTAGAATTGGATTAGAAGGTGTGGACGTCCTTCACCTTTTACGTCCTGTCTGCTGAGGACCTCGGAAGTAGACGAGGACCTTTGCATCGTGACCATGTTTGTATCCCTTCGACCACCTATACTCGTTCATAGCTTCATCCATTGTTTAACATTACACAATATGCACATAAGATTCATTCAATGAGTAATATTTTATTTCAACTATAAAGAGTCTACGACAATCAAGCAGCGAATCTAAACTTCAAAACAGTCAGCTTCAATTTCAAAGACAACATCAGACATGAACAATCATGTATAGTAAATTGTAAATCAGCCAGCCGGTTAACTCATCCCATCCTCTGCTAACCTCTCGAGCTAAACTCTCGTCCAAGACGGACAGCCAGCCAACCCGAGAAAAGCTAACACAAGCCGAGCGCAGTACCGCATCCCAACAAATCCCAGAGGGGATAGACGCCGACTGAGCCCACATCTCCAGGTCTCCACAACCTTCCTCCCGGTCCGTCGTTAAACAGACTGGTCCAGTATAGGGAGTTGGAAGTGTAGATCGACGCCTACGCTCTGGCACAGCTGGAATGCGGGTGCGTAACGAGAGGCGGTTCTCAAAGGAGTGCGTTGAATGGATTGACTAGTTGTCATCATACAAAAAGGGGTTTTGGTGTGGTTTGAGAAGAAGAGTAAGTATGTACCTTGTGTAGGGCGTGAATATGTAGAGCCGGTGATGGTATAATTAATGTAAGAGGAGCTGTGAAGACTTCATATTGTCAGCGACGATGTCATAAAACAGATATAGCAAGACAATAGTGTGGTTGTGGCATCATCAGGAGTTTTTGGTAAGGTATTTTGTTATCTTCAAAAATTTTGCAGAAGCAGAACTGAAAATTGTTTCTCATCATAGAAGAGCCGGGGAAAAGAAAAATCAATAGATTAACTCTTTCGCTTACCTTATTGTCTGGTTAACTTGGAAAAGCTAACGCCGACGAGATTTGCAAGCTCAATCAGTGAGCAGCGAAAGAATCCTGTCTGAAATCATGGTCAGCCTCATTGCCTTGAGTAATAAGAATGTGACAATGAAATAGTAATTGAGTCCATCAGATGGTAGTGCATGTTGTTCTTGGCTCATGGGTTGTATCGCCGAACAGAGATTTGGATCGGTCTCCTCATATGGACAGGAAGGTGTAATTGGGGAGTGAAGAACAGGGAGACTCACAGCAAGTTAGTGGATGATAGTAGAAGTGATACTCGAAGTAAAACAGCCTTGGGAAAGCTTCTTCAGCATTAAGAAGAGCTGCCAGCCCAAGTTGTAAACAACACAGGATTGTGGAAGAAAGAGAAAATGGGCGAGCGAAGAATTCGAGAAAAGGTAACGGGTGGGGTCCGGTGCAAACAGTGCAAACCCTCGATCACAATTTCCGTTTCTGGGAGCATCACTTTCGACCTCTCCATTATTCCTTGCAACCACCACCAAAATGATGGCCGATCGAAGACGCGTGAATGGTCCGCCTGGCGGGACGAGGCCTGCAGTATTTGCCTCGCTCGCAGAATCCAGCACCGGCGCCTCAAAGCGCGCTCAGCGCCAGCGACAATCTTCAGAGCTCCGGAAAATCTGTATGAACTCCGCATGCCCATGTCCATTGGAAACAGCAAGCTAACTCACGATCCTCTAGTCCTCAAGACAGGTCTCATTCCAACTGCCTCGGGCTCTTCATATCTCGAATTCGAGCCTTCCGCCTCTCTCGCCGCTGCCCGCAGCAACCCTAAATCTCTGATCCCGCCTTCCTCAGCTCTGAAGCTTGCTTGCACAGTTCACGGTCCTAAGCCGTTGCCGCGGTCTGCCGCATTTTCTCCGAATCTTGTCTTAACAACGCATGTCAAGTATGCGCCCTTCGCGGCTCGCAAGCGACGGGGCCATATCCGTGATTCTACTGAGCGAGATCTCGGTGTGCACCTGGAGACTGCCCTGCGTGGCGCTATTATTGCGGAGCGCTGGCCTAAGAGTGGCTTGGATATCACGATCACAATCCTTGAGGCGGAGGACGACAGATGGTGGGGAGATGCCCCGGACTCGCATGATGCGTCATGGGGAATGATGAACGTTCTGGCAGGATGTATCACCGCCGCGTCTGCTGCCATTGCTGATGCTCATATCGATTGTCTGGACCTTGTTGCCGGTGGTGTTGCTGCACTGGTCTCTGACGATGAGAAACAGACGTCTGCGGCTCCTAAGCTCATGTTGGACGCCGACCCCGCGGAGCACCGCTCTATCGTTTCTGCTTGTGTTGTCGCGTATATGCCTGCGCGTGACGAGATCACCGAGCTCTGGCTCAAGGGAGATAGCTCAAAGGCATTACTCGAGAATGGAGATTCAAGATCGGGACATGAGGCATTATTAGATGGTGCCGTGGATGCGGCTAGGGGAGCACACACCGTCTTGGCCGAGGCTGTACGAGAGTCTCTGCTCAAAACATTCGGGTAGGAGTGCGTTTTCTTAGAAAAGATACCTACGTTTAATGAAGGAAATGAAAATACCAATTATCCTGCCACCTTTGCCCACTCTTGAAGCCGTGAGCGAGCTCCTCGTCGTCATGCTCCCACTCCCACTCTAGACCACCTTGTGACGCCCCGTCTGCGCTTTTGCACTTTACATTGAGACACAGTCGTTCCCCACTCAAAGAGTTCATATCAACTTTCATCATTGAGTCCGATTTGTTCTGCCTGTTCTGCACTGCGAGTTTGTAATATTTCTCTCCATCATGTACTCGTAGATAACCAAACCGAGGCGAAGAAGGACGAGACGAAATCGAGAAGAACCCTGAATAGAAGGAGTCTGAAATGGTTATAGAGACCGATGATCTTGACAAAGATCCTGGTTTCGTTCTAGAATGGACAGGTCTTTATCATGGGATGTGTTGGATGATCAATCACTTTCACGATAATCCAAGGTGAACGAGAGGTTGTGGAAATTAGCTTTAGGGCTTCTTTTTGGTCATGAACACGCACGATACTCTGCTATGGATATTATGATGAACATTTTTAATCTCTTGTATGTATCTTAGCTTCCTGGGTGTCTTGAACTATCTCTCCGTATTCTCACTTTTCCCCTCCTAACCTGATCTGTTCTTTCACTTCACACGGCATCGTCCTCGTAGCAGGAGATCATCACTTTACCCTTCCCAACCTAATCCGTTTCTTCTCTTCATACGCGTTTGCCCTTTTTACGGGAGATCTCCACTCTCCCAATTCACATTCCTCTCAACGTCTTTCAATACGACTCACAATTCTTTTACAGTTCCACGAGAACCAAATTGCATCATGTCGTCAACGAAAGACGTGAACAAAGTCACCAAGACCGCCGGCAAGGCAAAGCTAGCGGAGTCTCCCACTTCTTCTGCCCCAGTTACTCCCAGCAAGCGCGGATACGACCCCGTGGATGATATGGAGTTGGTCTGGACAGTCCTGTACAAGGCTGCGGACGCCCCCAAGGTGAGTTTATAATCCTGGACTCAAACTTCCATGTCCTTGATGTTGGACGACTTCAATATCTTTGAATCATACTAATGATTGCTGTTCTTAGCCCAACTATAAGGGAGCTGCTGAGCTTCTGGGTATGCCCTACACGACCGTGGTCCGTCGCTTTATGTGCATTAAGAAGCTTCGTGAGGGTACCCCTACAACCAGCCCTACTGCTACCCCTACCCCAAAACAGCGCAAATGGCGCAAGCGCAAGGGTACCATGGAGCCTATTGTTGACACTGCCATTGTCAAAGATGAGAAAGACATCAAGAGCGAACCCCCAGTCAAGAATGAGTTCGCGGTCGAGGTCAAGGTCAAGGTCGAAGAGAACTACGAAGATGAAGCCTAAGTTATGAACCAAGGATGACAATGGTTTTGTCGGAGATGAGAGCACCGGGCTACATGTTCTAGTCGATAACGAAACTCGAGCACGTCTGAAATGCTTTATTCAAGTCGATGTCTATGGAGGAAATGGCAAGGAAACACGAGAGTCTGAGAGTGTCCAGTAGCCATAATGAATGGAGAATGGGAAGCCCATAGTTACCTGTCTACTCACAATCAAAGTCAATGTCCTTTTACTAGCCGCGCAGGTCGCTCGTTCCGAATTTCCAAATTTGAAGTGATTTTGCTGTGTCAAACCGCCCTCTCCTTCACTATTCCCACGGACTCTTCAGCTCACGCACACGTCCAAGTCCCGCTTCCGTGCACGCACTCAACCACAAACCGCATGTATATTCCCTTTCATCTTCAATCTGGGCTACGTGAATCACTGACATGATGACACGCCTAGTGCCAAATAAGCAGACACGGTTCCCAACAAAGACATGAAGAAGGTCACCGAGACCTCCAGCAAGGGCAAGGCAGCTCGGGATCGCACCACTACTCCTACTAGCAGCCCCAAGCTCACGGATGATATCAGCATATTGTGGGCTTGCTACAATTCTGCCGGCTCTCCTAAAGTAAGTCTTCTCTTCCATCGCAGAATTCGCTTTCTAGTCAAGAGAACGACGGGACGGACAATTCAATTTACTAATGTTGGCATCTCATAGCCCGACTTCAAAGAAGCCGCCGCCGAGCTTGGCCTCAAACCTCGGACTGTTCGAGAGCGCTTTACCAAGGTCAAGAAAAGCTTCCTGGATGATGAGGCTGCAGAATCCAAGGCCAAGAATGAGGATGACTCGAAGGTTGCTCCGGAAGATGACTCGGAGGATGAGTACTAGCTCGCCTACATGAAGATATCGAAGACAGGAAGCCCAACTTAGTGGGGTCTAGGTTGTTGCTGCAACATGCATTACATACTGTGTCAAATGCCATAGTTCTGTATCCTTAACCGAATAACAACTCACTTCGCGAATCTCACCGTTTTTATTCCTCCTGTATCTCCAGTTTTTTTTACCTCTAGCGTCACATTTATTCTACTCTTTTTTCCCCAGGACTCCCCTGCTATCACTATATTCCAACTACAATGAGACTACCATGGCTCCTACCCACGCAAATCCTAAGAAGCCTATCCCTAGCAAGGCAGCTACTGACAAATCCATCCCAGAAAACCCCCCGATGGAAGCCCCTCAAGTCCCTAGTCAAAGCGACAGGGCTGTGGCTGGCCTTTCCAAAAACCTTACATCGAGGCTCGCTAGTCAGACTTCTATCTAGTTGAGTGTCGACAGGGTCACGAGCTGCGTTAGTATTGTAATAAATTCATTGATTGCCCGTTTCAAGCGCACTTCTGGTTATGTGAGACTTGCGGATCATGCTGAGGCTAGGGCGGGTGCTGGTATGAGGGAGGTGGCTTTGCTGGAGGATACCGTTTCGGACAGGGTCGAGGGTGGTATTGAGCAGGGACTCCAAAACACCTTTGAGGATGACGATGTCACAAATGTCATGGGAGACGAGATTGGGAAGGCCAGGGATCAACATTTGAAATGACTCGTCTTGGTCTTGGATGCATGGAGTTGAGATTGTTGAGCAGGGCGTTGTCGATGCCATGGAGCGAAGACCCACGACATTTGGAGTCGGTTTTGCTACATCTTGCCACCAGATGGTCCGGTCATAATTTGATGGCAGTCATCAGCCGACCAAGCAAAAGTCACTTTCTCGGCTACGCTTGTTCAAGTGGTGGTGTTGATCTGCCCAGAGTCCAGGCGGTCATCGGCCACGAGATCCTAAGCTAGTGCGCCCGGGTTAGCGCGGTCAAGGTCTTAGGCTTTACTACCGTTGGGTATCGGACTGAAATCTCAGCCATGTCAGGTCGCCATAGTTTGCATAGGGAGCAGGGTGGCTCAAATAAATAAAAGAGCCTTGTAGAAAGGGAGAGAGAACGAGAAGCGGCTAGAGGATTCTGTATATGGTCGTGGGGAGGCAAACAAAAATGTTATCAGATAATCAAGACAGGCGTGTTGGCAATGTCTTTGACTCTTAATACCATTTTTTCAATTCAATGGTAGGATAGTTGTTATTTACTCAGGGCCATCGAACAGCTCGTGCGAGTGTCCTGGGAAACAACACTATGCCGAATAGAGATTAGCAGGGCTTACATAAGCGGTAGTTTCAAGACGGTCAATCTACTTCCAAGCTCAGAGCGACCAATTTTTAGGGAAAAATCTCTGACGACCTACGTAATCATGCAAAATCAGGAGATTTAAAATTATCGACTCAAGGTAACTTATAGATAGACGCAGTGGATCAAAGAAGTAAATTAACGAGGGCGATCAACACGACCCGATACAAAGCTAATGCCGTGTCTCAAGCCTAGGAACCCCATCACACGCCACCTGCAGGTATTTGCATGGTGCCAAAGGACGAGGTTTCTATCGCAGTACGATCGCCGGGGATAGGAGATTACCTCTCCGCAGTGTCTCGAACCGACAGCAAAGCTCTAGCTTCGGCGTCATGGCTGAGCTTGGGCCGAAGGCGGGGGTCAAACGTGCTATCGAGATCGGAATCGATCGATCAAAATTATCTGAGATTCCCTGCGATTCTGAGGATTCCTGAGATCCCAATTTCAGTGGGTCTGGAGAAAGAGGGGAATAGTCAATAGTCAAATGATATATTTAGTTCACAAACTGGGTAGGAACACGAGGATCCGAAGACGTTCCGCAGGGAGTGTCCGGGCCCAATTGGTTCCGAGGTTCATCTGTCGAAAGTGGGTTGACCGACTTTGTTGAATTGTGACTAGTGTTTCGTGAAGCCCCTGACCGTTCGTGACAGGGACCCCGTCATGACTGGACTCGGGGAAGCTCTTGATGCCCCTCACCGAAAGGACTTGATTGTGTGGCTTTTTTGTTTTTCCTTGTTAAGACCTCGCCAATCGGCAGGTCGCTCTTGCAAGGGTTCCATCATGGTGCGCAAGGCGGAGCCTCGGAAGCAGAAGCAGTAAAACAGGAGAGTTGGTTCACAGGATCCCGTTCAGGAAGTTCAGGAACGCGGCCCACCAGTTGCCGATCGACCTCGGCACGCCAATCGCACCTCGTGCGGAAATTGGGAGCCCCATATTTGCATCCCACATCGCACTAAGACCATCCGAAATGGCTTTTCTAGCCTTCCTGGCCGGCATTTGATCCCCCATCCTAGTCCTTCCCATTGGCCTTGGATTGACCGATGGGGCAGGTGCGGCCACTTCCCGGAGTTTTCTAAATATTAACCAAAAAAAAAGAAACGCTTAGCGCCAAAGAGGCGCTTTCATGGCAAAGCGCAGAGTCGTTCTGTCATGTGGATCCTGTAGGCATCTGAAGAATTGCAATTGCCCAACCATGCACTCTGGACGTTAGCTCCGGAGAAGAGTCTCACTACATGCATAATTGATCCCAGGATGATCCTAGAAGTATGAGGCAACTCGTGCCAGGGGATAAAGTTTACCGGGTGAAGATAGAGAGGCGCCGTTCATATGTCACTGGCGGCGCCAAAAAATGGAGAACTCTTAATTTCTTAGCGTTCGAAGCACATCGGCCGGGCCCATCTATGCCCACGATCCTGAGCAAAGACCGAATCTTTCCCCTGATCCAGAACACTCCAAATCCGTCTTGGATCTGCATGACATGGTCTCCGCTCGTGCTTCGACTTTTCCGGTTTCTCTCTTCTTTTCTTTCTTTCTCACTATGGGACTATTTACCTCAACCGTATGACGGTTTCTTCATTCTCGATCTTGGGCTCTGTATGCTGCCATGACTCCGTTCATTAAAAATTCCTAACCCCCGTGGGTACTCTCCTTCCAAGTGCTAGTTTGGGATTATTGTTTGGACCCGTCACTGTCTCGGCTGTCTCGTGCTTGTTGGCGCATGGGTCCGGAACAAACAATTCCGAAATGGTCGCCCTAAAGAAACTTTTCTTACAAGAGCGCGCCTCGACACGGCCAGTTACGAGTATTGGTTCTGGAGACAATGAGACAGATGAACCATACTTTACTGCCGAGGTGCAAAATAACCTCACGGCCCGTCGTCTGTCTGCGACACCCGCCTCCCCGGGGCTACCCTCCCCCGGATTCAAGTCTACCGATGACCACCACTTTGAGCTCGACCGACAATTCGAAGATCTCCACCACCATCTTGCCGAAACAGCAAGACCCGAATCCTCCCAATCATTATCACCGTTCGTTGCGCAACATTTTGCCATTCCAAGAGTGCAAAATTCTCGCCATATCGACCTCCTAGATGCACTTTCAGCTTCGGAAAAATACCGACTAGAGAGTCATCGCCCGGTCGCCTCTCCTCCCTCGAGTCCTTACAACGAAGATGTCGCCGAGCGGAACATGACAAGGTTCTTGCGTATCCAATATCGAAGTGGAATCGCAACTTCTCGAATCTTGTCCGCGTTATATCAGGAGGATGTAGCAGACAGGAATATCGCTAAATATGGCGGGTCTCGCTCCACTTCATCCTTAAGCTCTCGCTCGTCTCCTCCTGCGCCTGGCACGAGCAGAAACGGTTCGAGGCGACGTGGGCCTGGGAAACGCTTCCCTGTGAAACCAAGCTGGACATCGGAAGGTGATCTGCGGTCTCGCTCTGCCACTCCGGACGCCATGTCTACCGCTTCATCACGACTGTCGCAGTTAAGCGGCCTTATTCGCCAGCAGAGTTCATCACCCGCCCTGTCTCCAGAAGAGACAGTCACCCAAGACGCAGAAGAGGATACGCAACCAGATACGCCACGCGTTAACCAGCGTCTTGGTGTTCCTCCGGCCTTTAAACAAGGCAGGAGATGGAGCAATACACCACTGCCAGATAGCCCTACGCTGCCCATGCCAGTTGGCGCAGTTGGCGATGGTGACAGCAACAATGCCGCACGATCGGCTACACCGATAGAAAAGCCTCCGGTTCCAACGGCTCGGTCTTCCTCGTTGACCCCAAGGTCAGCTTCTCCGGCTCCAGCCTTAGGAACAAAGTCACGAAGGAATGTTCGTGACCTTTCCATCAATACAAAACTGGCCGCTTCAGGCCGGCCGAAGATCGTGCATCGCGCCATTCAGCCCCCAACACCTTCAAACAATGATATAAAACGAGCTGCTAGTATCGCAGAGGTTATGAACAGCCCTCTGCCGGCTGTCAGCCCTATCCCTCTGAGCCCTGATAACCCGTCACCTCGGTTCAAGGTCTCAGAAATGATGGATCTTTTCAATAAGGCATACATGTCTTCCCAGGCTGTCAGCCCGCATCCGACCTACGAGACTCTGCAGGATGCCATTGTCCGCGAAATCAACTCTCACGAGGCGTTCCGCAACGTGCCTGTACCTGCTGCTGGCCCTCCTTTCACCCCAAATGCAGGCCAGGAGACCTTCAACTCCAGGGACGTGGGATTGAATCGCAGTGCGTCAGTCGGCTCAATCTCTAAGCTCATGCACAAGGGCTCCTTCAAGAAGCACAAGAGATTTTCCGAATCCCGCCGCAGCATCTCCTCCAGCATCCTCCGCCGAGGCCCCGGTCAGCGAAGACACACCGACGCCCCGCCTCCCTCCCCCGGCTTCTTAGCCGATATCGAAAAGCAACAAGATGGCAACCGCCCAGCCCCCGGCGACGAGCTTACCTATATGGACGTCCTTATCCGCGTTGCCAGCGAAGATTCTTCGACCTCCCACTCCAAGACCCTATCCGCATCTAACCCCACGAAACGAGGCCTCTCAGCCTCCACCTCCAACCTCTCTACCCTCGCCCGTTCCGCCACCGACTTTTCGACCACCACCACCACCACCGGCACCGTGTACTGCATGCAAGCCCACTCAAACTCAAATGACAGCGAGAACGAGCATGAAGACAGCGACGACGAGATTCTCCAACTTCCAAGCGTCAGCGTCTCCCCACCCCGCGTCCAAATCGAAGGCGTAGATGACAACAACGTCCGCTACGTAATTGACTCGTCTACCGCTGTTGATGCCGAGAAGCTCATCCAATGGCCCCAGCGAGCCCGCCGCATCAGTCCCCAGATTGGCTGCGAACGCAGTCTCTCGCCGCGGACTCGCGCACGGATGCAGCTTCGCGGAGCTCGCTCTGTGGAGACTTACTAGTCGCCCCATCCCTCTGCTGCTCCTTTCCACGATAATGATGTCTTCACGAAACCTCACAAGAAGCTTGTCTGGCTCCGCCCAGTTTCTCTTTCCATAGCGATTACCGAATCTTCTGACTCGATGCGTCTGCGAAATCTCAAGCCTTTTTTCTCCTTTCCTTTTGCCGCTGTCACTCACCTCTATACCTCGTCATCCTTTTCCTTACCTATGACCACTATACCATACTCGATGTTTAACTTTTCCTACCTACTGTCTCACTCTCTGATCTACGTCTCTACCTCTACCTCTGGCTGATTAGCCATAGTCTATTTTTGTCTTCATCTCTTGTCCCACGCAGCTGTCCAATTCTGTCCATCTTGCTCTGTCTTGTTTTACTATCAGGAATGCATCTGTGGATGGAGTTCCTGTTTTGTTTTACAGCTGTCTACTATATGCTACCTAACCAAAGCTACTTCTCCTTTGGGCCCCTACAAGTAATTGGGGTTAAATATCAAAACATTGTCTATCTAATCAATCAGCCGCATACACGCCGTTTTTTAATAGGGTTCCTTGAATTGGACGTCAAAATAATTATATCGAAGAGACCTAAGGGCTTCATGGAAAACCTTTCTTATGCCAACTTCAGGGCATCAATACTCTGAACTACCTCCTCGTAGAACTCCATTGTCAAATCTGTGTCTGTTTCTTGGAAGCTACCTGACAGACATTTCACCACCGCGCCACGATACGCGGGGCCCATGTTGTGCGGAAGCTTGCGGTTTGCAATGTCAATGTAGAGATTTCGGATCCCGCGAGGATTCATCAGCACACCGGTTTTCATACGAGCCGTTGCATTCTGATAGATACGAGAGGCTGTCATCCACAGTCCAATCTCCAACAGGACTACGCCAAGACTGTATATGTCATGGTGCAACTGAAAGCTGATAGTAGGAGTTCCTTGACGGTCAGGATGTCGATGGAGGTTTTTCTCCAAGTGATTGTCAAATGTGTGCTGTGTTTCAGCATTCTCCGGCCGCGCGAATTCGAAATCCACAAGATAACAAACATATTATCTGGATCTCTTGCGCTTCATCTCGCCGGCCAATGCCAACAATGTTGCAGAGCAACTGATTTCAGACATAGAGATCTATGATGATTTATGGTTCCAGCGCGAGCCAACCATGGCTGGTGTGGATGTTTCTTCCGAGCCAAGGGTAAGTATTATTGACGCAAAGGGATCTCGCATCCGTGAGGCGTAAGCGGCAACAGATACATAGAGGCAAATACTCCCTCCTGTGGGTCTTAGATTTCCTGAAAGTCTCTTTCAAAAGAAGAAGAACAGCATATCCTGGAGTTTCAAGAGTCGTAGCATCCCAGTCAACAATAGAACCATGGATTCATGGAACATAGAATGAGTTTTCAATAAGGTTCTAAACGCTTATTAGATATCCTAGGTAGCTTCCATGCTTTCCTTGCTTATTTTCGTCGTACCTGACTACATACTTGACCTCTCGCTCGCTACATACTAGCACTGGTCTACTATAATATCTGGACGCAGCTTTCCGAATGTTGTAGTCTCCTGATGCTAATTTGCGAGGGCAGCTTTGACACCGTCCACTAAAGGTTCCCAACTTGACCTTTGTATACGCCTGGACATTACTCGAGCAGTCCGTCTTGCTTAAAAATTGGGCCCATGGGGCTTGCACTACACGTGCTTATCATCAGAAATGGACATAGATCTTTCCAAATGAAAAATCGACAAGAAAGACATCACTCGTTTCTTCTCATTGACTCATTCCCACTACATGGCGCACCCCCAATATTCCCTCCCAACTCCAACCTTGGAAAGAAAAGAAAAAAGTGAGGTATCTAAGGAAACCACTTATAACCACAACCAAAACCTTGAATGCAATCAGCATTTAGCTGAATTTTTCAACCACTTTCTGCCTTTGGAACTAGTTTCCTAGATTGTTGGCTCGGTGATTGTATGGGAGATCGGCTTGCTTAGTAGGAGCGGCCGAACATACACCACTTGGCTGCCAGCAACTGGCACTTGGGGTTGATGCTATACACAGTCAGTCATGTGGCGGATATACTGGGAGCTGAAGGACTTACCACTTGGTGACACCCTCCTGCAAACCTGTGGGCTGCTCGAAGGGAATGCACAGCGACTTAGCACCCATGCTGGGAGCCTTGGCATCCTCAGCCTCACCGGAGTCTTCCTCAGCCTTGCGAGCAGACATGTCTTTAATTTGGTCCTCGCAGGCTTCTGTGAGGCAGAATGGAACCATCAAGAGGTTCTTCTGGTTGAGCTCAGGCACGAAGTCATCCCAGTTGGTGATGATCTTGCGATGGGAATCGAATTCGAGGGTGGCGCGCTTGAGCATATCGGCCTGGATGGTCTCCAGAAGGGCGGGAACAGCAGTAGCCAGATCCGGGATGGGGATAGGGCTCTTGCCCTCCTTGCCAGGAATGTCACGACGGGCAGCGGTGACGAAGTGACCGGCAGACTCGCCAGGGCCGAACTCAAGGCGCAGAGGCACACCACGCATCTCCCACTGGTTGAACTTCCAGCCAGGGGAGTAGGTACGCTTGTCGCTATCGACACGGACACCGGCGGCAGCGAGAACAGCAACAAGTCCGTCCACCTCGGCATCAAGCTTCGCCTTCTCCTCCTCGGTGGTCTTGTTAGTGATACCGACGGGAACAATGATGGTCTGGAGCTCTGCCACACGAGGAGGCAGAACAAGACCCTTGTTGTCACTGTGAATCATAACCATGACACCGATAGTACGAGTTGACAGACCCCACGAGTTCTGCCAGACGTGGAGAGGAGGCTTAACCTCACCAGGCTTAGCGCTAGGATCTTCAACGACCACATTAAACATTTTACTGAAGTCTATTGGACCGTTAGTTGTGGATCAAAGTGCATATAGATGTTGTTACTCACTCTGGCCCAATCCGTGGGAAGTACCACCCTGGATACCACGGCCGGTGGCGGGGATGTAGCCCTCGACGGTTGTAGTGTACTATAAGTCTCGTCAGTATTGCAGTGTAAATTTACGTTTTTTAGAAAGTTTTCAACGCACGAGGCCTCCAGCAAATCGTTCCTTTATCACGTGATCAAGTCAGTATACATCTGATTTTGAAGTCTGCGAAACGTTACCTTGTCTGTCTTCTGACCCTTGACGACCGGAACCGCCAGCAATTCTTCATATACAAGAGCATACCAATCAAGGATGGTAGCCTGGTCAGACCATTAGCAAAATTCGCCTAGAAGTCCGATGGAACGAAACGAAAACTCACCACCTCCTCTCGGGCAGCAGCTTCAGTGAAGTGCGCAGTGTGACCCTCCTGCCACAAGAACTCGCGAGTGCGCAGGAATGGCTGGGGGTGCTTGAACTCCCATCGGACGACGGAGTTCCACTGGTTCAAACGAAGAGGCAGGTCACGGTGGCTGCGAATCCACTTGGCGTAGTAGGGGTACATAACAGTCTCGGAGGTAGGACGAATGGCGATCTTCTTCTCAAGAGGGGTCGAGCCACTATATCGTCTAGATTAGCATATCGAAATACCAATCAGTATATGGGTACAAAAACATACGCATGGGTAACCCAGGCGACCTCGGCAGCGAAACCCTCAATGTGGTCCTTCTCACGCTGCAAGACATCCTCGGAAACGAAGAGAGGGAAAGAGCAGTTCTTCACGCCGATGCTCTGATTTATGGTCAGCTTCAATCACGAAGTGGTATAATTATTATTGTTTACCTTGATCTTCTTGTTGAACCAGTCCTGGATTTCCTCCCAGATGAAGTATGAAGCGGGCTAGGAGACATTTAGCGCATGCACAGAAGGCATCGAATGGTAATGCACACACCTTCAAAATGAAACAGCCGGACACATCGTAGTCTGCGCAAGGTCAGTGGAATTTCTGTCAGTGAGGATTGTTAAAGACGAACAATCAAGCATGTCTCCCTTTGTAAGAACCTGCTGATACCAATTCGGGAAATCTTCTTCCTGTGAGAGAGCATGAGAAGCTGATACACGACAGAGGAAGGAAACGCACCTTGGAGACATCAATTCCAATCAATGCGGCACCCTCGATCTTCTTCTTGGGCGCCTTCTTGGGCGCTTGCTTGTCGGACTTGGGAGCGGCATTGTCACCCTTGTTCGCCTTGTTCGCCTTATTCGCCTTCTCCGCAGCAAGCTTTGCGGCCTTCGCAGCTTTCTTGGCGGCGTTCTTGGACTCGCCCTGGTTATCAGTGGGGGTTTGAGTGCGATCGGGCAGGGTTTGGGGGGCAGCGTCGCCCTGGACGGGGGTTTCGGCGGGGTTCTCGGAAGCCATGGTCGACAGAAACAAGCTCCTGGCCGAAAGAAAGAGAGTAAACCAAACTGGGGAGCAGAATGGGAAGTGCACGAAGATATGACTCTTTTCAAAGTGGGATGTTATCTCGGACACCGCTTTAGTGCGGCAGAACTTTTAGCGTGGACTCACCCAGAGAAACCCCCCGTCTCAGCAAGCAGAGCTCTGCCATCGCACAGGAATCTCATTTTTCATTTCTTACGCCATGGCAGGCATTTTCGAGGCTCCGCGTAATGCGGACACTCTCTGTGAGCTCCCTATCCCGGATGTTTATTTGAGCGGAACTAACGCATCTCGCACACAGTCTTGGGTGGGCAGAAAATCACCGGTGCCGATGTCCGTGAGCAGAATGGTATGTTGGATCGAGAGCATCAGCGAGGTCAATTGTGCTGATGAAAAGAACCCAGTTCTCGCGACTCAGGCTATTTCAAATGTCATCAAGAGCTCTTTCGGTCCCTCCGGTTTGGATAAAATGATGGTTGACGACATAGGGGTATGTAAACCCTGGAACCCCGCAGAGCTGTGTGGCAGCTTTTTAACAACTTTCCGCCTGCTAGGATGTTACTGTCACGAACGACGGTGCTACCATTTTGTCATTGCTGGATATTGAGCACCCTGCGGGTAAGATCCTCGTGGACCTGGCCCAGCAGCAGGATAAGGAGGTATGGTTTCCAAATTTCCCTGGGGATTGAGCTCCCCGTGACTGACTTTATGTAGGTCGGAGATGGCACTACCTCGGTTGTCCTCATCGCTTCCGAGCTTCTGCGGAGAGGAAACGAACTCATGAAGAACCGGATACACCCTACCACCATCATCACCGGATACCGTCTCGCCCTCCGCGAAGCCGTCAAGTACATGAACGAGAACGTCACGACAAAGGTCGAGAACTTGGGCAGGGACAGCTTGGTCAACATTGCGAAGACTTCCATGTCTTCTAAGATCATTGGTTCCGACCCCGACTTCTTCGCCAACATGTGTGTGGATGCTATGCTGCAGGTCAAGTCAACAAATCAGAGAGGCGAGATCAAGTACCCCGTCAAGGCCGTCAACCTGCTCAAGGCTCACGGAAAGAGTGGACTCGAGTCCGTCCTCGTCAACGGTTATGCTCTGAACTGCACCGTTGCCTCCCAGGCCATGAAGACCCGTGTCACTGACGCCAAGATTGCTTGTCTGGATATGAACTTGCAGAAGGAGCGCATGAAGCTGGGTGTTCAGATCACAGTGGAGGACCCCGACCAGTTGGAGAAGATTCGCCAGCGTGAGGCTGGTATTGTCCTGGAGCGTGTGGATATGATCCTGAAGTCTGGCGCCAACGTCGTCCTGACCACCAAGGGTATTGACGACATGGTCCTGAAGACCTTCGTTGAGAAGGGCGCTATGGCTGTCCGCCGCTGCAAGAAGGAGGATCTTCGCCGCATTGCGAAGGCCACCGGTGCTACCCTTGTCAGCACCCTGTCTGACCTGAACGGAGACGAGAAGTTCGACCCCTCATTCCTCGGCCAGGCTGAGGAGGTCGTGCAGGAGCGCATCTCCGATGACGAGTGCATTCTCGTCAAGGGTACCAAAGTCCACACCTCAGCCTCTATCATTCTCCGTGGTGCCAACGAGTTCAGCTTGGACGAGATGGAACGTTCCGTTCACGACTCCCTGTGTGCCATTAAGCGCACTTTGGAGAGTGGCAGCATCGTGCCCGGCGCTGGTGCCGTAGAGACCGCCCTTCACATCTACTTGGAGGAGTTCGCAGTTACCGTCGGCTCGCGAGAGCAACTCGCCATCGGTGAATTCGCACAGTCCCTGCTCGTTATCCCCAAGACCCTGGCTGTCAACGCTGCCAAGGACTCGTCCGAGCTCGTGGCTCAGCTCCGTGTCCGCCACGCCCTGTCACAGCGTGTTCAGGACGGCGATGCTAATGAGGAGGAGAAGGCCATCGCTAAGAAGAAGACCTACCGCAACTACGGATTGGACTTGATGAAAGGACGCGTTCACGACGCTCTCAAGGCTGGTGTTCTGGAGCCCAGCATGAGCAAGGTCAAGCAGTTGAAGAGTGCTGTCGAGGCCTGCATTGCCATCATGCGTATCGACACGATGATCAAGCTGGACCCCGAGCAGCCTGCGGATGACGGCCACGGCCACTAGATGTCTTATTCCCGATGAAAAAAAAAAAGGCAGTAATTCAATGTGACATAGAAATGAAAAGCAGTGGATATAGTCAATTCTGCTGCGGCTGCATATGAACCAAATCTATCAAATGGATATCCTAGTAAACAGTAGAATAGATAACTTTCTCAAAATCACACCTGTCCACGTCTCTCGGCCATCAATCGTCTATACTCTTCGACGATATTCCTGCGCTCGCCGGCCAACTCCTCTCGTCGTCTCAAACTACCAACAGCATTCGGCACATTGGCAACATCAACCTTCGCACCACCACGAATCTTGAAGATCTCACGGGGCTTGATTAACTCCGGCGGCGCCTTCGCGGTCTCGAAAGGATTGGCCTGCCTCTCCTTGTCACGCTTCTTAAGCTTCGCCCACGGATCCGGATTATCATCACCGCTATCGTGGGCCCCGTCTTCACCGGTGCCGCTCTTCTTCTTCGACTTCTTAGGAACAGTTCCCTTCTTCTTAGCCTTTCCACCACGCGCCTCAAGCTCCCACTCCTTCAAAGTATCCAGGTGCTCCTCCATCTCCGCAGCCCGCTCTTCAGCCTCGGCTTGCTCACGCTCCTTGATCTTGATATCATCCTCGCGCCAACCAGCCTGCAGTTTCCGAAGATGCTTCTCATGCTTTGTCATCTTGTGGTCGCGAACCTTGACACCACCCTGGATATTCTTGGTCATAGCCGAAAGGGGCATCTCGCGATCAACACGAGCGGCAAATTCAGATATTCTCTCGCCGGGCATGATCTTCGGCACAACCGCCTTGGTCTCTTTGGTGGGTTTGGGCTTGGTCTCGGCAGCGGTTTGCTTCTTCTGCGGAGTTCCCTTATCTTCTCCCTCGCGCTTGCGCTTCTTGTTCGCCTTTTTCTCGCCTGTCTCCAGGCCGGAGGGGGCCCGTCGGCCGGTCTCTTGGAACTGCATTAACCGCTGGAAGGCTTTCGGGGTGTCATCTTCGCCGGCAGTCTTGCGTCGGGTGGTCGCTGGGCCGGTGACCTTTTTGTCCTGGTTTTGCTGCTGCCGAGGGGCTGACTTCTTGGGTGCAAATGGCTTCTTCCCGTTCTTGGCGTTGATCTTGGGTTTGGCGTTGGGGTCGCGCACCGGGAGGGCTTTTGCGATCACCGAGGGCGGCAGGTTGAAGTGGCTGGACGAGGGTGAGATGTCAGTTATGGATCAAAGTGTGGAGAAAGATCTGAGACTTACGAGTCATCCTGCTCACGGCGCTTGTGCTTGTGAGGCATTGTGAGTAGTGTGGTTGACGTTGGATCGTGGAGCCGAACTTTTTTTTCGAGGCCAAGTTCAGGTTATCGGCCAATCAGCTTATCGATAAGCTATCTCCGTATACTAGACAATATTTGAACAACATTTGAACATTTGAATGTTGACACCGTTGTTCTTTGTGTATTTTCTAAGTAGTTTCTAAGCAATAAGGTATCTATACAAATCACGTCTGCACCAACCATACTTATTTCGTAAAGCAGTCCGTCACAACTCCTTTTCCCCCACCTACATCCTGTTCGGTGTCATTGACGCTAAGGACAAGAGCATCACTAAAATTCCAGTCGATAGAAAACTGCGAAAAAATGAATCTAGAGTCGGCACCCCTGTCGTGTACAATACGACTCAAGATTTTGTGAGCCTGGGCAAAATCTTCACATCCTATAGGGCAGGAATGTGTGTAGGTCGGAATAGCTAACACCCACCCTCTCGACGAGTGGATGTTGGCCCACTGGGGCACAGGGCTCAGTTCAACGAGACGCCCGCCTTGACGGAGACATGAGATTGACAGTTTCTCCAAAGCTAAAAGCTCTGCATCAATGTACTTGATAACGGGTTCCCACGTCTGGTCATCAGGAATGCGGAGATTCTTCAAGCAAAGGAAAAAAATTGTTGAATGTTTCTTCAGCATCTTGAGTAGCGCGTCAACCGTGAGTGGGAGATTCTCCAGGTGCAAATGATTCAATTTCTTGAGATGGGCGTTGTCCACGATATGGCCGAAGGGCTCGTAGTAGCTGTCAAGGACCGGGTGTAGATAGTAGTCGAAGTCGAAGGTAAGGTATAACGTACTGAGATTGGTCATGCAATTCAATAACTGGCCGACAGCTGAAAGGTCAGATATGTTGTGGTTGGGGTTAGATGGTCCATTATTCCCACCGGAGACTTTCAACCCAAGGTTTTCGATTGGTAGATTGACATCATTCGCGTCGTATTCGCTCAGCTTGGCAATGTAGCGAGCCAGATCGCTTATTGAGACGGCGCAATTCTCATCAATATGATCCGTTCGCCCATCAGATACTCGTCTGGTATAGATATCCACTTCTTGTACTGTATTTGGGCTTCTTGCGACAGCTGCGAGGGTGAGAAAGCATGCGTGGGATATCCAGGGGTCCTTGGCTGGAAATCTAGTGAGCCACTGATCTGTATTTGGGGCTATGGCAAGAGAAGGCTCGAGCTTAATCTCTTGCAGGGCTGAGAAGTTCTTCATCGCAGTTGCAAGAGAATGAATTATGAACTCGTCTGGTAAAAATTTGCGTGCTTTTTGCGCTTTTTCGAGCCATTCTGAAGCCGGTGATCTGCTCCCGTAGAATGTTTCGAGTTTCGTAGTTGCTGGCACTTGACTTTGCGCGTCGTATATAGTAGCCCGGATTACCAAGCGACGTACGGCTTTCTGAAAGATAGGATGACGGGCGCACACCAATAGTGTACGGAGACTAGCCTCGGTGAGATCTGTTCTGACGCACCACGCAACCGATAGAAAGCGTGGACCAAGGCATCGCTCTGCGGTATGTTTGTTCACGAGACGGAGATTTTTGATGCTTTTAAGATCAAGGTATTGGTTGATATGATCGAGAATTTCAGAGGGAATCCGATCCCAAGGCAAAGTGGGGGCCGTTTGTATGGGCTGGACAGACTTGGAAGTATGTTTTATCCCTAGTCGCAGGTGTTTGATGCCTTTGCGATCGAGACGGTGATTGATTTTGTCGATAATTTCTGAGTGGAAGCGCATCTTGGAAAATGAAGCGATCGTTCCAAAGAGAGGGGCCTGACTCGGCACCTTTATTGAATAAAGATCAGCGCATTCTTGATTCTTGCAAGTCATTATTTCAAGGCCCCCACTAGACTTACGCCCCGAGGCTGAGTTTCGCATTGTCCCCTTGTTTCTCGGTTGTGTTCCCAATAAGCAATCCTAGCTTGTCCGTGTCATCCGTTATGCTTACCAACGAGGGACATCTGTTATAAGCTTTGTATCTGATCAACTTTTCCATCTGCATTATAGCTCAAATTCGATCTAAAGTCACAACAGTATCTCGACTTTCGAGACTAGCTTGGATCTAGTTTAAGGTAAACACTTTCATATATTTCCTAATGCAACTGAATCAGAATGGAAATTCACGTTGATGCAGACTTCTAATCAAAAATACAGAATATTTAATATGGAACCCGTCCATCATCGTATGATCTTTGATATGGCGCGCCCGCTGGATGCCGGACTAAACTTTGCCTCCAGACTTCATAAATACTATATGCTCCCTACAAAAGTTGAGGTTGGTCGACTACCATGGCTAACAAGGGAGTTATTCAGTCTAGTTAATTCATCATCAAGCCTAAGGTTACTGAAGGGCAGCACAGGAACAAACACAATTGGAGGCAGACCCACGCCCCCAAAATTAGAACGGCCCCCTTCGCTTGTCGCACTTGAAACTCGATCAATTGCACCCTTTCTACTTGTTCCTTGCTCCCCGCAGAATCTTCTAGTATTCACCATGAACGTGAACTTCCCTTTCGAGCCCTCGCTGGTGCCACTATCTGGTTCTTACTTTCCCTGCCCATGATACCGCGATGTAACTTTATACTAGGATATGTGAGATGGCATAAATCCATTACCTTTTGTACTCTGCTGATTGATACTTGTGCTGCTGAAATAGCGAATTGAGCTTCACAAACAGCAACATTGAAGTTGTAGCGTGAGAGAAGACGCGAGAGCAGCAAGGAGCAAAAGTATAGATAGTTGCTCTTAGGATGCTGTTCGCACGTGAAAGATAATTTCTATTGTTACCGAACGTTTGTAGTCCTGACTGTCAAAGTCTGTCAAAATCTAGATTTAAGTCACCAAATTCCTAATCTAGATTGACAGATCTAATCTGTGGCTCAATCGCCCCTGACCTAGTGGGGCTAATATGAGCGACGCGACCCCTTGCTCTACGCGTCAAGTCTGCGCGCGTCGGCCCCGGACTTCGCCCTTCACAGCTGCCACTTGACCTCACATAACGGACGCAATCGCTATGGCCTCACAATGGCCAAAGCCGGAAGGCTTTGATGGCGATATCGATCCTCTTGACCTAGTCGACCGATTCAAAGAGCACTACCTATCGATCTGTCGCTATACCGCCGATAACCCGACCGCGACTGCACCCGCCAGCTATGTTATGGATGTGATGTTTCAAGCCAACAAGGTCGTGGCTTTGTTGGCTAAAAACATGAGCAGCGTATCCAAAGTGCACTCTCCTGAGGCAGCGCCGGAGCCGGAACAGCCTCCTACGAATCAACTTGACTTGCGGGAACGCCTTGCGGTGCTTTCAAATATGTTCAAAGCGAATCAGCAGGAAGCCGCGGAAAAGCCTTTGGCTGGTGAAGACGATACCGATGAAATCGCTCAGGAACTCTCGACCAAGGATATCCTGGGCGCTGATCTGAATCCCGAGGATTCCGAAGAAGACGAAGATTGGGAAAGTGAATCCTCGGAGGATGACTCTGACGATGACTATTATGAATACGGGTCATTTGGTGACGACAGTGAGGAGGAGGATGGGAAGGAAGATGAAGTTGAAGGCGAAGGGAGACATCAGAACAACGTTGGCGAACAAGGGTCATTTGGAGACGACAGCGAAGAGGAGGATGGAGAGAAAGATGAAGTTGAAGGCGAAGGGAGACATCAGAACACCGTTGACGAACAAGGGTCATTTGGAGACGACAGCGAAGAGGAGGATGGAGAGGAAGATGAAGTTGAAAGCGAAGGGAAACATCAGAACAACTTTGACGAACAAGATGATACGCAAGACGGTGTGAGTGAGGAAGAAGTGCAAATCAAAGAAGAGTCTGAAGATCCGAATGACCAAGAGATGCGATCCGGCGAATCGACTGACGACGAGTGTGACTCGGTTGGACACTCTGAGAGTGGTGAAGAAGATGGACCAACTCAGAGTGAAGTCGATGAATTCGGTGAGCAGGCAATGTCTGTTCAGGGAGGTAAAGACCGCTTCCAGTTCCATGATTCAATGCGTGCGGCTGACAACCCATTCTCGGTCGATTTTTAGATCAAATGGCAGAGATCTCACGCCAATCATCAAGGCAGGAGAGGCCTTTTGTTAGAATTGGCTGGAGCCAGGGAAAATCACCATATTTGGATCGAGACTCCTCCTACGAACACATCAAAGAACAAGTTAAACTCGCCGTCAGAAGCAGCAGCAACTTTGGAGTCCAGACAGTTGAAATATTGTACCAAAAATGGTACACTGATTCTGGAGACTGCGACCTGTTCGTCCACACGGCTGCAGACCGGGGGCGACTCATCTATAACTCGGCCTCTTGGCTTCCATTCCTGGAAAACGCACCTTTCGCGCGGATAAAAATTCGAAACCCATCCCCCGAGTCATCAACATCTCCCGCCACCGAGGCGCATGCATGGATTGCTCCAAAGGGTTGTGTATTGAATTACTTCCGAATGACTTGGACATGCGGCGATGGCCCGTACAAGAACGAGAGCTCTGACGATCTTCTGTCTATGTTGAGAAAGACCTTGAGCGGTCACTCCGATTCCACATTGGCAGTCGTCGAGCTAACGAACTTGGAGATCGATCCATATTGTGGGGATATGATTGTATATGCGTCAGAGGAAGATGTGGCAATTCTCGTCAATAAGTCAGAGTTGTGGACATATACATGTCTTCGATGGGATGAACTCGAACTACACCAAAAAGACGGCTGGGCTCGAAACGCCAGGAAGAACGAGTATATCCAAACAGAATCGCTCGAGCGAGTAACGTTTAGGATCCGCTGGAATTGCCCTAACCCTCCATACAAGAAATTCAACGATCGTCATATCAACGCTAAAATTTCCAATATGCTCCATGCTGCGCTCCAGACGAGTGGTAGCCCGTCTCTATCGGTAATCTACTTCCCTAGAGTGGAACCGAAATGGGTATCTGGTGACGTGGACGTGTACACCAACCCCGGAGACCGTGAACGTGCCATCAAATATGCTTACTTATGGTTCCCTCATTTGATCCAAGGCGAGCATGCTCGGATACCAGGAACATATTACCCGCAGTCTCAAGCACCGGAAGATCCCGTTGGGAGGAAGTCAAATACATTCAAACGAACTCTTGAAGAAGTCTCGGTTTCGCAGACTAATCTCTCGCGTTCACAATCAAGGAGCGCGAAACGCAAGCGCCAAAAGATACGGAAGCAACAGCGAAGGCAAGAAGAACAAGAGAACCATGCGCCACACATGTCAGGACATGCTTATCCAATAAACAATTGATTCGAGGTCAACATTTTAGAAACACTTTGTTTCATGGATGTGGCTGGGAGGATATAGGCGTCTGAAAGGTTTACTTTGCATGTACGAGATATCAAAGAGCAACAAGTTTCAATCACTAAGTCCTCGATTTGATTAAGGAATAGACAAATTTATGCCGCATAGTTGGTACGGCAACCCATGCCATTGATTCAGCGATCGTGTCGTCAGAGGAAAAGAGGATACCAACTTCGGTGATGGTTGGGACCCCGTAAACTGTCAATAGATAATTGCCCCAAAGGAGATTTGGTACGCTAGCAAAGTTCAAGATCTGACAGATCCGTGTGACAAGCTTGTCGTCTAGTGAGTGCTTTTCGGACATCTCAGCCATGACTGGACCGCAACATAGATTCATGTCGTAGAACTGGGATGGCCGACGCGCTTTTAGGGGAAACGCGGGGCCGGATTCTGTCATGTGAGTGTCATTGGAAATTCCTTACATATTTGAATATCTAGATACGTATCAAAACTGGAAAAGGAAAAGGGTGGATCATGTAGGTTATCGTATATTGAAGGGGGTGTAGGCGTTTGGGGTCATAGGTCATTCTACACATGCATGTACAGATACTAAGAACGGGAACTTGTCTGTCTGAAAACAACTCATGAAATTGTTTCGCAAGCGAGCATTCTGCTACAACTACTAGAAGTATGAAGACGCTAGTCTATTCATCCCGGGAGGTCCTCCAGGGCCATCAAACTTGATCATTAATTATAAGATATTTAGTAGGATTCCTACCCTCGTAAGTTCCAATCCACCCAAACAATGCAACGCTCTTAAACATGTCTCTCTAGGATCATCCCCTCACAACTTTGTCCCCTCGCGCCCGCTATCACTAGGCCTCCGAGGCCTTAACGGACCCATCGAAGGGCCAGCAGCACTGCTAGGCCCAGGCGCGGATGTCGAAGTAAGCTGCGCGCGAGCTTCCCCGGTCGTAGTACCCGTGTTGGTACGGATGCCACCCGTCCTGGCTCCATTATGAAGTCTAGGATTCATAAGCCATTGGACTTGCATTCGCACACTATTAACGGCAGCATTGGTGTGTGCCATGTCTTCTTTGATACGAAGACATTCGTTCATGATTGTCATGCTTGCACGGGCGTCGAGGTCTGTTAGTGCGTGTGACATCTGGTTTACTTCCTCACGAAGGGACTCATGAAGGGAGAGGAGGTAGGTTGTTGCGTTTGAAGAGAAGACGTTGGGAGGGTCTGTTAAATCGTCTTCGGCCTGGGACTGGGTCCTGTCTGATTCTGTGACACTTCGCCTGCGATTGCTGCGGCCAGCGCGTGCAGATTCGAGGAGCGTGCTTCGGATATTGGACATTCCGTCTTCGAAGATCTCGTTTCTTTGTTGGAGATGGCGCATGGTTAGTTCGAGAGAATTTAACCGGGTGTTTTGGGCCTCGAAATATGGCCCTATTGAGACCAGTGGGCAGGTTTGTTCGTGAGCCGCGCTGTCTGCACGGCGCATCTTGACTGGACATCCGTATTTTGATGCTGCGCAGGGACTGACGACTTCGGGACAAGCATCGACATGTTTCTTCAGCTCGCGCTGGGGGAGAATTGTTCCGCAATCGACGCAAGAGGTTTCCAGACTAGGGCAGAGCTCTTTGTCGTGCTCTTCATAGTCTTTCTCCATAACATCTTCTTCGCACCGAGAGCATCGGAAATACCCGTGAAGACACCTTTCCTCTGATTGGAGATCTTTCCTTCGGATCTTCTTCTCGCACGAGTTGTCCGGACACGGCACTAGCCGGTACCCACAGTACTTATCCACGTGCGACTGGACATGGCCTCGCGGCAAGAGCTCCGCACATCCCTCCGCTTGTAACGGACATCGTACTTGGATCTCATCACACATATTGATCAACAGGCGGGGCACACTTGTCGAGACTCGGCTAGTGGGGGTTCGGCAAGAAGGACACCTGAACTCACCCGAGTCGGCCGAGCGGAAGGTGGTTATAGCAGATTGTAGACATTCGTGGCAGAAGACGTGGTCGCACTGTAAGCGCACTGGTTCAACGAAGGGACAGTGGCAAATCGGGCACATCAGGTGTGAATCGTAGCTGGAGACGAAATCTAGGGCACGTAGGTCGACTAGATGATCATCTCGGTCGCGAGTAGGTTCCGTGGCTAGGAATTCTTGTAAATCCATATTTCGTGGCGTGGGGGCCTTTGTCAAGGCCCATGGAGATATGCGACAGTGTTCAGCTTGCTTGTTTTGTAGAAAACGACCCTTGTCAAATGCGGAGTCAGCGTATGCATGCACGGATACAGAGCAATGCGGGAACTAAGTACCGAGGTCGATCACGAGGAAAACAGGGTCTTGAAGGGTATCGCAAGGTTCGAAAGGGGCAGGGCAAGTAGAAATGAGTTATCAACAGACGATTCCAAGGATATTCTTCATGCCAGGGGAAAATATGAAGGAGGGAAGAAACGCGGGGAGACAAAGGGCAAAAGGCGGAAGGCGGCAGAGCGCAGATCCGTCGACGTCGGGGATGTTGCCTTAGCCTCCCAGGTGTGGCCTACTCCTCGTTTCACCAACCACCAACCTCTCCGATCGCAGCGACTCAGTTCGACCCGGTCTTCCGCACTGACCATCCATATCTCCGCGGGACCATTCAAACCACGCCTCACGACCCTCAACGATACCCTACACATCCGTCTGACACCATCACCATGACGAATCCATCCCAACTCTTCCTCCTCGCCGACCACATCAAACTATCCCTCCTAGAACGCCAGCGCGCCGTATCTCTCGACCTAGAACCCAACGCGCAAGATGGCGAGATCTCCCGCTCCCTCGAATCCCTCCGCGAAGGCATCACCTCCGCAGAAGCCGAACAAACCAGACTGGCCGAATCGCACGACAGCGCAGGCGCCGCAGCCCTGAAAGACCAGCTCGCACCACTCCACGAATCACTCCGCGACCTATCATCCCAATTCTACGGCGACGCGGACTCGACGCAGGCGTCGAACCCAGCAGCCACGCCCGATCTTAAACAACCCGTTCCACAACACCCGTCTTCCAAGTCCGTCCGGTTCATGGACACTTCGGCCGCGGCCGCGGCCGTGCAAGACGAGATCGACATCGACGAACAAGATGACCGGAATCGTCAGAATCTCTTCCGTCCGTATCGCGATCAGCCCTCCCCTACGGTCGATCAGAGCGATATGTCAAATCAGCAAATCTATTTGCATCACGACCAAGTCATGCGCGACCAGGATGATCAGCTTGATGAGCTGGGCCGGTCGATCGGGCGTCAGCATGAGCTGAGTATTGAGATTGGCGATGAGCTTGATGGCCATGTTGCGTTGCTGGATGGGATGGATGGGGATGTAGATCGGCATCAGGGCCGGTTAACCGGTGCCAGGAAGCGGCTGGATCGCATTCGGCGCAAGGCGGGTGACAATTGGAGTATGATGACTATTATCGGGTTGATCATTATCCTGGTGATTCTGATTGTGATTCTGAAGTAACTTTTGTCGTCTATCGAGGAATTTTGATCGTCTGTCTAGACATCGTTTTGGTTCTTTCCGATATCTTATTAAATGCTTCTCTCATTACAACGGTAAGACAGGACATCTCCGCCTCTTGGATTTGATAGCGCAGGCGCCGCGGCTTTGAAAGACTAGCTTGCACCTACTTCCACGGACAAATCTATGAACTCATTTCCCCATTTTAAACGGCGGTCTCGTGGGCACTTTTTAAGGTTTCTGCTTTCCTTGTACTGGCGTTGAAGAGAGTCCCTTGTTTGAGACGGTGTTTTTATTTTTGAATATATTTATCAAACACAATCCTCTGAATCAGAACATTGAATAATTGTGAGTCAGTCTCATTCAGGTATCGCTTGAATTAGAATATCCCACCACACCATACTCCATTCATTTTGTAGATCCCAGATCCACACGCATCATCCAGGATAACATCAAATACGAATTACTTCTTCTGGTTAAGCTTTTGACTCGACTTCTTCTGCAGTTCCTCGAAGTTCTTATCAGAAGTGCCAGCTTCGTCTCGGTCTGCCTTGACCTGTAGGGATAATGTTAGTTCCGATCGCGCATCTAAATACGGGAGGAGTTCATACAAATGCTTCGCTGTTACTAGCCAGATCGGAGTTCCACTCGGCCTTTCCTTCCTTCGAGCCCTTCAGTTGGCGCTCTTTTTCGGATTCGTAGATATTGGGCAGGTCATCATCGCGGTCTGTATGTTTGGTTAGTTTCATTAGTTTCGCTCGTGATATGGACATGTGTAGGATGTTCGGGGGTGGCTGACCTTTGTCGCTTTCTTTCAAGCCGCGTTGTGCCGCGGAGGTGCTGAATGCGGGTGTGGAGGGGATGATGTAGCTGGTTTGCATGGCTCGGCGGGAACCGGCACGGATGGATGTGAGGAAAGACATGATGGGTAAGTGTTGGATTACGGGATCGGAGATGGAAGATTTCGGATTTCGAGTCTAGCCATGGGATTAGTACTGGTATTTTCGTGGTGATTATATCTGGACCGGGTAGTGGTAGGACAAGAACACATCATAGTGTAAGCTCTCCCCCGCGGAGAAAGCTTCCGCGACCCCATTCACCTGTCCAGTCCAGAGACAATGCAGTCAAACATACCAAGTCAGTCGTAGTTGTGAAGAAGAAGCTAGCTCGAGGTGGTCTCAGGTTAGGTAGATGGGTGATGAGTACAAAGAGAAAAAGGATCACGGGCAACGCCAATTTAAACAGCTCGCTTGCATCCTCTTAAATGGGCCAGAATCCCATCCAACCTTGGAATTGCCTTGATCTTATTCGTGGAGTGGCTGAGCTGATTTGAACACCTGTGACGTCAGCGATTCTTAACGTTCGCTCCTCGGGTTGGCGGATGTCGATCGAGACCTCGGGTAAGTGTGGTACTCGTATCCCAGCTTGGTAGGAATGGTACATGATGGGTAGAGCAGCAGACTGATAAGTAATCGATATTTTCTGTGTTATACATGTGCATATTCAATGTACGCTGTGCAATCGACACTGTCAGCGCCCGGCGCGGAGCATTCTCTCCTTCGGCCAGTTATGCTCGTGTGTAATGACATCATGAGATAGGCATGGAGTGACGCAGGGGTACGGGGTTAGGTATCCAGTATCCATCACGGTATGGAAACTGCCGGGGATAAAAAGTCTATACAATCGGCACTTTAAGACTGGTAGACACTAGAATGAAGGAGTCACATCGACGGCAATATCACACAGCCGCAGAACAAGCTATTCGATATGAACAAAAGAGATATGCGATTTGTAATGACAGTGTGCAAGTAGTAGCCAGCATCATACAGGCATATCTAAGACTGACTTCGGGCGCTGCCCTCTAGAGGAGATGAAACCGAAGCTATCAACGCAAGAAAGAGGAAAGAGTAATCAAAGAAACGTAAAGCCATTTTCAACATACGGTCTAGGACTCGCCCAAAAACCCGCGAGAGACCCCCAGGATATCGATTTCAAACAGAAAACAACTCCGCAGCCCATGGTTTCGCTCGTAACCAAACCTAACCAGCCACAGCCCGTGACAAGGAAGCAATGAGTATCGCGTGTCACCCATCCTCGAACCGATGTACAGGAAATAAAAGAACCATAACCAGAAGAAGATAAACAATAAACAAGAGAGAAGGGTGGTGCACGCATGACAGAAAAACAAAAACAAACCCAGAATATTGCAACAGTGCCCAAGCAATGCAGACGTGTATCGTTTCCGCCTCTAGATCCTTGAAAATGTGATATCCATCCCGCCCAGATAATATAACCCCAGGAACCAAAAAGTGAGAAGATCGAAAATAAATAATCACAGCGTAGGTGAGTTGGGCCCAAGGGAGGCCAAGCCAAGCCCCCATATTTCCCTTCAAAAACAAGAAAATCAACTCCGAGTCCCCATGGGAACATGCACGTCAAGTAACAGGTCACCCGCATCAATACATCATCGGCGGCCCCAACCGAAAGAAACAAATGGCCAAGAAAGAATCGTCCCTCCCCGAGAGACACAGGTATCGTTGGAAAGAATAATGCAAAGGAATCAAATCGCGCCGTCGCTCGCAACAAGCTGGAAGCATCGTAATGAATCTAGATGTATGGAGAAATTGGTCGTAAAAACTGGAAAAAATCGGCGAAGAGTGTGAATATGTACAGATGCCGGATTTTTGTCGAAATTTTCGGATTTTTTGACAGATTTTTGGGATTCGCCGTTTCGTGATTTTTTTTTTCCAATGTGGATGGTGATCGTTGCCGGAAAAAAAAATGCAAAGCCGTATCAGACAAGAATGCAAAAGAATTAAGACCTGCGATTCAAGGGACCTCCGATGATGCAGAAAAGACTCTGGTGACGTGCAAGAACATGCCGCCGCTGGGGCGGAGAAGGGCGGCTAGCGCCCCTTGGTGAACCCGAAAGGTTCTCACCATCGACGCTGAGCAGTCTGCATCATCGCCGGCGAGATCGACGAAGGCGGGCTGGTCATGGTCATCCCAGTGTTGGGGTTGACGATGGGGATAACTTTCCGAGTCCGGTTGGCCTGAGGTTGTTGCTGGTATTGGAGGTGATTAGGGTTGGTGGCAACACCGTGGACGTAAGAGTTGGCCTGGGCGGGAGAAAGGGAGATAGACGGGGTGACCTGCTGGACGGGCTGAATTTGGTGCTGTAACGGGGAGGTATCGGGCGACCCGCTCGAGAGCGAGGATCGGTCGGACGAGGCGGAGTGGATCGAGTGCAGCTGCGGGTTTGTTAACAAAGACGTTTCCGGGGGTGACTCCTGATTTTGCCTCCGATGCTCCAGGGGGCCGGATGATGGAAGAAAGGAGCGCACAGGGGAGAGCGAGCGAAGCCGCCGATCACAACATACATCCTCATCGGTCAGGAGGTTGGGACAAAACTCCAGGTCATCATCGAGGTCGAAAGAGCGACCGGCCTCGAACCGTGCCCGGAAAGCCGTGACCGCGGGGGCTTCGGCAAGTTCGCGCATGCTCTTGACTCCTCGGAATTGGCGCTGAGCGTTATGCTGAGCCATCTTGGGACCGCGGCGAGTACGGCCGTGATGGTTATTTGAAGGCATGCCGTGGTGAGGGTGTTGTTGTTGTTGGTGGTGGTGAGTGTACATAAAGGCGGACATGATGGCGGGTGTGAAAAGAGAACCAGCCCAAGAGATTAGAGAAAAGAAATAATGGACGTTGGATGTGAACAAATTGAAGATGGGAATAGAGAAGGTTGTGGGAAGGAAAGAAGAGGGAAAAAGAGGGGTGTTTTGGGCCTGGGATGGTGTGGTATTGTCAGGTATTGTCACACTAGCCCCTACAGTCTTCAGAATCTGAGGAATGGCGACCCATGGCGACTGGGCATGGGGGAAGGCCAGCGTTACGGTATTGTCAGACTCCTGCAGAGGACGGTGGGCGCTAGCGAGGTCACGCAGCGGCGCTGGTGGCGAGGGCGGAGCCCATTTGGCAATAGTGAACGAATGGTAGGCCCAGCAAGGGGACCCACTCCGAATGCCGGCGCCAGTTCCGATCAATTGACTGGCTACCGTGACGTCGTCGACCAATGGACCCTAGCCGTTTCGGGTTAAGGAGTGACGAGATCTACCATCGCCCTCGTTGTACGGCCTTTGTATTGTGGCCTGATTACCCAGGTCTGCATTCAACTGTTTCCCCTAGGGCAGGGCTGTGGTCTGTACAGAAGTAGGGTACAATCCGCATTGTTACGCTCCACCTTCTATATCCATTCGTTCCAACACCTACAGTACATAGCCACACCTCACTACCACTCCCGGAATAGGAACTTTCCACGCCTTCAGCTCAGTGGTTGCGGTTTGGGGTAACGATAGACTAACGCCAAAGCCAACCCCCCCCCCCCCCCCCCAAGAAGCACGGTGCAGGATGCAGTGCACAGGGCTAACAGGAACATTCGTCGGCTGTGGCTGCTCCGATCTGCGATCTCCTTTCCCCCAAAATTCCCCAGTCCTTCCACCGGGATTGGCACCTCAGATCGGTCCTGGTAGGCCCATCATTACGCGATGCGGAACACTTTGCAGTGACTCATGCTACACTAGTCCCAACTACAGGTGGCGACTGCCCATACGCTTCCTGTCCAGAAGTACTCTGTACCTACAGCCAGTACTTTCTGGTACCTGATAGGGACGCCCGGACCTGGAATGCCGGAACTTGCCTGTACTTCATACTCCCGTCCGTATTCGTGTCCTCGGCGCTTTGTTGCCTTCACCGCTCCTTTAGAGCGAACTGGGCCCGAAACCTAAGTTTACGATTTATGACCCCTCCGAGTCTGTAGTCTGTAGTCTGTCGTCTGTCGTCTTTGGTCTTTGGTCTGTAATGGAGTCTGTGAGTCGGTGCTACCTGGGCCTCGAGCAGCTGCCTCGAAGCTTGAATGCAGTTGACAGGCCGTCCATGGCCGCTTGCATGACCATGCGCACCTCCAGATCTGACGATCTGACAGCCCCCAGCGAGGGGGGTTGCTTTTGCCCCAGACTCCACGCAAGGGAGACTGGTCACCACGATTTGGTAGCCCCAGTCTGGTTGGAAACCTGCCGTGTTTTGTTTGGAGAATCTGACCTCGTGGTTTCAGAGTCAGCCCGGTTTTGAATGCTTGATGTGTACATGCTCCGTGCTCCGGTGCTTTTCTCTCCCTTGCAATATGCATTTCTCTACTATGTATGCGTGGCTTGAGACGAGTTGGCCCGAGCTCCTTGGACTGGACTGCCGATCTTCGGAGGCGGCGATGCCGTTGCGCTGCGGCTTACACTGCCACAAGTCCCAGATATGAATACCGTGCAGTATAGGGAGGTTTGGAATCTATCTATAGGCTCAAAACACGATCATTGAATTTGTGTCGAGCTACCAGACGTTTTCATGTACAAATTTGCTTTCATGATTCCTGTTGACCCAGATATACTCAGGAGGTATGGAGGATCGGGTCTCAACTTATAGAACCTATCCCTCAAAGTCTCCCCTTGATTCACCATCCATGATAATTCCCATTTGGATGCATACATAGATATAAACTTTTGTCAAAGCACAGTGTAGAAACGCTGGTAAAAAAGGAATAAAGAACCTCAAAAGAGGCCAAATGCATCAAGCCCAGCACCCGAACTCCAGCCCTCCAAAACGCAAACGCCTTGCATCAAAAAATAACCTCAAGGTAAGAAGCATGCATGCGCAAAACATCACTTGTCCAAGTTCTTGCTCTTAACCATGCGCCCAATCAACTCCTTGCAGTGCTTCTCACTATACTGTTCCCAAACCTCATACAACGAAAGCAGCTCCTGCGTACACTCAATAACAGCCTTGATATCAACCTCACTCTCCGCTAGCCACGCAATCAGCTTCTGGATCTTCGGAGGCCCAGAGCCGGGCTTATCCGTCAGTGCTGCGAGCATGTTCATGCCTTGGCCTTCGCGCATGGTACTCGCTAGCGCGGACTGCGCGGAGCCGAGATATGCTCCGGGTGGAGAAGGCTTGAATACCACTGCGACAATAATTGCCATGATGGCGATTACGTGCGGTGGGTGGAGGAGGGGGAGGTCGGTCAGGTAGTGGTCATTTATTACAGACCAGGCGAGGGCAACCTCGTCCGAGGAGAGAGCGAGCTCGGTTTGGAGCTCGGAGAGCGTGCGGTAGGGGTGATGCACAATCAATTGGGAGTGCATTTCAGAGATTAGGGCAAATTCGCATTCGCCGACTTTGGCGACGTCGGGTGTGATGAATTCTGGGGGGTGGTAAGTTGGAGATGTTCTTGAGGGGAGATATCAGATGGATTCGTACCGGGCCAGAGGCCGCGTGCTTCGCCCACCACGAAACGAATGTGTTGGGGGCATTCTTCCATTTTGCAGGCCAGGTAAAAGGCTGTGGTGAGGACTAGATAGGGATTTGTTTGGCGGATCTCGTTCTTGGTATAGAAGCGCTTGAGATATACTTGCGCCGTGGCAATGGCCTGTTGGCGGGTGGTCATGCGCTTGCCCAGTTTGATGAGTTCTGGGAGGGTGTTTAGTAAAAGAGAATCTCTTTGTAAGGGGGATTTCTTACGCTGATTGAAATATATATTCAACAGTCGCTGATCTGGCAGCGGGAACTGTGAATGGGTGACCTTATCTTTTTCCCGGAGGCGCTCCCGAACATCGGCCAGTGACTCTCGGGAAAACAGCCAGTGCCGACGCTGCGTCGACGCCCAGTAATTGGCTGCCATGAAGAGACAGTTTATATTTGTCTTCGTAGCTGGTCGTAAACCAGATATGCCTGGGGCGTTGGACGTTGATAACCCAAACTGGTCTAGTAGGGCAGAAGCCCTGGTCCCGTGCCGGGCGGTGATGGCGTCAAGCGTTTGAAGCAATGATCGGACGCCGATTAATCATTTCCTCCCCACCCCATATGCGCCGGCTCGAGCTTTCACCCCGAACGACTACCTACGAACTCCCCAAGGGATCTCTCGTGTGTCTAGCGAGCCAGAATACACGCCTCCCTTGAATGATGCCGGGTTCTCGATAACAATCTTCCCTCCGATCCCGATCATGGCGCCCGAGTCGAACGATGAGCGTGATGAAAGAGTCGCGCGGCTCTGGGAAACCTTGGACACGCGAAAGGAGGGCCACGTCGATCTGTCCGGCCTGAAAAAGGGCCTGAAGAAGATCGATCACCGTGAGTCTGACCCGGTCCCGTGCCGAATGCTCCCGACTGACGCGGTCGCAGCTTTGAAGAATGCGGATGACTTGCTGCGCAGCATCTTAGTCGAGGTCGATACCAATCACGATGGCCAGATAGACTATTCCGGTAAGATCAGGAGCTGTTTTGGTCCTGGTGAACCTCTAGATTACCCCCCTCCCTTCTGACAGCGTCCTCCAGAGTTCCGAACGTTTATCAACCAAACCGAGTCCGGGCTCTGGCAAATGTTCCAGAGCATCGATCGAAACCATAACGGAGAAATCGACAAGGCTGAACTAAGGACCGCGTTTTCTCAGTCTGGAGTCACCGTGTCGAATGCGAGGCTAGACGAGTTTTTCGCCGAGGTCGATAAAAACAATGACGGAGTAATCACCTACGCGGAATGGAGGTACGAGTCACACTGGTCTAGGTCAAGTGAAACCAGGTCAAGGAAACCGAAACTGACATGATGCAAATCTCTAGGGACTTTCTACTCTTCGTGCCTCTTCGATCACCGTCGGACCTTCACGCAGTTCTCTCGTATTATACGGCCACGGGCAACTTAAACCCGGAAGGAGATGTCAACATCAATGACCTGCAGGGTTTAGGTACAGACCCCAATTTCCTTAATCGTCTTCCCTTGGCCGTTTCGGCCATCTTGTACAATATCTTTTCCCTTCACTTCATTTCTTTACTTCTTCCTTCCGCACACGCCCAGGCCAACGCAACCTCTCCCTTGACCACTACTTTCGGCGAAGACATTGCACCGTTAGAAAGTGATCTTGAATTGGAAATTTTGGCCATCCCCAAGAGCGTCGCGATGTGGATGTCCATCCGCAACTATGAACGGAAGTTGACCGAGAACACCCCCAAACTAGGTTACTTCATTGCGGGCGGCACTGCGGGCGTCATTTCACGAACGGCTACCGCCCCTCTCGATCGTCTCAAGGTTTATCTCATCGCGCAGACGGGCGTCCAGAATGCCGCCATCACTGCGGCGAAAGAAGGAGCCCCCCTGGCAGCAACAGCAAACGCGTCCAAATCACTGGTCATTGCCTTTAAAGAACTCTGGCGGGCTGGTGGACTTCGGAGTTTGTTTGCAGGCGAGTCAACTACCCTCTCCAGCTACCTTGGAGACAAGAATCTAACAACTTCATAGGCAATGGATTGAATGTCGTCAAGGTCATGCCCGAATCTGCGATCAAGTTCGGTGCCTACGAATCAGCGAAGCAGTTCTTCGCACGAATGGAGGGGCATAATGATCCCAAGCGACTTTTGCCGACTTCGCAGTTCCTTTCTGGTGGTATTGGTGGAATGGTCGCGCAGTGCTTCGTCTACCCTCTCGACACGCTCAAATTGTGAGTAGACTATTCAAGTAGTCCACCAAACTACATCACTAATATCATTCAATAGCCGTATGCAGTGTTCGACCGTCGGAGGTGGTCTCAGAGGCAACAAGCTGATTGCTGCAACTGCAGCCAAAGTGTGGAACCAGAACGGGCTGCTCGGCTTCTTCCGTGGTCTCCCACTCGGCCTGGTGGGCATGTTTCCCTATGCAGCAATCGATTTATCAACATTTGAATATCTCAAACGCGCCCTCCTCGCTCGCCAGGCTCGTCTGAGCCATTGTCACGAAGACGACATCAACCTCGGCAACTTCTTGACCGGAGCAATTGGAGCCCTTAGTGGAGGGCTTAGTGCTTCGGTCGTCTACCCTCTCAACGTCCTCCGCACCCGCCTCCAAGCACAGGGTACCGTCCTCCACCCTGCTACCTACAACAGCATTGGAGACGTCCTTCGAAGAACCCTCGCTTCAGAGGGTCCCCGTGGCCTTTACAAAGGCCTGACTCCAAACCTTCTCAAGGTTGCTCCGGCTGTCTCCATCAGCTACGTGGTCTACGAGAACACGAAACGCATGCTGGGGCTGAAGTGATCTCGATCTCTGTACCACATCACCTTATTTCATCCCAACCATGTAATACAGCCAGACCTTTTCAACGGATACCCAAAAATGGTCATCATCCAGCATCCATTTCATACGATCAGTGTGCATGGTTTATCTCATTGCTTTGCTTTCATCTCGACCTCACTTTCGAGGTCATTCCCTTCTTGCATTTACCCTCTGTCCCTCTCAAACACTTCTCATTTGTCCTTTCATTGAAGCGACCATCTTCAAGAAGTCCTTGCTAGAGACAGGGGTAACCCAAACCATTGCATGGCAAGGAGTCAAAGCATGATGGTTTTCATGCAGGGTTTTTTTTGCTTTCTTGTGAATATTGACTACATTTCCGTTGGATATCCATCTCAAACCGCTAGAAAGCTAGAGAAGAACTATAATATCCAATTCAATTTATTGCTTTGATTAGAACTCTCCATTTCCATGAAAACCATAGCTCGAGACTAGACTATTCAACTCAGACCCATCATCCTTGAGCTTAAGACTTAGTAGCCTGAACAGCCCTAACCTCCTCATCCTTCGGCAGAATATCCGGCACAGGCCCGAGCGGCGTAATGCCGAACACATTGATCTGCTTATGACTCTTCGTATAATGCTTCTTAATATGCTCAAAGTCCGTCGTCTCCCCGAACGCAGGATGATCCCAATAAAGCCCCTTCACCCACTTATGAATAGCCGGGAACCCAGATCGGATATCCTTCAGGTTACACTTAAAGTGCTGCACATAGACAGGATCGAAGCGAATGATCGTCGTAAAGAGTCGGATATCCGCCTCGGTGACACTGTCACCGAAGAAGTAAGGCGAGTCCCGCTTAGATAGGTGGGTTTCGATTCTGTCAAGGGAGGCGAAGAGCGTGGTTACGGCTTTTTCGTAGGCTTCTTGGGTTGTTGCGAAGCCCGATTTGTAAACGCCGTTGTTTACGTCATTGTAGATCCATTCGTTGGAGGTGTCGATCTGGGAGCGCAGGTCTTGCGGGTAGAGGTCGATGGACTTGAATCCCTGGGGGAGGAGGTTGTCGAACTCGTAGTAGAGCATGCGGATGATTTCGGCGCTCTCGTTGCTGACGATTAGGTTGGTCTTTTTGTCGAAGAGCACTGGGACTGTGAAGCGGCCTGTGTAGTCTGGGTCGTTGGAGAAGTAGATGTCGCGCAGGTGGGTGAAGTCTGGGTGCAGAGGGTCCGGGATGGTGTTTTCTCCTGGGAGTTTCTCGTCGGCGGTGGCGAAGCGCCATCCTGGATGGAGTTAATATGATGCTATTCAATTGTGGATCGGGGGGGTCAGTGTACCCTTCTCAGCGAGATGCCAGTGCACCGAGGAAAAGGAGATGATGTCCTCCAGACCCTTTAGCTTGCGGGTTATCAGCGTACGATGAGCTATTGAAGATTAGAAGATGCTTCCGGATCCGAGTTTACGAGAATTTGACTCACCCCATGGACAGGCATAGGAGACATAGAGATGGTAGCGGCCCTTCTCCGGAGGAAACTGCGCGCCAGGCTCGCGGGAGATGAAATTGCGGAACACAGACTGCTGCCGCTTGTACTCGCCCGACTTATCATTGGGGTCAACCCAGTTGGTGATCTTGTCCTTGTTTCCAGTCTGCAAATCCATTAGAATTAGATCAATTGGGTGGTGAGGGGTAGATTGCCCACCGCCATGGTTCGTGGTGATGCGGAAAAGCACGGTTGGTAGATTGAGGATCCTGCACGAAGAGGTAGACGCGATTGATGAAGTAACGCTGATGAGCGGAGGAGGGAACGGAACATTAGCAGATGGATATTCTTATAGCTTACGCCGAGATATGTGGTTCTAAACAAATGGAACACGCGGCGATGCGGGGATGACGTGCAATGACGAGTGGCTTACTCATCTGGAGCTGCCCCGCTTCGGTCAGCTTTGACAAAGCATACCTAAGGATTTTCTAAAGATTTTCTAAACTTCTTGCCTTAGAAAGGTGGAGAAGGTAGAAAGCTACCCGGAGCCGAATATTAGTTTACTCAAGAATGTTCTCATGCTCATGTAAAGCTAGAATAGCAATTGGATTGGAGATTGAAATCTAGACTGCTTCGTTGATGATAATCGTAAATCTACGCCACAAGGCACTGGGCTTTTCGAGGTCTGGAATGCTCTCTATTTCGAAAGCTTGACCATCACGTACGGCACCTCTACATCTTCCTCGGTCTGGTCCTCGGCGGTGACCTCGAAAATGATGTTCTTCTGGTGATCAGGGATCGGCTTCTTGCTGACGTGCTCGACGAGCTTGCTCATTCTGTGGATTTTGTTAGCATCGTCATGTATAGATAGATTCATTGGAAACTCACGTCAGAGGAAGGCGGTCCTTGACCTTGCTGGGAGGATAGAAACTGGCCCACAGCAAGCTCACACCAGAGCTAATCATGGTCAGCTCCAGGCCCTTGTCGGCAAAGTCTTGGATGAATTCTTGAAGAGTAATGTCCGGTAACTCGAAGCGGTCCCACAGCTGGTCAATAGTGACCTCGCCTGACTTGCCCTGATACTTGCCCTTGGGGCTAGCAATAGGCTCACTGAAGCCAAAGAATGGAAGCGCAAGGTTGATGAATCCGTTCTTGTATTGCTCAATGTCGTCCTTGCCGTCGACAACCTTGAACAGCTCCAAAGCTACCAGACCGGTGACCAGGGCAGTGGCGGTGGCGATGGCGGGGATAATCTTTCCAGCAATGAACTTGGTCTTGTGACGATCCGCCTGAGGAATATCGTAGTTATCGGCACGGAGGTTGCTGGCCGCAGTGATAAAGTCGATGTGGTGATTGGTATCGTCATCCTTCTCAAACTCGACGGGCTGAAGACGGAAGCCGGCAAGGGACTTAGGCGAGGGCAGTCTCTCCACCAGCTTCTGAATTTCATCGTTGTCATTAGAGCCTCCAGCAGGCTGGGCGTTGGGGTCAGGGTCGTTTTCATTAGCCTGAATCTTAACATTGGAGCTCGGTCTGAATTCGGGAATGATCATATCATCAACGACCTTGCTGTAGTAGCTCTTGTCCGCACCGGGGTTCTTAATGCCGTAATTGAAAGCGTGTAGGTTGGCGCCGGCAATCACGAAACCGATATGAGCAGGGTTCGAGCTATCAAACTTCAGAGGGGTCGGGGCACGCTTGGGGCCGGACCAGAATGGCTGGCCAGTAGAGGTCTTGGAGTCCTTAGGGAAGTTGTACAGAAGCTGTTGGATCGCGTTGTTATACTGGGACTCAAATTGCTGACGAGCCCAGACAATGCAATCATCGAAAGTCAAGGGCTTGTCAGTCACCAAGAAGTCATGGAGATGCTCTAAGGTCTGCTTTTCGTTGCCCGCCTGCTTGAGGGTCTGATCGATGTAGTCGGCCTGCGAGAGATACCTGTTGACAGCCTCAGGCGGACCAACAAAGTAGGTCTGGAAGAGGTCACGAGCCCAGGCAATGGTGTGCTCAATTCTGTTAGGGAAGCTCTTCAGGGTGCACATAGGGAAAGACTTCTCCGGAGGGTCCTGAGAGCTGGAGTAGGACTCGGTAATGAAGGGGAGGACGACCTGGGTGTTACCCTTGGTTCCAAGAGTACCACTCTCCAGGAGGGGCTTGCGGAAGAAGACGCAGCGACGGTCCACGTAGGTACGGGCATCAACGTTATCCAGAGCATTTGTCACTCCGTCAAGTCCGTTCCAGAACTCCTCGTTGAAGATGTGCTCGGTGTCATTTCCGACACGATCACGCAGAGTCACAATGTGATCGTTGAGCTCGGGGTTCATGGCCTTGACCGCAGCAGAAGCACATTCACTCTTGAGACGACCAACATCCTTGGTGCGGAAAAGGAACTGGCGGTTCAGATTGCTCTTCTCGATCTGGTCCATATCGGTGACATAAATCTTACCCCTGGGGCCAGTACCCAGACCCATCATGGCCCAGTTCTTCAGAGTTTCGCATCCAATGGCGCCAGCGCCGACGAGGAACTGTCTAACGTTGGAGAGCTTTTCCTGGTACTCCTTACCAAAGACCGCAATCTGGCCATCATAACGGCTTCCAATAGGCTTGCAGCTCTCTTCGGAACGAGTGGTCGAAGAAGGAAGGGACTCCAAGGAGTCAAAGTACATCCACTGCTTAACGGGGCTGAACTTTCCGGAAACGGCCTTCAGGATTTCCTGAGCAGCGATACCTCCGAAGAAAGCAGCCAGAGGGTTCAGATCACCACGAGCCTGGTAACTAAGCTCCTTGATAATCTTCTCGTCCAGCTCAACCTTCTCCTCTTCCGCCACAGCAAGCTCGGTGGCAATCTTCAAGACCTCCTGAGCGTCACTGTCATTGTGCGGACGAGGCATCTGGCGATCGTGAGTCTCTGCAAATTTGTGCAGAGCCTGAACACCAATGTGCAACTGCTGAGGGCGGTCGAACTTGGCAAAGTCTGAGATCAGGTGCTCTGGCTTCTTAATCTGCTTTGACAAGGGCTGGAAGTCAATGAACTTGGGCATCTTCACCTGTGTGAAGAGGCCACCACCCTCATAGGAGCCAAGGCCGGATACATCACCGATGGAGAATGTGTAGGGTCCGTTGACGGTAATCTTGCGGGGATCACTAGCATTCAGGCCTTCCATGCCCTTGACTTCGGTGAAAGTCACATAGTCTCCATCTTCCAGGCCATGGCGGGTCTCATCCAGCGCAGACACTAGGCCGTCCTCAGAAATATCGGCGACAATCCCACCGACGGCTTCTTCTCCGGAGCTATCACCGACTGTAAAGTTTTTGCCAAAGTCGTTGAACTGAGAGAGTGTTAGTTCTCTGTATAGTAATTTCGAGCTTCCTTAGCAGCTTACTAGGTAACCGAAGAGACCAAAAGTATCTGTAATAGTCACATAAATTCCGTTCTGATGGCAGAAGTCCGCAATCACCAATTGCTCCTTCAAAGGAGTCTGGGTGAGGACGATGGCCTGGTAGCGCTTTAGCTGCTCCAGATCAGCCACAAGGCTTCCGCCCTCGTGGATTGTAACCGGAACGTAGGAGTTGAGTTCAGCGACCCGAGGGGCGGTAACATCGGCGCGAGGCTTGCCGACATCTTGAGGCGAGAGGAAAAATTGTGAGGAAAGATCGGAGATAGCAACAGGAGCGGGGTCATAGAGGGTGAGGGATTTAACACCGGCGAGGGCAATGTTCTTGGCTGCGAAGGATTGTTAAACGGCCGTAAGGTATCCAAATAAAGGGTCATACTTACCAATTTCCACACCAAGACCCTTCAAGCCCACCACGAGAACGTTCGAAGAGCCCATCCGCTTCATGGCCTCGTGGCCGAGCACATACCTAGACGTCATTAGTCCCCGCTCGTTATCAACATCACAATATTAACAAGGTGACCTCACAGTTGTCTGCTATACAGGGACTCGTCGATCTCGCCATGCTTGATCGCCTCCACAGTTGCCTGTGGGTTGTCGACTTGCATCGTGCCGTCCTGGGCGGATTGTGTTAGTTACAATGCGGTATCTCCAAGTCTCAGACATACGGTCATAATCTTCTTCTGGGGTCGAGCTGCGATGTCGTCTTCAGACGCTCTGCGCTTTTCCGGCTTAGCCGCTTCTCGAACAGTAAGATCGGAAGGAATGATGATAGGAGGATGAAAGTCTTGCCCAACGAGCAAGACTTTCGACAGTGCTGGTTTAGAAGAGGTTGCAACGCCCAGCGTACCAGGTATCAAACTCGAGAAGCAATACGATCAGGAGAATCCGACCACGACACAGAGAGGATGTTAAAGCTGTACAACAAGGAGGTGTAAAGGTGTAAGGAAAAGAGGCAAGGGAGAAGAACAGTCGAGAAGCGGGATCGTCGACGTAAGAGGGACAAGCTGTCGATGACTAATCTCGGCGCGTCACCCCCGCGATTGAAGCTCCGATTAAATGTTTGTTGCGCTCCGAGCTATCAAAGAGATCGGGGAGCATGTCCCTTGAGCTTCAAGGTCATCGTTACTCTTCTTAACTCTTACCTTAGCACTCAACTTCCGAACCCGACAGCTCCTCACATGTGTCGTTTCGAGCTTCTTGGACGCGGCTTGTTATATTGGCAGCGGACCAACCCCGAAAAGGATAACAGTCGCCTCTCCAGGTAAGTGCATTTCAAATACAATATGGCGTCATCATACATTCTAGCTAACGCACAGCGTAGGGAGAACCAGTCAGGATGCTTCACGAAATCCTCCTCTCCCTCTCCGGTCAGCCGTCTCCCCTCTTCAGTCCACAAGGGAAAGACGCTCTCGCGCAAGATGACCTCGCCCTTCTCTCTCCTCCGGAAAAAGCACTCCTCGGATCAGTCGCCCATCTAAGCCAACTTCACGCAAAATTACGATCCCATACCTCCCAGGTATCTTCTGGCCATGATTCCGTCATTTGCCGCTCTGTCTCCACGACAATCGCTACAGCGCACCTGGGTGAATTTCAGAAGAAGATTCTTGAGGTGGAAAAGTCCATTCTAGCCGAAGACAGCGGATATGTTGGTGGCTACGGTATTGTCCCGTTATCAACACTTGTTGGGGAATTCACTCCTTGGACGCGGCGCATGGAGTGGCTATGGAGGATCGTCAAGTTCATTATGCCAGAGAAGTCAGCCACGGTACGCTCCTATGGGTGTTCTGGTGCAGGGCTGATGGACCATCTGCGGGCTGAAACTCAGACCGGGTACCTGGACATCAAGGAGATGGCGATACAATTAGTCACCGCAGCAGAGACGGCATGGATGAAACAGCTTTCAATGTGGCTGCTGTACGGAAACTTGCCCATGTATGGGAAAGAGGACTTCTTTATTCACCAGGACGATACAGAGGATGACGACAGCCAGTTCAGCATACGGCCCGATCTACGGCCGAAATTCGTATCCGTACAAACAGCAGGGTCCATTCTTTTCATCGGCAAATCCCTGAACCATATCCGTGCAAAGAGGAAACCGTCCTCGGGGATCTCAACAGCGCCGATGACACTATATCAGGAGCACATTGAACAATTAGCAGGCTTGAAATCGCCCATCTCAGCCTCGAAACTCTCTACAGTGGTGGACTGGGTTCGACTTTCGCTGTCTCAATCCACATTGTCTAAGCTGCTTCCACTTCCCAAGATCCTTGAGATGCTCGAACTACTCCACAATTTCATGCTGCTGGGACGGGGTGAATTTGCCGTGGCGCTGGTCGCACACGCAGATTCTCGTATGGAAGAAAGCCGACGAAGAGGTGCTCGCGGACAGGCGCCTGGGGCTCTTGAGAGTTACCTCGTCAAGGAAGGAGATGTGATGACTGCATTGGCCCAGGCATGGGCCGAGCTTTTCTCATTACAGAAGGAGGAAGACCCAGCCGACGAAGAGCTCGAAATGGCTCGGGAGCTCCTTCGATTGTCGATCAGTGATCGAAAGGGTGGCCGTTCAGCAACCCCATCGCAAGGAGCAGGTGTGGTGCTCGGAATTTCCACGGTCTCGTTTGAGGATCTATTATTTCCGACACCTACAAGCTTGACAGTTCAAGTTCGTGCTCCACTTGACCTGTTCCTCTCCAGTTCGGACATTGCCATTTACTCCAAGATCCATTCATACTTACTAGGAATCCGACGAGCTCAGATCCGACTTGGAGATCTATGGAAGCGAACTTCACTGAGGAGAAACCATCCTTCGCCATGGGGACCACCACGGAGTAACAGTGCGTTCGGCCAAAATAAACTCAACGAGAGCCGGGCGAGGGACAATGCTCGGATCCGCCACATGCGACCCGTCTGGGCAACTGGCAGTGCTTGCCTCTTTGTCCTCTCGGAGATTGGCACGTTCTTCCAAGGTGAAGTCGTTAATGAATCCTGGCAGCATCTACGTGAGTGGATCCAAGGGAGCCCCGAATCCACATCGATCTCTGGATCTCGGCCAGGGACCGCGTCTTCAGCCAAGCCGTCAAGGAACTCCCGAGATGCCACGCCTGACCGAAGTTCGAGCCGGCCGTCCTCACAGTCAGGTCCGACGATGGTGCGACATGATCCCGAAGCTTTGACAGTAGCCCACCGTCGCCACCTGTCAAGTCTTGTGAAATCGTTGTTCCTGACGGAAGTGCCATTCACATCAGCACTCCGGGGGCTCCTGGCCTGTGTGGACCGGTTTGTTGCGCTCACCATTCGTCTTGAGACGATTCAACGTAATATGGATCTCGAGACGGACGAAGGCGTGGTAGATGCTCTAGTTGACTACGCGCAAGAAGAGCAAGAAGTTTGGCAAGAACTACGGGTCACGGGAGACAACGTGCAGAGTAGTATGAAGGATCTCGTCGCGAGTCTCCGAGAAATTGACGACAGCCGATGGGGAGGAGAAAGTGTCGGGACTGCCACAACGGGACAATCGGGGACCGGGCCGAGCACAGGCCCTAGCTTCCGCCACTACGTGCCGCGCCAACCAGCGGGCGTGGATCGACTACTCATGAAGCTGGACTTCGGCAGTCTGCGAGGCGCGGCGATCACGGGTTTGGCCTTAGAATAGGTTAGAGATGGCCATCCTTTCTGGTTACATGTGTTATGATTGCTATAGAACCTGAAACTGGCGGATCGGGCGTTTATCAGGGAAACAAAAGAATTGGAGCTGGGGAATTGACTTTGCTCTCCGCTGCAAGATAGTTATGCGGACAATGCACTATTGCTTAGTACAGACGTGGCCTTGCATCGTCATATGTTCAAGAGAGACGGCTTAATCTGCAAGCCCCCACGAGCTGTACCAGGAGACCTTTAAAGAGCACGCCATGCTTCTAGGCGTTCTAATTCGGCCTTGAATGGGCGCTTCTGAGCAGGGTTCAAGGATTGAGTCGTGGGATGAAAGATAGTGGGTCGCTATGGCATTTCCTAAACCGGAACTATGACGGAAGCTTATTCCTTTGGCGTCGGGTCTGGGGTTCATTAGATTTTGCTGGACATTGATCGATCTTTGCTCTCCAATTCTAGTTATGAGTCTAGCTTCTCATCAATGATCATCAATTCCAAATAAGCCAGCTCCAATCAGTCAATTGAAGCCCCAGGATGTTTCATCCGAGTGAATCACCGAGGCATGAATCTCACGATGGCGGTGTGCCAGGATACAATCAAGGAACTGCCCGAATAGGAAATCCCGGAGTACTGCAGGGTCGTTATCCGCCCCGATCCCCAGCAGACCCGGCCCCAAATAGAATGAAAAACGTCTGGAAATGCGGCGGCATTCCGGGTCATTTGACTACAGGTCTATTTCCTTCTTCCCGATCCAGCCCTGCATAGACTCGCGTCCTCCGAAGCCGAGACTCTGGATCGCAGATAGAGCTTACTATGTACACAGAGATCTGCCATATTCCGAGCATACCGTTGGTTCGGCTTCCCAGGGTGTTTGCATAGAGCAAGGGCATAGTTGCAGATCGTTCATACTTCGGACCCGCAGTGGGTCGTTCCATCGAGGCCTTCGAAGGCCTCCGTGTTCAGCTATTCCACGACCTTTCGGCCACTATGGAGAGTTGGTCTATGGGCCATCGGTGAGCTACAGTATCGATGCTTCGGGTCCTAGTTCCGCCTCTTGGCACGCTCCAATTCCCCAGGCTCTGGCAGCACAAGTGGGGCTCCTGTGGCAAGCTAATCCGTGGATGATCCCATCAATTTGTCTGGATCTTGGATGTGAAAGCTGTCTATCTGGTCATGCGGTGCCTATTGATTTTGGGGTTTTCATTATTTCCTTGATTTGTGGTTTCTATCTTGCTTTCGGCAAGCTGCTCAGGGAAACTTCCTTCCGGTTCTTCCTTGACATACCTTGACGTATAAGGCCTTGGCGCCAGACATCGTGAACTTTTCCTCCGGCCCCTGCTCTTCCTTTCTGTGCAAACTCTCCCCTACTTTCCTGAGGGACCCTTTTTCTTTTCTATAGCTTCTGTGATATCCTTTACCGATTAATACATACCGCCGCAATGTCTCTCAACCTGACTCGTTGCTTAACTCCTGCTCGCACTCGCTTCACCGGTGCTGTTATCAATGCTCCTCGTGTTCTCGCTTCTTCACCGATTCGCCTTTATTCAAGCACCAAGAACGTGTTCAATCCCCAGGACATCAACAAAGTCGCGCACAAGCCCGAGCACATCCAGCACAAGCTTCCATCAAAGAAAGAGCTACGCAATGCCCGGCGATTTGGCGAATTCGACATGGAAGGCCGGGTGTATGCCATCACCGGTGGTGGTCGTGGCCTCGGTCTCTCCATGGCTGAAGCCCTAATTGAAGCCGGCGCCAAGGTCTACTGTCTAGACCGGCTCGACACCCCCCACCCCGACTTCATGGCTGCTAAGGAAAAAGCCGAGAACGAATACGGCGGCATCCTCGAATATATCCGCATCGACGTCCGCAACAACGCCGAAGTAAACAACACAATGGCAGCGATCGCGGCCCAGCACCAGCGACTAGACGGCCTCGTCGCCGCAGCCGGCATCAACCACCTCCAAAGCGCCCTTGAGCACTCCGAGCAAGCCCTAGACGACGTAATGTCCATCAACTACAACGGTGTCTTCAACTCTGCCACCGCGGCCGCGCGTCAAATGTTCAACTACCAACAAAAAGGCTCCATCCTCCTCGTCGCATCCATGTCCGGCCTCATCGCCAACAAAGGCATGACTTCCCCAGTTTACAACAGCTCCAAAGCAGCCGTTATCCAACTCGCCCGCTCCCTCGCGATGGAATGGGGCCGCCACGGTATCCGCGTCAACTCCCTCTGCCCAGGCCACATCATCACCCCCATGGTCGACGAGGTCTTTCAACAGAACCCCGCTGCCCGCGCTACTTGGGAAGCTGAGAACATGCTTGGTCGTCTGGCTATTCCTGAGGAATTCCGCGGCCCGGCTCTCTTCTGCCTGTCTGATGCTAGCAGCTTCATGACTGGCAGCACTCTCCTCGTCGATGGCGGCCACACTGCTTGGTAAGAAGCTCACGAATTGGAACGATTTGATTGATTCATAAAGACTGGCAATGGCGTTCAGCGGGCACTTTGGACGGAGCGTTCGATTTTTGACTTTGAAAAACCGCGTCGCGATGAAAACACATACGTGCCGCTGCGGACTTTTTACATAGTCCCATTGGACGGGATGTATATATTGCGGTATACAATCCACCAACCGGAAACGTCCGCGCGGAATGCACGGAACCAAGAAATACCCAAGTTGGCATTGCGTTGATTTATTTTTATATTTTGGATGTCTTTTAATCAACATTGATAGACCTGCACCACAATCTTAGTTGCATTGCACCGAGGAATGACTTTCAACTTAGTCATTCTCCGCAAAAAAAAAAAAAAGCTCACGGTAGAGGGTATTACCACATGCAAGACAGCAAACATAACCAAACGCTAAATGCCCAACAAGATGACCTTCAAAAATGACGGAACCCCCCATCAAATGATATACACAAGTCTCTGATCACCAGTATGTCCCTCCAAATCATCCCTCCGCCCACCACCCATAAGCCCATCCCTCTCCCTCTCCTCCCCATCCACCGACCCAGCCTGGGCCCCATTCTTCCGCTGCAAAAGCACCCTCAACCCCACCGCCAAAACAGCCACAACTAGCATGAAAAACGAACAGACTGCCATGCCCCTCACATACCACGGTCCATCAGTCTGTGGATACAATCTTGTCCCGAGCAACGGCCCACACTGGCCAATAATATTTAAAATCGCAATACTAGCACCCTTCCCTTCCTTCTCGACTCTGTTGTCCATAGACCAGGTAATGATGATCGTGATAGCGGAAAAGAAACCCGCAACAGCGGGATAGACGCAGATATAACGGATGAATGTGTGTAGGGAGGGATGTAGATGGGTGTGGAAGTAGCCTGTTGCGGCAATGCAGAGGTAGGAGAGGGAAGAGATTAGGGCGTGGGTGATTAGGAAGGGGCTTCGGGTGCGCGTGCGGTCGGAGAAGTAGGCTGTTGTTAGGACTACAATGAAGGCGAATAGGTAGGGCGGGGCGGAGAGGGCTTGGGAATGGAGGGTTGAGAAGCCCATGCTGGGATGTGTTAGTGGTTGGGTTTTAAAAGGATATCTGGGGGTAGGCGTACTCTTTGATGATGGTTGGGAGAAAGACTGGCATTGAGCTGAATGCGACGTTGCAACTGAAAAACATGAACTGTGCATGGATTAGTTCTATTTCCCTGTCTCTGAGAGATACTCTTACAGCAGCCATGTATGCCTTGGGATCTGAAGCAGTCTTGGCGATCTCGCGCCAATTAAACGGCTTCTCCGGTGCATTCTGATATTCTGACTTGTTCTCCCCAAGTCGAAGTCTAGCCACGACTCTCTGTCGACGGGTAAGGAATCGCGCACGACCAGGAGAGTCGGGGATAACCACCCAAGCAAACACAGCAACAATCACGCTCGGGAAACCCTCCACCAGGAAGAGGGTACGCCATGGCGAGATTGGACCGTCATTGCTGCACTTGACAATGACCCATGCGAGACTACTCGCAAACGAAGTTGCCAACGGCGCCGCTGAAATAAACAGCCCATTCCGGAAAGCTAGCTCCTGCCGCCTGTAGAATAGCGACAGGTAAAAGGGAACACCAGGTCCAAACGCTGCCTCTGTGATTCCCAGCAAAGCGCGCAAAACGACTAGACCCTCGAACGAGGTAGCTAGACATTGGAAGGAAGCCACCAACCCCCAGCTGAATACACAGAGCGAGATGTAGATATGCGGCGGAACGAGTCGGTACATGAGCGTCATCCACTCAAAGAGGATATACGTAATGTAGAATGCAGTGAGCAGCCATTCATACTGCGAAGACGAGAGCTGAAGATCCTCCTCCAGTCCTGCAATCTTCGCATTTCCAATATCTGCAATCGGCGATTAGCGCGGGCCCCATAGCATGAGTCGAGCTGACTTACTCGACCGATCCAGGAAAGATAGGAGGTAAAGAAGAGCTAGAAATGGCACCAGTCTCCGATCGAAGCTCCGCACAACCTCCCTCTCCTCATTAAGTGTATACTTCGGCGCCGCCGTCCTTGCCTTCTTCCCCTCAAGCTCCTCAGCCGACTCATACCCATTCTCCTCATCGCCCTCCTCAACAGGTCCGCCGACCTCGACAGAGTCCCCAAAGTCAGTCTGCAGCTTCAGTTGTCCAGCAGGTGCTTTCCCAGGCTTGTACATCGGTGCATCGTCGTCGGAATTGGAAACGGGGGTGTATCGGGGATTCGAGGGGCTCGAGTCGGAAGAGGCGTTCCCCGCAGATGGGGGCAGGTGGAGACTAGCCATGCTGGGGATGGGGATTTTATGGACGCAGTGTGTTAGGTATAATCCAGATCCCACTCTCTGCTTCACAGATATCCAGATCCAGCACCACCTGATCACTGAAATTTGGCGTCAAGACCCAGGGATGTAAGGTAAGGTCTTGGGAGACGCTTAAGTAAACACGCACGTGGGGCACTAGGGTTAGCGCGATCGCAGGGCTGAGTTTATAGTGGTTTTCTTATTTTTGGGGGATTTGAGAAATGGGCTTGGATTTTAGATCAGTGATCGTTGCTACTATCTCTCCTCGCTATTTGGGTATGTTTGCTTGATCGGTCCAGATGGCTAGATCCAACGTACCGCCCCTGCATTACCGTGAACGTAGCGCAGGATTCCTTTCTGTAGTCGTCCTTCATTCACAGAGCTCGTATGTCTTGACGATTGGAACGGTGGGAAGAGTTGTCATCGGATTGGGAGCGGGAATCACGATCGGCGCGGTCATTACGACGAGTGTCTCCGGCGTCATCGAGGTTCACAGCGTATCCAGCAGGATCGGCACGGGAACGTGGACGAGACAAGGGTTGACTTCTGTAATCTTGACGGTGACGGTGACGGTCACCGTCCCAGATAGGACGGCCGCCGCCACGGCCGCGGTCATATCCTCGGTCATTCCAGTCGTAGTCGCGATCAGAACGTCGGTTCTCACGGTAGGCTTCACCCCGGTAGCGATCAGTAGTGTGGTGGGAAGTGCGCGCTCTTTTGGAGGATTCAATTCGGGTGCCCTTCAAAAGGTCGGAGGGGTGACTTGGGTGAGGGCCAGATCTATTTTCCTGATTGTGACGCTGCGAGTTGCGGTGACAAGCCAGCTGCTCATCCTCGAGATCCTCGAATATTCGCTTACGTCCACCGGCCAGGTGCTCAGCATGCTCACAGCTGGCCGTGACCACGCGCTCAACCTCCCGAATCAGGTGGTGATCCCCCGTTCGGGCCTTGAGACAGCGAAGGAGGTTCTCTGCCGTGTCTCGAAGGAAGCGTACGTTTGTGAACTTGTCTGTCGATTTGTGGGAGATGCCAGTCTTGTTGGCGTCTCCGAGGTAGTAGTCAGCCTTTGCGGCGTGGTAGACTTGGATCATTCTGTCTAGGGCGTCGTCCTTCGCAGCAGATGTTTTGGCCTGGCGGGGTGCTTCGAGGACGGTGTACTTTCCCATCGAGTCAGCAAATTCTGCGTGGGTTGTCTTGAGGGCAGCATCTTCGTCCGTGTCGGTGGCAGCGCCGGGGGGCGTCAATGCGACAGGGTGGCTTCCGGTAACAACTGTTGTTGAGGGTCAGATGAATGATACACGGTTATTGATCGTTATCCAAGGGACGTACATTCATCGATGATTCTTTGAGCCTCAAGATAAGCGGTAACAATGATTCGAGGGTCATATCCTTCATTGCTGTTCTTGATGATAACATACTTGTCAAGAAACAGGTCCAGAAGTGCGACATTTAACTTGGGTTTACCCTCGTTCCACAACTCAATGAGGAATCTGTCAAAGATGGTCCTCTCGTGATCCGCAGGCTCCCCAGAGCGCTGGAGAAGCCAGAAGAGAGTACGCTTCAGAGCGTGATAGAGCAGGTCGGTATCTTGCGGACTGCTAAGAATGCTCTGCAGGATCTTGCTTGGCTCCCTCTTAGGGCCGTACTCAAGCGCCAGCTTGGCGTACTGGGAAATCATGTGGACGGTTTCGGTAGGCATGTTGGTGATGAGGTAAGTGGAAAGCGTAGGATTTTGACGCAGATGCCAGGGAATGGAGATTCGAGGTAAGTCGAAAAATATGTGAAATGAGGATGTTGCAGTTGGGGAGATTGAAAAGTCGGGGGAAATGGAAGAGCCAACTCTTGTCGAATCACATCATATTAAGAAATGAGCGATAGAGGTGGGAAACGGGTGTTTGATGAGCTGCAGTCGATAAGTCTAGTCAATCAAAAGGCAATGACCCAATTTCCAGCTGCCTATGAGAGGGGGATTTAGAAGGTAAGGAACACGTGGATACGTGGGTTGAGAGAAGAATAGGATACGCTCAATTGTATGTGGAAATACCTGCAAAAAAGCCATGGTCATCATTTCTCGTCGACACAATTCGATTACATGGAACCCAATGGCGGTGGATTGGCATCTTTGATACTGATGTTCATTCTTGGGGTCCACAGAATCATGAACTTTGGCATCTATTGCGCATCAATCAGTAGACGATGCTCCAGTGGTGATCGGTAGGAACTTCTAATCCTACTGCGAGCCTCTGTGTGAAGAGACCAGAGCACAATTTTGCTTGGCGAAGCGCCTAGACGTATCTATTGGTTAAAGAAAGTCTATAAATGAAAATTGGGAGCTTGGGTATGTTGTTTAGAACCAATATCATTAACAGCAAAATCGTCATACTAGCCTTGCTGAAGGGGTATCAATAATAGGGTAGACAAAAGTTCTTAGTTCCTCTCCGCATAGAGCCGTCTAACTTCATCAGCAAGCACCTGTGGATTACTGCCGTCCTGGGCACAATCCTTCCAAGCGCCGCTATCATGGATGCACCATGTCTTCTCATCCAGTCGAACAGTACAGCTAGTCTTTGCATCAAGGCTAGATGAACGCAGCGCACTGTTCCGTAGAAGAGAAATCCCGCTGAGAGGCGGGCCTCCATTCTCACCATTGTCGGGCTCGTCGTTCTGCTGGCTGGCGCATTTGTTCAAAGATTCGAAATCGATTCCGTGTTCCAAGGCGCATTGATGCACAAACTCGCGTTCAGGAATGCGCTGGTAATCATTAATCAGGCAATTTGCGAAGCCTAGCGACCTGATGATCGGGGTACGGGGGTATGCTTGAGGTAGTTGGGCTTCGTCATCCGGGGGAGGGAAGGGAAGGTTGGCAGCGCATAGGATGAGCATGTCTCCAATGCATTCGGTTGGGCCGTGCATGCATTTGATTTCAGAAGAGTCGTTTGTGACGCTGTTTGTGTATTATGGTTAACAAGGTTGTAACGCGGTTGGGGGAAAGTGGAGTGTTTACCTCGCGATAAAAGATAGCCGGAAGTCGACGTTGTCGCTGATCTGCTCCATGGCAGGTAGCACCAGCTTCTGGAGACAGACCTGTGCATCAGGGCACTTACTCATGATATGAGCTTCGAGCGGGATCTTGGTGTCTGCCAGGTCCGCTTGTGGTTGTGTGTTGAATTCTTTCCATGTTTGGTCTGCTGAATCAGGGCTCCAGCTGACTGGAATGCCCGGTGGTGTAGACTCTTCACTGTGGTGTTTTCCACATCCATGTGAAATTTCTGTTGTCGGTGCTAGCTTGATGAAGAGGAAATAGCAGATGAAGAAGCCCACGGCGATGACGATGCGGTGGGGCGGGATGGATCTGTCGCGATGGGGGTTAGACGAGTTTTTTGGGTCGGACCCATCTTGTGCTTCTCCGTTATATATGGGCAGTTTCTCCATGGCTGTTGATATGTCCAGGTAGAGGTGACGTTGTTCCAGGAGAGAAAAAGCGCGGAGGTGGCCTAGCCCCTTCCCAGTCATGCGCCACCCCGTTACATAAGGTGATTTCCACGCGGTCAGATCGACCAACAGCCGCCAGCTGATTTACTACAATGAGATCGATATGATTAGGTCCCATCCTAACGTCCCGAAAAGTATTCAATTATTGTAGGGAGAAAAGTGCCTCTAGTATTCCTAACATGGAGATTTGAATCCTGTAGATAGTCCTCACGAACCTTGGAACAACTCACTCGAAATCGACTGTGACTCCTCGAAAGGACATCGATGATTTGGGGAAAACAATGAAACACAAAGTACCTAGACTCCTCATAGTGCTGAGCTGATACGAAGCTAACCGTTTCATAGCAGATGTGCTGGCACCTGTTCTACATTGTGGGTATCCAAGTATCAATGAAGCATAGGATGGTCGACAGGCACGCCATCGATAACATCGAAAGTTACACAAGTCTATTTTCGGATAATTTTCGGATTAGTCTCCTGATGCAGTCAAGTGCCTGTCAGGCTTTAAGGCAACCGGTGATTACAAGTGCACAGATCAAGATCCACCACGATCCTACCAGATGGATTAGTGCACCGAAGTACCACCTAGACCTTAAACACTCGTCGACACCTGCCAGCAGGGGAGAGGTGCTCTATTTGTATTCGGCTCGAGAGCAGATTGACGAATCCATGAGAGATGTCCCATCTTTAAACCCTTGATTATAGATCAGCGAGACTGGTCAAGCAACACTGCAAATGATCTGAATCACAGCTTCGGCTATCAAGTCCCGAAGAGCTCCTCGTGCTTTAGATTAGCCAGCTTTAGATACCACACGACATTGATGACCTTCCCAAATCGAACCGGTAAAACGCCTGTAAGATCTTGGGCGGAGCCTCCCAAGAGCCATCGACGGAAAGTCCAATTCCAACACATCTCCGATCTCGGAGGCCCTGAACCTTGAAGGATTGGTGCCCAAGCTTTGGACTTTCGAGTCTGGCTGTGAACCAAGTTTATCGTTCAGATTTCCCGACCCGGATGAGCAATCTTTAGCGCGATTAGTTCGGATGCATGAGGCTCCTCAGTTCATCCCATGCGCACAGAGGCCCAACGATGACGGATACCAGGTGATCAACTCGGATGGAACGATGACAACGCCCCGGGTTTTCCCAACGAGGATGCACTCTGCTCCAGTAGGAAGCTGACGGGAATCGGTGGCTGGACGCCAGCGAACGATCGAGGCCCTTGGTGGAGGACAAACCCACCCGTTGTATCGCGCGCACACGGTACTTTCCCAGTTCTCTAGGACATAGATCGATGGGGCTCCTCGGCCAATGGCGCGATTGAAATTTGATAACTTTGCACGTTTCTCAACCGTGATCGGGGCCCCACACTCTCATGGCCATTTTGACTCGCGGCCAGTGCGCTGATTCAACGCCCTTTGATGGGCAAAGACTGTCAAGAGGGGAATGAGTCAGAAAAGAGAGTGGTAGCCGATTTTGCTAACCGAGAGAGTGTCTGATGTCCACATCCTGTCTAGCTAGGCGACTGAGGCGTCAGATGTCCCGGGCAGGGTTACATAGTTCCCGTTTATCAATGGAGGGGTTGTATGAGGATGCGGAGTGGGACGTCTCCGACCGCGATCGACCTATACCTAGGCAGTGGTTTTAGGTCCTTTCGAGAAGTTCAGTCTTTTCCATAATTCGAGGCGTAGGGAGAGTTTCAAATGGCAGGCGATATCCAATCGATGACAAAAGGGCCGGGATTTCCAAGTCGTCCACGCCCCATAAAAGAGAATAGCGTCGCATCGCCCTCGTGTCCTCCGATGGTCGCACCTCCAATAAGCTCCCCTTTAAAGGCGGCTAATTTCTTACCTTTTGGTGTTATCTTTTCCCCCCTTGTGTTTACCTAGGCTATGACCTCTTTGCTTAAGAATATAACCAGGGGACCCCATGCACTAGGGGAGGATCCACTCTGATTCTCCGGTAAAGTCCATTTTAAATCTCCAGCTCCCGAACCATAAACAATGTGAGTGTATTCTTTTTATTTTTATTTTACCTTGACCCCGTCCCAAAAAAAAAAAAAAAGTGAAAAGTATATACCTGTGCCTCAGGCACTCCGAAGGGATAGTAGAGCTGCCATTTATAGGCTGGACCCTCCCCTGATCCCTGATCGCATTCCCTTTTGATTTTCCTACGGTCTCCCTGCCCCCTTCCGTCCCTAAGATTCCAGGGTACGTAAAACCCAGAAGATCGGTCCTGACACAATCGTCACCTTCCCCCGCAATGCTCCCTGACCGCGTAATGTTCTTTCGTCCCTTACAACCTCACTAACGTTGTCAGTCCCCTTGGGCTTTTCCCTTTATTTTTAGCCCCCGGGCCACTCGCCATACTTGCCTTTGATCGTGTCCTTTCTGTACCTGTACATTGCCCCGTCGCCTTGATAACACGGGTATTGTGAAGGGCACGATCTGTTTTGGCTTTTCCCTTTCCATTTGTTCCGCCCGTGAACACCGTCTGGGTTAGAGGTTGATAGGGTTGTCGGCAATCTCGTCGGGTCTACACCGCTACATTTGATCACCTAAAATGGCTTCCGTCAATTCAATATCTTCGGAGAAGGACAATGACGAGGAGCGTGACATCATGCCTGACGACGTGATCGAGGACGAAGAACAGGAGGATATCAGCTCCGAGATGGATGCCGCGCAAAAAGAATACCTGGAGTATCACCAACGACTCGACAATTTTCTATCACCCCTATGTTTAGAAGAGGCGGTGTTGTACAGACTGGCGCGCCGCTTCTCTGGCACATACCGCCATTTGGCCCTGACTTCGGATCAGCAATTTTTGCCGACCCCTGTAACACAGCTCCCCACGGGCGAGGAGACGGGGCGCTATCTCGCCATCGACGTAGGTGGCAGTAATCTGCGCGTTGCATTTATCGAGTTGTTGGGCGAGGTTGTTGAGTCCGATGTGCGGCCCGCAGATGCCTCGGAGAGGTCGCGGCACACTATTCGCAAGGCCCAGCGCCAGAGAGTGAAGCGGACTTTGGAGCGAGCATGGCCGATCCAGGAGCATTTGAAGATGGACAAGGCCGAGGACTTGTTCGCATGGATCGGTGACTGCATTGCGGAAGTTGTGGCCGAGAGCTTGACTTCGGATGCTACCAAAAAGAATGTTCCTGCAGAACTGGACATGGGTATTACATTCAGTTTCCCGATTATGTGAGTTCCTTCAAAGTCCTGGTGGATTGAGGTATTCATCATATAAGATTGCATCGTTGGTGCTAACCATTTACCAGGCAAGAATCACTGGCCGAGGCTACACTGATGCCCATGGGTAAAGGCTTTGCTATCACATCTAACCTGGACTTGCGTAATATCCTTTTGAATGGATACGAGAAGCACACAAGGAGACCAGACGATGAAGACGAACCTTCATCAAAGCGTCGAAAGCTCTTTGCTTTACCAAAGTTGAAGATACAGGCTATCACGAATGACACTGTTGCGACATTGGCTTCGCTCGCATATGCCGTGAAATCTTTACCAAATAGCCGAGTCGCTATGGGTATCATTGTTGGCACAGGCTGTAACGCGACCATTCCTATGAAACTCAGCGAACTGCACGAATCCAAGGCCAAGAGCGTCAATGGTATGGAGCCGAGTGCTGTCGAAACGATCGTCAACACTGAGTGGACCATTTCCGGCGCAGCGCCTCCACTGCGAGAACTGAATATTACGACGAAGTGGGACGAGGAGCTGGATAAAGCCTGTGCACGCCCAGGGTTCCAACCGTTCGAATACATGACGGGAGGCCGATATATTGGCGAGCTGATCCGTCTAATTCTATTCGACTATCTCACCAACATCGCGGGTCTTTCAAAACGGATTCTCCCCGCAAATCTCATCCAAGAATACGCCTTGACAACAACCTACATCTCCGACAACGTGGCACGAGCACGATCTGACCAAGACCTTGCAAAGGAACTGAATCAATCCCTCCCCACCCCCGAAAGCAGCGACTGGCGCTGGGACGCCCGCACCGCCGGTGCATTCCGAAGAATTGCTCGAGCAGTGCAGCGACGCTCGGCCGGGCTGATCGCAGCAGCCGTAATCGGCCTGCTAGCTTGCTGCCGTGAGATCGAGTTAAAGGAAGACAGCAACAGCAACACCCCTGAGACCGCCTCCTCGCCGCAAAGCAACGGCGAAATGCCCGCCCCCGATGCAGCCACTACACAAGCTCTTCTCAGCAACAATGTCCACGGACACATCGTCCCAGTCCTGCAACCCACGCCTGCGGATTGGCAATCTGGTCCCGAGGAACTGGTCGTCGCGTACACAGGTGGTATTATCCAGCACTACCCGCAATTCAAGGAAATGTGCCAGCAACACATCGATCGGCTTATTATGCGGACTGGTCCGCAGCGGGGAGGAAAGTCGGTGTTTCTACGAGAAGCCTCTGATGGAGGTGTTATCGGCGCGGGCGTTCTGGCGGGTATGGTTGTCAGCAAGTAAAATATCCTTCTTATGGCTTGGGCAAGTCTAATTCTCGTTTTGGGTGGAGTCTATTGCGAAAAGAGTGTTGCATGGGCCAATATCCTGGTTTATTGTACTGTTGTCATTTGGATTCGCATAGAAATGCTAACGATTTGCTGTTGTGGAGATGCTGTCATGCATTTGCTCTGGGATGCATTTTTATTTGAAGATTTAACTGAATACTTTTTAAGCTCTTTTTTCTGGCAGTAATTCTAACACAATATTCTATAGCATCTTACAGCTAACACGGAAATTACAAGTGGGTCTCGGGGGGATCCTTTTCAACCTTTCTAGGAAATTCCTTCGAGCCTCTTTCTGGACATCTTAAGAATGTACTTTTGAATGTGCCTAGAGCCTCTGAAACATCTCTTTGTTCTGGCTGTAGATAAAGAAGGTTTTAATGTCAATCTCAGATTCCAGCCTGAACTTTATCAGATATTGCGTCGGGATATCCCGCGGTCATATTTGCAGGGAACTTCAGTCCCCGTGTTTACCCAAGAGATTACGATATTCGATACGATGCGGTGAATTCCTCAAGGAGATTGCAAGCATTGCCCCTCGCAGAGATACGCCATCAGAAAAGTCTTGGTATAAACTAGTACTAACATTGACATAATCGCTCTTTGATTGCGCGGCTCCATTGAAAGACAGCGCAATGAAGAATGATCGGCGCATGAGGTACCCGGAATGCTTTGAGAAATGATGCACATGCTTGCTGAACAGTAATATCACCGGGCTGCCAAATTCACTGATTATCTTTGGCTGGGACTGGCAGTTTCGAGGCCACGCATGCAGGCTAATGATTTTGCCTCACACCACAAGAGGTTACCTTCTCGCTGAACCTTACAGGTCTATCTTGCGCATAAAAGTCAAGTACGCGAGAAGCTGTGTCCAGTCGCTGACACATTTCGTCATGGCCGGTTGCTCCACGGCTGTTTAGAATATGTTTTAGATATGTAGTGGCAAGTACTCAGATCACTCGGAACATATTGTTGCGCACGCCGCGTTTCATGGCATTCGGCTGACCATCCTCGTACTCAATTCCGGATGCACCTCCATCTCCGGACATCTTTTCGAGGCGCTCGCGGAGCTCTGTGTCGGCTTGGGCGACGGTTTTTGTCTTGCTTGGACCTTGGGGTTTCTTTTCTGAATCGGACTGGGTTTCCTTTGATAGATCGTCGGACTTTTGTTCAGTATTGGGTGTATTTGTATCTTTGAAAGTTGTCAGTTGTCAGTCGTCATGGAAGCTCCGTGGGTAATCGTGTTGTTTCTCGCAATCACTCGACGTACCTCGAGATGCTAACAGCGAAGAGACCGAAGATAAGGATCGGGTCAAGTGCCAAGTCTGACTGAGGGACATACGCCCCCTCAAAGTAGTGTGAACTGGTGATCCTAGCATCATTTTGAGGTAAATCGAAAAGTATTCACAGGAGCAAAATAGATTCCAGTTGTTGCCAGGGCTCTGACGTAGAACGCGATAAGCAGAGCCACGCACGTGATCTCACGTGGGCGATCCTCCCCGCGATTCACCGGCCGCCGACAACTGAGCTTTTGATACTCTTCTTGCTCTCACTCCATATCTTCAGCCCGGTCATACATACTGTCAACATGGCCGCTCAAGTTGCTTACTACGAACTGTACCGCGGGAGCAGGTAGGGCAGTCACCACAAGCTGGTGATTTCGGAGCTGACTGATGTGACTAGCCTTGGCCTGTCTCTGACCGACACTCTCGATGATCTGATCAACGAAGGCCGCATCGAGCCGCAGCTCGCCATGAAGATTCTCTCGACCTTTGACCGTGTTGTAACCGAGGTCCTAGCGGACAAGGTTCGGGCCAGGCTTACATTCAAGGTGAGTTATCTTGCCAGGGTCATGCCCGAAAGCCAGGCTTTAAAGCAACAGGAGCTAGGCGTTGCTTGTTCGATCGATTAAAACTGACTCTTACGCTCTTCTGTTCCGTCCTCTAGGGCCACCTCGATACGTACCGATTCTGCGACGAAGTCTGGACGTTCCTAATCAAGGACGTCACATTCAAGCTGGACAACCAGACCCAGGTCACGGCTGATAAGGTCAAGATCGTGAGCTGCAACAGCAAGCGTCCGGGCGAAGCTTAAATGGAGATACTTGTAATGAACGGCGTTTACACGGGGTGATTGCATGGCGTTCCACCGGACCTTTGATCTGGGGCTTTTTCGGCGTTCAAAGGATATCGACATTGCTGCTTTGTTCGTGAATACATAAAATCATCATCGATATCATATCAGATACCCAATAAAGTTGAGATTTAGCCAGTATATCCTCAGTATTGTTCCGTATCCAAGGTAGCTAGTTGTAGAGTTGGCCGCGGCAAGTGACCTCATCTTATCGACGATCGCAACATTCTTTCTTCCTCAACTCTTAGCGGCAAATCAGGGACTTTCGCGCGGCGTCTCAAAGGCCGTTCACTCTGGCACGATGCCTCGGACTTTACCGTGGCTGTTGGAGCCGAAAGAGGAGGCGCGCGTGAAATCGGAGTTCACCCCGCGCAAACGCGTCAAGCGGGAGCTCGACTCAGATCTCGACAGAACGCCCAACGCTCCGCCGCAGGACGTGAGGCGAGATTTCTTCAGATCTTGTATGTATTGTCTCTCGATTAGGCCAGGCAGGTCTCAAGCTGACACCAGTCCTCACATAGCGCAAAGCCCACCGACGTCTCCAGTCAGGCCATGTCCCTCCGAAGAGTACGTGACAACTCAGAGCTCCTCAACGGCATTCAAGACGCTAATTTAGAACCTGCAGATTTTTGAAAGAAGGTTTGGATCATGATGATGCCTGGGTTATGGTCGAAGACGAGTTCTATGCGATCGCGCAAACCTTCACACAACACTTACACTATGCGGAGTACGTCCGCCGGAAGAAGGAAGCCAAAGCCCAAAGTTCAGCAGAGATCGGTGCCATAGAGAGGCCTACAGATGGGAAAACACCCATGTCAAAAGAACTTCAGCAAAAAAAGGAAGCTGAGGCACGGGCGGCGCGCCAGAAAGCTGGACTTGGGAATGTTGCGGGGCAGGGCGACAAGGACGACACCGACGATGATGACGATGATGACGACACTTGGGCTGGGACACATCTATATGGTCTTATGACTAGTCCGAGCAAATCTCGGTCATTGCTTGGCACGCATACATTGAAGTCCTCTACGAGAGCCGCTGCCGGCTTTGGACAAGCATTCGAGTCGCAAGGAGACCCTAGACAGAAGGGCCGCGGTTCTCAGGGCGCCCCATTACCACGATCTGCAGAATTACACCGTGTCGAGATTGGTGAGGCGACGGCATCAAGCGAAGATGATGATCTCGATGGACAGGCTTGCAGCCCTCTTATGCAACCAAGACAGGAGAAGAGCAGAACTCCGGGCCGGAGCTCAGCAACATCTTCTCCTTCCACAGTTCGGCGTCCAACCTTTATGAACACTACATCTACGCCTGATAAAGTAAAATCAAGGCCAGCGCAGCCGAGCACACAACCAAAACACAAATTCAAGTCAAAAGTTCAGATGCTATTCGACGATCTTGACGAACTTCCAGAGCCATCAAGGTCCAACACTTCTATTCCTGACAAGAAAAGCAGGCCGCGTTCCGCGGCTCAGAGGCCGGAGGGCACGCCCGAACACAATTTGGAGTCCAAGAATTCCCGCTATAAAGACGTTCCAACCTTTTTATTGTGATATTACATTCAATATTTCCTGCACAAACATCATATCCCATCAACTGATGGAATACTCAAATATCTTTCGGTTTTTCTTCTGCCGTGGTGTACGTTTCCAGTTCACTTGAGGAGGCCTCTCTCTCAGGGCTTCTCGCTGGTATCGGTGAGCGTACAGGACTGAGCCACGTTGATGGCCTCAAGCGGTCTCGGACCCGGGCTGCGACAGTCTGAGGCTCATTCTCCGGACGTGGCTCTGGAGCTTCTCCCTGGCCGATGGCGGGCAGGGCGTCATTTCGATGCTCGTCTCGTCCTTCGCTGTTTCGCGGCTCTTCTGGGAGGTCAGGGTGCTGTGATGGTGTCAGAACTGATAGCTCGACTGGGTTTTGCTTGGGCGACAAGACTGACTCGGCGTCCGAGAAGCAGGTGGGCAATTCTTCCTTGCGAAAGTCGGTCGGCTGTGACTATACGCGGGGCGGTGTTAGTACGATTCTGAGGTTGACCTAACCTTGGTCAACTTACAATGTGAAGGATCCTCCCCTGCTCTCTCTTGCGGGTGAATGGTGACTTGATGCACCGGTAGATCTGACGGAAGCACTCCATTTTGGATGGATGTGTTGCTGAACCGTGAATCGATTCCGGGACTCAGCTGGGTTTATAAAGGGCGATATCAATGGACAGGCGGGGCGTTGGAACAATGTGACAGTTCCGAGGTTTATTTCGGTCAATCAGGACAACGAATGACAAAGAAACACGCTTCGGCGGTGAAACAAAAATGCTAAACAACGAGGGACTATGCGAAAATGAGAGACTGGCGATGAAATGCCGAAAAAGAGAAAAAAATAAAATAAAAATTGGTGAGAAGACAGTTGCAGGCGCTATGCCATTGATGGGCCTGGAAAGAGGTGAAACTGCGGACAAGCCACGGTACATATAGAGGGCATGTTGAGCCAAGTGCCTGCAGTATGCACATCCATACTATTCACGGCTTGTCAGGGCCAGATCATCAAGCCCCGCTTCTGCAGGTTGAATAGGCCCTTTGGCATGGGCTAGGGCCCAGTGACGGGACTCGAGATTGCTCCCTTTCATAGGCCTGTGACACATTCCATCTCCCCTGCGGCTACCGGCTAGCTTCTCCTGTGTTAATTCCGGATTGGTTACGAAAGATCAAAGATCCGGTTACCGGAGTCTATGGCTTTTTGCCTTGTGCCTACTTCCGCACTCATGCAGGTACCATTGCCTGTACGGAGTACAGCCACGATCCCTTGAAACTCCGAGCGTCCCCAGCAGATCTTCGATACTATTGCAGCCTGCACACCACAGGGTCACAATGACCTGCAGGCTGCAGGGAAGAAATGTACGGAAACCCGTGCATGGGAGTCACTCGGAAAGAGTGGAGAGTGCGCCGGAAAGGGTAAAGGGGAGAGAAGGCCCAGTCACGCCTCGTGCCCCAGAGACGCCATACTTCATTCCTGTCCCTTTCCTTCAATTATTTTCCCTCAGGAAGTTTCGATCTGAACGGTGTTGAGACACGCGCCGTTTGCCGGACCGGATATGCGCGTGAATCGGGGACTGTAAATGCCGCTTAGAGGCGAGTACCCTTGAGTCGAGTCTCCTTTGGACGGGAATGGCAGTTCTTGCTTCGTATACATCACAAAACCCAATACAATTTAATCTATCCAAGCTCATTATTGTCTGTCTTTCCATGGTTGGTGCGGGCAAGGGCAAAGTCAATGCCTATCTTGAATGCACAGTCGATCTCAAATCGCTCGAGTGACTGTCGATCGATCACGGATTTGTCACTGACAGGGATGATCTGAAATACATTACCGGTCGTGTAATTTCTTGCCTTCACCGTCACGGCCGAGATCGGGTATACTTGCTCAGGCGAAATGATTCTTTCATGTCACGAACAAAAACAGGCCTTTGTTGACTCATTGTAAAACACCATTCAAGGACCTCATTTTTTAAGTTCACCCCCAGCTCAGTCCATAATTGCGATAGAGGGGAACGCTTCCTAGCCTCCCATACATTGACTCTTCCTTGTCGACGTAGTGGACCGAAGTCCCTAGCCCAGCATCGCCACATGCAAATCACGAAAATCAGCGCATATCATGAGAGGCAAAAGAATAACCCGTATGCCTTGCGCCTCGAAACCTTGGGAAAGATTCCTGTACTTTTTTTTTTTTCGCGTCTCCCTTGCGTCGGAGCAATGCCGAACTCAACACCTCACAAAGGCTACCGTCGGCCCCGACACAACCTTAACGCGGGAAAGCATTCCAATACTTGAAAAGATTAGAATCAAATGCTCTTAAACAAGATTACGCGAGCTATACAGGATTCGTACCTACGTAGAGACTCTAAATCACCGTGTTTCAAATATCAAGTAACTAGCATCCAATGCCGTCACAACGAAGCCCTAACCCGGTTCTTGAATACAGGGATATCAAGACCTTCGTCATCAGGGGATCAACTTATTACTGAGTGAGAAATGATACCAAGTCATGAAATTAGTATCTGATGGTTCCAAAAGTTTCCCATCAATCTCCTGAGTTTCGACACCGTGGCTGCTAGGCAACTCACCCGCCATGCCATGCTCACAGTGCCGTATTCCGTTCCGCAAAAAGCCCCCGGGGTCACTGGTATGCGGTGGAGCGGTAACGCAGGGGCCCCTAGCACTCGAGATATGCTGGCCCCGCTAAGCCCAGATATTTATCCTGACGCCCTGGTTCGTGCATTTTCGGCCTCCATTCATCGAAGGTTCCACATCGTATCCTAGGGATTACCGCTTTTGGCCTTTCCTTGCGCTGGTGTGTCCATTCTTTGGAGGATGATGGCGCCAAGGGCTGGGTAACCAGTTATTGCTACGTAGATTCTTTTTTTTTCTTGTGTTTCGTGTTTACATGCATCTTTACATTGTAATATGGACGCCGGGTCGAATTAATTGTTCGATGCCTAGCTGAACCTTGCCTAGATCTATATCGTCGGACGCGAGCATCTGAGGGCTTTACATCTGATTGGCCGTTGTCTCTATGTATGAATCCTTGTTTTCCCTTGATGTACTGATTCGCTCTTGCGCTGCTTACTCGTTCTAGAGAGACGGCTGATGGATTATGATATGTGCATCCACGCTTCATCTGTTGATGTTATTGAAGAGAGTATTAGAGCCCCATTGTCCTAGTCGGAACCCCTGGGAATGCCGTTGGATTTAGCCCGTCCGGGTGCGGACTATTCAAACCGAAATCCCCCGACATGTTTAGTTCAACGGAGTGTGGAAACAATGATCTACATTTGAAATTCAGCGTTGTATTTGTCGTGAGAAGCTTGAAAATCAGGTTACTCGAACTGGCCGCTAGGGACTGGACCAGGTGATTGAGCAGGCCCATCGCATAATCGAGCTCGGCCAGGTAGGGCTCCTTGTTAAGGAAAGATATGGCATCGATCATGCACACGAAAACGGAGGGCGTTGTTGCTGAAGGAGGTCGACAAAAAGACGAGCAAGGATTGTGAGGTCACCATCTGTGACCCCTTCCCGCTCATCTAATTTCAAAGGTATATAGCTGTCCTTCACGCCGCTGTGCAGGATGAGCTGAGTGATCAACGAACCGAACATACCAGAGATACCACCGAGAAGGCTACTCTGTTCGCAGTGCATGCGGCAAAAGAAAGATAGAGAGGGTGACTGGAAGGCATGGTAGAGACTGATCGGGTGAGCTTGGCACACAGGTATGTGAGCGGCGATATCACGTCGTTCAGCATGCTGCTGTCCATCCCATTCACGACGAGTATTTGCGAATTCGTACCCTGGAACCAGCTTGTAAATCTGGGTTCGCGAACCAAGGAGTTAATTCGCTCTCCGGGGCGAGAATCTAGTCTTGTTCCCTTGTAGATCGCAATGTCTTGCTCCCTTTTCAGTTGGTGAATGATTTGGTCGACTGTGTCTTGGCTAGGATCCAACCAATTGAGGTTCAATGCTATCAAAAGTTGATACACAGTTGCGAGTGTTTGAACAGGTTGAGGATGCTGCACAGTTTGCGGGTTAGCCAACTGGTAACCAGTTTGAACTAGCTGCTGACGGGCTATATTTTGTTGCTAGATGAAACCGACGTATTTTTAGCCGAACCGTCTCTGATATAGATAGGACTGCGTTGGTCTCCGGTAAGTTTCACAGGCCGAAGAAGCCTTTTTCGAGGTAATAACCCTTGCAATCTCTAGTCTTCCTTCGCTCTTTGGAATCTTACCAAGGCATTTTGTGCTTGACAACGAACCGCGTGTGTGTCTTTGATGAAGCATTCAAGTCTCGCATTCACATCTCGCTCTACTATCCCCCTCTGAAGGATTGGCAGACTTATGAGATATAGGACAGCCGTATACGGAAAGCCAGAGAGGCCGGTATCAAAGTTGAACAAGACGAAATGAAAGATTTTGCACGCAAAGTATTCACTGCACAGACAAAATCTCGATCAGGTCCAGTTTGGAACGGCCGCCAGATTCGGAACGCGTTCCAGAGCGCCATGGCTCTCGCTGTTTTCCACGCCAATGATGAAGAGACCATCAGCCTGGACCTGAAACACTTCGAACGATTCTTTGAGGTCTCTGATAAGTTCAGCAGCTACATATGGCAAGTACGGCAAGAGAATGGAGATGCAGATTGGAACCGGATGGAGATGATTCGTTGGGATGACTTTGTCTACATGCCCATCAATCTTAACGGAACGAGAGCAACGGATACACCAGGGAACGCTTCAAGTGGCTTCAATGGCCAGTTCCCACAAACCGGAGGCCTTTTCGATCAATTTGTAGCACAACAGCAACAACACCACCAGCAGCCCGGTACAGGAATATATACCACTGCTGGGCAGCAATACCCAAGCATAACAGAGTCAAATCCACCCCCCTCCCACCAATCTGGAGGGACGGTGCCAGTGCCAGCTCAAACTATTCAGTTCACAGGACAGCCAGATAACTCCAATCATACCTCCTTTCCTGACGGGGTTTAGAGCCAGCGACTCATGGAAAACATTCAACAAACAGCCAATTTCCCAAATACGCAAAATCAACCAGTTCCCTCTTTCGGACATCCAGGATCCATAACAGGCCTCGGGCAACCTGCCTTCCGAGCACTTCACCCGAGAAATGGTGTTGGGTCCAGCTATTTACGCTACCCATTACTTAGCCGGGGTTGTTTTAAGACAAATATGTGTATGACCAGGCTGACGCTTGGAAGTTAAGTTTACTCTCGTTTTAAAGTTATTTTACCACATTCAGCAATGCAAGGCGCTAGATAATGGAGATTATTCATGAAACTTGGCAATGTAAGGACACGGAAGTGGGAAGTATAAGAAGCAGACACGTCAACCTCCAGCAATGACGTCATTGAAATGGAGCTGTCTACACGGAAACATCCTTGACCAAACGAGCACCCGCCCACGCGTACAAATAGTTGTGTTGGTACCAATTGACGCTGTATCGTTAGTAAGATTCTTATGAAAGATTCCAAGGTAACTTACAACGAAGATCGCCCCGCAATACGGGGGAAAGTTGCCCATGATCCACCAAGGATGATGTTATGCTTGCCGTCGAAGAAGTCCGCTACAGCCCAGTTAGCATTTTTGCCGCTAAGTTTAAACGCGTGCATAGGAGAAACTCACAAGTATAGCCCGGATAAATTTCCATGGCTTTGAAGCCTTCATGAGGCAAAAGAGGGGAACTAGTCCACTCCCAAACACCACCCATGCCACCCTGGCCGGCAAGCTTATCGCCGTCGGGGGTAACAGGCACAGGGTGCCAATGCTTAAACCCAATGTTTGAGCCTTCAAGATCCCGGAACAAAGATGTTGAAGCATGGCTGACTCCGTTGGAGGAAGAATTGCCAGCACCATTGCTCATCTTGGGCATACGCTGCTCAGTGGTATTGACGTGATTGGTGCCATTAGAAGCTCCAGCCTGAAGCTTATCCGCGTATGCGTAGATGCTTTTGGCCTCTTCAAATGTAGGAATACGGCAGCCCATCCATTTAGCGTAGTTCTCCACTTCGTCATAAGATGAAATCAAAGGCCAGTCCTGCGCAAGGTCGAGAGGAACAGACCCGAAAACAGTGCGAACTGCAAAGTTGTTCAAGAAATCATCACTTGCGTTGTGACTAGATCGGGTGACACCATCGGTAGTGGAATTTTTGTAGTCTTCGCAAACGAGCTTCCACGAGGCGGGATAGCCTTGGATACCATTGGCCTGCAAGTACTTTGCGTACTCACCGTTTGTGATCGGCCGGGCCTGGGCCTCAAATGCATGCACAGAAATAGTTCTCTGGGGCTTTTCATTGTCCCAGCCGAAGGATTCCTTAGGCATGACTTTTTCGTTGGGGTCGGCTAGGCCGACCGTCAACGTCTGCTGCGGGATATGAAACCACGAGTTGGGCTTCTTCTTCTTCTTTGCCATCCATGACATGTGTGCGAAGTCTGGTGGGTCGGCTCCGATGGGAGGGAGAGTTCTGTCACTCTGCAACAGCATGTAGAGGAAGGTCTCTAGATGCATCGCCTCGTGCTCGAAACCGATCCACAGAGCTTCTCCAACCGTTCGATCTTTCATAGCTGTTCCGTTTTCGAGGAGAGATCTTGCTTTGCCTCTCACTCGCTCTTGATAATCTAAAATCTCGTCTAGGGGTGGCCATTCGTCGGGGATTTCACTATGCGCATGGCATTGTTCTGGATCCTCAACATCAGGGTCAATGCCACGTTCAAAGATCTGCCGGAAGTACTTGGGCTCAGTTGGTTTTCCACGCGAAGCTCGAGTCATATGAATATCTGCTGCGGTTAGTTTTGAGCAGCACTTGCAAACTGTAGATCAACATACCGAAAAATGTCGGGATATGTCCGAGATAGAAGATCAATGCATTTCGCAGCTTGATAGGCTTCGCAAGAAGATCCTCACGGGGAATCATGGTTTTTGTCACAACATCCCATGCAGTCCAAAGGGACTGGAAGTCTTCAAGACTTGGGACTGGTTGAGCTGCGTACTGCGACGGCTGAGTGGGGTGCTCAAGAGTGGAAGGTGACAGCATATGAATGTCTAAAGCCATGTTAAGATCATGCTAATATGGGTAATCAAAGAACATACGGTAGTTATTGGCAGAGTTGCCAAATTCAATCTGAGGAATCAATCCCGCGCGACGGCATAGCTCATCTCGATCATCACGGTCGTATTTCCATGATTCCTCGAAGATGAGTTTCTCTCCTCTGGGGATTGTGACGTCTTTGATGGTCACATCCACCTTCGGCACGTAGAAAGCTTGGTGACGGCCCTCGAAAGAGTCATAGCCAGTCACGATCTCCCACTCGGCCGGCTTGAAGGCCTCAAATCCGAGAACGGCATTGGCGTGAGCCAACCCATTTTCATAGAATTGGCGTGTGACACCCTTGGAGTCATTGTAAGCCTTGAAGACCCTTTCCGGAGTCTTGCAAGCATCCAACCCGATAAGCAGGAAGTCAGACGGTTTCAAGGCTTTGGAAAAGCCGCCAAGGAAATCGGCAGCCTCAGAGCGACTGAAGTTGCCCATGGAGGATCCCATGGACAGAACAACTGTCGGGCGTGTGCGGTTCTCGGGTCTCTTCAACCAATCCAGAGCGTCATCGTAGGTACCATGAAGGCCATGAAGGCCGACATAATCAAAGTTCTCCGGGGATATTTCAGCAAAGGTCCGCTTCAACTCGACAAGGGAGAGGTCGAGAGCGTAGTAGTCAACCTTCTTTCCCGTCCGTTCACATTCCCGCAGAAGAATCTCGACCTTGCGCAGATTTCTAGAAAATGTCAGAAGATGTATGATGTGAGACGACCCAATTTCAAATAGTCCTCTCGGCCACGGATCTAGAGTGCAAGGACAACAGACCCACTACCAAGCTCAACCAGTTGTGCGTTCTCCGGAATTCGTTCCACGATCCTCTTTGCGTGTGTATTCAATACGTCGATCTCAGCGTTGGTGAGGTAATATTCGTCCAAGTAAGTGATCTTTTCGAACAGCTTCAGACCCTTAGTGTCGTAGAGCAAGAGCGTGGGAAACGAGCGTGCTTTTCCCTTTGGCGGATCAATGTTCTTTAACAAATCATCCACAAGACTGAACTTCATGTCATCCTGATGGATGTTAACAATGCTGACCGCATCGTTGAGAATTGCCGTTGGAGACATCTTGCTGATACCGGCAAGCACTATACAGGAGGAACAACCAGAGCTGTGAAAGAGGTTCAAATGCACTAAGTGGGAAGGTCTGCGAGTTTAAAACAAAGCGGAGCGGGTCGGAAATCAGGCCTTCGATCGAATGATTCTCCCGTTCAGTGAACCCTGAACCTCGGACGGCGGAAGTCAACTCTATGACGAATGATCACAGCACAGGGGAAGTGGGTCCTGCGTAAGACAGCAGAAACAACCAGTAATTTCGGAGCTAAGAGCTACACGAGCGGTGTGAACAATGTAGAAAAATCAAATACAAGACTAATCTCGAAGCTATGCCAGGCTTGATGACCGATCAAACCAAGTGTGGCTCCCTGACCCGGTTTTGAGCCGTGCATCATGTTTGCACCCAGGAACCCCGCAAGTCTAGATCGTGCCTCAGCCAAGGATGGCATGGTTCCGAATTATCAGATTGGACAATCGTAGGTTGACTCATCCGTAGCATCCCCGGTCTGACGTCGAGTTAATACCACTCTGTCTGCACTGTAGCCTGTTGGCGATCCCGCTGTGGGGAAGCTCCAGGGATGTGAAGTCATAGCGCTGTTGCACTGTTTGCACATGTGGGCATCGTGCTGTTTGCATCCTTTGCTTTATCCAGTTTTTGACCTGTTTGTAGTGTTTGTCATGTTTGCTATACTCACTCTATTTGGAATCAGGTCCCATTTCCACCTTGGTGGGTACATAATAGTCTCTCGGTGAGTAGACTTACTCCGTACTTTGCGAGCTGCGGGAACGCGCCATTGGTGTCTTGTCGGAATGCCTTTAGCCTTCATGTTGCAGTAACTTACAAATCTGCTGAAACCCCATGCAATCGAGCTGGCCATAGCAGCGCCACCCTACAGGTGCCCAAGGGCTTGAGGCTAACGGTCTTCAACTATTTTTTTTTATCCCCAGCTTACGTCCGGCCCACGTCTTTGAATTCCTAAGCCGTCAATTAGGTCGGGGCTTCTTTGTTAGCCAAAATCAAAAGGCATAATGAGAACACGATGAATCATGCCGCATAAGCCATACATGCGGCGAACGTTGGACCGATCGAGCGAATGACTGGAGCAACTCCAAACTTGTGACTCGTACATCGCTGCAAGAGTTGAGCTGGCTTGTAAGGCGTCTACGGCCAATGGGGATGGTGATATGTTTTGATTGATACTATCATTATATCTCTCGGCAGCCGTCCGAAATTCGTTCTCAAGCTGAGAATCTTGTCGACACGCACCGATTGGGGGAAGTGTGTAGAATCCATTTTAGGTAAAATGTGTTTGTTCATAAGGATATGGCGGCACTTTCAATTGTCCCTTTCAATAGGCTTTTTGAGACTTGAGAGAGATAATGTCTATCATCTACGGTCTGAACGAGAAAACCGAGGGCTTTTGGTTCCATGAGTTATTTGGTATGAGGTCAAAGATTTTAAAGACTGCTCAGGACCTCCATTTTTGTGCAGGACAAGCCAATACTAGTGGTGGAACTGGGCTCAAATAAAGTTATTGGGCGGTCTAAAGGTTCAGATCAAGGGCCAGCGATAGGATCATGTTGAGAAAAACCAGAATTTAGAGCTACACAAATTCTGAATTACCATCTTTTTAGATGGCGACCACCGTGTTCACAAAAAGAGTCCCCAGTGAATATGCTTACGCAAGAGATCGTCGTTGTAATGAGTCGCGTCCCTGGTCGTGGTTTTGGTTCTCGACCGGGCAGACCTTTTGATACTGCGTACCTTGAGACTAAATCATTCTGATAATTCTTTCCAGAGCAAATATCATCTGTATATAAGACGGTCTAGCCACCCCAAAAAAAAAAATCAGGCATGTGGCAGCTTTTGGAGCATCATCATCATTTGTGTCATGGGTACAGCGATATTCGAAATCAGATATACCAGCATACTCTCACTAATTGATTCCCGAAACCTATCCTGAAACAAACTAGTCTATATACCGTATGGTCGTATTGCCTCCGCTTCCAAAGATAGATAGTGTATTTTACATGACCTTAGCGAGACCTTGAATAATATATTTTATACGAAAGTGCTATACACCTGCTGGCTAGGCGCCCTCCTTAGCTGCTGTCCGCCTTCTCGAGTCGACAGACTTCTTTCCCTTGTAAGGCTGAATTACGCAACATGTCTCCAAGGCTCCTCCTACCAAAGCTTCGTCTCATTTGTAATATGATAGAGAGCCCGTCCCTCACTACCTCTCAAATGGCTAAAGAAACTAAACATAGCAAGCCTACAATCGTAAATATTCGTAGAAACTTAGCGGCAATTTGGAAACGTCTACGCACCCCAACTCGAACAGGCTAAAGAATCGTAATACCACTAATAGAAGCGCCTGGTAGTCAACCTGTATAAAGCCTACTCTCTACCTGAATGGGATGGCTGTTTTCCTCTAGGAGTGTCAGGTCTTCTAGTATTAGAAAGGCCCTTGTCACTAAAGGATATAGTAGACCTAAAGTGACTACTCACAAACGAGATAGGGAGCAAAATTCCCATTTGATTATTCCACTGCGTTCTTGAGCCCCTTTGTGTCCGTCGCATCCCCCGTGTTAGCTACACTAGATGGCTCTAGAACCATAATAGCACACTCCTGGCCATTCGTGACTGGTCGATGTCGTACGCCTTTAGGGATGACCACCATCTCGCCGACACTAAGTTGGATGTCCTGTAGATCCTCAGTTTGCTCATTGCCCGGTTCGCGCAGTTGAATGGTCAGGTCCCCTGACAGAATGTAGAAGAGCTCGTCCGTGTCGGTATGGCTATGCCAAACGAACTCCCCGGACACCTTCACAATTCTCACATCGTACGCATCGTTAAGCGAGGCCACTCGCTTAGGAGCCCAGTGACGGGTAACTTGCTGGAGCGAGTCTGGTATGGAGACTTTCGTGGGCTGTTGGATAGACATCTTCACTGATCTGAAAGAAAGATGGAGGAAGATGTGGATTTGAAATGACTGCTCGTATAGCTAATAAGTAGAGCTATAGAAATAGGAAGGGGCACACGATATCTCGAAAGGTCAGAAGATGAATCAGGAGGAGAGGAACCCGAAGACGGAGATTGTTTATAGAGGTTAAAGGGAGCGAAGGATGTTTTTCCTAACAGGTGAGAGACGGAGCGGGGTTGCCGATAGTGCCATGTGACCTGCATCCCCTACTCACCTCCTGTTTGGTTTGAGCTTGTACAAGATTCTATGATACGAGACATGTGAGCAGGGATTATTGAGAAAGTAACCAAAATTAGATTAGTGTGTTTCAAGCTAGGGTTCGGGAATAGAAGTCTAAGAGTGTAGTGGTAAATCTGATTTCGAATACTACTGTATCACTGTGAACAAAAAGAATGTTGTCATTCAATTAGCGCCTGGCTCGTGTGACGACACCGTTCAGGTGGATCAGGGAATGCCTTGCTTTAGTCCCTTTACTTCTTAGTCGAGGATCTTCTGAAACATACAATTCACACCTGCGGAGCACGGTCGTGTGGAGAACAAAGAGCTTCTTTTCAAACATTCTCAATGTGTACAAGAAGTCTACTGACTTTCTACTATAAGATAGATATAAAACCCTTCAGAATCCCGCTAGAAGTTCATCTTCCTATCCACATTTGAATGCACAAATTTGTACAAATTCTCTGATCCCCAGATTTTGACTGTCAAACTTCCTCCCTCATGCGTTCGAATCTCCTTCGCCTGTTCAAGCGTTCTTACAAGGATGGTGACAAATGGACTTCTCAATCGTTGAAAAAGGACAATTTTAGACTTTCCCGAGCCTTAAAAGAAGCTAATGACACTGTCTTGGACCAAGAAAAGTTGCTTGCAGAATATGACTGCCTCCTTGCGCATTCCCAAGTCCGGGAAGCAGATTGCAAAGTTAAGTCATTTCGCCCAGACCATAATATCACAATCCCCCATGGAGCACTCTGCCCCAAGTTTAACATAGATTCATGCTGGATTGAAGATCACTGGTTCTGCATGGACCATGACATTGAGTGCCTCCGTGTAGGGGAACTCCATTGGGGAAATGGAAATCCCGCGTTAGCACTTGAACATGTCACCAGTTTCATCGCGGCTGGCTCCTTCCATCGTGATATAAATCTTGCCCCCTGCCAGGAACTACGCTGCCGGGTCTTTATTGCCGCCCTCTTGCATTTTTTTGAAATTTACGAAGAGTCTAATGAGCGAATTTGTGCTATTCAGAGATCTATCGCTACTGACAATATGGGAACTGGTCAGCGTCTCTCAGAGACAACTTCCGAGGACATTATTGGCATTACTCATTATATTCAGGGAAGGAATCTGAAAGAGCTTGGAAGATTCTCTGAAGCTTACCTTTCTTTTTCACGAGCGCTGGAAGTTCCCCACTACCATGAGAAAGCGCGGGGTTTCCAAGAACAATTAATCGTGGAAGAAACCGGTAAAATTGGAGAAGTTGGTAAGGCTGTAGGTATTTTTCTCGACAGAGCATCCGATGGGGCTTCCCTTCATACCCTCCACAGCCAGCAAGGTGGTGAAAGCTTTAGTCTCAACCACTTTGAGGATTATGTTCTTTCCGGCGACGAAGATTGGTGATCGTACTTGGATCTGCCCTGCTCAGCATGCAAGCGATTCCCCCACCAAAGGCTTTCTTTGTATTATATAGACTGTCATTTTGACTATATTAATAGAGAGTTTTCTTAGAGGACATGTTGTTGGTAGGTATTCCCTTTTTCTGAGTTTGTTTCAGAGACATTAGAATTGTCTGTTTTGTGCTAGAGACTTGACTTTACAGCCTATTTCCAGATCTCAGTAGTACGCAAAGCGGGAATCGTGATTCTCACGAGGAGCTTCTGGAGACGATAGGAGAGAGCCCGAAACAGGAGGGCTAGATGCTGTTAGCGACCGAGATTACATAGCATTTTTGGGCACTTTCGGGTACCATTAAACATTAGCAACAATTTCATTAGTGAAATTCGATAGAAATATATCCTCTATCTCATATTCATGACTTCCTTCATGGTTGTGTTGCTACATAGGTGCGTAAATCTTGGTAGCTGCCCAACAATTGGGTGGTAGTTGACTCTCACTTTCGCCTCACTTCACAAGCTTATCGTAAAGAAATTCTGTCGGCCGCCCGGAAACAGAAAATGGCAATGAAACTCTGTAACTGTGATTTGTCTCGCGTAGTATTTATTTCATTGACGCCTTAACAAAGGCGCGCGGAATTCTCACCCAGTACCATTGATTGTTTCATCTGCCCAAACAGACACCTTCGTGGAGGCCTAACAAAGGAGAAAGTTTCTGCCACAGAAATCTCTTTCTTTTAAGCAAAAACATGTTCAGGCATCCTCTAATAAATGTAGCCTGCGCCTCACTTTCGACTAGCACATTGTCCGTTCACATCCCTTGAACATTATATTAGACAGCTTTTTTTACCTCCTGCACACTTTCAAAGCATCACGATGAGTAATCAACTTGACTCCCCTGCTGGATATTCTGCCTGTCATCCTGTTGATGAGACTGTTCGAAGCTCGCCAGGTGAAAGAAAACCACCCGACTATGAAAATGACTTCGAGTATGTCGATTACTCCCTCGAGTGGCCAGTCCGGCCACGCGTCGACCCAATTGGAATAGAGGTGCAAAAGAAAGTCAAGAAATTCCGTGACGATTTGAAGGAGATGCGTATTCGTCGCAACGAGCTCCTCCAGAAGGCGGTTTCCATGCGGATCCCTTCGCCGCCGCCAGACCTCTTCATTCGACTGAAGACGATTGAGATCTCCACGATACTCCCAACCGTACTCAACTGTCTCGCCACCTCAAACTTCGATCTCGGTATGATAGCAGCCAACAAGGCTCTGGAGCTCGCTCAGAGTTTAGAACACAAAATGCTTATCGCGCGATGTTACTACTGGATGGGTCGAATCGAGTTTCAACGAGGCAACATCCCTGACGCTCACGCCTATTTCAAATATGCAATGCCTTGTATCGAGGAAGACGGGTGTGCGGAAGGCGACTTTGTGGAATTCTGGTTCAACACCACCCGACCTGGAATCGGTGAAGGATATCGAAACCGCGCTGTGCATAACCACAGCCGCCGGGTGATCAACAAACACAGCGCGTCAAAGCTTCCAGTGACCTCTCGCTCAACGTTATCTGAAAAGCGAAAGTACCAAGAGCCTTGCGAGTATGTCTTCAGGCCCAGGCCCGGTCAAACCTCTCAAGAACAGCAAGAATCGACAACAGAGAGCAGCAAACAAAACCCTCCACTGGTGCCGTGGACGACCCCCGATGTCCATAACGAGCCCTATGAAACCCCATTCTACTTGCGGCGGAGGTTCTCCGTTTCAGCAGAGACAGAATGGCTACCAGACCAGTCCCACGCTCCTCTTCCACGAAACTGTGAATTCACTTTCCGATGTTATCCTAAAGGGCTGTCACCCCGTTACCGTCCGACCAAGATGTTTCGGCCGCATCCTCTGGAAATCATTCATACCAAGAAATCATGGGAGAAACTTCGTCAGCGTGCCATGGGCAAGATAGTCACCATGACCTGGCTAGCCAATGAGATGGAATTGTACGACAAAATGGTACATAAGAGATTGAAAGATATCCGGAGGAAATATTTGGAATCGAAAATCCGCAAGCAGAAGCAAATCGAAGAGTAGAAATGTGGACTCATTTTTTTCCCCCAAAACTTTTATGCTTGAATGTATTCTCACGGCTTTGTGTATGAAATAGTATATACTAAGTGGATTTTGGATCTAATACTTCCTACCTTGCGATCTGCCGTCGAAATTTGATTATATAAGCAAGTCTTCGGCGTCACCCGCCCGAAAGTCGGAGAGAGCCGGTCTTGCGGGGAATTGGCCAATTTCCATTTAAGGTGCGTCCTCATCCTTTTTAATTCTGCCACTCAGCTCTCTGACATTGTCATAATCAGTATGGCCAAAATGTCTCCCTATTACGCCCCCAAGGGTGGCTTGCCACCCCAGACCCAGCTCCTCAGCGACCGCGCTATGTTCACCGAAGCCTACGCGGTAATTCCAAAGGGCGTGTTCAGCGACATTGTCACGAGCTTCCTGCCCTTCTGGGAGAAGACCCGGTTGTGGGTAATTGCCCGTCCTTTGTCTGGCTTTGCCGAAACTTTCTCGCAATACATTATGGAAGTGCAACCCGGTGGTGGCAGTGACCGCGCCGAGCTTGATGACGCCGCGGAGGGCGTCGTGTTCGTGGTGGAGGGCGAGGTGACAATCACCTTGGACGGCAAAATGCATACACTCAAGGAGGGAGGATACGCTTTCCTCCCCCCGAAGTCTGGTTGGACCCTCCACAACAACGGCGCAGCCACCGCCCGATTCCATTGGATCCGCAAAGCCTACGAAGCTGTGAACGGCCTCGATATGCCCGAGCCCCTCTTCCTCAATGAAAAAGAAATTGCGCCCACTGTTATGCCGGACACCAACGGAGCTTGGGCAACCACCCGCTTCGTCGACCCGAACGACCTTCGTCACGACATGCACGTCACCATCGTAACCTTCGAGCCTGGCGGTGTTATCCCCTTCGCCGAGACCCACGTTATGGAGCACGGTCTCTACGTCTTGGAGGGTAAAGCCGTCTACAGACTTAATCAAGACTGGGTCGAGGTGGAGGCCGGCGACTTCATGTGGCTGCGCGCGTTCTGCCCGCAGGCCTGTTATGCCGGTGGCCCTGGCAAGTTCCGCTACCTGCTTTATAAGGATGTGAACCGCCACGCGAAGTTTTCGCGATTGTGATCGATTGAGCTAGACTGGCCTTTTTTACGACTTTTACGGGGACTCATCATATCGGGACCAGCGCGTCCCCTGTCTGTATACATACTTACATACGGCGTGTTCGAGGACTTTGTTTTCTCTAGTGTTCTCGTTAATGCGACACGATACTTTTTCACTCTTGAATTGTAATCCCACGCGTAGCCAAGCATGTATAGATGTCATAGATGCCGGGATTGTCCAACACATAGGCCTCTTGTTCCTATGGAGCTAGAGTTGTCATACCAATAGCCATCATACATCACTATCCCAATCCCCGGTCATACTGGAGATGCTCATTATCCCCAATGGCAAATTCCCACCCACCCTTTAGCTTCGTCGAGATTGTCATCTCTGTCATCCGATATCCATAAACATTCGTCCAAGACCAAGGCAGCATACCATTTTGCGGTTGGATATACTTAAGGCTATACGCGAGAAGCTCGCTAGCTATTATAAGTAGACTAATATAATCTAGGAGGATCTCTATATAATTAGAATAATACTCGCGCTAATTAATAAATTCTAGTTCTTTATTATTAATAATTAGGACGATTACTATCGCGATTAATATCGATAAAGCTTTAAGAAGGCTCTATCTCTATATTAAGAGCGACTTTATGCTTTATAAGACTTATCTATATCTGAGGCGTTAATATAGGTAATGCTAGGTGAGGTCAACTTGATGACTCTAGCTACGTCCTTGAGGTGATGTGTCCGACCACAGAATATTATGAACCCCCATCTATCGATAGTAGTAGCTTAGAGAGTATATATGAATCTCTTGTATAGAATGGGTAAGTACTAGTCGTGTTATTTGCTAGCCTACTCATACTAACTTTTGCACTTTAGTTACGCCTCGGCGATAGTGGAGAGCGGTGACCGACAACATCACCGTTATTATTGAGAATGTTCACGGATCCTGAACATGCCAGACTTCCCTTTGTACTCAGCTGTCCTTGAATATACTCAAATGTATTGTTGAAGCCTGTCTGGTATCCGTTAATGGTCAGGGGAGCAGATTCACTATAAGCGGAAAGCTTGTCATTGTGGTCGGCACCTGTGTTAACGATTTTGGTGTTGGACCGGGAAAATAGACCTGCTAGAAAGTTGAAAATTGAATGCCAAGAAGTTGCCCACAAAATGCTTGAGGCTGTAACTAGTGGTGCCGTAAATTGAAAGTGAATCATAGTTTGAAACTTCCGCCCATATCTTTGAAGTTCGAAACTCAGAACAATTTCCCAAGAAATTCAAATAATTTCTGTTTCAAGCCAGGCCATCACATGAGAGCGTTTGAAATTGAACTTCCAATTCACGAAGGTGTTGAGCTTTTGAGAGACTCATGGCATGCTTGGACGCTAGGACGGAAAAATGAGTCTAAAATCGGAAAATGGCGTTCCGTGCAAATTTGCTACTATATTTCGCAACAAAAGGACCTGACTTGAACAATCAACGCGCTCTGCTGGTTTATGTGTGGAAGACGTTGATTTCTTATTCTGACCCGGTAAACCTTTAACGAAATCGTTGCTTAAGTTTTTCCAGCGTCTTTCTATCGCAGTATTCTTGCGCGTCTCCGTAACGAGCATCTTCAAGGAGTCTCCAGATACGACGACGGTTTCTCAAGCCAAGGGGAGCATGCTCCATTGGCTTTCCCGGTTCAAAAGCGTTCGCTTGTGCTAATTGACGCACCAATAATTCCCAATCCCAGAAATTCTCCGCGGAAAAGGACGGAGAGCTTTTTTCTTTTTTCTCTGTCTGATCCGCTCTATTTCGGTAAGAATATTCATTGATAATTTCAGAATCAAGGTCCCAAAGCCATGGGAACATGTGATCCTTAATCAAGAGCGATCTCCAAAAGGACGGTGGAAGGCGTCTTGAACATAACGGTGATACATCTTGGAAGGGTAGCAATTCCTGATATATCTGGTCGATAAGTTCTGTAGGAAGAACATGGGAAGTAACGGCCGATAGAAATTCTTCTTGTAACGGAACTAAGAATTTTAGAATCTCATACGTCAGACAGGGGATCGGGTATGGTGCGATTTCAAATTCCTATGAGATGGTGTTAGTTTGTTTGAAAAGTCGAAAAAATTCACTTGAAGATTTTACCGCGACCTCTAAACAGCCAATTGGCCATTGAAGATAATCTGTCAACTTTTTTCTTTCGTGAAAATAGTAATCGTGGGGTTCTTTGATCATTGGTTGAGTCATCCAAGAGCCAAGCGGCCAGACGAAACCGCGCACGTCAAGATCAATCCTATTACGGAAAAGTTCCCAAAATTCTTTAAGCGAAACCGGGCCATGTAAAGGTTTCCCTAGGCTTTTGAGAAACTCTCGATGATTGACCATTCGTCTGACCATCTCCAAACACTTCGGGTGAAAAGCGATCTGTACGAAAGGTTGGAGAGAGTTATGAACAGGTGCCTCAGGATTTGATTTGCTAGGGAAGATGACATCTAAAATAGTCAAAGTCAATAAGACGAGCTAGTTTTAGAGGGAAGAGATTATTAACATGACCTTCTCTCTTATGGGTCTCCATTCGAAGTTCACCATTTTCGCTCTCGACAAAACGAAGCGTTATTGTATCCCACCAATCGTACTTAGCAATGTCCCAGGTGTGTCGATTCTAATACATTCGGTGTTAGTTGATCTGGCCGGCAACCTGTCTTTGACCCAAGTTTTTCCCAGTAGACTCGAGAACTGACTTTTTCCAAAGGAACACCGCAAGCCGCACAAAACACATCGATATGTTCATCATCTACTTCAAAAACAGGTCTCATAGCCATGATCCAAGATACGAGATCGCGAATTTCTAATTGAACGAAAGGTCGCGGATGAAGAAAATAGGTAATGTGAGGGCGGAACGATTGGAGGATACTGCTCCAAGCGAAGAGAAGTAGATTTGTCATCGAAAGCCTAGGCTCTGAATCGCGCCAATCGTAGTGGTTACCCGAAAACTTCATCAAAAATGAACAGAAGTGCCCAACGACGGTATTTAGAGTTAATTTTTGATTCATGATTAAAAATGGAGCAAAATTAACGAAATTATTGCGCAGCAGGGGACCGTCAATTAGATCTGCAGGGATCACTTTAAAGGCCCGAGGACGGACGAAAGATAATATTCAGATCAGTACCAACATCGCAAGTCTTGGTTGCATAATTACCACCAGGTTAGTAATAGGTAGAATCGCATCGGTACGTATTCGCTGGATAATTGGTCGTCGCGCACTCGGTATAGCTAGGCTCAATGCGGACCCCGTACTCTGTATTAGATAGGTCATTAATTTTAGAAAGATTATAGTAGATCATATTTAGATGGCCGTATCCCCTGCTGCTTTCATTTCTAAAATATGCACTATACTCTATCTAGGTGATTTAGAGGCTTCTATATCGTATAGAGACCTTAAGAGAGCTACCGGAATTACTTCCACTAGAACTGCCACCAGAGCCAGTTGCCGTGGAACTGCTGCCACTCCCACCAGCAGTTGCTGTGGTGGTTCCCGTAGTTATGGAAGTAGCAGCTATGACACTCGATAAAGAGCAAGAATCACGTTTATCAAGCCACTCTAGTGCGCGTCTCTTCGCCGTCGGATCTGATGCCTATGATAGGGTAATCGTTCTTAGGCAAGGGCTTTGACCTCCTTGAAGGTCGTATTGCGCGATGAGCTTGTTGAGTGCTCTCTGTGTCTCTGTCCATGTCTCAATATCATTTGCAACCTCTGCAGCAGCTCGGCCTGTATTGAGAGATGTAGATATGAAATCTATCATCAGCCCCACTTGTGTATTTGTAATAGCCATCATCTGGGCAAGTCGAGTATCAACAATCCATTGTTTGTAGTTCACAGCGAGTTCTTCATCGACGGAGCGACTGTAGGCCGGTTTAGACCACTTATCCTTACATAGCATTGTATATCCGAGTGTTTGTTGAGTTAAGTGGCTTTTGGATCCAATCTGAAGTCCAAATATCGCACCCAAGTGAGATTTGTTCCAGAAAATCCAGTTGCCGGCCAAGGAGAATTCGAATAGTATCCTAAACCGCTAATTAAAGAAACCCTATAGAATATAGCTAGCGTTTAATAGTTTATAAAACTAGATATCATCGCCGCCTTCTATAAGATTTAGGTCTATCTAGGCGAGGAATAAAAGACTATATTCTACACACTCAGAGAGAACGACAGAATTCATTAGCGAGCCAATCTCAAGGCAAAGGCAACATGGGCAATCATTGAGCAGTTTATTTGGCTTAAGCATAGCTGAGTGGACGGGAAGCCCTTCCTCTACACTCTCTGTAGTCGTACTTACTTGAGATTTTGCGGACAGGTTCATGCAAGAGAAGAATGATTGATGGACTCTTTTAGACGGCGCGACCTAATATCAACATCTGGGACGAGCCCTTCATAGCAAGGCTACAATGACAGCGGGTTGCAATGAGAGTGTTAAGGAAGCGTGCCAGCAGACCAGTTTCAAGAATACCAACGGAAAGCGATGGATCTTATTCGTTGTACACATTTCTTTTCATTAAAGAGAGCAAGCACACGTTGACTGGGTGCAGTTCTTGACAACATCCATGGTTGATCGACTTAAGGAACTAAGTTCATTTTGCCTGTTGACCAGACAAAATAGACGTCGGATCCAAACCTACCGATGCTATTTTACTTCTTTTTTTGAGTTAGAAGATGAAATCAGTACGTCACGAAGCTACAGTTCTTTTAAACCTACAGTTCTTTTAAACCCAGGCGCCAGCCCTGGAGTCTTTTCGTTCTCAACAAAACAACCATAGACCAGATTGACTCTCTCGGTCTACTCGTTTTTATGTTGCCCCCTGTAATCAGAATCAAAACCCAGCGTCCTGCCTCGCGTTCCACATCATTTTTCGTCTTGGAATTTCGAAGATGTTGCGATCTCGAAAGATGATCCTCAGGCTGCTTCGTATTTTCTCGAAGAAAGCGCCGAAATACCCCGCCATCCTTTGTTTGAAAGAGGAAATCTTGCAGAAGATCCACCAACACCTCCCACTAGTCGATCAAGTTTGTCTATGCCTCAGCTGCAAAAAGCTCTTCAGCCTACTCAGGATGATACTGAAGCACAAGGGCCTTCAATTTCCACGACTCTTGCGTATAGGGAATCCAATACTTTGCGTGAACAGTCAGGAGGATCAGCGAAATCAACTCCTTATTCGACTCGAAAATTGCCGCTGGGCTTATTGTGCGAAGTGTTTGAAACTCCATCCACGAAAAGAATTCGCAAAACATTTACTGAGGCAGTCAGCTTTGGAGAGATCCTGCACATACTACGCTGGTATAGCTGACCTATGTGCCTGTATTTCTCTGACGATTCGAGGTCGAGACCAGCTTGTCAACTTCCTCAAATCGCCCAGATCACCTGCGAAGCCAGCCAAAGCCCAATATAGCCCATTCGAGTATGACTTTGGCTTTGACAGGGGAGGACCACCCGGCCTCGGCCACGTCTGTCACTTTAGCACTGAGTCTGGCTACTATGTGCAGGTCGATATGACGTTGTTCGTTCAAGGAACTGGCCAGTTATATGTTGGGGCTCGGCATACCATACGCTTCCCTTCCTCCCACGCTCACCTCACAGATGAGGCTACCCTTGCTTGTCCCCATCTGGGTCTCCTATCTTCCGCTCTCATGGATCAAGCTGCAGACTATAGTCACATGAACCAGATTATGCTTTCTTTAAAATCCTATCAGGACCTCCTGTCTCTTGTTTCCGACAAATTGATCTCAAGAGCCTGTCACTGGTGTAGGACTTTGATTACAAAACCCGTTTTGTCGGAAGACATGACACACGCTGTTTCCTGGGTGGTTCGAGATTTGGGAAACTGTGAATGGCCTGCAGACCGTCATTGGCTTGACCAGTGTCGTCGCGAAAGCGCTGTTGCCACACTTGCCGACTTGACTCAGCGTGTTGGGCAGCTCGAGGCTGCGCGGTTTTCTTTGCGTAATAAAGCTCCAATATCGGGACCAACAAGATAACTGACCGCGCGAGGCGGGTACAGGGTAAGGTGATACGGGGCGATGGGCGCTCAAGCGGCAGCTCGCCCACCAAAGCTGCGGGTGGAAAACGACCGTTTCAGGCGTCAAAAGAGGTCATTTTCAGCGTCGCTTTCGCAGGTCTTCGGGTTCCAGTCATTAATATTATATGTCTGCTATGCTAGCTGGTTCCATATAAACGATCTTTCTTGTATGGCCACCATGATCTTACGTAAATACACTTCACACGCTTGCCAGCAGTAAACTCATAGGCCTCTCGTAGCTGCACCGCTTACATATGAGCGGGTTGTAGGCATCTTATCATATAAACGTCCGCCGTGACCTGAAAATGCTCACTCGAATCATCTACGAGCAATTCTAACACTTAGTTCAAGTCATTCCCATATGACATGTTGCTTTGTGGTCTTGGCTGGAAGGCTTACTGTGTACTACATTCATCGTTCCTGTGCCTGTAAGATCTTCGTATGATCTTTCCTTACCATCATACCTGCCTTTACGACAGATGCACCTGCCATCTTAATAACTTCCCCCGTGGGTTCATAAGAACTTCCTGCTCGATTTCATTCTGTCTTCTTTACTTTCTTCTCCTCGCATACTCACATAAATTCCTTGGTAAGATATATACCCACTCATCATGCAAGAATCCTGGATTGCGCTAATCATTAGTTGTATCTCTCTCGGAGTGTCGGTAGCAAGTTTGCTGCTCCCTGTCAAGGAATGGCTGCACTACTGGTTTCCCCGACTGTGGCCGCCGTCGAACCAGAATGAAGTGCACCGTCTAGCCAATCTCGAGCCAGGTCGTGTGGTCAATACAGAGGCTCTTGAAAGCGCTGTTGCCACACTTGCCGACTTGACTCGGCGTGTTGCGCAGCTCGAGGCTGTAACAGGCCTTGTCGGGGACGTTCAAACTCTCGATCCTTTGGCAACACCTGATTCAGGTGCTGTCAGGGCTGTTCAGGGCGCCGAATAAAGTGGGTACTGGCGAGGACAGACAGGCGCAGGGCATGAAGGTCAACTTTTCTCGTCTCTGATGACTTGAGAGTGTCTGGATTGGTATACTTCGAGACCCCACCCCTACACCCGGGAAGCGGTGGCTGAGGGAGTGGTGTAGGAGAGCTCTATCTTTCGAGGCGGCTCACCTTGATAGATGGAGTGGTGGGGCCACCAGCGACGGGCTCGCACTTCTTCGCAGTGCTGGTGACTACTAACCTTCGGGTGAAGCTAAGACGAGCCCACAGGTAAGTGTTTTATTGCCTTTGGGATCTCGAGAGCGGGGGAATGATATGAAACAACTCGCTTCCTTGTGTTTCTCGAGTATTCTTGCTTCGAACGGACAATCTCTATGCAGATAATTCATGTACGTTGTCGTGGATCATTTTCGCATCTGTCGATGCGACGGGTTTGAGACTAGAGTACCGGCACTTTGGTTTCACCGAGGTTTGAGACCTCCAATCCGAGTGATTGATCCACGATTCACGGGTCACTAGAGGTAAGGAGCCTACCGAAGTTTAGCGTGGTGGAGCTAATTAGTCCTCAGCCCTAGGCGATCGATAATCGCTGGATCTCGGGCGTGCGTCTTATCTAAATTTGGCAAAGAGTTGCAGATCATCGACGATTTAGAGATGCATCGGCAGATCGTTCTCCGAATGTCCACAGCAAAAGGATCCAGCATAATGACTACTGTAATTTCCTCTACCCCACCTCCTTTCTTCCGTCATAGGATGGATTTCATCGTATTGTGCCTTCTTATCGCTTCAAAATTCGCCGAATTGAATAAACATCGACAACCTCTCCAGATCGGAACTCCTTCTGCTTAAAATTCCCGACCAAGGCTTACACCATGTCGATTCTGGATCTGGGCTACCAAAGTAACGAGGACTTGGTCTGGCACAGTCTTCAATGTGCGGTCAAGCAAGACATGCATGCTTTCTGTCAAGACCGGCATTGGGACTTGTCCTCTTTCTATCAAAAAATATGGGCAATTGTCCTTAATCGTTTCACGACGTCTCAATGCGTGGCGTTTGCCATCAACAATAAATTCAGAGACAAAGTGTCTACGATATGCGAGATCGACGTCGATCCAGAGATGTCATTCGTTGACTTGATGGCCGATCAGCCAGGATTGACAACCTTCGCTACAGTGAACCCTGACGGGTGGGATTGCAACACTGGAGTTATCGTCGGGCCACACAATGATGAAGAGCCCAACCAACAAGATTCCAGTCTAACACTTCAACTTCTTTTATCCGTCACGGCTTCCAGCTTATGGCTGGTTCATTCATCGGGCGTGTCCTCATGGCATGCGCAGAACCTGGCATCCGCTGTGGAACAGACTCTCGAGGAGATTCTGCAGAACCCGCATCAACCAGTGAAGGAGTTGGATCTTTTCAGCGAACAAAACAGACTTCAATTAGCCGAATGGCACAAGCGCCCTCAGCCCAACGACAAAGTAACGATGCTAGACGCGATCCGACAACACGCGTCTCAGCGACCGACTCACGAAGCAATTTGTGCATGGGATGGCAAGCTGAATTATGCTGAGCTCGACAACATTACCACCTGTCTGGCGCACCAACTTCTGACAATGGGAATCGGAGAGAATGCCATGGTGTTGCTGGGTTTCGAAAAGTCGATGTACGCCCTTGTATCGCTGATTGCGATATTCAAAACAGGCGCAATCGTCGTCCCCGTCAATCCTACGTATCCCAAGGCACGTATGCAGGCTATCATCGATGAAACAAATCCACGCCTCGCGTGCACATCTCCGGATTTTGTTTCCGTCTTTGAGAATCTCCAAATGCCAGTTCTAGCCCTGACCTCATCCTTTGTCACCGACCTACCAACGGCCGACTATTTTCAAGACACCCTTCCCCCGACAGACTTGGATCGCACAGCCTATGTTCTGTTCACCTCCGGGAGCACTGGTCGGCCGAAAGGGGTTGTCCATCCGCATCGCACTGTGGCATCCTTGATTAATCAAATATCAGCGTTTCAAGTACACCAGTCTAGCCGTGTGCTCCAGTTTGCCCCGATTATTTTTGCTGGATCCCTTGTTGATATGTACCTGCCTCTCATTGTTGGAGCGACAGTGTGTATCGCCTCTCGGCACGATCTGATGAATAACCTGGAGACATCGATGAAGGATCTTAATGTGACCTTCGCTTGCATGACACCATCTGCTCTCAGCCCCGTCAACCCCACGCAGGTATCCGGACTAGAAACTCTGGCTTTAATCGGCAAGCCAATTAGTGAAGACATCAAGTCCAAATGGGCAGGCTTTGTGACCCTTCTTTCTGGGTATGGTCAAACTGAAATAATGGGAGCCGCAAGTGTTTCAACCCTCGGTCCTTCGAGTCATTCGCGCAACATTGGTGTCTCGCCTGCATCACGAATCTGGCTGGCGGATCCATTAAATCAGCAAAAGCTCGCCCCGGTGGGTGCAACGGGAGAAATCTTGATAGCCGGGGCAAACGTTTGTAGTGGATATCTGAACGATCCGGAGAAGACAGCCGCTGCGATTCTCGAAGTACCTGAGTCAATTCGAAACCTGGCTGAGCTGATCCCTTCGCGAATTCTCGCCACTGGAGACCTAGCGAGATACGAGCCTGATGGTTCTCTCGTATATGTCGGTCGCAAAGACACGCAAATTAAAATTCGTGGAAAACGAGTCGAGCTTGGAGAGGTCGAGGCTACAATACGTCTTCATCGCCCAGCCAATGATGTGGTGATTGTAGAAGCGGCCTCTCCACTAGATGGAGAAGGCATTCCTACGCTTATTGGTTTCATTCACTCCCCGGATCTTTTTGGAGATTTGGAAGCTAGTTCTTCCTCCCCCCTAGGAGCACCAAGCAAGAAGTTCCAGGAGCAGATGGTTCGACTTGATCGTCTGCTTTACGAGGCCCTGCCAGAGTATATGGTACCTAATATTTTTATGCCGTTGGCTCGTATTCCAAAGACAGCATCTGGAAAGACCGATCGTCGCGCGTTGCGAGAGCTGGTGGCACGTATGACCCGACAGCAGATGGAGGTGTATCTAGACTTGATCGGCAAGCCAAAGCTCCAGCCTCGCACCGCTGTCGAGAAGACTTTGCATGATCTGTTCTCACGAATTCTTAATCGGGAGCCAAAATCATTTGGGACTGACGAGCAGTTCCTCCGGTTGGGTGGAGATTCTATCAGAGCTATTCAACTTGTCCAACTGTGCCGCAGCAATGGCTTGCCTCTCGACTTCAAGGATGTCATGGGCCTTGGCACCGTTGCTTCACTCGCTAAGCAGATGAATCACTCTACAAAACCTATGCGTGACAGCATCAAAAAAGAGGAAGTCCCCACGGTCGCCGTGACTGACCATCTGAGGAGCCTTGGTATTGCTACCGAGGAAGTGGAAGCAATGTATTTGTGTTCGTCAATGCAGGAGGGCATCCTGATAAGCCAATTGAAGGATCCACATCAACACGCCATCCAAGTCTTGTGTGATGTCCAACTATCCAACGGTCAGTCTGCAGTGGACCTCGGCCGGCTGCAAGTGGCATGGAAGCAACTCGTCCAGCGCCACCCGATGCTGCGAACAATTTTTGTTACTAGCGTAACTCAGCGTGTCTTTGCAGTGCAAATTCAGTTGAAAAATGGCTCGTTGCCTCGTGTTCACCAAATTGATGATAATCTTGAAGCTCAAGATATTCTCGACCAGCGACTTAAACCTCGATCTCGAAGCGAACTGCCTCAAATTTCTCTACATGTCAAACGCAACGGCACAGTCATTGTGAGGCTAGAGATTTCCCATACCGTGACAGACGGAATGTCTATGTCCATTATAACTCGAGATCTGTGCCAGTTATACGGTGACAGGGAACTCTCGCCGTTGATGTTCAATTATGTCGACTACATCGATTACCAACAGAGAACTTTCACAGACAACTTGTCTTATTGGAAAAAGTACTTAGGTGGTCTGGACTCTTGTCGGTTCCCCACAGCTAGAAATGATGAATCTTGGGGCCTTTCAGGTGAAACGCATGGCATCTCCGAATATAAGGCTGTTTTGGTGGAGGTCGGGACAATGGCAGACTATCGAAAGTTCAGTCAGGATACCGGTACCACTCTGGCCAGTGTGGTCAAATTGGCGTGGGCACTTGTTCTCTCCACATTTTGCGGCACAGACGATGTTAGTTTTGGATATCTGAACGCTGGTCGTGATGCACCTTTTGAAGGCGTTCTGGATAGCGTTGGGCCCCTGATCAACCTAATGGCATATCGACAGCAGATTGATCAGCATTCCACCGTGGCGCATGTCTTGCAAACCATACAGTCAGACTTTGTTTCCGGTTTGCCGCACCAAGGACTGTCTCTGAGTGAGATTCGTCGAGCCTTGGGCTTTGGTAAAGATGAAGTCATCTTCAATACCTGCATCACTCAGTTCCCAATTGATACTGGGAATCATGGAGATGACCTACCTATCTCACTCCGCAAAGTGGGTCGTTGTGATCCCACCGAATTTGACCTTAATCTCGAGATCATGGTGTCTGATGACGACATCAAATCAGCAATCAAAGCGTTTACTGGACTCGTTCCAGTCGAGAAGCGCGTGAGCTCATTGTTTGGACACGTAATGAGAACCATCATCAAGAACCCAGATTGCGAACTGGGTCTGCTTGATATGATCCCGAAAGAAGACTGCGACAGGATCAGACATTTGAACAGAAGCAGTCCGCAGGCTGTTGAGAGATGCGCTCACGAAATCATTCAACAGCAATGCTTGGCCCAGCCTGCCGCACCGGCTGTCTGTGCCTGGGATGGCAACTTCACATATGGGGAACTAGATCATATCTCCACATGTCTGGCGCGAAAGTTTCAGTCTCGGGGCATAACTCCAGAAGAGTTTGTGCCGGTGTTGATGAACAAGAGTCGTTGGGTCCCGATTGCTTTGCTTGCTATCCTTAAAGCTGGAGGGGCATTTGTGCTCCTTGAACCCACGCAACCTATCCAGCGACTGCGGGAAATCTGTGGCGACCTAAATCCTTGCTTTATTATTTCATCACCAGAGTACCAAGCAATCGCAGCTGACATTACCGGCAACGGAGTTGTGATCCTAAGCAATCAATCGCCGGTTGAAATCGAAGTTTCAGAGAAGACGCCAAATGTCACAATTGACCCAAGAAATGCGGCTTATGTGGTCTTTACGTCAGGATCTACTGGTAAGCCGAAGGGTGTAGTGATTGAGCACCGCTCTTTGTGCACTTCAGACCTCGCCATGAGAACTCATTCGCCTATGAATAGCGATACGAGAATGTACCAATACGCTAGCCATGCATTTGACGTCAGCATTCTAGATCTTACAATATGTTTCATGTCGGGAGGATGTCTGTGCATACCATCCGCCGAGGACAGGCAGAACCGTCTGCTAGAAAGTTTGAACGAATTTCAAGCCACTTACGTCGCCCTGACTCCAACCGTCACTCGAACATTGCAGCCAGAGCAGTTGACTTCTTTAAAAACGCTGAAAGTGAGTGGAGAACCACTGTTGGCTTCCGACATCCAACGGTGGATTGCGGCATCTCATATCAAAATTGCCAACATGTATGGTCCCGCCGAATGCACAATCAATGTGACTGCAGATGAATCAATCACGTCAGAAACCCCGTCTGGAAGCATCGGCTATGCGATGTGCAACTCTACCGCATGGATAGTCGACCGTGCAAATCATCAAAAATTGCTTCCTATGGGTGCAGTAGGAGAATTGGTCATACAAGGTCCAGTGGTAGGCCGTGGCTACCTCAAGAGGCCTGAACAAACAGCGGCATCTTTCATCCCAGCTCCACGCTGGCTTTCACAGTATTTGCCAGTGTCTGGAAAAGAGAGGCTTTATAAGACCGGAGACCTTGTGCAATATGCTGCGAACGGCTCCCTGTTGTACAAGGGCCGCAAGGACTTCCAGGTCAAGCTCCGTGGCCAGCGCTTTGAGTTGAATGAAGTTGAGGAGCATCTTCGTCGTGCGTTCTCCGATGCCTCCGATACGATTGCTGAGGTGGTATCTTTGAACCAAGGCAAAACGAAGGCTTTGGCTGCATTCATATACCAGGAACATTGGGGGAATGATTTGGAATATATCCCACCTCCAGCGCTTGGAAATTCACCCGGCGTTGATTTGCTGCACTTCCCTTGTGAGGAATTCAATCAGGCAGTGGCCAAGGCCAGAGTCAGTCTTGATACCACTCTTCCAGGCTACATGAGGCCATCCATCTATCTCCCACTCACTCGTATTCCTCGATCTCGAAGTGGTAAAACTGACCGCGGTCTGCTACGACAGATTGTCAGCTCAGGGCTACATGAGCAGTGGACGAGTGATGCCACAACAGTGACTACCCGGCAAGAGCCGAAGAATGAGACGGAATCAGTCTTGTGCAAAGGTGTTGCCGAGGTACTGGGTCTCTCGAAAGAGAAGGTCAGCCCAGAAGACAACTTCTTTAGCCGTGGAGGTGACTCGGTGGCCGCCATGATGTTAGTGGGAGCATTACGACAGGAAAATTATCACCTCACTGTTGCAAACATCTTTGATCACCCTCACTTGGATGTTCTAGCAGAGAAGATGCATCGTTCCTTGCCTACTGGTATTGAAGGGCACATTAAAGCGTTCTCTCTTTTAGGGGGCGATGCAAGTTTCCGCAGAGCAGTGATTCAACAGGCTATGGACCAGTGCAACACCACGGAAGAGGAAATTGAGGATATTTATCCCTGCTCCCCACTCCAGCATTCGTTTTTCCTCTACAGTGTCCGCGGCAAAGAAGGAACTCTGGTTGCCCAGTTCGCATATAATATACGGCCAGAAGTAAACCTTGACCTTCTACGCAGTGCCTGGGAAAAGACCATGCAAGCGCATTCGGGTTTACGAACGCGAATCATTCATGTCGATGGTAGACCCGACATGCACAATGTGGCTCTCCGTCGCCCAACTGATATCGAAGACTATGAGGCACCGACCGAGTCTGCGTCAGACTACATTCCTGACCTCTCTATCGACGTGGCGCCAGGTAAACCCCTGTTGCGTGTCGCAATGGTGCACCATCCATCTCATGGACAGCGCCGACTTGTGATATCCTTGCAGCATTCCATCTATGACGGATGGGCCCTCAGGTTGATAATGGAACAGGTCGAGCGAGCTTACTCGGGTCTTGCCTTGCAATCTCTACCCGTCTCCCCATTCATCGCTTATCTCGTGCAAAACAACGATGCGTCTAAAAGGTTCTGGACCAAGGAGCTCAAAGACTTGCGTGCTACCAACTTCCCGCAACTTCCTTCATCAACCTACACGCCCCATCCTAGCATCATACTGAGTCGGAAGGTGGCTATTCCGAAAATTAACTCTCACCAAATCACGCTATCGACCAAAATCCGGTGGGCATGGGCTCAAGCCTTATCACTCTACACCGGCAACTCAGGGGTAGCATTTGGTGTCGGTACAGCTGGGCGAGGCTCAGACGTCGCGGGCATTGAGAGAATGATCACGCCAACATTGGGCATCTTCCCCTATCGCCTCCATGTCAAACCAACCCAAACAGTCATTGAGGCTCTCCACAACGACCAACAACATTACATTCAAACCCTGCCACACGAACACTACGGCAACCCGAATATCTGCCGCCTTGCGACCGGCCCAATATCCGCGGCGGCACTCCAAACGCTTCTGATTGTGCAGCCACAGGAAGAACATGATAAATCTCCTCTGCACTTTGGGCAAGAGGTGCTTCCTCAAAGCGGTGCATTCCACGTGCGCGCGCTGACAATGCACTGCTACCTTCAAGAGAACTCCGTGGAAGTTCTCGCCTGTTATGACAAGGATGTCATTTCTGAGGATGAAATGCTTCCAGCTATTTCCATGTTCGAAAATATTTTCCAACAGGTAGTCCACGAGCCTGAGATGCTTGTTGCGCAGTTGCAAGTTAGTTTCAAAAGATAGAGGAAGTTTATCGAGGCCGTTTTGTCCTCTTTTGATCTGATTCATATGCCACAGATTTGCTGGACTGAAAATAAGTACATGGGATATGCATTCCCATGAACAAAAGCAAAATCTGAAACCGAAATGAAATATCAGGAACACGATAGATCTAGTGAGATTCCTTTTGATGCTGCGAAGGTCTGGATTTGGGATTGGATTTGGCTCAGGCTAGTGCAGCAAGGAGCACTACAAAAGCTCAAGAACCAGCGCGAGCCCCCAGTCCAGATTCCCAGTCGTTGTAGTATGGCGCTCATCAATTCATGAATCGGTGGCGTCCTCATTAGGAAGGGCCTTGGTCAGGAATTCTTCTCGAGGTCATGAAACTCATCCGGATCCGCCAAGTGTCCAAGACCCCTAGTCAATTGTTTAGCATGCCGCAACCCACAAAACAAACGGAAAGCAACCTACTCGTAAGAGCTGAACGAAACATTCTGCAACCCAAATCTTTCACCATCCTGTACGAAGACTCGCCGAACTCGAATTTCACAGAACCGGCCGTATTCTACAATGGATTACCTCAGGAGTGGGATTTTGACATCGATATCTCTTTTTCTGACTCTGATCCGGACAGCAGACAGCAGTTAAAGTGTTTTCATTTCCCCCGCCTCAGTTTGCGCCAACCATTTGAATGTCGAGGGCCTTTTCGGGAAATGTACCGATAGTTGTCGATCTCAAAATAAACATTTGAATTCAACATCCCAGGAGCTCATGTCGACATGTGCATGTTCTACATATATTATACCCTCAAGCGCTTAGTAGTTTCTACGCATATGTATTCCAAGGTTACTAGGTACAGGTGAATGTCAGCATTGAATATATGAAAGCGTAGTTCTTTCAAATAAATTTTAGAAGCCATGGATGGTTCATACAGGCTATAGTTTCCAAGGGTTCGAGAGTGGGGTGGTCACAGCATTCCAAAGTCCCGGATAAGTTGATGGCTGAAAGGGAATTGTAAACCTCCATAACTACCACCTACTAATTCTTCTTACTTGTAGTGGATCCCAGAGAAGCGCATAGATTGTGTGAACCCTCAAAAAAAATCTTGATGATGCCGAAAGGTTGAAGTGACTGGAAACCAAAATTCGCTTGAATATTGTGAAGATATTATGATCGCCTGGCTGTTTGGATGCGAGATACGGTACAATACGAAGATATGAAAACGTTACACACCTATTTTAGAGGCATATGGGGCCAGGGAATGGGGAAAGGGTGCTGACAGATTGAATTGAGTGGTGCATAAGGGGAGTTGTGTAAAGAATCATCTTCGACCTTCATGATTGATGTCTGAGCATCTCTGTGAATAACAGGAAGCGAATAGCACTGCTCACATCACAATAGTGGACAGCTCGTCAAACGATTGCATTCCAAAAAGCCCTTTTCCTCCGATGGCACTCCATCTGATCACCTCGCCAGCGTATGTTCTCATGGCTTCCTCATATGTATGAATGCTGGTAGTATTTATTCCACCCTCACTCAAGGCTCGCGCCAACAATGCGGCATCCCTAAGGGCCGTTGTAGCCCCAGCAGCAGAGGTGGGCGACATAGCATGAATTGCATCCCCAATGAGAGTGACACGGCTTGATGTCTCCCACGATGGTATTTCAGGCTTCACAGTCGCAACGCGTAAAAGAGAAGTTCGGTTTGTATCTTGAAATTCGAACAAAGCGTGAAAGGACGGATCCCAATTTGCTGTCATCTTTTTAGCCAGGTCGGCTACCTCCTCAGCTGAAAGCTTCAATAAGTCGTCGTCTGAAATGTCGAAGTTGTCTTTTCGCGAGACGAGGACCCAGTAAACGTAGTCCTCGGGAACATGCTCATTCAGCTCATCACGCTTGAATCGCATTGGCTCTAACAGTAAGCTCAGAGGAATCAGCTCCGAGCGATCCTGTATAAGAGTCAAACCATTGAGAGCTCTCTGCTGAAACTTATCTAGGAAAGCTCTTGTGATCGTGGTTTTTCCGTAAATCCATCTTGCTTCCGTATCAAACAGCTGGAGTTCAGGTAGGAACTGTTTTCTGATCCGGGAGAATGCACCGTCTGCTCCGACAAGTAAACAGCCTTCCTGCTCAGAGCCATCCGAGAAACATACTTTGACACCTCTGTCGGTCATAGTGTATGAGGAGAACTCCTTCCCGAATTGGACGTTTTCCTCAAGACCATAGATCAGAACTTGTCTGAGTACATTGCGGTCGGCATTGAGAGGTTGAATGTCGCCAGTCGGTGGAGGTCCAATTTTTATTTCGAAATCTTGGCCATTCAGGGCGTTCAAATGTGTGTTCGGCTTGATGCCAGCAGAACAGTAAGCGCAACGGGAAACCAGAAGCGAGTAAAGCTCTGGAGAAAGGGTTTCAGTCAGCGCCGCAATGCCATCGCCATTGATTCGGACCCGGTAGCCCTGGGCACGGAAATTGAGAGTCGGGTCCCGTTCAAAGACGCGAAAGGGGATTCCCCGCTTTGATAAAGCTTGTGCTAGGGCAAGGCCCGAAATTCCAGCGCCGCAGATCAGAATCGGCGCCATTTGGTTCCCCATGTCAAAAGGCCAAGATCAGGAACATGATGAACTACCTTGAGCCAGCAAGGGACACTTATTAACCTCTTTTTCTCGGCACTCGCTTTGAAGATCCGAGCGAGGTTCGCTGATTCGGTCTCTATAATAGCCGAATCAATTTCCTGACTTCGGAGTTTTCCGAAAGAGGAAAGCGCCGGAGATGTGTATGTGTCGGATTGGAATGTGGTTTGAGCGGTTTTTATTTTCCCTGTAAGATCACATAGCATTAGATCTTTGCTCCGGTTTGCTCGATACCATTCAATCTCAGAATGAATTTAATCACAAGAATAGACAATCGGCTTTATCGTATTTTGCGACTGGGGTTTTATTGAGTCCCTGAAGAAGTCCCTAGGTGAAAGGCGATAACGGTCGTCACTGTGGGATTTTCCCTTTTTGGTAATTGGTCTGCTGCATGAGTAAAAGCCTAAGTCGTATGTAAATAATGAAGTCTGATTATCAGAAAAGACTAAACGCTAGCCTTTCTAAGGCCTAGCGTAGATTGCTTTAATATAGACTAGCCCTACTAAGGGCGGTAAGGACCGAGTTCCTCCATGATTCCTAAGGCCTCCTATTATACCTTGGGCTGACTTTAATTTTAGTAAGTCAGTGGTCCTAATAATAAGCTAAAAACTATACCAAAACTTTAGACTAAATAAGGCTAAATAAGGCAGATATATCAAAAATCAGGCAGGATTAGGTATCGATAGGCCGGCCTGCCTATAAACGGGCCGTGGGCCCGACCTTTGTCTATGGACGGCCCATGCCAATGTCTAGGCGCCAGGTCGACGATTAAAGCGGAGGAAATTAGAATCGGCAGAAATTCAAAGTTCTCTTTCCGTAGGATTGAAATTCGCGGGAATTTGCTGCCACCATTAGCATTTTGGCTCTTGCCGCCCACTGCTATCGTGTCTAGCATGAGGCTGAACGTTTGAGGCTAAGAGGGCTTTTTGTTTAGGTAACATGCATAGCTTTCTCTCATTCTGATGTAGTTCAAACCCATAGAATTCTCCTACTCTTCCGGCGCTCAAAGTCCTATCGTGAGTGAATCAAATCTTTTGACATGACCTGTCCTTCCACAAGAAAAATTCCAAATCGGTTCGATGTGTCCTACCGATCGAGGCTGCCGCAGCTGTGAAAAGATAGATAAAAATCTCGGCCCTCTCGATTCTCAAGGCATGTCCGACTCAGATACCTACACATTGGTCCGAATCGGGCAACACTCTGCTGTGATCGCTTGTTTCCCTGCAGAACAATATAGTAACATCTTCGCACCACGGTCACAACTAACATGCTCAGCACTCCGCGTCGGGCTGATGGTCGGTGTTAGAGGCGGGATTCGATCGAACACTCATGATATAAGAGCTGGTGGCGTTGTGATTAGCTGCCCGCAAGGCACTGTCGGAGGGGCGGGAGGTGTTACAGTATGACATGGGAAAATTTGGCTCGGGTGGTAGTTTTATCGAACTGGGTAATCTTCCTCCTCAATCATATCCACCCACGAAAACAAAGCCGGATCCAACGAATAAGGGTTTTGTAGGTGCTCATCCAGACTCGCCTCATTAACCGTACGATCCGGCCCCCAATTCACCACATTCTTCTGTGAGCCCCGGGGCAGATTGCCACTACCACTACCCTCTTTGCTCTCCCGACGCTTAAATTCGCTTGACCGGAACCCAGAGGTATGCTCAGGTAGCGAAGCGATTGACGGAATCCCATGCAGATTGAATTCCTTCGCCGGCGCAATCCGGCGGATGAAATTATTGCAGATCTTGAACGCGCGTCTGGCGCTGGCATCTTGCTCCGCCAAACAATGTAACCAGCGAATACCCTTTTTACATGCGCCAAGTACCGCGTCGGGATTCTCCGCTGTATGATCCCCTCCTTGGCCGGACTGCGCGCCGTGCGTGGCCATGACTTCCACTGGACCGACAGAAAGTTGGATGAGGAGGATTGTCAGGGCTTGCATCATGAAATGCAGCACGGAGCACCAGGGGGTCATTTTCAGCAGCCACTCCATGTCTGGAGTGTCAGGAAAGACGGAGATCAGGGTCAGGGCTGCGTCTACACAGGTCTTTGCTGTGGCGTTACCGAATCGGGACCGGGCGACTCTGACTTTACATCCTTCCATGAAATCGGGGCATGTGAGGCAGGGTCGGCTGAGTATGATCTGCGAACTGTAGTAGGATAATGCGAGACTGACCTGCTCGCGAGACTGTCTTGATATATCCAACCGATTGTCCGGATCAGTGAATGCAAACGGGGGTTGGAGATTTGATAGCCAAGTTTGGGATATCTCCTGGTAGTGCGAAATGCCGCTTTGGCCGCTGTCCTTCTCGGTTTTGAGACTGTATATCGATGTGACGGCAGCATGAGTGATGATAGAGAGATCTACAAGGTGGAAGAAGTACAGCGCTTGGCTCGGTCTGAGGGTGCTGAACCACTGGTTTCTGTACTGGAGAGTCGAGTCGCTGGCATAGAGTGTCCATTGGAGGCGCTCTTCGCGTAGTGCAGTATTCGCAAGCAATTCCGCTACTTCTGGCGCCTGGAACTCTCTCTCGTCGTAGGGCACTGGGGGGTACACAGAGAGGGTACGATAGTCCACGCACGTGGACCGACCAGTCATGCCAGACAGGAGATGTTCTAGGTGAAATATCGACCACCACAAGCGAGTTCGGGTTTCTTTAGAGACAGGGTCTATCTGCCCACTCGCTTGGCGGAGGTTTAGCCCAAGGGCGATTGCTGAGCGAGCAGCGCGACCGGTTATCTGCCATGACCTAACAAGTCAGTGATTGAGTCGGCTATGGAGACGATGTCATACCGGTTGACTTGGCCGGAGGCGATATAGTAAATGGCAAGGAGTAGGTCAATCTGAACCTGGTTTAAGTCTGCGTGCTGTATCGCAAGCCACCGCGTACTAGTCAAAGCTATTGCTCGGGATAAAAAGACGTGGTCATCAACGTCCCTGCCAGAGACTGGCTCAGCTAGTTGGTAGTACTTTGCAGCGATGGCAAGGACTAGATTCAGAACCGCGAGCCATTTCTGTGTGGGCTGCTGTGTGGTGTCGATGAAGGCCGAATTGAATTGGGAAACAAACAACTGCTGATCAATCAAAGGAAAAGTAAGTCCGACAGATTCAAAGTAGATGTTCAGGAGTTTAGCCGCCCATGATTTAGGAGGCAAGGTTCTTGCATCCCCCACAATAGAGAGTGGCTCGGCTATTTGGAGATTGTCCAGATGGTAGCTCATTGGAGTGACAGTGTCCTCTAATGGCAATACTGGCTGGTGCCAATCTCTGTTCAGATTGCTGGTTTCGGTGTCCAGTTTCTGCATCCATGCAATCTCAGATCCTTTCCCGATATAGCCCGTTGCCCGGGTCTCCTCGTTGCGGTTAGGGTCTTCGGTCAACGTGTCAACCTCACTGAGAGATCCAACGGACGCGGAGGACGAGGACGAGTCAACAGAGTGCGCACGCCTAGAACGATATCGGGAAAAGCTTTCGGTTTGGACGTTGCTCTTACTGGGAGATGTTAGCCCACATCATTCAGGATCACACACTCGCTACACAAGATGTATGTACTCTGATTCCCTCTCTGCTAGTGCTTCGCTCAGCTCCTTCTGCCTTGAGGCTTGTAATATGCTTTCTAATGATTGTTGTACCTGGCTCCTGGTTCGACAGTTACCTTCCATGATTCATGTTTCCGGTGCTTTGATGATCCGTACCTTGTAAAATCCCCCGTAATATCGTCCTTTAATTGCTCAACAATGCCATGTTCTTTGACAGTGGACAGTAACCAGCTCAGTTGCGCGCGGTCTCCTTTACTGAAAGCTTCCACAATCCGGCCCAACAGTTGTTGTGTTGCGTCAAGGTTCTGCTCCGCGCGCTTCTGGGCATACTTTCGGCGCCGATCGAGCGCTTCGGTGAACAGGCAAGCAGAGCCGGTCTCAACGCATTTATCACAAGGCTGAGTGCCCGTGCACTAGAAACGAAACGCTCAAGTTAGCCATCGAACACAGCATGTTTGGAAAGATAGCAGGCCGCCACTGGTAGATTGGCTTACTCTTGATTTCCGCTTCTTACAAGCCGAACAGGCCGTGGATCGCTTCGTCCGTCGAGGAACGGTGTGAGTGGCCCTCGACGGCTCATCTGTTCGGAAGGATATCGTCTGTAAGGACTTCTCAGTCATGATCATGTAGAGTGCTGCAAAGCATGTTCGACTCGACGGTCAATTAAAAGCCTACACACCGTCAGCTCTGGGATGACGTCATGGCTGTGTCGGAGCTTCCGCTCACTCGCACTCCGCCATGCCCCGAGAAGCAAGCCATGAACATTTCAACCAATGCTCAGGCTCAGTGATCACAGGGGTGAGCGGGCCCACTACCAGACATCATCCGGTACCATAGTACATATGAAAATCTGTTTTTGAATTCTGGTGTACGGCCACGAGGCGTTTCGGCAAGCATGATCTGCCCTTAGCCGGAAACCGTAATTACGGTAATTTCGGTGATCTGCCAGCATACTATGGTACATAGTACGTCAAGAAAGGATGGTGGGGTATGATGCGCCCACTAGGCTATATCTCTGCAAGTTCTGCCCACCACAGTTTTCTCTTAGTCAACCCCTTCGCTTGCCCGGGATTCCACGCAATATTTGCCTCGGTGCCGCGTCCGTGTGGATCAGTCCGTAGGCGATGATCGTGCCCAACCATGGTTAGCCTCCAAAAATTCGATGCGAGGGGCAAGTGTGCCTCGGAAATGTACACTGCTGAATTTGTCACCTCTACACCTAATGGGCAGCAACATGATGCTCAACCGTATCCCCATCCCACGTTTGCCGTATCGGCACAACGGTTCGAAAACAGGTCGCACGACTCGTGCCTGCGATGAGTGTCGAGCGCACAAAACGAAATGCGACGGCAACAAGCCAAGATGCGCTCAGTGCGCCAGCGCAGGTCTGGAAAAATGCGTTTATTCGCAATCGAAGCAAGCCCTGGAGCGGAAACAGTTAGAGTCGGCGAACCGTGAAGTCGACCGTTATGAGGAATTGCTTCGAGAGATATCCCAAGAAGTCGATGTATTTGTTGCGAGGAAAATCATGAAAGCTTTGGTATGTTTGAAGTGATGTCGCAGGTTTCGTTGACGCTAACTGACCGTCTAGCGGCCTTCGCCCCGCGGGGAGGAGTCGCGAGGGGAGGTAAGTAGTGCCTCTAGTACCTCCTCGGCACCTTCCGTCGGCTCCCTGGACGCTCTGGATACGCTCGATGAAGACGTCAATCGGAGTAAAGCGAGCATAAGTACGGGATACCTTGGAAAGAGTTCCGAAGTCGCCTGGATGCAAAGTTTGGTACTAAATACTAGAGTCCACGGAGACGAGGAAGGGCCGAACGATGATTCGATGGCCTCTGTGGACTATCATATCGAATCCGCCGATTACCCCGGGCTAGAAGACGAAAACCCTTACGCCCTACCAGCGAAAGCCCTTGCAGAACGTTTACTAAGGCTGTACCTAGACAGTGTCCAACCATCTCTACCCATTATCCGCCAGGCGCTGTTCGTAGACCAGTTTAATTCGTTCTACTCGGGAGAGTTAATACATCCCGGAAGAAAGTGGTTGGCCGTGCTGAACTTGATCTTCGCCATTAGCAGCAAATTGTGTCAGAATTCCGGCCAAGATATTCTCAACAGGGACAATAAATTTTTCTCCCGTGCACAAAAGCTGAGTATATCTGAAAGTCTGGTGGAGGACCATGAAGATTTACAGCAAGTGCAGGTGGAAACGCTCGCGGCGTTCTTTTTGTTGACTTCCTCACAAATCAATAGGTACGTTGCACACCGAGAAGTAGGCCACCCGGTCCGGATGACCATCTGACTTTCCACAGGGCGTGGAAGATGATTGGCACGGCCACTCGTTCTGCCATCGCCTTGGGTATACACCTCAGAGCTACGCACAACAAATTGAACGCTTCAGCTCTAGAAGCTCGGCATAAGCTTTGGTGGTCGATTTTCATCTTAGAAAACCTCCTCTCTGTTATGACTGGACGGGCCTCTGGCTTGGGGAACAGCTTTTGTTCTACACCCCCGCCTCTCGTCGAAGAAAATGTGGAATATTCCACTGATGTCACGCCTGAAGCCCGTCTAGAACGGCCATCTGAGAACCCATCTCTAAAGTGGACGATTTACCAGCAACATGAGCGGCTCGAAGCGCAACGAGCGTCGATGAAATTTATGGCTGCTACCGATGAGCTTTATTTTTTTTGTCTGACCGATCTTATTCTGATCTCCCACACTGCTTCCACGCGAGTGTACAGCACCGATGCTGTTAACCAAGGATGGGTTCAAATACAGAGCCGTATTGGCTTTTTCAATAAGATAATGGAGGAGTGGAGCTTTAGTTTACCTGACAGCTTGAGCTTCAAGATAGTCGGCGCTGGACAGATTATTTCCAAACTAAGCGCCTATCAGATCTCTCTCTCTTTGCATTACCACAGTTCCCGAATTATCCTCAACAGACCCTGTCTCGCTCGACCGAGGGCGGGTGGAAAGGGCATCATCAATCCATATCGTTCTCGTGCGAGGAAAGAGAGCGCGATGACCTGCCTACATTCGGCTCTAGCAATTCTTTCTATTTTTCCTGATCAGCCAGATCCTATTTGGGCTTGTCACGTCCAGTGGTGGAACGTTCTTCATTTCTTAGTTCAAGCCACGACAGTTTTGCTCATAAACATTTCACTTGAAAACTTAGCTTCCAAAGAGCAGAATGGCCAAAGTTTCACCAGTGGCTTGGACTCTGGCCAATCGCCTGGCTCGTCGGAAGCTGCCAATACTGAAGCTGTTCGTGCCGCGGCTAAAAAAGCGTTACAGTGGTTATATTGCCTTGGGAAAACAGAAGCCTCCGCACGCCGGGCTTTCGAAATCTGCAATAAATGCATTCGCCGTATTGCGCCAATTGGCTTCGATTTTGACGAGTTTGCCCCCGTGAACACCGAATCGAATGCGCATTATTTGGTGGTACCAGCCGATCAATTTCATCAGCAACAGCGATGCAAGGACGACGTCTCGTACTCACAATTCGCTGGTACTAAAGACTTCGGCTATGACCGCAGCGCCGGCGTTGGCGCACAATTTCCGGAGCAAGGTGCTACAGAATATTTTGGCCTTCCTCTGCAGTCCTCTTTCGGCGTCTTGAGTGATGAAATCGACATGCCTGATTATATACCTGACCCACACGAAACTCTTGATGATGTACTACTTTCATTGACGGGGCCAGATAACGAAGCTATTTAAACGTTGTTACTCAATCTATTCTTATGTCAAGTCTCCTCGTGGCTAGCGCACTGTCGCTTCTGCTTTGTAATGGGGGCGATTCCTATAATTATTATAAATCATACTAAGATCTACGTCGCCAGGTGTGAGAAGATAAGATCTGCCTTATAGCTTGATTGTGATAGGATTGTTTGTGCGGCTATAGTTAAGCTAACTAATAACGCCTGTCTAAGATATAATTAAATTAGATCTCCCTAGGGTCGGTAGATACCTAGAGAGGAAAATAATAGCGCGAGAGATATATAATTTATGGAGAGTCGATACTACTATCTTTGTTATTAGAATAGATTAGTTACGTTAAATCGTACCTAACCAGCTATATACCCGGGCTAAGGTAAATAGTATATATTTATAGTGTAATTCTGTTTTCTATAGAATTTATTAATAAGTCGAAATTGACCCGGCACTTAACAGACCATCCTGACTATACGCCAACTAACCACAGATTTTCTCGCCCTCGATATAAACCCTCTGGGGCCACAATAGAGGAAATTGAAAGCCAAGAAAGGTGAGGCTCAATTCAGTTGGTCAAAAAGATTACAACATCAAATAAAGACTGTGACGGGCTGCTTCCGTTCATTATCCCGCAAACCTCCAACGAGGGACGGGTTTACGAGTAAACATTTTGCTTCCACCGCCGGACGGAGACATGCCTTAGCTAATTCCCACGCTGTAAGCAGAAGATTTCTGAAGCCCCCTCCAGCAGCGACAGTGCGCTCGTACGCCTCCTGGAGTCCATGAAACAACAGCAAGTCGGTTCCTGAACCCTCATGTACATGACCAAATACATGCAGCCTTGGTCGAACTCTCCATAGCGTCTGTAGTAGATGAGGACAGCCCAGGTTGAGTAGATCAAGATGAGCAAGTGGTGGACCATGAGTAATGAGCACATCAATTCCATCTGGTACGGAGCCAGCCCATACATCCTGATTTCGGGGGTATTGAAAAGCCCAGTTGCCGTGCCTGGTAGAGTAAGGACTGCCGTAGACCCTGAGCTGACGACCGTTCGGGCAGGAAATTGTTACTTCATCATTTTTCAGGTAGATGATATCGCCCCAGTCGAGCTGAGCTCGCTCAGAGGCTGCTCGACCTGATGAATCATCCCATGCTGAATCAAGTAATAGCTCATGATTGCCAGCAATCACAATTTTGATGGGATGAGGCAGGGCGCGTAGCCAGTGGAGTGCGTCCTGGAGTTCCTGGGAAGACCCAGATTGTGTGAGATCACCAGCATGTACAAGGATATCTCCATCCGGAACATCGGTTTGGGTGTTATGAGTATCGGAGATACAGACGATCGCAACAGGACTTGTGAGAGGCATAGCTGGAACAGGTTTATGCCAACTGTAAAGCATTCGTGCGAGAAAGACGCAAGGCCGGGCCCGAAATTTTTGCCATGGTCCTGGTCGCTGTCGATGGACGAGTTCGTGAAGACTGGACATGATTAGAGAGTCGAGACCGAGGAATGTATCGGTAGTAACAAGCGATCACATGAAACACTGGTCTCTTTGGAATTAACGATGTCAGGATCTTGCCTCGATCTTCTAAATCTGTGTCCTCGTTCCTTACCATCTTGTCCTTTACCTATTCCAACCTATCCCAACAGATATAGTCTTCCGCGAATAGTTTAAGAAGTTACGGTATAGGATTAGGTTCATTCTTAGAGAAATTAGTATCTCTTACTTCGTTATAGGATAATCTCGATCTACTATATCTTAGTGATTCTTTTTTTTTAAAGGAACTGAAAATAAAATTTAAAGAAATTATTATTCTAATTAAGGGCTTCTAGAATTAGAGCGAGATCTTAGATCTTACTATTAACTATAGATTTTAGCTATATTCTCTAGAGTAGGTATAACGGTAAGGCTTATAATAAGTTATAGTTACGACTTCGGAGTTAGTCGTTAACCTTAGCGGACTAGCGATACTAGTCGGTACCTTTACTATAACGTAACGGCTATTATTTATTATAAGGATAAAGACTCTATTAAACCCACTCTCTCGCTTCTCGTACTTAATAATACTAGTAGTCCTTAGACACGCGTAAATAGCCTAATCACATAATGCCGCGAAATCGAATATAGGGCGACGGGAGTTTCGCTCGAGCTCGTCCCGATTTAACTATCTTCTACCGATGTATAAATACGGGTCTTATCCTAGAAAAAATAAGTTAGGTGCGCGATAGCGATTTTCGGATCAGCGCGGGGTTGCTACTAACGTCGGGTCAGCCCTTCTGAACTTGACTTAGGGGTTCCCTCTCTGGCAAGGGCGGCGGCGACATTACGCTATATTTACTTCCTATGTCGGACAAATTTCGCCGAGAAAGACTAAAGAGTCGAGCATGATCTTAGTAATTGGAGAGACTCTCAATTGCCGCCAGCCTCGAAGCATGGTAGGTTGATGTAAGCTAAGGGACGGTCGACAGGCATTGGATGGGTTTCCTGTCAACAAATCTTAACCTATCACTTTCTCCAGTAAATACTGCGTTAAATATGCATCGTGTGTCACCTTTTTTCCTAGTAAGCAACCAACCAAAATTCTACGTCTTCCCAATGCAAGTCAATTCACCTGACTCATTTCAAGCCATCTCCATTGATCATATTATGACACTTTTTTTTTTCCAAACGTGTACGGGCCTAGCAAACCCCTCTTCGTCCCTCTCAAATTTCAGTATCCTCTCAAATCCCTGCGCTTTCAACTCATCCTCAAACGGTGGCCTGATCTGGATCGTCTTATACATTTCTCTCAATTCTTTATTCCTCTTTGAAGCTCTCGCATAATTGCTCATTGGCTGCGGCTCCACGACGAGATAACCCCCTTCGTTTAGTATGCTTCGTATGTGCGCAAAAAGCGTCAACATCCCGGAGTCTCCGTTGTTAAGATGTATCCACTTGGTCACGGAGAGCAGTAGGACAACGTCGAACTTGCCCAGCGCGGTACCCGCGTACGCGGACGCATCCACGAAGTCAAAGTGCTCAAATGTGCACGGCCCGTTCGGGTACGCCGCCTTCGCCTGCTCGACCAGCCACGGGTCAATATCGACGCCAACTGAGGCGGCCGCGCCGCAGTGCGCTATCGCCTCATAGGTGAGTTTGCCCGCGTTGCAGCCTAGGTCTATGACTCGCGCGTTGCGGAGGATATCTGATGGGAGAATGGAAAGGCGCTCGTCCGGGACGGTGGGCGCCCGGAACTTAGCGTAATATTGGTGGTAATTGCCATGGCGCGCGGCGAGGTGCGTAGCTTTGAAGCGCTCTGCCTTGGAGAGTTCTGTTGCAGGTGGGGGATGGTGATCGCATGCTTCTGCCATACTTGGAGATCGTGCGAGCAGAGAGGCACGTGTTGGTAATGACACTGATTATGTCGAAAGAAAAAAATTCGTAATGATGTAATTAACGTATAATGTAAAGTTCTAGCACACTGGATAGAACATATATCAGGAGTCAAAGGTCTCGAAATTTTGTGATAATGCCAAATTTTTGTTGCGCTCCCGTGAGGTTTGTAGGGTTTGCATACTCTCGGTGCCTGAGACACTAACTGCTTAGCACTACTACAGGGGCTTAGTGATCATTTAGATGAGAAGAAGGGTCTTGTATTAAGGCTAAACGAGTGCCTATCGCTTGGTACCAGATTCTCCATATAGCTACTACCTAACTAGTAGTATCTAATAGAAACCCTACGATCCTTACAAAATTTCATTATTCTACCCCATTGGTCATGTAATAGATATAAGTGGGTCTATAACTTATACGATGTGAGTCTTGGTCTAGCCCATGGAGGCATAATGTGTCCACTAATTAGATCTGTTCAGTCTCAGGAAGGGAGCAATATCTCCTGAAACACAATGGCGAAAGGGTGTGAAAGGGGACTCTTAAGGAGTTTTAAGCCCTCGATCCTTTCGGGATATCCACAATATGACGTCAGCTTTGCTTACTGTTTTTGACCGCGTCTTCGCTACTTGTGCAACCCTAACACCTAGACCTAGACCGAGGTCGTACTCAACATGCCATTCAGACAGGCGCTTCAGGGTATTCTTGATAAGGCAGACAAGGCTTGGGAGGAAATAAGCCATTCCGGCCCTCAGCCGGTACCGTCGTACAACAATCCTCCCCCACCTCCTATTCCAACCTCTAGCAAACCACCACTAGCTTATCAGGAACTGCACTCGCAACCCCAGGTCTACTGGCGGCCCAATCTACATCCTCAAGTACCGGTGTCCTCCAACTTTTACCACGAACAGGGTCAACATGGATGGGGCAACAATGAGTCGCAGAATTATATCGACAGCCCGCAAAACTCATTCCATTCAGCCCAGGGCGATGCGGTGATTGTGCGCGCTCTGATCAACCATGGGCATCCTGACCCTGCTCAGAAGTTTACCAGCGCCAGACTGTCGAGTCTCCAGACCCTCGGCCGACCACGGGGCTGTCTGTCGGCCAGAATTACGGCGCCTGTGGCCCGAGGTATCTGGCCTGCTTTCTGGCTGCTGCCTAAAGACCCCTTCAAGTGGCCCGAGGATGGCGAAATCGACATAATGGAAGCGTGGAACGGCGATGCTGTTAACCACACTTGTCTGCACTGGGGCCACTTCAACGGCCAGGACTGGAACAAGCATCGCGTTCTCGAAACCCCCATTCCCAACATCAGCTCGCCCGGGGGGGTGAGGTACGATTTTATCTGGGACGAGGACGAAACAACGGGCAGGGAGCGCTTGGTGTGGTTGATTGATGGCGCGCCTATTATGAGGGCCGAGAAGCCGCCTGGCACGAGAAAGATGAGTGAGTTCAGAATCCTCATCAACATCGCTGTTGGAGGAAATGTCTGTCAGGGAAACATGCCTAGCGATGGATGCTACGAGACAGTGGTTCGTGAGTTGGCCATGTGGGACGCGCCGCCTGGGGGTTGGAAAGAGTTTGACAGGGCTTGGAGGAATTCCAAGGAAGGCAATACCATGTAACGAAAGGAAGGAAATTTACATTGCAAAGTCAATGAACTATACCCATATCTCCTACTTTCTACAAGAGTTATGTCTAACTAGGCTAGTGAGATGGGTCGCCGCATAGTGAAAGACCGAAATTAAGAATTCTAACAAAACTTCAAAGCGACGCATCTTGGCTTGTAGTTGGTTTACCTCGCAGTGCTTGCCTTGCGCAAGAACCAACCAATCCACACATTTTTCTATATAATCAGAGATTTGAATGAGCCATCGTCGGCGCAAGGCTTGTTAGAGAATCTTCCATTTGGAGTTTCATACATCGTCGGCGAACACTCCGCCAAGCTTTACCAGACTTTGCCACCTCGTATCCTCTTGGATCTCGATCTTGCCGTCGGGTGTCGCGACCTTCATTTCATCTATCGCATTTGTACCGAACTCGTAGATCTGGTCATCGTTGACAAATGCGACAAGAATCGCGATCCAATCTTCCATCAGCTTTCTCTCGGCAGGCGTTGGACCATGCATGATGGAGAAACTATTGAACTATCAGTAAAGCCTATGAAGAAAGAGACGCTCTGTCCACTCACTTCCAAAATGGCTTATCCATAGCATGAGCCACACCAAAAGATCGAGGGGCCACCTTGTCCGTAATGAAGGAAAGCCGATAGGCAATTCGATAGCGCCAGATGTCGCGGAGAGAAACACCGTTTTTGTCTAAACAGTTGATCAACCATCGAGATGGAGCTCGGACCTGGCCGTCCGAAATAATGTTCCCGAAAAGCGTGTTCCACTCATTTGGATCTTTGTTCGAGGGTAGCTGATATTCTTGCAGAATACGATCCGTGGTTGCAGGGGCGTAGTAATTAGACACCTGCAGTCGAAGTGACTCAAGATCCGGATCAGGGGTATTATACGTCGCATATAAGGTTTCCTCGTTGAGAACTTCGCCAATAAGAATGCGCAGTCTTCGTTTCTTGAATTTATCAGCGAATTTCCCACTGCGGTGATATTCTGTAAAACCACTAAAGATGAACAATTCATCAGTCACGGGACGAAAGGTGTGGTTTTTGAGTTCTTTCATGGCATCAACAAGATCCTGATAGCTCACTTCACGGAGCTTGTCGATTTTCTCCGAGCCGGTCAGAGAATCATCAATCCTGAAGAATTGATATAGCTCCTCAAACTGGGGATTCACATCCTTCAAAACCTTGGGCTGTGCCGGTATGGTATTCGAGTACATGTAGAAACGATGAAAGATCTGTTCCTCGCGTCGAAACTCATATAAAACCTGCGCATGGGTGCCGTACGCACCAGCACTACGACCTCCTAGGGTGATATTATTCACATCGCCATTGAAAGCAGCGATGTTCTCATACACCCACTCCATGGCCAAACGCTGATCCCATAATCCGAAATTGCCCGCACTTTCACCCTTGCTGTCTTCCAGCAGAGCTTCACCAGCCAGAAATCCGAATACATTAAGACGATACCCAATCCCGACCACGATCGCATTTAGCTTTCCAGTTGAGATTAACTCCGTGGGATTCATGCCGGGTTCTTGGAGGGGGCCGCCAAGCTGGAACCAGCCGCCGTGAAGCCAGAGGACAACTGGCCATTTCTTGCTTTCTCTAGGCTCTTCGACCGGGGTCCAGATGTTCAAGAGGAGACAGTCTTCACTGTAGTTTTCGGGGCCTATATCCTTCTCTGCGCCGCGGGAGAAGGTCGCCTGTGGGCAAACAGGGCGGAAGAAAGTTGCGTCGAAAGGATTTCCGTCGGACTGAGTGTAGCTGTGGGTGCTAGGGAACGGAATAGGCTTTCTCCAGCGGTTGGCGCCGACCGGGGGTTGAGCATAAGGAACACCTGCATATCTCCGAGCTTTGTTGTCGTACTGGATACCTTTGATTCTACCCCGGGGGCCAAGATCAATCTCGTAGGGATTTTCTTTGTACGCAGATAGTGTGTTACCCATTTTGAAATATGAAGAACTTGAGAATGATTACAAGAGCGATTGCGCAAGAAAACTATTGAGATATCCCTCAACTAACCATTTAGCTCGAGAGTAGTCAATCAAAGCCCCTCACACGGCCCGATGATAAGATGCCGATAATAAATCGGCGACCAAATGTAGTTCCGCTCGGGCATTTCAGGTATCGTCCATACAATGATGGGTTACAGTGGCCGATTATTGTATCTCCACCCAACTCGATAGCAAGGATTCATACAAGTCAATCCACAATATTGGTCGTCGCTTTATCTTCAATCCATTCAAGTGCAAAAGGGATAACGGACAACCATACCATATACCTAGCCAATACCCCCTCTGATAGGCTGAGCTGCAAGTACGTTCACGTAGCCCCACACAATATCAGCCAGGAAAAAAAATATTCCGTCAGCTACAGGATTCGAACCTGTGCGGGCGAACCCATTGCATCACCAGATTGTTAACAACTTGGTCGACATTAGGCACTCTTCAGAAGAGTGCTGACATTCGAGTGCAACGCCTTAACCACTCGGCCAAACTGACTTGATAGGGTTAAAAGCCCATCAACTGTATTATGATCCACATATTGAATTCAACCAGGAATAAGCAGTCAGCTTCTGCATAAATGTTCACAATTGGGTTAACAAGAAGCAGACTAATTCTGTCACTTTTATCGCTGACTGAATCCGCAATTCATTTTGGCGTCCGATTACTGCCACGACCTCTCTGGTTCTTCAAGCATGTCTACTGGAACTGGTAAAACCTGCCGGCCATGGTCAATTTTCATGGCCACAAATTGGCGGCCAGGCAATCTACGTTAGGTCACTTCTTGCTCTCAGGGTTTGAGGCCATTCACGTTGAGCGTTCTGATGGGTGGGGCACAATTTCTGCGTCAACTCGAAAGGTATTGATAAGAGAAGAATGCAGCAATCACCAATGACCATCAAGACAGTGTCCCAGACGCTCTGGTTTCCAAGGAAGCCTCTCTCACGTGTTTTCCATGGTTGAAGTTTCCGCTTGTCTTGGAACGATGCTCGGACCTATAATACGCGGCATCTTGGAAGAAAGGGTGGGCTAAACTTATATGACCTTGTCTTTGAGTAAGCATCTGGACATCTTTAACTTTATGCAAGCTAAGGTAATTTCCAAAGGCTTTCCTTGTATTCTTTTGGCGTATTTTGTGTTCAATTTCTGAAGCCAAGATACCCTTGATAGTAATACTACCTGGAGATCTTCATTAATCATGTCAAATTATGTTATCTCTGGCCGAAGCGATTAAGGCCAGAGAAAGTTGGGTAGGAGGTTTCAGTTGGGCTATGAAGTGATACTGGAACTTTAATGGGTGCTCAATTTTGGACATTCAACTTGTGTTCGGTTCCCAAAAGTTCATACCTAGGGTATGCCGCCAAAAAAGACCAATATTCTGTGTCCCCTAGAGTTTGGGAATGGTCAACTTGAGAACTTCAGGATTTTCCACTTTCTCTTTATTATGGAGTAATGATGTTGAATGATGCGTTCGGAGTTACCAAAAGAGAGAGCAGCCTGCCCAAATAAGAGCGGTCTCCCTTCTCATCACTAAAATCCTCCGTCTTACCGGTAGCCAAACTCAACATCAACTGAAGATAGGTAAGGGAGCATGAAAATTGCGCTGTTTCCGATGAAGATACTTCACTAAGACGTTGTCCAGTCCTGTGAATCAAGGCACCATTACTGATCATTAACCGACAGTGTTCTTTTCGGTCAGACACAAATAAATCGATAGTGAAGTTTTCGTCTTGCGCTCCATTGCCATCCAGTCTGACTGCGACCGATGCAAGGAGTTGTTGAAGCGTCAAGGCCTCGGTCATCCCTGTTTGACTAGAGAGCACATTTCTTTCTGGCAAATAACCTCGTAGCTCTTTCGCCCCAGTGATGTAAAAGTTCCTCCATGGGCCATTCTCACATCCATATCCCAGCTTTTCGTAGATCAAGGCTAGTAACTCTTTGGCCATTTTGTTCCCAGGATCGGCGAAGATGGCATGGTTGAGAAGCGTGGCAGCAAACCTTGAATCTCCTTTTTCAGAAAAGCTTTTGGCCTTCTTGATCACTTCCTCAATACCACCTATGCAATCAACGTAGCGTTTTGCGGTCTCAACTGGTGGGTGCTCCCATAGATGTGCTGGATTACCGTCAAACCATGTCATGTAACTTTGATAGATTGCCTTGACATTATGGCTGACAGACCCGTAGAATCCCTGAGCATGCCAGGCATTTTGCAGTCGAGATGGAAGCTCCATTTCTTCGGCGATTTCAATGCCAGTCAGCCCATCATTCATTCTGCGCAAAGTCTGATCATGCAAGAATGCGTAGAGATCACGCTGCAGCGTAAGGTATTCGATTATGGCCTCTTGTCCCCATGTAGGCCAGTGGTGAGAAGCAAAGACAATATCCGATTTCTTGCCGTAGAGAACAATTGTCTCGTCCAAGTACAAAGACCAGGCTAGAGCATCTCGAACAGCAGCGCCGCGAAGAGTGGCAATATTGTGGAGGCACTGTGTCGCATTTTCAGCTACGCATAGCGCTCGATACTGAGGAAGGAAGAAGTTCATCTCTGCTGGTGCCTCAGTTCCGGGGGTGACTTGGAACACAAAAGCTATCCCATCGATCACCTCACCTGGCCGGTGTGTGTGATGTCCACGGTTGGAGCGACCAGTGTCACTGTTCCTGCGGATACAGTGGCCCCCAAGCCACAGCTGATCTGACCAGAAGGTCCCTTTGGTAATTGATCACCGTACATGAACGCGGCTCTCCGAGCCATGGCATTGCCCGCGTAGATATTTTCAGCAACAGCGTGCTCGAGAAATCCATAAGGCGCTAAAATAGGAACGAAATTGTCATCATTTTGCGCGAAGACCCCTTTCGCACCGCCGAAGTGATCAACATGTGAGTGGGTATAGACCATTCCCGAGACGGGTTTCTTGCCGAGGTGCTCGTAGTACAGGTTGAGAGCTGTCTCTGCACATTCAGCGGAAGTGAGAGGATCCACCACCACGATTCCACGGTCGCCTTCGATGATAGTCATATTCGAAAGATCCAAGCCTCGGATCTGGTATATGCCTTCGGTTACTTTGAAAAGACCTTGTTTGGCAACAAGTTGTGCTTGTCGCCATAGCTTTGGGTTTGCAGTCTCTGGACAAGGTGCGGATAAGAAATTGTATGCATCATTATCCCATACAACACGGCCATCGTGGTCTTTGATAATGCAAGGTTCCAATTTTGCAATGAAGCCACGATCTGCGTTTTCGGTGGTCTTCTCGTGGTCGTGGTATTGACTGATAGATGTCATTTCGATGTTTTCGCTTCCGAGATTCCAGTCAGCCAGTTACTCCTGATACATAAATAAGGATTAAGTCAATGTAGATGCTGGTTATAAATTTGGCTTGGGTCCCGAAGGTTTCCCGTGATCTCCGCAAATGTGAGGCAACTGATCGTTCAAAGTCTACGACGCGAGGATCGCCAGAGTTGGATCTTGGCGTGATTATACATCCCAAGATGCTTTGAAATAACAGCTGTATCACCTTTCTCGTATTTTGGAATTTATCATCGGTATATGACTAATTGTTTCACTCACTAGTTGTCTAGGCTTCTGGGATCACATTTGTGAGATAGACACCTCATACTTCAGGTATCAACATATATCGTGGTTGCGATCATAAAGCTTGTCCTCTGTAACAGAAGGACATTCATTCCCTCTCTGTTTTTCGTCATTCATCAGATACGGAGTCTCCTGATATTCTGTTTCTGCAATGGGTGACCGGCAAGTTCGACCCTTTACTGATGTGAATATATGTAGCGGCCACTAGGACAAAACCTAAAATCGATGAACATTGAATAAATTGTGAGTAGCAGAACATTCATTCCGCACAGGAAGAAGACGTTAATTCATGTCAGATGGATCATTGTCAATTGTGTAGTTTCTTACACTCAATGTACGAATATTGTAGTTCATGCCGATTTTGAATGTGGTCTGTCACATCTAACTATCGAGTCGGGTTCCAATTTTGACATGGTCCGGTCATAAATGCAAAAAGTTTTCAGATCCACAACAAGGCCGGCTGGCCCAATGGCAAGGCGCTTGACTACGAATCAAGAGATTGCAGGTTCGACCCCTGCGTCGGTCAATTCTTAATTTTTTTTTTTTTTTTTTTTTTTTTGGCTCTTTTTGGCAATCTTTTTGCGGCTTAGGAGTCAACTGGAGAGGAGTAATCGTTCGATATTCAGTGATCCTGGGGGGCCCCTGGGGCTGACTGGAGTAAATTGTTATCAGGCTATAGGCAATGGCCTACACGCAGCCGCAGATTTTTATCGGAGACGTTGGAAGACGCAGTTTTATCAACGTCGAACAACCGATACCACATCCGGAAATAGATCTTCGCTTGGTCGGCTTCTCTATGTTTATTACTTTTTGTTCGTCCGTGAGCATCTTCACAGTCATAGGCTGATACATAGATGGATGTTTCTCTGCGTTCGTATTCAATTTCCATGAACCATACAATATCGCTTGATCTCGGAATATTTATCAACATTCACAGCTGCCCGTCACAGCGGCAAGTCTCGAAGCTCCAGCCTCCGACGAAGAATTAAAGAGATCATGTAGAGTCAGAGCCGATGTCTGTCCCCCTATATTCTGGCTCCCGTCGGATATTGAGGAATGATGTTGAAGTACGTTCTTGGAAAAGAAGACGTCGAGATAGCTAATACTAATATATTTGGAGAGAAGATTAGAGTACTGTAATTTATTTCGGCAATAAGGAGCAAGGTGGACCTCATGCTAAATAAACAGGGCATTCCGAGAAAACCTTGATTCGCCCAGTTCTGCTCAGTGAACAAGGAGTAGAAAGGAAGTATGAATGTGATGAAGTTAGTGAACTTCCATAGGGGGGACATTTCCAACTCCTTGCACTGGTTGGTAAAATTGACTTCTCTGAGGCTCCTCTCTTTTGCAAAGATGGTACTATGATGAAAAATCTTGAATGGGCTGGGTGGTGATGCACGTATATACTATAGTGGCAGAGCAAAGGTAGAGTAAGAGCAATGGCGGAAGTCAAAGACCCTTTTAGAGAATCTTGGAAAAATTTCGCTACATACTAATTGCGGTCATCGCTAGGCAACCCCCAATTTAGGCAAATTATTGACACCCTGGGTGGTTGTAAGATCACCAGTCCAACGTGCGGCAATTCTCGACTGTCACTACAACTTCCTTGATACCTCAAAAGACTTAATGCAATTTATCGCTTCTTCTATCCAACAACGTTCATCTTCGGCACAAGCTTTGGATCCAGCAAGCCAGCTTGTACAAGCACATCAGCCTGATCCCAGTACAAATTCTGCTTGACAATCTTGTCCGCACAGAAACTAGCCACCACAACAATGACAATACGAATATCGCGATTTGTAGGCGCCACACCAGGCAAAAGCCAAGGAATCTCTGCTGTATGCTTGCAAGAGAACGACATCTCATCAACAATCTGATCCGCACCCACAGTTCTCGACAAGAGTCGAATTTGCTGACTAGTCGGTCCATTCGGAATAAAAGCATCCGCAAAGAAAGACTCTAAGGTCTTCGGATTAGACCCTGTAATATGTCAGCCCCATCTCCATTGTGTCCCAAAAAAAAGTAACTTACCGCCAGCCTTCGTAGGAACACACACAACAGCAGGCCCTTCCCCCTCATGCATATCCATCCTCCCCGTCATATTCCCCTCATGAGCCTGTCCCCTCATGACCATCAATTCCAGTGCCCTCTCACCTTCACCTGCACTCTCCTTCACACTCCTATCAAGACCACTCATAACTCTAGTCCAATACTCCTCCCAAACAGTCTCAATATCCACAACAGCCCAATTACTCCCAGCCCCAAACGCCCTCTTCAAACACCCAACAGCCCGACTCCAAGCCAACTGCGCACTAACCCCATCATCAAATTTCCCCTCAACATCCCTTTCCGCAAACCCCGCCTTAGCCCCCGGGTACGCATAGACATGACACCGATGCCTTTTCTTATACGTCGTATCATCCTCATTCGAACCGATCCCAATCCAAGGCCAGAAGGTAGGTTTCGCCTCATGGCCCGGTAAATGGATCTGAATAGGCAGGTATGTCGTACTGGGACCGGGCTCGAAGATTGAATCCGTAGAGCAGCATGCCGGACCAGCTGTTTCTCCTGCATGGTAATCCCGAGTCCATTGGTCGGTAGATGTAAGCGGGTAGTACGCGATCAATGCACAGAGACGCGGGAACGGGTTCGTGTTACTCGCTGTTAGGTGGTGGGAGCCGAGAAGGTAGTATGCTGGGCGGTTGTATGCTGTTTTTGCTCCTAGTGTTAGCTTTGTCTCATAGTCATCCATAGGTAGTATAAGTATAGAGGTGACATACCAACAATAGCATACCTCTCCCCCTCCTCCAATTCATCCTCTTTCTCGTGAACAGCATTCTCTAGAGCTTTGCGATCCTTCTCGGAGTCTCCACTGCCCACAAAACCAATGAAGTTGACATCAAACCCCTCTGCCTGGAACCGGTGCGTGATATGCGGGTCGAAATCCGCTGTATCTGATATCAAGAGGAGATGTCTCGGCATGGGTTCATCTGCAGGAGCATGAGAGAGTCGTTTCGCCGAGCTGGCGCTTAGTGTGCGATTTAATGGGTGTCCGGTCTGAGTCTGAGCATGTGGTGCTTTTGCGCTTGTGTCTGCGGCGGCGCTGCCAGAGCTGGTTGCGCGCCGGGTGAGGCGGGAGAAAATGTTGACCATTTTGTGGTTCTACAATTATTATCTGGGGCGGGATAGGATGTGGTATATGTATTTCTTATTTTCCCGAAGGTTCCGGTGGTACCACTTCTTAGGAATCACGCGATAGGTTGGTAATTGTACTGCCTGAGTTGCCAATGCTTAGGGATTCTTGGAGTGACGTCGACGAGTCAGATAACGATAGTATGATCTCAGGTACAAACTTAACTGACTTAAGGAATGTTCAAAATATATTCAGTTCGATCTAGTCTGACTTCACGCTTCTATAAATGCTCTATTTCTATGCCACGCTCTGGCTTAGAACGTAACCAGCCACTTCCGGTCCGCGCTGACCTGCTCGCTCGACTTTCCGTCATCAACCAGATACCGCTGATACGCCTCACGCAAGAGACTCTGTCGCGCAACTTCACAGTCTACGCGAATATCCTCAATCAGCGCATCCATCGATACGTAGTCGAATTCGGGCCGGATGTAGCCCAGCATGAGCAGGTTGAGCTTGGTTCCGTAGAAATCAGGCAAACGGTGGAATTTCGGCTGCGCAACGGCCGTTGGGGAGGGCGATGTCAGAGGGGGCATGATGTGGATTTCCTGGGATAGTTAGAAGGTATTCGAGTATTCTGCGTGTTATTGTTTCTGTCTGCGAGGGTCTGGGGAGTAGGTCCTGCGTGACGTACCACTGATCGCACGGTATTCTTATAGTAGGGGTTATATCCAATGCTCAGCACAGCTGGGAAGAGCGTAGAGGACTCTTTCTCGCTTGCAGAGCCGTTCTCATGCTCGTAGCTTTTAGGGTCTAGCGCTACCACGCCGTAGTATACGCCCGTTTCTAGGTTGGGGTATTTCTCAGATAGATCATCAGCAGGGATGTTGGCTGTGGGAATTCCAAGCTGTAGATATCAATGAGCATTACTGTTCGTGTCAAGCAGCTTTAAAAGAGTGCGTTGAGTGCATACATCCTTGCTCCCTCGCCCAAAACCCTTTATGACCGGCCCGGACAAGCGCACGGGGAACGGAGCTTCGGGTCCTGCATCGGGGCCAGCGACTGGATCGCGCGGCTTGTCAGGGCGCATTCTGATATTGTTTTTCCGAAAGGGACTGGAGTTGAAGTCGTCACGGCCGAGGTGAGACGCGACGATTGTGCGCGAGGAGGGGGGGGGAGATGGAGGGTTGCGGCCGCTGGGTCGTCGACGGAGTGCGGGGAACAAAAGCCAAATACCGGGCTCTGTGTGTTCAGGTTTCGCAGGAGACGACGAGCAGAGGCTCTATGTCTTGTGTAGGAATCGTTAAATGCGACAATGGCTCGGACTCCGGAGGCCGAAGATGAGCAATGGCGGGGCTATCGATAAGCAGTCACACCTGAGGCATCCCAGAACGCAGGGCACCAATTGCGGCGAACGAGTTTCTGTGACCTTACATTTACTTCTTTAGTACGAGGTCGACAACGTATTGTACGGATCTATACGCAGATTACCGCTCCACACCAACTACATACAAGACTTCAGGGGTAAATGAAGTACAAAGTAACGTGGAAAAACCGAATAACAACCACAGTATCAATGGCATTAGATCTCATAAGAAAAACCAGTCCCAGCCCATAGATATCATTTTTGTCCCTTTTGAGCGCCGCAAAGCAGGAAAATATCAACGACAACCCCGTCAAGACCGGAGCTATAAACACCGGCAATATGTACGGACACAAACAGAACCAGATCAAAGGTCGGGGAATTGTACAGACCCAGGAACAAGAAAACAGGGAAAGAGTATATACCAGAACAAGAGTCGGCAAGAAACGAAAATGGTCAGGCCAGGGCCTGGGGTATGAAGAGTAATGAACAGAACGTGGAACAAAAAAGGAACATTAAACAAAAAGAGGACGAAAGTAGCAGATCAAATGCATGGGAGGAACTGAGGGATATTAGTAAATTGTTGGATCAGTTGCGACGGGGAAGACTCACATTCATCACGATAAGCATCGGAATATCAAATACATCGCGCTTGACTGTCCAGCAGTACGCGCATTCGACCTTGCCATCCTTGAAACCAAGCTGGTTCATGCTAGCTTCGCTGGCAATTCCACCTTTGCGGAGGTGGTTGTTCCACTTACCCTCGTCGGACTGTGCAACTTCTGTATCTTCTTTGGTTTTGTATTTTAATAGCTTGCACCGTGTCATGACACTGCCGCGAGAGTCACCGAACGCTAGCCGTGCAAAGTCATCGTAGAACTCTACAACGCTGTCGTCGTCTAGAAGCTCGGCCAGAAACACGGGCTGCGGGCGCCCTCCGGAGTTTTCCAAAGTTGAGCTGCGTGGGGTGAAACTGCCTCTTGACGTTGTGCCTGACGTTGTACCTGACATGCCAGTGTTCACGTTCATGTTCGGCTCCTTGCCCAACAGCACGTCCTTCTTCCATCCGGTGAGAATGCTGAACTCTTTGCCTACCGCGGCAATCTCTCCGGTACGTCGGCAGACAATCGTCGGTGTACCGCAGGCATTGATGAAGTCCTCATATTCGAACAGTGTCCGTTGAAAACATTTCTCCATGAAGATCAGATCATCTCGATTCAACGTCTTGGTCGTTGCAATGAACGACGGTCGAATAGATGCAAGCGCCTTGGCAATCCGGACCGTCTTCTGCGGAGTGAATCGGCGCTGGATAAAAGCGGTAAGGTTGTGGAAGCGACTTGTGTAAGCGTACGGCTCCTTCACGCTCTCGTAGATGCTGGACGGGTCGCGATGACGTCGTTTGGGAGCAGCCTGTAAGGTCTGCTGCTTCAGGCTTGGCGTGGTGATCACCGGCCGCGTACCATTTGGAGCGAGGGTATTTGACTTGGCTGCAGCTGCATTGAACCCTGCTTCGTCGAAGCCTGCATTTGTCACATGCGGACTGGCCGCTGAGCCGGGGCTCTGGAAGTTCGCAGGACCACTCTCGATTGCAAATGCATGGGGTGCATCTGCTTTCATGTGTCCGGGCAGCATGCCGTTTTGTCCATATACGCCTCCGACATTCACGTGCGGGCCCGAGGTCTGGCCAGTCGGCCACTCATTGAGTAAGGGATCGCCAAACATGAAGGGCTGATTCCCCGGACTTTCGCCAAAACCGGGAGCTGGCGTGGAGAACTGTGCAGACCCACTGCGGCCGATCGACCCTCGCTGCGTTGCTGAATCGGGTGAATCGCCGGCTCCAGTGGCCATGTGACCGAGCATACCAAATTCGAGAGCACCATAGCGATTCTCGAAGTTCATGCTTGACAGATCAAAGTTGAACAAGGCGGGGTCGCTGGGGTCGAAGAAAGGCCCTGCAAAGGAATTCTGCGGCTGGCTGGTATCACCGGAAAGGGCAGTGCTCGGCGTGGGCTGTGGGTTCACTGTGGACGACAAGCTGGAATTCCGACCATTGGCGTTGTTTTTCAGATTGAACGTAGGCGAAACGGGGGACTGGGTAGTGTATGGGCTCTGGCCCATGGGCGATTCCTGGTATATGCTGTAGGATCCGGGCTGCGGCTGAGGTTGTGCCTGGGGCGTGGGGTAATAATTGTTTGTGTTGGGTGTTTGTTGCTGCGGAGTGCTCGCGTTACCATTTTGAGATCCAGGTAGATTGTTACGCAGTGTATTGCTGTAAAATGTGCTGCTGGTGGTGGTGGTGTTGTTGTTGGCGGTGTTGTTGTTGCTGGCCACACCGGGCATCAGTGCGCCGTCCGGTGCATCGTGGAGATATTTGGCCTTCTTGCGAACACCATCATGGCATGCGTCCTGCAGACCACGCTTGATACAGCGCTGGCACGGCCGCTCGTCGCCTAGAGAATCATATGCACGTTAGTTTGGTTCACTCGACTTGGCGCAGAAGGCCGTGTCGATCGGAATGCATACCGCAAGTCAAATGAGCTCGCTGACAGGCAAAGCATGCTCGCCGCGCCTTCTTCCGCCGCGGTCGCGACGGATCCTTGGCGTTGGCAGCTTTACGGCCATTCTCAGCCTTGCTACCATTGGTTTGGTCCTTGCCGGAGTCCATGGCCTCGGAATGTTCGGTGATGTCGGCGGAATCACGGTCTCCGCCACTTCGGTCGGGCATTGGGGAGCCGCTCAGCTTAACTTCGTTCATTTCGTCATGTATTCCCAGGCGGGGAAATTCACGGACGCGTCCAAGATTGGCACGATTCTACAATCCAGTAATACCAAGGGCTCAGAGGCCGCATTCGCGTATCAGCGATCTCAAAGTTCGAGGTGGTAGCGCTAGAACCATCCGCGCACGCTTGCGTTCTCGGCAGAAAGGATCCACGTGTTGGCGCAACTCTGACAGCGACCAAGAAAAGTCCAGACGCAAATAGATTCCGGGGCTTGTCGAGCTCCTGATTGCACCTGTAAGAGCAATGGATGAAAGCTTGGGAGCTCCTGAGTCGTTTGGTATGGTCGCGCGTTCGCGACTACAGCGGGGGAACGGAAGGAAGGCGTGCGGTCGAGTCACGGGTGGAACGAGGCACAATCGAGTCGATATAAGACGGTTCGCCGGGGATCTGAGGCATTGAAGGGGTGTGCTCGAGACTGGTAGGCAGTAGGAGTAACGCGACAGGCGAAAGAGGTAAATGCCGCAACCGTCCTCGGGTGCAGCTGAATTCGGAGTGGAGAGGCGGCAGTCCTGGTCGGCTGCGGGGAAGGCGGGAAAGGAAAAGCTGGTGAGGGGAGAGAAGAGAGACGCAGACCGGGTTGGGTAGCCGAGAAGATGAAGCTGTAGACTTTGGGGGCCGACTCTAGCAGATGCGCGGGGAAGAAGCAGGTTGAAGTGACTTTGGTTCGGAATGCTCCCGTGACTGAGGTCTAAGCATATAGACAGGACTTCAACCGGGCCGATGCAATGATTGCAAGATGAACCGGGGACTCGCGTGCATCAGGGAGACCAGGGTTGCTTTTAATTCTCTCTGATCTTTTCTTGTATTTTCAAATTACTGGTGGTTGTGGATATTGCAACTGTTCTGACTCCTCCACAGGGCTGGATATACTTCGAGTGAGCCACTTTTACGTTTTCCTTCATTTCTTTTACATAATTAGAAAGAGAGAGAAGACAAGGAGAGGGGAAGTCCACTCGTTGATATACTTCCTTTACATAAAGGCCATCTTATAATAACTACGCAGTATATGCTGGTCGTGTCCCCCTCACATGCTGACGTTCAGGCCATCGGCAACTGGAGCGCGGCAATAGACCGTAACGTGTACTATGTAATGAATACCCGTAACTTTTAGCGCGTTGTACCGTCACCATCGTGTACCCGCCTTCTTTCCGCCTTGATTGGGCCGCAAAGCTGCACCGGCAGATCGCACATCCCCCGGGCAATTGCGCACGTGTGGAAAATCGATCCTAGACAATTGTTCGTTGTGATGTCTAGTTTCTCCCTAGAGTTCGATTATTTGACTCTCAGCCACCTACGCTTGTCCCCCGCATGCCAGGTCTGAGGGTTTTTTTTCGGTTCCCGAAGCCGCCCTCAATGTCCCGAATCTTCCCGAGGCTGCGCATTCAGGCTTGCCTCGGTTAGAAGGAAGCTAAGTATCTGCCTGAACGCCTTGGTGTGCTCAGCTGTGAGGGGATATACGATGTCCAAAACCACATGATGCTCGTATACTTCGCAACTGGTCTGGTCGGTTCGGGGAATTGGGTTCTGGGCTAATGACGCCAAATGCCGGGGTCGGTGGGCCATCCGGCTTTTGTAGTAGAATCAAACTATAGTTTGGAGTTGGCCGGTGTACGAAAAGGGAATGGTGGCAATGCGTAGTTGATTGGGGATGTATACCGTCGTCAAGTCCAGGCCTGTATGTTCATGATTCCCTCTGTCATCTGCATTCCAATTCCAGCTGTGGGGGACAGCAGCTGGCGTTGAGCCATCATCCCTAGTGACACGCCGAGCATCATCGAGCTTCGAGAGCTCAACGTCTGGCCCAGGTAGTTTTACAGGATCACAGAATACCATCTGTCCCACTCGCAAGGTAAGAAGTCCTCGCATCTATTGCTAATCAGAGCATCGGATCTGTATCGGTACTATTAGCAGTACCGCAGCTGCGCTGGAACGGCGCAGTCAAGAGCAAAACGTTCTCAAATTAGAATATGTATGTTTTATGATCATGTGCGAAAGACGGTTTTGGTTGTCCGTGGCTATATATGTTAGATGTTTGGAGTTTAGGATCATCACGTCTGCCGAGTCGCAAAGCGACTCTTCTTGCGAATTCGAGGCCCATACTTGAAGAAAATGTACCTGAAAAGCCTCAAATGTCAGTCAAAATTTCAGAGAAGTACTATGCGAAGTTTGCGACTTGGCTTCGTTTTCATGAAACCGGCTTGTGCTCCCTCGAGGTTTGCCATGCAGGGGGAACGGAAAACAAAGGCCATAGCGCGGCGATCAGGGATGGATAATTTAGGAGACATCGAGTCAACTTACGGGAAAGGGGCCATGGCTAGGGTCAGGAAAGCCAGCAGCGAAGTCGCCCAATGGTAACCCAGGTTGTTGTACACTGCGCGGCCGTTAGTTACAGTTCTCGACACAATTTTGCAGTAGGACTAATGCCCTCACGCCTTTGCCTCTGCAGATGCAAAAGGGCTGGAGACACGATGCATCCCGTCTGCAACGGGAATTCTGCATGCAGAGCACAGACCCTCGATCCATGCTGGGATGGAAATAGCTCTGGGCAAACTTACTTTGGATCCCAAACAGGGGAAATATGCCTCCGAATGTTGACCGGGTGAAGCTGTTCGCTGCTAGTGCGCTGGCTGCGTAGGTGGGATAGGCATCGACTAGGAAGGTGAAGATGCCTGAGTAGACCAGGATAGTCCTAGTATTAACACGGTTCCATTAGTATCAAATGATTCAGGGCCGGCTGAAGTAGGTCAGATGTGCTTACCCTGCGCCAAATACTCCACTGCCGATAATGGGAGCAATCCAGTGCACGTCGGAGTATATCGTCCAGGCAAAGATAAACAGACCAATGGTCACCAGGGGGCCTCCCAGAACCGCTATGAATAATGAATCAGATCTCAGCCGCTTCTCAATCAATTCCAAAACGTACCTGGAGGCAGCCGCCACTCGGGCAGAAACTCATCCGGCTTATCAGTGGCCTTTTGGTAGTTTCGTTCCAATCGCGAATAGTTCCGCCGCCAAATGGGATCAGAAATAATCGCGAGGACCATGCCAACAAAGAGACCCAGGAAGCAGAGACCTCGTTGCCATAATGAAAAGCCGTACACGGTTTCGAAGACCAATTGGAAGGCTCCGAAGAAGAGGTACAGAATACCCAATAGGATGGCCGAAAAGATACATAGATTCAGACACATAGGCTCTAGCGCCAATAGAAGAATAGGCCGATACATGGATCGTAGGACCGTCTGCGCTACCGATCGTTGCATCTTTTCGATTGGGGCGATCCATCGGTCATCTCGGGTCTCCTTGCGAAGTTTCTGCGCTTTGCGCCTCAAAAGCCTACTTTGGTCAGTACATGCGGAACAACATCGGGCTTACTTGGGAGGTAGATCATACACTGGATGGTATGTCTCGGGGACGAGAAATACGATTGAGGCGAGCAAAATGCCGGTCCAGATGAGAAGGACATAGAATGTCCAGCGCCTACGACGGTCAATATTTATAAATCGTAGCAAGCGTGGAAAAACATACCATGTGGTGAAAGTGTTGATAAAGCCCCCGACACTACATCACTCAATTAGTTCGGCGGAGACATATCCAAGACACAGAGAACTCACAGAGGTCCAATCTCAGGTCCAATGAACGGAGTCGCAGTATAGAGCATCATCGGGAAAGCAAGCTCTTGCCGGTCAAACAGATCACCCACAGTGCCACCAGCAACACTGAGGAAAGCACTTCCTGACAGTCCATTGAAGAAGCGACAAATGATCATCGTCTGAATGTTCTTTGCAACCGCGCATGGAATAAGCCAGATCAGGAACAGCGATAATGAGACGATATAGATGTTTCTCCGGCCATAGAACTGTTCTTTGTCGGTTATTATTCAACTTTTCCATCGAGCAAGTGATCATACCTCAGATAAGGGACTGAAGAAAAGCGGTCCAATTCCTATACAAACGTTAACAATACCGCCCCCAGCACCAGATCCACAGATACGAACCAAGACCCCAGATAAAAAAAGACAATCCCAACGTCGCCACCTCTCGCGAGCACCCAAACTCTTTCATCAACTGAGTATACGTCGTTGTATACATCGACGACGTACAAGTCCTATTCAAATTGCATCAGCATTGACCCAGATACCCAATCAACCAACCAATCCCCAATCCCATGGACAAAGTGTACACTCACACACAAAGTGAACCCATCGAAACAATAATGACAATCAGCCACTTCCTCCCCTTGTTCATATTCCTCGGATACAACGCATCCCCCTCCTCCCACCCAACGACAAACTCATTATCCTCTCCATCCCCTCCATCCCCTGCACCCTCCTCACTCAACTCCTCTCGACGAAGACTAACCCCATCATTCAACGACCAACTCCTCTCCATCGACCGCGATGCATTAGACTTCGACTTCTGCGGCCCGCGCTCCTCATGCGTAGCGGCACCCGCAATCGGCGCAAACGTCCCATCCTCTTCATATTCTTTCCTCTCCTCCGATCCAGCTCCCTCAGAACTATTCCCGTCCATTGAGGCGCGTGGACTTTGACTTTGACGTTCAGTGTCGTGCGGTTTTTCAGTTTGCAGCTCCGTTGTGGTTTCGGACTCGGCGCGAATGCCCGGGGCCGAGATCGGCCTCGACATGTTGAGGAGGGTATTAGATCATGCGGTTCGTCGCAATATCGTATAGTGAGAAGTATTCACTGTGAGCCGGAGGAGATTCTTTTTGTGCTTTCTCCTGAACGGACTGTAGGAGCGCCGAGCTGATTAATGTTAGGCTAATTTTCGGGTCAAATCTGGGTGATATCATCCCCGAAGCTAATCCGGGTTTGGGCGAATGCTCCTTATGTCACCGCTAGTTGGGGGGCGCTACCCGAGGCACAGATATTTGATAGCGTTCTGATTCTTGGAATTTTTTTCCAATTCGGACCGCTAATTAGGTGATTTTCTATCCGCTGCAGGCGATTTCTTTGTGGGGTATACTTTCGAAAAAGCAATGTGTAACGCTTCTCTCGGATATAGGATCAGGTTCGCCAGATGCGTAGCTGAGCTATATATGAGCTTTGTACGATAAAGCTTATAGCGTTAGGCGAAGTCGGGAATATTTCACCGGGATCAAATGGACTTCTCGTGGACACCTTAGTATGACTTGGTATGAACTGAGTGACAGGTCCCTTATGGAGCCAAGGCCGTCATCTCGCACGTGGCATGCTCTATCCAACGGCAGTCCACTTGGGATGGCTTGTATTGAGTCAAAGGAACTATAAAGATTACGGGAGATCGGATGCCGTTATCAACTGTATCGTGTTGATATCTTCAACCTTGAAATTATCTAGTTGCTAGCACTACGGTAAACCGTGGAACAATATCACTAGTGAAAACAAACCCAGCAAAGCAATCGCCGTAGCCCCATTTCTCCAGACCGGTCCCAGAACTCCAGATAGCCATTCAAATGAGGCTATCTCAATCATCGGATCTTCCAGAAACCCATAGACCATCCCAAACTTCAGCTGTACATGAATGGAAAGTGCGCCAGTATATCCCGTATTTTTGAACAGGAATCCCAATTTACAGAGCCTGGGTCAGCTGGCTGGCAGCACCGGCAGCGTTCTCCTCGGCCCACGAGCCCCAGAGAGCCTGCTTGCCCTTGATCTTGAGGGGAGCGCCAATTGACTTCGTGGTCTGCTCGACCTTGACAGCGTCCTTAGTGGCCAGCACTAGGACCTCGAAGAACATCTTGGTCGCGTCGGCCTTGGTGGCACGCTTCTCGGGAAGAAGGTCCTGGAAGAGAACACCCTTCTTCTGTTCAGAGTCGCCGAGCTGCTCACGCAGGACGTGAACAGCGTGTTTGGTACCCAGCGAGACAGCCTCGTTGTCAACGGGACGAATGGTGTCATCCAAATCTTCGAGAGGCTGAGCATCTCCTGCATCACTAAGGTACATATCCTGACCACCGTCGTCTCCGGGGAAGTCAATCTCCGAGTGCTCGTTCAAGGTACTGACGTGAATGCCCTCATCAACGGGGGCAATGGCATCATCATCACCAAATTCCAAGGCAGGCATTTCAGCAGCAGCGACATCCATGTCGGCAATCCCGCTGTCGCGCTTGCGCTTGAGCTCACCGGACTTCTTAACAGAGTCGAGAGAAAGAAGACCGCGCAGCTCAGGGGCCCAGCCACGGCCACGCTCCTCGCCAAAGATGCTTGAAACGAAGTCGCCATTCTGTTGGCGGGTCATCAGAGTGAGAAGAACAGGATCGCGGGGAAGGAAAGAAGTCGGCTTCAAGATATCGGAACGATCGGCCTGTTGGGCCTTGACCTGGCTGTTGGACAGGGTCACACGGTGGTCCATTTCGATCAACTTTTGACGCTTGGAGGTCTGGCGTTGCTGGGCATTCGCTTCAGGGGTAGCAGAGATATCACGGTTGAATTCTTCCTCCAGTTGGTTCATCTGGACAGAGCCTGCGTCCGAAAGAGGACTTTCCGAGTCACGCGCAAAGCGGTTCTCCTCAGCACGAGGAGTCATACCACCAAAGTCGTCATCACCGCCAAAGTCCACTGGGCCATCGGCGAAGGGGTCATTCAAATTGTCGCGACCATCGATATCCATCTTGTCTAGCGGGGCATCATCTTCTCCGATATCGATATCGATGTCATTGTCATCAATGAGCTTGCCGGAATCACTGAACATATCTTCTTCCATAGGACGAGCTGGGGGGGCATCTCGACCAATTTCCATAGTGGTATCCATTCCCAAGGGAATTTCATCCTCACCCAGGTCGAGATCAACCAGGCTGGGGTCCTCGAGACGCGCGGGCTCTTGAGAAACGGAACGACGGAGAGTGCTATCAGGCAGGAATTGGCTGCCGAAATCCATGTTCCCTGGTCGCTTTCCACTCGACTCCATGTTCAGGTTCTGGGGGAAGAGTAGCGACGTATCAAGATTGGTGAAGAGATCGGTTTCAGTGAGCACATCGGGAAGGGTGATGCCACCCGGCGCGACAACTGTGCTTGTCAAGTCGTTGTTATTTGTGAGACGGAAAGCCTGTGACAAGGTCAATTGACGTGTATAAACAAAGAAGAAAAGCCGAGTTCATACCATTTTGATTTTCATGAGAGCTTCATTGCAATCGTCCAAAAGGTAACGCGCCTTACGGCTGTAAATTCGCACAACACCCAGCAAAAGCTGGCCACTGAGTCGCAAAGCCATAGGCGCTTGGCCCTGGTCGACAATGGCGCTGACACTGCTTTCAATGTCGGACTGAAGAATGTGCGACTTGGAAAGTTTGCGCTCAATGTTGGCCGACAACCAGACGCGGGCCAGCGGCCCCGTCTTGGAGAGAAGAGTCTCGGAGTAGAACATGGCGCGTAATCAAAGTGTAACTATACACAGATAAGGTTGCCAGATGGTGGAGAGGCAACCCGCCTGGCGCGGGGTGCAAGTTGACAGAGAGGTTGACGCGCTGAAGGGAAAACAAAGACTTGAGGGAGGTGATATACACGTCGAATAAGAATAGGCGGACAAGGCGACAGGGTTGCGACCAAAAAAGATCAAAATTGACAACCACGTCGCGTTGGAGTCACGTTCTTGATGCGTTAGATAGTCTCAGAAAGAAGGGGATGCGCGTCGGGTGGGAATCAGGCAGTCAGGTGCCTCCTCGGTGATGCTTGCTCATGTAATCGAGGGGGGCTGGGAAACGAGGAATGCGCTGACTCATCACTGCACTGGTCCTAACGCGGTGTTTTCGGATCATATTTAATGCACCGCTGAAACTAACCCCTTTGGGTAAAGCATCATCATGGGAACTTGGCTGCTCTCATTCGCAGTCGAATCGATTATCTCATGTCAATTTATTTTTCTTGTGCTGCTTGATTTACGATCATCTGCTCCTTACTGTTTCCTTCCCTTGGTGGTGGGCTTAATTTGTCGATCGTCCGGCCCCGTTTCCCATTCGGTTCTATCCGCCAGTCTAGCCCCCCGTTTTGAAGCTGCTGCCAGATCGCATCTTAAACGAAACATCCGCCCCGTCAATCACGATCCGGGATGCAAAGTGCTTTACGCTAGATTCGACGCGTCCTTTTCCTTGATCTAGTTCTTCCTCTTTTCGTCAAAGCATGAGAGATGTCAAGGTCGTCGACACCTGCCCTACCTCTGCATAATGCACACACTGAGCCTCCGCGTTCATTGTCCACCAACCCTTTAGGTGCGCGAACGGACGCACCTTCTTCTGTAAGTGTGGACACACAGGAAGCCCTACCTGTACCAAATGCTCGATCTTCGATTCAGCCAGGGAATCACACCGCTAACACGTCGGATGCGCTGCCAGACATCAACCTCTACATACTCATGGCTCGAGCCTCATGAAACCGCCGAGCGCCTACAAACTTCCTTGCAGCATGGATTAACACCCGCCGAGGCCGAAATCCGCCTCGCACGCGATGGCCCCAATGAACTCCCCCACGAGGAGCCGGAGCCCCTATGGCTACGCTTCCTCAAGCAGTTCAAAGAAACCCTCATTCTCCTCCTACTCGCATCGGCTGGAATATCCTTCTTGATGGGCAACCTTGATGATGCCATCAGCATTACACTCGCAGTCACAATTGTGGTGTCGGTTGGCTTCGTTCAGGAATATCGGTCAGAGAAGTCACTCGAGGCGCTGAGTCGTCTTGTCCCGCATTACGCCCACCTCATTCGTCATCTTCCGGGAACAAGTGCTGGTGCGGATAGTGCCCTGGCAGGTCTTGGGGAGGAGTTGGGAGAACTCAGGACCAAGAGCCCAGGCACATCTTCATCCGCAATGAAGGCTTCGACAACTGTCCCTGCAGCTGACCTTGTCCCTGGTGACATGGTTCTCTTCTCTACGGGCGACCGCATACCTGCCGATATTCGAATTACCTCCGCAACAGACCTCTCGATCGATGAGTCGAACTTGACTGGTGAGAACGAACCAGTGGTCAAGTTTTCTGCAGCCCTTCGCAGTCATGGCGGAAAAGTCCACGCTCTCCGGGGTACCACTCCTCCTCGATCCCCGTTTTATGATGCCCCGGCTACTGGCGCCGTTGGTGCCGATATCCGCCTGAATGAACAACACAACATTGCTTTTATGGGAACTTTGGTCCGTTCAGGCTATGGTCAGGGCATTGTCATCTCAACGGGTGCCAAGACAGAGTTTGGAGCTATTTCCGCTTCTTTGCAGGGAATTGAGAGTCCCCGGACTCCATTGCAACTATCCATGGATCGTCTGGGCCAAGAATTGAGTTGGGTCTCATTCGGTGTGATTGGTTTGATCATGTTCATTGGTCTCCTTCAAGGTCGTAAACTACTGGAAATGTTCACGATCAGTGTCTCCCTTGCTGTTGCAGCCATCCCAGAAGGGTTACCTATTATTGTGACTGTCACTCTCGCTCTTGGTGTGCTCACTATGGCCAAGCGGGGGGCGATCATGCGCAGACTCCCCAGTGTCGAGACACTTGGCTCTGTAAATGTTGTTTGCAGTGACAAGACTGGAACATTGACCCTCAACCATATGACGATCACCAAAATGTGGCACTTTGACAGCACTGAGCCTTTTGGGGTGCAGCGGGACATGACTGGTGTGCTTTCTCCTGGGCCCGCGGCTCGCACTATCCTTCGTGTTGGAAATATTGCAAACAATGCTCGACTCTCCCGCACGCATGCTAACTCGCCAGCCACTGCGTCTTCCGCCGCGGTCCTCTCCTCGACTGTTGATAGAAACTCCACTGCTGTGAAGAGTCGTTGGGTTGGTCAGCCTACCGATGTTGCTATCTTGGATCTTCTTGATACCATTGGTGAAGACGATGTTCGCGATCGGATCAGTGGCCGTGTTTCCGAAACCCCCTTCAGCTCTGAGCGAAAATGGATGGGCGTCGTTATTGGCAGCGGTAGCCCTGGTGATTCCAATATTGCATATATCAAAGGCGCTCTTGAGCAGGTCCTCGCCCGCTCTGATACTTATCTGACCAAGGACGGTCGGGAAGTTATTTTGGACGAGCCACGGCGCCAGGTTATTCGGGATGCTGCTGAGCATATGGCAAGCGAGGGTCTCCGTGTCCTTGCCTTTGCTAGCGGCGCTGTCCGAGACTCTTCGAGAGGCATGCGAGCATTCAGCAGTCGCTCTGGAACTCCTACGTCGAACTCTAGCAGCCCCTCCAATGATGATGATCGCTATAATGGATTGGTCTTCGCCGGACTGGTGGGCATGAACGACCCGCCTCGCAGGGATGTGCACAAATCTATTCGCCGTCTGATGTCGGGCGGAGTCCGTGTCATCATGATCACTGGTGATGCTGAGACAACTGCCGTGGCTATTGCGAAGAAGCTTGGCATGCCAGTTAGCGAGGCTCCTGGCTCACGATCCGTTATTAGCGGTAGAGAACTCGACCATATGAGCACTGCTGAGCTGTCCCAGGCTATTTCAACCACCTCGATCTTTGCGCGCACGAGCCCGGACCACAAGATGAAGATTGTCAAGGCCCTTCAATCCCGTGGGGATGTTGTCGCTATGACCGGTGACGGCGTCAATGATGCCCCAGCCCTCAAGAAGGCTGATATTGGTATTTCCATGGGCAAGCTGGGTACCGATGTTGCCAAGGAGGCCGCAGATATGATTCTGACTGATGATGACTTCTCGACTATTCTGCGCGCAATCGAGCAGGGCAAGGGAATCTTCTACAACATTCAGAACTTCGTTACGTTCCAACTCAGTACCAGTGTGGCTGCGCTCAGTCTTGTGCTGGTCAGCACCACCCTCGGCTTCGAGAATCCGCTGAATGCCATGCAGATTCTATGGATCAGTGAGTTTTCTCTTTCGATCTGACATTCATCGCTTCTAACCCATTTCCAGACATTCTCATGGACGGCCCACCTGCCCAATCCCTCGGCGTGGAACCCGTTGACCCCTCCATCATGAACCGCCCACCACGCCCCAAGACGGCCCGCGTCCTAACAAGGCCCCTGGTCCAAAGAGTCCTCATCTCTGCCCTAGTGATCATGCTCGGCACACTAGCAGTGTACCTCCACGAGATGGGCGAAATGGACGACGGTACACCTCTGGGCAAACGAACCCGCGTCGTAACAGCCCATGACACAACAATGACATTCACCTGCTTCGTCCTCTTCGACATGTTCAACGCCCTTACCTGCCGCAGCGAAGGCAAGTCCATCCTTCGCGGCGAGATCTCGCTCTTCGGAAACAAGATGTTCAACTACTGTGTCCTTGGCTCTTTGGCCGGCCAGGCCTGTGTCATCTACCTTCCTTTCCTACAGCGTGTCTTCCAGACTGAGCCCCTGAGCTTGAGCTCGCTTTTCAAGCTGTTCTTGCTTGCTAGCACTGTCTTCTGGGTTGATGAGGGTCGCAAGTATCTTAATGCGCTTCGTCGTCAACGCGGTCTGGGTGCTGGGTATAGTGCTAATGTCTGATGTGCCGGGACCTGTTGGTGTATCTGAATGTAACCTATGCTCCCCTATATATAATATATGTTTTACGCCGGTGCAAATGTATTTATTTCGGTGTCTGATAAATCAAGGGATTCACTTAAAACTCGGCGCGTATTCCAGACTCGCGCCACCCTCCTCCCAGTTCAGATGACCTTGGGAAAACCTAGAATTAGGCTTACACTCCGATATCTGTGTCTTTGTTTGATTCTTGCGCCTGAACAACTCTATTCAGCTAAGCCTTTGTCTCATTTTTCACTTTCCCAGACCCCACAAAGGCCAAAAATGAAAGTCTGATAACCCTCTTGCCCAAGTGCAAAGATAAACCCATAGAGAATGGATGGTTACCCTAACGGGAAGGAAAAAGAACAAAAAAAACTGACCGACGCAGGGGTCGAACCTGCAATCTCTTGATTCGTAGTCAAGCGCCTTGCCATTGGGCCAGCCGGCCTTGTTGTTGAAGGACTCAGTGAAAATTTGCATAATCACTGGGGACATCGGGTGATCTCGGTTGTGGTGGTGGTGGTGGTGCCAAGATGCGGATGGACGGATTAGGATGGATTCTAGAAGAAGCGGAACATTGTTCTGGAAATTGCCATGGTTTTATTATTTTATCCATTTATATTGTCCACTTAACATCGGACTCTTGATATTTTTGTGTGTATGTTCTAGGAATTGTTATGCATATGTAGGAATGGCAACTTCGCAGCCAAGATATATTCTGGCAGCTTGCCTTACCTAGACCGTTCACGACAGTCGAACATCCAAATAATGTACGCTCATCTTCTGCAAGGATTAAAGAACCCGAAGCGGTACTGATCACTGTATATAGAGTAGCAAGTTACATGAGAGCTAGCAAATGCCCCATTTCATGCACCATGCATGAATATGACGCGTAGCGGGTAAGTGCAGAGGTCAATTGCACAGTCAGATAAGCCGGTGGAATCCGTCAACGAATTGAAGCCCGGACGCAGTACACACCATTCGTCTTCGAAACATTAGGGGCGGACTTGGTTGGCGAATAGGGCCCATCTATAAGTAACCTATGAAAGTGTATGGACACATGTTTTGGGTGGTATGGCGTGACTCGAATTCAGGGCACAGTGTAGCTTTACTGACGAACCCCATCAATGGCTGATTGATCCCCACTTAGTCGATTCGATCGGTGCAATAATTTGCCAATTTATTTGGATCTGACCGTGGGAGGCTAGCTTCAGGGGTTTCGTTCCTAGTGCCCTGCAACCGTTCTAGAAGAAGCATGTTTATCGCAGGTTATCCCTAGTGTACCCACCTCGGAGGTTCGTACCGATAGGCAAACGGCCGTTAGTATACGAAGGACTGAGTAATCCATCCTGAACCAGTACTAAACTGGTGAACACAGGAAAGTCGTTGTTCGTAGAAAAGAAAAACAACACCGATCGGGGGTCTCAGAGGGTACACAGAAAGCATTGAATATTACACAGTCGGAGATTACATTGAGTCGCACCGGTGATCTCTTTCGGCGGAAAGAGCCTCGCTCGTGCAACGATTTGAAATCAAGGAGGATGGCCGGGAAGATCTTTCCTCTGAAGTTGTACGCAGTATGTCTACTCCGTACTCGGCACTTGGATACTAAGCCACTCCCAGTGCTAAGAGTGAGGCTGCGATAAGGCCCAGACCCATCCAAGGGCAGAGCAGGCCCCCAGGAATGGATCGATGACTATTACTCTGTTTCGAGTGGCCGCGAGGAGGTAGCAGCGATGATTCACTGAATGCAAGAGTGGGAATGAAGTTCATCGACTTCCAATTGACTATCGACTCGATTTTATAAAGAATCAACATAGATCGACTCGGACTCAGCAAGCAGCAGGCCGAAGCTAGCACCGAGTTCGGGACAGAGTGAGCCCCTTCACATCCCGAACCGGGAGAATCGGGAGAATCCGGCAGCGGCGAACACGGGCTTATCTATCGCCAATGAACAGCCGATCGGGCATCCAGCAGGCTAACCAGATGCGGACGAAGAAGAGGCCCCACAGTTGAACTTTCGGTAGTTTGTGCTAATCGGTTTGAGTAAGTGGCAACGTTTATCTGTGGCCAATCACAGACCCGATAAGACTGCGTCACTCGTCCAATTGCCAGCCTTGGATAGCGCATCGTCAGTCCCTGTCCGGTTATCGTGTTCCTAGCATTCGGGGAACGGCGATGTTGGTACCTAGGGAGAAGAAGTCCGTGATAAGATAGGTAGACACTCGAACGTGGAACATCTCAAAGGTAGTATATATAGTCCTGCTCCTGCGCCTGCGCCGGCGCGGCTGAAGAGGAATGGGGTCGGGTCCTCTATGGCTCCATGATTTCCCCGGAGTGGCCGTCACCGGAGAACGAATGGGCAGATGGAGTTCTTAGGCAGGTTTCAAGCCAAGACAATTTCTGAGCTGAGACCCATGGGCCAAAGGCAAAATGCCTGCCTTGTCGCCACCCTTTGCGGCCATCGGGGCCGGGATGTAGAAGGTGGATTTCATGATGATGCAGAGAGCTGATTTTATTTCTAGAGAATACAATTGGTTTCTTGAGTTTGAATCGATCCTATCTTTCTAGAGTTGACTCAGATATCGGAAGTATAGTTAGGGTTTTGGCCAAGGCTTTCCCAGGTTTATCGCCGGCGGAGCTGACACGACCGATTATGCCATTGCTGTTGTCATAATCTTTTTTGCCCACCTTAAAGTTCCCTCGCGAACAGCTTCCGACATTTTACCACTTAACCGCGTCTCCCCCGGGTTTATTCTCCTTCTCGAAACTGTCTAGCCTCTTCAATTCCACTAATCCCCTTGGCCCGTCCACTTTATCGCCCTCGACCTTGCTTTTTTCAGCTGGTCCGATTTCAGGCCTCAAGTGGAGACTGTCGATCTGACTTATCTCTGGGCCTCCACGCTTTTTCTTTTTTATAGTCTGCTTCCCCCGTGGCGACCTTCCATTCTCCACACCGTTCCGTTCTCTTCAACTCTCCTCCTGCGACAATTGCAGGTTTTCATCTCACTGAGCATTTCCCTTCGACTTCCGCCTCGACACTCCCACACTCCTGCATTCCACCCTAAGCACACGCGAGCTCGTAAGAGCTCCCCGGCTTCATCATGTCGACCTTCAACGGGAAAACAAACTACGCCCCGGACTACGCGTCCTACAACTGGATCGGTGCTCCTGCCGACTATTCTCTCACAACCAACGTGGATCTGGGCGGTGATTCCCGTACGTGCACTCGCCCTTGACTAACTACCACCTGTGCACTCTTGCTCATTGAATCCCTGGATAGGCACCGAAAATTTGAATAAATGGTTCCAACCGGGTGATCAGGCCTATATCATCGTGGCCTCAGCCATGGTGATGATCATGGTCCCCGGCCTTGGCTTCCTATACTCCGGTCTTGCTCGCCGAAAGTCCGCCCTGAGTATGATCTGGGCGTGTATGGCTTCTTTCTCCGTGATTACCTTCCAATGGTACTTCTGGGGTTACTCTCTGGCTTTCTCTCCGACTGCAACCAATGGATACATCGGCAATTTGCGTAACTTTGGTCTGATGAAGACTCTGGCTGATCCTAGTCCTGGTTCGCCTTTGATTCCGGGCCTTCTTTATGCTTTTTACCAGGTACTTTCGAGCTCGTGCATTTCCTGGTTGACCGTTTTTCTGACTCGTTTCTAGATGCAATTCTGCGGTGTGACTGCAGCTATCGTCATGGGAGCTGTCGCTGAACGCGGTCGCCTTCTCCCCGCAATGGTCTTCATTTTCATCTGGGCTACTATTGTCTACTGCCCTCTGGCCTGTTGGGCCTGGAACGTCAACGGCTGGGCCTACAAGTACGGTGTCATGGATTATGCCGGTGGTGGTCCCGTCGAGATCGGCTCCGGTTTCACTGCTCTCGCCTATTCTATGGTCCTCGGTCGCCGACAAGAACGCATGATGCTCAACTTCCGCCCTCATAACGTTTCCCTCATTCTTCTCGGTACCGTCTTCCTCTGGTTCGGTTGGCTCGGCTTCAACGGCGGTTCTTCCTTCGGCGCCAACCTCCGCGCTACCATGGCGTCCTGGAACACCAACCTGACCGCCGCCTTCGGCGCCATCACTTGGGTTCTCCTCGATTGGCGCCTCGCCCGCAAGTGGTCCATGGTCGGCTGGTGTTCTGGTACCATCTCCGGCCTCGTCGCAGCCACCCCAGCCTCCGGTTTCATCACACCCTGGGCCAGCGTGATTCTCGGCATCGTCACCGGCATCGTCTGCAATTACTCGACCAAAATCAAGTACTGGATCCGCATCGACGACTCAATGGATGTCCTCGCCGAGCACGGCATCGCCGGAATCGTCGGTCTCATCTTCAACGCCCTCTTCGGTGACGACGCCATCGTCGGTCTTGACGGCGTAAACACTGGCACCGGCGTCGGCGGCTGGGTCATCCACAACTACAAACAACTCTACATTCAAATCGCCTACATTGTCGCAACAGCCGCCTACTCCTTCGTGATGTCCGCGATCATCGCCTACGGCATCAACGCCATCCCAGGTCTGAAACTGCGCGCCTCAGAAGAAGCTGAACTCCTCGGTATGGACGACGACCAGCTCGGCGAATTCGCCTACGACTACGTCGAGGTCCGTCGCGACTACCTCGCCTGGACGCCCCAGAAGCACGACCAGCTCGAAGACGGCCACCATATCCCCGACGAGCAGCGCTACGGTATCGGCGAGCACTCTGAGATGATGTGCGGCGGACAGCCGCCTAACGGCATGATGCTCGAAGGCCACCCTCCTAACGGGGAGAGTTCTCGCGGAGGAAGTGAAGGTGACGTGGGCATGGGCATGCAGGAGCCTAAGATCACGCCTGCGCCTCGCCAGGTCGCGGAGCATCAACCTGCTCATGTGAACACCCATGCGCCTGCCATGAACCAGCCTGTTATTAGCGAGAAGACGGACTAAACGGAAACAGCAATGTTTATTGTCTGTTGATCCTCTCCATCACCTCAGCATTCCAGCCTTTTTATTTTTTCGATTCGCATTGTTCGATATCCCTTGAGCGTTTGTTTCTTTTCTTTGTCGGAAGCCTGGAGCTTTCTTTACTCATTTTCATGGAGCTTTCTTTTCTCATTTTCATGTATACCTATCCACCTCCTTTCACATCTTTGAAACTTCTACCATCTGGCTTCTCATCTGTCGTGAAGAACACGGGAAAAGCACACCTGTTTTTATGGACTGGACTGGAATGGCGTTATTGTGGGTCGAGTGTACATAATCCTTTTTTCGCTACCGCAGAGCTTTGGCGGCGGGCGAGGATACCTTCTATGCTGTATAGACAATTCTGACAAGAATTATCCAAACAATTGGGTCTTGTAAACCGCTGTAGTTGTAAATGGGATTTCGAGTATTCGTCATCTCGATTGTACCTTGTCTCATTGGTCGACGTTAGGTTCCTTTCGTAAACAAGGCCGTCCATCTGGACAAATCTACAACTGAGTATTTGAGGCCCTTCGATATGCAATAAAGGTAATATACAAATATAATTTTAATTGTACGCAATGCATATGAATAGAGACCTCACCCAGCACTTTCAACGGGCTATCTATACAATCTCCCTCCAATCTCAATATCAGTCTACCCCCTCCTAACACAAGCCCTAACTCTCATCTTCTCCTCCCTACTCAACTTATCGACAACCTCACCCGCTTCACCCCCCCTGATGACCTCATCCCACTCATCCTCATCCATACTCATAACCAACGTCATCTGCACACACCTCCCAAATGTCTCCCGATGCCTATACCTCCCCGGCGCGCCTGACCCAGACCCAATGTCCACAGCCGCACTAACCAACCCGGCAATATCTCTCTCCAACCTCGCCGCACCAAGAGGATTAATCCGGCCCTGGTACGACCATATTCTCTTCTCGAGCAGACGCACAAAGTAGGCGACTGTCACGGTTAAGAGCCGGTCGAAGGCTTGATGTGTCAAGATTCGTGAAAGCGGGAGTAGGAGCTCCGTCCAGCCGTTGCTGAAGCGGGGACGGACGAGTTCTTTGTTAGAATCCTCGTTGTACTCGTCGGCTGAGTCTTCGGGCATGTATTCGATGTCTCGGAAGGCGTCTGCTAGGATTGGGCGGAGACGGTGCTTGATTACGTTGTTGAAGATGACTTGGATGCCGTCTGAGAGGAGCTCGGAGACTTTAGATTCGAAGCTGGAGCCTAGGGCGTGGATTGTCTGCGATACGCGTAGGGCGGATGCAGGTGCCGGGAAGAGGGCGAGGAGATGGTCTGTGACGGTTGGGTTCGAGCCTGGCGTGAGGGGTGATTTTGCGCCGGTGTTGTTTTGAACAATGCGGCGGATGTAGTCGACTCCGATGTCGAGGTTGTTGATTTGGACTAGGAAAGAGCAGATTGTTTGCTCTGGGGGTTGGCCGCCTTGGACGGCGGCGCGGGGGTAGCATTCGTCACGCATTTTGCGCTGGGTCATGCCTATGAAGTCGGACCCGAGCACGCGAGATAGGGTTGGGACGACGTTTGTTACCACTGATTCTTGGGAGGTGGCGAGGGATTGTTGGATCACTTTGTTGACGATGTACATTATGTCGTCGACGGCGGAGGTGATGTGGGGTGGGTCGGCTCGGAGTGGTGTTTGGAGGTTCAAATTGAGGCCTGCGGGAGACTCGTCGAGTTGGAAGGCCTTTTCAACTGATCGGCGGAAGAAGAATGTTGTCATGGCGATAAAAGGGGATACTAGACGGTCGTTGATCTTCTGTGTCAGAGGTGCCACTTGTAAAAATGTGGGCAGAGTATATCTGCTGTCGTGGTCTTCTGTTTCCTCATTTGCAGGGGCCTGTGTTATCGTTAGTTTTGATCATTAGATGAAAACAGTGGTGGACTTACATTGCATGTATCCGCTAAGAACCGACAGTATAGAGACCAACGACCAAGCATGATGGCCATTTCATTCAGGATACCATCGATTTCCTTCATGTCCACGCCTTCATCCTCGATAGCTGCATTTGCACCAGGTGCTGGAGACTGCGTGCGAGCTGGACCTGTACGCTGGGCTGGGAGGAAACTCTGCACCAAGAAAGTGAAGGCATACGACTTGATGTCCATCAATTTGCGATCGACGTGTCTCTCATCGCTCCAGGTGTCTAATATGATGCCACCCTGCACATCGGCCTCGACCTGGAGCCGTTCAATGACTCGTCCCATCTTCCTTGGGCCGTAATGTCTTTCAACAAGCCCGCCATGACCATCAATAATCTGAGCGATATGTTCAAACAGCTTTGTCAATGCATTGGCGTAGAAGAACCCATCTTTGTGAGCTCCGGTACTAGCATTCAGATTTCCACGAGCCCGAGCTGCTACACCTTGGCAGACGTAGCGACCATAGACATCCAGACCAACCTCAGACCGGCCAATAAGGGGGAACAATTTGAAGAAGCGGGTAATCTTAGCCCCGTCACTCTCCTTAACGGCTTTGTCAAACTCGCGCAGAAACAGGCCGCACAGCGACTCGGCCGCGTTGTCCAGCGTGACACTAGGCGGATCAGGAACCTCGGCCGTCGGCACCATCTCAGCTGCGAATGCTCCATTGACCACAGTTGGTGGAACCTGCGCAGCACGGTGCAAGTAACTGGCCGCGGTCTCCCAGTCCTGAGAAGCACCCATTGACCCCGCAACACCCAATGCGCACGCCTTGAGCTCAGCCACCTGCTCCACGACTTCCAGTGTAGCCTTTACCCGAGCCTGTTCAAGATCGAGTCGGCGCACAGCGCTCGAGATTCGTTCGGCGGTCCCAGCGGCCCCAGAGAGCATGCCATGGCTGATCGATCGTGTGGTGCTGGTCTGGGTCCCGATATTGGCGCGCATAAGATCCAATCGGCCCAGTTCTCGGGAGAGGTCTTTCTGCGAGGTCACCAGGGCATCAAGGCGAGCAGTTACAGCCGCTTCCTGATTGTGGAGGCGAGACAAAGCGGCCTTGATTTCGGCGACGGAGCTGGCGTTGAAGATGTCGGTTCGTGGGGAAGCTTCGACGGGAGACGATTGCTCCGGAGACGGAGAGGATACATGGCCATTGGCCGTGGCCTGGGACAGGGCCATGCTGGGGTACGCAGAGTGTGAATTGTTGATGCCAAATACGCCAGTTGTAGTCCCCGCGGGCGGTGAAGGGTCGGGCCTTTTCTTACTCGATTAGAGCTGAGGGTTTGATAACAGACCAAGATGGTGTTTTAAGTCTGCAAAGAACGTTGATCTTTCATGAATGCGCCTCTGAGCCAAGCTTAATATTATAAACTTTGTCTGTAAAGTGATAAAGAGCCGGTGCGACTTCGGTTGTGAGCAAGATCAGTTCAGTCCCTTCACCATTTCTACTTTCCACTCTACCTCTCCATCTTCAACCACTTTGAGCATCCACAATCTACTGTCTCGAATCGAGTCAGCAAACCTTCACAGTGGGACGACATCATAAACCCCGGCATCAGAAGCCTCGGCGTCCCGGGCGCCAACCTCGCATCATGGGGAACGAAGAGTCAGCCATGGTGAACGACTCCACTCATCCTTCGGTATTAGAAGCTCGCAATATCGACGCAATCGCCAAATATGTCAAGAAACACAATATTCAAAAAATCGTGATTATGGTAGGTTAAATCCCTCCTCCCGCATATGCAGATAGCTAACTTGATGTAGGTAGGAGCGGGAATCAGCACTTCAGCAGGCATCCCGGACTTCCGATCACCAGAGACGGGACTTTATGCTAATTTGGCTATGCTGGACTTGGAAGAGCCTGAAGATGTATTCGACATCGGTTTCTTCAGACAGAACCCAAAGCCATTCTACGCCTTGGCGCGTGAACTCTACCCTGGGCGCTATCGCCCAACCGTCGCACACACATTCATTAAATTACTGCACGACAAGGGTCTGCTTTTGAAGCATTTTACACAGAACATCGACTGTCTTGAGCGCCAAGCAGGTGTTCCTGGCGACAAGATCATTGAAGCTCATGGCAGCTTCGCGACGCAGCGGTGTATTGAATGCAAGGTGCCCTACCCAGACGATGAGATGCACGAAATTGTTGAGAAAGGCGAGGTGCCGCTGTGCAAGGAGTGCGGTGGCTTTGTCAAGCCCGACATTGTCTTCTTTGGCGAAGCTCTTCCCGAGAGTTTCTTTCAGAACCGCTTTGTGCCGGAGGAGGCGGACCTGTGCATTGTGATGGGAACCAGTCTTTCTGTCCAACCATTTGCCAGTCTCCCACAAATGTGCAGACCGGGAACTCCCCGCGTCCTTATCAACATGGATCGCGTTGGGGGTTTGGGATCACGACCGGACGATGTCCTTCTACTGGGTGACATTGATACAGGGGTGAGGAAATTTGCTAAAGCTATGGGCTGGGATGAAGAATTGGAAACTCTCTGGGAGGAGACCAACCCAGATCCAAAGTCGCGTGAGGCCGAGGATGCCCCTTCCCAGACACGGGACGAGCGGCTCCAAGATGAGGTGGATCGGCTCACGGAGGATGTTGAGCGAACTCTGGGGATATCGAGTGCATACGAGAATCGCGTGCGCGAGAAGCTAGGGTCGAATGAGAACGTTGGATCTGGACTCGCGCATGTGTTTCCGCACTTGGCGCGCAAATCCCGTTAGATTGTTGAAGCCGAGCTCACACCGCCCCGCTCAAGGGATGGGAATCGTGATAGTTAGAGATGAAGTGAATGAAACGTGTTAATGACAATTTGACAGATGGAGTCAAGCTGTAGCATAGCGAGTAGACTGTGAAATCTGATCTGTCGGAAGCCCAGGGGCCAACAAAAAGCTCGGTGGGTAGTGGTAAAGTGGTAAAGATGAGCTAGAGTTGTCCACCGCAGCCAAATCAAGCAAGGCAGATCGATGCCCCACGTCTTACCTCATATCGTCATTCCTCCCCCCCTCCTCTTGCTTTGTCTCTCTACACTACACAATCTTTACACCTTCATCAAATACATTCATCATGGTCGGAGTTGGTCCTAAGCAGCCGCCGTCCCGCAAGGGTGAGCTTGATCTGGTCCTACAAGCTTCCACTCGTTAATCGCTTCTAGGATCGATGCACGAGCTGCCGCAAAATCTTCTGCAGCATATCAAGAGGTTCGAGGAGGTCTTCACTGTCGACACTGCCAAGCTCAAGGAAATCGTGAAGCACTTCGTTAGTGAGCTTGAGAAGGGTACATCCTGACCCCGCGCCTGCCGGTTCCGCTTCAAAGCTAACAACATCATAGGTCTTACGGTCGAGGGCGGCAACATTGTGAGCCACCGCGCTTCCTAATACATCCCACATCTTGACTAACCAAGTGTCCAGCCCATGAACGTTACCTGGGTTATGGGTTTCCCCGATGGAGAAGAACGGGGTACCTACCTTGCCCTCGACATGGGCGGCACCAACCTGCGTGTTTGCGAGATCACCTTGACCGACAAGAAGGGCGCCTTCGATATTACCCAGTCTAAATATAAGATGCCGGACGAGCTCCGTACTGGTACTGCCGAGGAGCTGTGGGAGTACATCGGCGACTGCTTGCAGCAGTTCATCGAGTTCCACCACGAGAACGAGGACTTGGCCAAGCTACCCCTCGGGTTCACCTTCTCTTACCCAGCTACTCAGGAGTACATCGATCACGGTATCCTGCAGCGCTGGACTAAGGGCTTCGACATTGACGGTGTCGAAGGCGAGGATGTTGTTCCTCCTCTGGAGGCCGTCCTGAAGAAGCGGGTATGTAGTGCCTTACGGACCTTTTTGTTTGCATACACTTAATGCTAACTCTATAATTATAGGGACTTCCCATCAAAGTTGCTGCCCTCATCAACGACACCACCGGTACCCTTATCGCCTCTTCTTACACCGATCCCGAGATGAAGATCGGCTGCATCTTTGGCACTGGTGTCAACGCAGCATACATGGAAAACGTTGGCTCCGTACCCAAGCTTGCTCACATGAACCTACCTCCCGATACGCCCATTGCCATCAACTGTGAATACGGCGCTTTCGACAATGAGCGCGTGGTTCTTCCCCTCACCAAGTTCGATGAGATCATCGACCGTGACTCGCCTCGCCCCGGCCAGCAGGCCTTTGAGAAGATGACCGCCGGTCTGTACCTTGGTGAGATCTTCCGCTTGGCTCTCAAAGACCTCCTTGAGAGCCACCCAGGCACTATTTTCAACGGCCAGAACACCGAGAAGCTTAACAAGCCTTACTTGCTGGACGCCTCCTTCCTCGCCGCCATTGAGGAGGACCCCTACGAGAACTTGTCCGAGACCTCCGACAAGTGCCAGAGCGAGCTCGGTATCTGTCCCACCCGGCCTGAGCTGGAGATGATCCGCCGTTTGGCCGAGCTGATCGGTACCCGCGCCGCTCGTATCTCCGCCTGCGGTGTCGCCGCCATCTGCACCAAAAAGAATATCGACTCCTGCCATGTCGGTGCCGACGGCTCCGTCTTCACGAAATACCCCCACTTCAAAGCCCGTGGTGCCCAGGCTCTCCGTGAGATTCTCGACTGGGCTCCTAACGAGAAAGACAAGGTTGTCATCATGGCCGCTGAGGATGGTTCTGGTGTTGGTGCTGCTTTGATTGCTGCTTTGACTCTGAAGCGTGTTAAGGCTGGTAACATGGCTGGTGTCCGTAACATGGAGGACATGAAGACCCTTCTGTAACCTTTCCGGCTTGATAGATAACGAATTTAAAATGTATTTACACGTTATATGAATGAAATGGTGCGCATTGGCCTATTAGTCTGATACAGTAAGCCCGAGTGGCCTGCTTACCAGTCGATAGCATCCTACGAAATGGTGGTTGTGCTATGATGATGCGATCTAAGAAACAGGGAAAGTGACGTAACTTCATCGAAATGCCGATCAAATTAAGGTGCGGTGCCTTAGGCGGTGGAGCTTTTCGACCTTTAATTCGAGATTGTATTTCTAGACTCTCGATGAACGGCATACAGTTTTATTAACTGCAGCTCAATTTCCATAGTTGATAGCGAATGAAAGGACTGAAGAGCCTAGATCGGTACTCACCACAGATTCAAGCCATTTCTTAACTACTACAATCACGACTATCTCAATCCAATTTCCAATCTAAATCAAAAAGTTAACAGAGAAACAATTATAAAGACACTGAAGACACAAAATCACCTCGGAGCATGTCCGACACAAAGAGAAGAGGTGAAGATCTTGTCCAACACGCAATCGCCGCATCAATGTCGTGATTATCTTCACCTTCCGGCAACCTCTCACCCTGCAATTCTCCCACCTGCCTCCTCCAACTATGCCTACATTGCGTATGTGAAGTTCCTTTTCTATCGTGGCTTTTTACTAATGTGTTCAACAGGGTGCTTGCTGGGTATTCGGTCAAGTTGACTGCTATCCTGATTCTTTATGCGTATATGTACCTTGAGAACAAGCGCCGAGATCGTGCGGCTCTGGGAGCTCAGGAGAGTGAGGAAGATAGTATTGAAAGAGGGATGATGGATCAGACGGAGATTGATAATAAGGGATTCCGATACGTGTTGTGATCGTGTTTGAAGCACAGTCGCTGGTTGACTTGATCTACTGATGTAAGTAACAGGGCCCGGTACCAGGTTTGATATCAAATTAAAGCTCAATATTGACAGTCATTGTTGGGTTGATTAGATATACGAAATTATCGAAATGGAAAGGCTCAAGGTGTCCAGGAGACGTATAAAGCTAGTGAGGTGTTGTAGGCGATGGCAGAGTGTCATTTGCTTCTACACCCAGTCATTGAAGACCATTGATGATAGCAGCTGATATCTTTTCCGCAAGCATGTCTGTTCAAGTGATCAGAATCCAGTTCAAAGACAAAGTTCGGAAAAGAAGACTTACAAACTGTGGACTGAGGATGACCAGGAGGTAAAAATGGGAACGCGCTGGCATCGATCACACGAAGACCCGAAACGCCGTAAACACGGGCCTCTGAGTCAACAACGGCCATCTCATCATCGGAACTGCCCATTTTACAAGTGCAAGAAGGATGCCATAGTGTCATCATGTTGTTCTTAATGAACTCCAAGATCTCGGCATTGCTCTGGACCGTCTCACCGGGGTAATATTCCTTGCCAATGACAACTGGTGCCATAGCGTCGCTTTGAAATGCCTCACGCATGCGTTTGAACATGGCGATAGCGACTTCCTGGTCTGCGGTGTTATCAAGCCAGTTGGGGTTGATAATTGGCAAGTCAGACGTATCGGCTGATTTAAGGGTGATATTACCGCGAGATTGCGGTGCGACTAAAACTCCCAGGATAGAGGCGTACTGGTATCCATCTGAGGGCTGGTTTGTAAGGAGGTTGGAGACATTACCAATGTATCCCGCGCCTGAGATGTACTATGAAGTCGAGCATTAGTGGTGGCTTTATGCCTGGGTAAAGAATCTTACCTCGGCCTCAGGCCAGTCATTGGGAAATTTTGTTAGAGACTCCAGTGAGCTCTGCGAAAATTGCGAGCGAAGAGACTGCGGGATCTTCTCCCAAGCGAGGTAATCCGCAACTGGGTTGGTGATGGGACCAGTCTTCTCCAAAAGTCCGCTAATGACGCTTTCGGCAGCGTAGATAAGGTTGCGGGCAAACTTGGTGAAGGTGTCCACCTTGACACGGTAGGTAGGTGCAAAGAATGGGTGATCCCACATGTTTTGACCAACTCCAGGAAGGTCGGCGACAACGTCAATTCCATGCTCTTTCAGCTCGTCGGAAGGACCAACACCGGAAACCATTAGAAATTGAGGTGACTGGAAAGCACCAGCGGAGATGATAACCTCATTGGATGCGTGAAGAGTTACAGTGTTTCCAAGAAGTCCCTTCACCTGCACACCTGTCGCTTTCTTCTGTGCGTTGAAAACAACTTTCTTCGCCAGTGTCGAACTATAAGTGGTCAAAGTGGATGGGGTAATCTTTGTCAGGAAAGAAGCCTGAGAGCTGCTGCGAAGCTCATTTGAAGGGTCGATGGTCGACGAGCAGTACTGTGCTCCCATCAAAGAGCCCGAGTTAAAATCCTCCTTCTCCTTGATGCCGATTGCCTCCATGCCGAGCTTCATCCAAGAGGAGAAGGGCATAGCATAGTTAGCGTAAGACACCTGCAACGGACCACCACTCGCCTCGAAGGCATTCGCATCATAAGCTGCAGAGGCGTTGGATGCGCGATATTTGGTGTTCGGTGCCGTGAACTGAACACTCTTCTTGTAGTAAGGGAGAACTTCATCGAAGGTATAGCTGCTGTCATTAACAGTGTCGGCCCACTGCTGCATAGATTCGATTGTTGGCCTAGAATAATATATCAGCGCGTGTAACAGTTCAAGCATTGAGGACTCCATACCGTTGGTAGATCATAAAGTTCAAGGCGGATCTAAGATGCATCAGCTATGACCCACGGATAGCCGTCAAAGTTAAGTACTCACGATCCGCCAAGACATTTTCCACGAGCAAAATGAATAGATCGCCCATTTGCGCCGGGCTGACCATGCGTCACGAAGCCCCAATCCGCAGCCGACTCAGTGTCCGGATCCGAGCCGCAGGTAAGTACATCGGCTGCGGGGACTTCTGCCAGAGACTCAAGCTCATAGAGTCCTCCAGCTTCAACTAACGCGACTTTAGACCCATGCTGCGCGAGTCGAGTCGCCACAACATTCCCGCTCGTACCACCACCCACGATCACGTAGTCAAATGTCGCGTCGACGAGAGGGCCGGCTCGAGCCGAGAGATCGGCGTGGACGGCGCTGGCCTGCAGCGCCAGGGAACAGAGAACAGCTTGAAGCAGCATCTTCATCATTCAAATCTCAAACCAAACAAAAGAGCGTGTGTACGAATGAGAGGACGGAGTGTGGCCAGGGGTGAATTGGAATGCTGGACCCCTGTTCTTCAAATAAAGGAACGCCCCCGATCTAGGAAAACCGAGGAAAATTTAGTCTTGTCTCAACGCTGTACAAACTTCGGGTTCTGTCCATGAGCTACATTTGTTTGAAATTGAGCGATTTCAAGAATACATCTCGAGGGTCCCAATCTTGTTCGTATATTAATGCCCAAAAATAAGTAAAGGATGGTCCACTTTTTAGACCCACGGTCGGATCTAGCGCATATTCGAATATGCTCCGAATCAAGCAACCTTGGAGGGATCACCTGAGCCAATTCCAGACCTCTGAGGATTTATTGGTAACTGGAAACATCCAAGTCTAATTAATTTCTTTTAAGACGGGCTGCGACGATCGTCGGAACCACGTTCAGATCTGGTTCCTGATCCGGCTCCATCTGGGTTCGATAGGGTTTCAGGGCTCCTTGGCAAGCCGATAAGTTCCTATTTTCAGGCACGTTCGTCCAGAAAGGCCGATCTTTTCATCTAGTCGCAGGTGGATCGCTTGACAAATTCAGGAAAGACCTTACTGCCGACGAATGATAGGAAGCAGAGGATCATGAGAAAGTACATTACGAGTCCTTGCATAAGCTAATGTAAGCTAGTAGGGATGACATCCCGGTAATTGGGTTGGCGTCTCAATAGTTTGCTGTGATTAGGCGTGCATAATGTGATGAGGGTCTGGGAACCTTGGCGGGTCCCTTGCGATATATTTTGACTCAGCGGCTCGTTCGATGACCCGAGGAACGGCTGACAACTCACAAGCATCCGCTGGTCCACCGGTGAATAAGTGAAGCTCCTCTAAAAGCGTTCAAAGTACCCAGCTCGAGGGAGATGAATAGGTAAAATGTTTATACTCCGGCTAATCAATCGGTCTATGACTAAGAACAACCCATCAAGGAAACGTAAAGCCTCAATTTTTTATACACCCGAATCAATTTGCGTGATGTTTGCACTCGTATCATATGCATCCCACGGGTTGCAAACTCCCTGCAGCTTATTGTAGTCGACCAACGACCTAATCTCATCATACCGCTCAATAAATTGTATCGCGAACCCTTCTTCAATGTGCCATCCGATATGACAGTGCATCAACCAAGCACCAGGGTTGTTAGTCTGCCAGCCGAGAACGAGATATCCATTCGCAGGCAGCATTGCTGTATCTCGACGAGGGGGATTGACTGTCGTGGTCGATCCATTGTATGAGCCAGTTCCCTGTGCCAAGATAGAGAAATCGTGCCCGTGCAAATGGATTGGGTGTGTTACGGGTAGGGTAGTACTGATCACGAGGTGTACCCATTCATCCTTGAAGGGTAGCTCTATGACTCCACTCGAAGCTGTGAAGTTCATCTCTTTGTTGTATACTTGCTTCAATGTCGGGTTCTCCCAGAGAACTTTCATTGAAGTGCTATTCAGTTCCCAGAAGAAAGGTCCTGTAGGTTGGGCCAATGACACGTTCTCGGGTTTGTTCCAGACTGGCGCTGCCACATCCTTGGCGACATATGGTACTAGATCCGCCACGGGCATATCTAGGCAGCTTGCGTCTGCAGATGTCAAAGCATATCCGACCGTGTTGGGTGTCTGAGGGACATTGCCATAGAACAGTATACCTTCGATATTGGTCGCCTCGAAATTTGACGCGCAATCGGACCCCGGTATGGCTCGAATCCAGAAACTTTCAGCGACAGATTCCTGGTTTGCCTCGACAATGATATCGTAGCGCTGGCCTAGAAGCGGTGGTCAGTTCACTTCGCAATAAATGAAGCACAGAGAAGACGAGGGGGCGGAGACGGACCCATTCCGATTCTCAAGATGTCAGTGGTGAAGGGCTTGATTGGCACAAGATCCATTGAAATAACAGTCAGAGTGTGATTGTCAATCATGAAGCTCCAATGGGTGTCGATAGCTGCATTGACAAGTCGAAGCCGGTATGAGGTACCCTGGCTCACTTTCATAGTGAAGCGAGACCCTTTGGTTGAATTCGCTCCTGTTCCGAGGACATTTGTCCCATTGATCAGGCCATTATCTAGAGTTTGCGGGCCATTCTCATGTTGAAATTCATATAGTTCATCGACCGTTGCATGTGTCCAATCATTCAAAAATAGAGAGCCCTTGTCGATGTCATAATTTGCAGTTGCCGGCCCATTGATGACGATACCACCAAACACACCCTCCCAGGCTTGCAAGCCAATATGAGAATGATACCAAGAAGAGCCGTATTGAACAGCTCGCCATCTATATGTCATGGTCTGGCCAGGGGTAAGGGGACACTGTGTGACGGAAACGACACCGTCATTCTGGTTTGTGTAATTTTGTCGCATGCCGTGCCAGTGAATACTAGATCCATTACGTGCCTGTTCTAGGTGATTGGTGACATGAATGACCACATGGTCACCCCAATTTGCAAAAAGGGTCGGCCCGGGAATAGTTCCATTCACGGCCATAACTGGGCGCGGGAAACCATCAGGGGAGATGGTGACCTCGTCGATGTCGAACCAGTACTCGCGGGTCTCCCCAGTGTCAGGAACGACATTTTCGTAGTCCGTATCAATGCTAAAATCGCACCAGGCAGCTCTGTTGTTCGGCACATTGCCAGGGCAAGCGGTCGTAGATGCACTGGTGGATGAGTTTTGTGTTCTTGTCGTAAAGGTCGGAATGATCCTTGTTGGGGTTCCAGTTGGAAGTACCCCTTTAGGGATACTTCTGGTAAGGCTCTGGGCGTAGACAGTGCCAATACTGAAGACTTGTGCCAATGAAGCGAGACCAGAGAGTTTCATGATGATGATCAATTGAGACCCATCCAAAGTGCAGAAGATATAGCAGAGGTATGTCGTGAATGTAAGTCGAGGCTTTTTTCCACATGAAGATGCGACTCGAATTGTTTTGAAGAATATTGTTTCCAGAAACAATTGTCCAGATTTATATTCGGTTCCCTCAGCAGAGCAGACTAGGTAGGGATCCCTCCATGCGAGCGGGCCTTTGATTTCCCAAGAAAGGGTAGATTGGACCCTTGCTGGGGTTTGCTAGTTGGCTTCTTGCTGACACTGGATGAGAGCGGCTCATCACATGTATATCGGGTGTCATCTGACAAGATATGTAGAACGCCTTGAACAATGTATTGGTTTCAGCAGGGAACTGGGTTATTGTCCTGCTAGTGGCTCGCTACCTTGAGTGGATCGGAATCAGGCCCTCGTGAGTCGAAGCAGGAACGCCTGTTTTCCATCAGATCATCGGGTGTTTTCTCGTGATATCTAAGGGAGCCTGTAGGCTAAATCAAAATATCGTGTTTCTGGCCACTGAGAAGTCAAGTTGGACTGCAAAGCCCTCTGATTGCGTGGCTAACATCTCGTTTTCGGATGCTCGGCTCAAGGCTCGCGATCTCATTTTACGGTGGAACCATCGATTTCCCAATTACACGAGCTGAAGGTAAGATGTACCCGTTGCCTTGGGTGTAGTGATATTGAGTTGCATAGTGGTGAGACAAGGACTATCCGCGTGTCGTGGCGGTTCTGTGCAACCGCTGTGATAAATATTGAACAGAACAGCAAGATGATTGGCACAAGGCGCAGTGAGACATAATTATTGAGACAGATTGCTTTTGTTTATTAGAAGTATCGGGCTAACACTGCCTCCACAACAACGTCAGCGCCGTATATGGCGCCGTATAGGGCCTTGACATGCATGCAGGGAACCCGTCAAGATTCAAACCTACGATGATGGCGACGTAAGATATCAGCTTGCATGAATAATCCTTGATCAAGTCCTCAAGCGTGGCACTTTGATTTTCAATTGGATCAAATTAGTTGGGGTCTCCTTTCCGAGTAGAATCAGGCACCCGGTGAGAGAGAATATAATCAGGCTGACCCGACAGCGTTGTTCATCCGGCTTCCGGCTTCACGACATCCAGACTTCAAATAAATCTGAATTGTCGACTTGGAAATATTCTCTAAGGGACACTCATTGACACCGGAAAGAAGCGCCAGAAATGTTCTTCCCTTTCATTATATCTGCCTTCGTGGCAACCTTGAGCCTTTTTTGCTTAGCGCAACCTTTAGAAGAGCGGCAGTCAAATGGGAGCCCCTTCAATCTATATGCGTACGGCAATGGCATTAATGGGCAGCCAGTATACTATGCAGATGGTATGTCTCCCACATTAGCCTCATACTTGACAACATCATGATTTCCCTCTATAGGCCAAGCTCAAATTGGGGATATATCGCTGTCCAATGCAACCAACAAAGTCCCTATGTATGGTGAGAGCCCGCTTTATTCACTGGTTATACATATAGATACTCATACACTTCTCTAGTAACTTACTCTGGCAATGATCGGATGACATGGATTGCCCACGCCAATACCACGCAATCCGCCCGCACTTTCGCAGCACTCGGCTCCTCCACCTCCTCCGCCACAAACCTGCTGTGCTTGAAAGAAAGTAGCTCGGTTACAAATCCGGTCACATTCAACGGCATCAATTCGACTTCTAGCTCTAATGCAGAGCCTGGAACGATCACGAATGCATGGTCGCTATACGGTTCAACTGTGCTGATAAACCGACCAGGCGGGAACTTCTATGCCAAATCAACCAACAAGAATGGGTGGTGGCATCTCATGTGGAGTACTTCGGAGGAGGCAGGCTTGGAGGCAACGGCTCTTGTCTTGAGGACAAATCCACCTGTTTCTATATAGGCCACTTGATCGTCGAGGAAACAGAAGCGGGCAGCCTAAGGCGAACTGGTGGCTATGAGATTGGTGTGCCTGATCGTAGGCATTCAGCCGTTCGTTGCTGCGATATTAGCATCGCAGGATTTGAATACAGTCCAGTATTATTAAGGCTAGAAAATACCAGATTTTTCACAGGAAGAAGCGGTACAAATACGTAAATAGCACCAAAACGATGAAAATCAACTAGCGTACAGGGATAATGTTTGTTCGCCTTACACAGTGATCCTACAAAGCAGATCCTTGCCTTTGCATAGTAACCAACTGGACCCTAGGCGTGGTCCTACTCGATCTTATGTAACTCGAGAGATAGGTAGATAGCTTTCATCTATGTGCCAAGGTGTACCGTGAATGTTGACCTTTACGTTCATGTACGATATACCACGTGCCGTGCTATAGGTGAGCCACGATCACATATATACTGTAGACCTCATTGGATTGCCAAGAAAATGTAATGAGAAGTGTCAAAAGCTCAATATATACAAAATAGGTTCCTCGCTCAGTATATGCTCGATGCAAGACCTGGATATCACAGGACCCCGGACGTTTCACTAAATGCACATCTAAAGCCCCAAAGTACCCTGTAGGCCAACCAATTCCTGACTAACGCCACCGGCGCTAGTCAAAGTCCTCCGGCTCGCTTCCTGTGCAACAGAGATCACATCCTCAACGCGAGCAGCATCACCCTTCTTCGCCAACCCAGCAACCGTAACACCAAGCAGTGTGTCACCAGCCCCATTAACACTAACCACATCCTCAGGACTTAAGTTCACAGCCGGAGGGAACAGTCGCATATAAACACCTCCGAAAGGTGCATCAGAGACATGTGTGCGGGCAAGAATATATGGCGCGTATTCCGGGTCTGTGAGACGGGGATCACCAGGAGGCAAGAGCTGCGTCAGGAGAGCACCAGCTTCACCAAGTTTCGTGATAATGCACGGGATAAAAGGGAGGAGCTGGATTGATTGCTGGGGGATTCCTTCGTCGACGAGCGCGGCAGATGTCACATAAACGAGACGCTCGCGTGAGCCGGTTGGGGATAGGTTCATTGCGTCAATGACAGCCCACCAGCCCTGGGATTCGAAGAGATCAGTTTCACGCGCCGCGGCGTACATGGATGTAAGCTCGAGGCGGTTCGGACAGGCTAGGCTGATAGCGTGGTTAGGGACTACTTGTTTCGGACCGATAGCCGCGCATGCACCGGTAGCATCGCGGCCGAAGGGACGGCGGGATTTCGCCGTTGAGACGGGCTCAAAGGCAACACGGGCACCGTGCTTGCGAGCAATAGTGGTCCACTTCTTGAGGACTTCTGGATGCCAGTTGGCATCGACGACGACCCAGGCGGGCTTGGTACGTTCGAGCAGTGGTTCCCACAAGCCCTCGAAGTCGAGTTGCTGTTCTGGGAGCTCGACGATGCCCATGTCGGCCATTGCGACAAGGAGGTCCTTTTTGGCGTCATTGATGGCAACGTATTGAGCAGTACGTGTTCCTGGTGTTGAGGGAAGGACTTGGATGCCTGCGGTGCTAAGGCCTTCCTTCCCAAGGGATGCGAGTGCTGCGCGGCCGCTTAGGTCGTCGGCTACAACGCTGCAGAAGAGAACATCGCTGCCGACGTACTTAGCTGCGAGGGCGACATTGTGGCCTACGCCTCCAAGGCTTTGGCCGATGACCGCTGGATTCGATGTGTGAGGCACGGGTGCGATAAGGGCCTGTTCATTTTCGAAGGGTGTGAAGTCGCAGGAGAGATCAATGGCAAGAGAGCCTGCGACCATGACATCTGCTTTCTCGACCTGTGGAAGAGCTGCGGGTTTGCCAGGCACAGAAGCTTCTTGGAGCTTGGGGGTAACTTGGTTTGGCTGAGCAACGTTTGGGGTTGTAGGCATGTGTCTATACAGAAGCATATCTCCAAACTTAGCAACGAATGTATTTTTGTATCTAGAAAGCCGAACTCACCGAGCCGCAGACCCTCGGTCTTGTTCCTCGAGCTTAGCAAGCTCCACGGCGACTCGTGTAGCGCGTTGAACGTTGTTTTCAATCAGAGCACGGTTCGCAACCACACTCTTCCCACCGCTCAGCTCTTTAATCTTAGCCAGAACAAATGGCGTGTTGTCACTGCCATGGTATCCCTCTACATCAGCGAGACGAACAGCCTCTTCAATAATACGATCCATCTCGGGCTTCGGCACCGAGGCCTCCAGAGGAACAGGGTTGGCGAAGTGGATGCCAGACAGAACAGGGAGTTTAGATTGCGCATCTATGAATGTCAGTTGATCTGCTAATTTGTAACAAGAGGGCATACTTACAGATGATAGCAGCAGCCTCGGCCTCATTTTGGATTGTTCGTGGGCTACGGAAGCCACTGTCTCGTGTGAAGAAGGCAGGGAAGTCGACCGATCCCTCACGTCCATCGGCAAAGGTGCCAACACAGACACCTTCAGTCTCAAGGTATTCGAGTGTCCGAGGGATATCTAGGAAGCTCTTGCACCCAGAGCTAATGACCGTCACTGGAGTTCGACCCAGTTCTGTGAGATCAGCTGAAGAGGGTATTAGCATTGAGCGGGCATCTCGGAAGGTCCTCTACTTACCAGAGATATCCATAGAGCTTTCTCCACCGCGGTGAACGCCACCTGTAGAAGTGTTAGATTTTGTACATGTCATCTGGCAGAAAATTTACCAAGGCCACCCGTTCCAAAGATCTTTATTCCTGCAAGCTCAGAGAGAATCATGGTGCCAGAAATCGTAGTTCCACCATGAATACGCTTTCCAGCCAAACCCTGTGAGTTCATAAGTTCAAGTTCCATTGATGTCTTGGTTAGTTCATACCATGCCACATATATATCCTAAATCTCGGCGGGAAACCTTCAATGCGGATTTATTCTCCGCTGTGGAAGCCAGCTCTATAATTTCATCGGCACTCAAACCCACTCGAGCAATGCCTCCAATAATCCCGATGGTCGCGGGAACACCACCGTTCACTCGGACGACCGATTCTAACAGCGACGCCAGAGCGATATTGTCAGGATATGGGAAGCCTGAAGCTATATTAGCTATACTGGTCTTCCTTGAGATCGATATATGAGCTTGGGCTCTACTATAGCACTCACCATGAGTATAGATGGTCGTCTCAAGAGCAACAACCGGCTTCCCTGTCGCGACAGCATCACGGACTTCTTCTGATACCTGCAAGAACTTGCTTTGAGCGTGTTTATGAAGATCGTGCAAACAGCGAGCTCGGGGTAGTCGTGCTGTCATCCAGCAGCTAGACCGCAAAGCTGCCCTCGAAGCGAACATTATGAAATGAGGGAGATGCAGAAGCAGAGAAGGAATGTAGATCGAAGAGGAGAAATGAGGAGAAGCTGTTATCGGAGCGATAAGAAAGCGGAGTGCACTTTATGGCCGCTACGCCCGCCGTATTGCGTATACATGGGGACACCTCATCAGCTTCGTCCGTCCAAACTCACCGACCACCTCCACTCCGGCCTTTTTGATTTTTTGCTTCCTTACCGGAGAACCTGTTCTCCGGCGTGATACCCTCAATTATAATGAGGTTCTTCACTGCCTCAGTGCTCGGGCTACTTTTGCCCAGCCTGGCCGCCGCATCCACTCTTAGCACTCCAATCCAGCTCGCCCTCCAATCCGACTTCAAGCCCCCACAGGTCTTCAAGAACATCAATTTGGTTCGGAATACCAACCTGGAGAAGAGCTATGTTCGCGAGACTATCAATGTTGTCGTGGAAAATGTCGACAAGCAACCGCAGAGCGACTACTATATCCCCTTCCCTTCGGAAGTCTTTGACCGCGTAGGCGGCTTTGAAGTTCGGGATAAGAAGGCGACCGACGCCGGAAGGTTCGAGGTGGATGCTACTGAGGTTGTGTCATCCAGGTAGGTGTCAATTGGATGAGCCATTGGCTTCAAGATGAGCTCGGCCTGTCGCGTGGACCCATCCCTAACTCTTCAAATCCAACAGTGGCAACCAATATTTCGTCGTTCACTTCCCTGAGCCGTTGGCCCCGAAATCTCAGATTACGCTTGGAATCTCCTACTCCGTTTTGAACTCTCTAACCCCGCGCCCCGCCGTCATTCAACAGAACGACAAGCAATACCTCACCTACAGCTTCTCCGCCTACGTCCCCTCGGCCTACCAGACCGTTACCCAGAAAACGAAACTGAAATTCCCCGGCACCAACGTCCCTGACTACACCGAGACCTCGGGTCTCAAGTCCGGTGCTGACCCGGAGCGCAAGGGTGCCACCTATACCTATGGCCCCTACGAGACCGCTAAGGAGACCCCCGGCACCGAGCACCCGATCACCGTTCGTTACGAGTTCACCAACCCTGTCATCACCGCTCATCTTCTCGAGCGCGATGTCGAAGTTTCGCACTGGGGTGGCAACCTGGCCACCGAGGAGCGATATTGGCTCCGCAACAACGGCTCGGAGCTGGCAAACCAATTCTCGCGTGTCGAGTGGACATTCTCCAACTACCAGAAGGCCCCAAGCTCGGCCGTGCGTGAGATCACATACCCTCTGCAGCCCGGTTCCGTCGACCCTTACTTCACCGATGACATCGGGAACGTCTCGACCAGCAGATACCGCCCCGGCAATGGCAAGACTCGCGCCAATCTGGAGTTGAAGCCCCGCTATCCGATCTTTGGTGGCTGGAATTACAGCTTCAAGGTGGGCTGGAACAACGACCTAGCGCGCTTCCTCCGCCAGATCAAGGGCTCCGACTCTTACGTTCTTAAGGTTCCTTTCCTTCAAGGTCCCAAGATGCCCGAAGGTATTCAGTACGAGCGCGTTGTTGTTCGATTGGTTCTGCCTGAGGGCGCGTACAATGTTCGCTACGAAGTTGTCGAGGGCGCCAACAGCAACGGTCTGCCTGGTGCGAACCAGATCCAGGCCACCCTGTCTTCTTTCAAGACCTATATGGACACCCTCGGCCGGACTACGTTGACCCTGGAGGTTGACAGTCTGACTGATGAAGCGCGCGATGCGCAGTTGGTTGTAAGTTTCATTCCGCGAATGGTTGTTCTAGGATACATTGCTGACCAAATCTAGGTGACCTATGACCACACCTTGATGGATGCCCTGCGCAAGCCGCTTACCATCTTCGCTGGCCTGGTGACTGTCTTCTTTGCCACATGGGTCATTGGCAACATCGATGTCAGCATCAAGAAGCGGTAAATGTCCATTGAGAAGATGCGCATGTTTCATATCGTCTTTCTTTAGCTGTCGTAAAGTTTTATATTCATGTACGAAGACCGAATACAACGAGGCTAGTTCTCTTTATGCATCTCATGGGTAGACTGGTTGGGTTTCATTTCGTGGCTGGTGTCACTTTGAGGAACCTCGCTAGGACTTTATCAAAAACATTCATTTGCTTACGTGCCGTGGAATTTCCGACTTTATGCACACAAATTACCCCAGCGTCGATCTTTCCTAACTGAGTATAGATGGATAAAAGATTGTACACTCGGCTCATCCGAGTTCCTTCTCCACATCTCCTGTCATAGTAGCTTGACCTCGGAAGTTTGGTGAAACGAATTCGTCATTCGAGAAATAAAAAGGGGAGGTTTCCCATAACTCTGCATCTAGCTGTACTCAGTCTCCCACCAAAATGAAGCATCTCATTCTCTTGGCTGGTTTACTCGGCCAAGCGGCCGCAAGTAGTCCCCTGACAGTGCAGACCAACACCGGAGTCTTCACTGGTCTCCAAAATGCCGATTATAGCGGTGTCCGGGAATTCGGCAACATTCCCTTTGCGCAACCTCCCGTGGGCGAGTTGCGTTTCAAGCCTCCGCAGCGGCTGCCGATGTCGAGTAAACATTACTATTCGACACGCTTCCCTCCATCATGTCCGCAATTCGTCTCGAGCACACCTTCCTTTTTCAACCTCTTCACTCCGTACCTGGATGCCAACAATGGGAACCAGAACCATTCCACTGGATTGAGCTTACAGACAGGCTCCGAGGACTGCCTTAGTCTGGCCATCTGGACCCCGTACGATGTCTCGCCAAGCGCAAAGCTTCCCGTTATATTCTTCATGACTGGTGGAATTGACGAAGCAGGCCAGATCCCCGCACTCTGGGTGAACCGCACGCAAGAACACATCGTCGTGACAATCAACTACCGCGTCAACATCTTTGGCTATCCCAACGCAGTAGGTCTCGACAACCCCAACCCGGCCCTCCTTGACCAGCGCATGGCACTAGAATGGGTACGCGAGAACATCGGCAACTTCGGTGGAAACCCCGAAGCCATCACCATGTGGGGACAATCTGCGGGCGCGATCAGCACCGACTACCACAATTATGCATTCTGGGATAATCCTATTGTCCAAGACAGTTTCTCGCGGTCAGGAACAACAATCAAATCAGTGACTTCCTCTGACTTTGCCCAGTCAAACTTTACTTTCGTGGCTAAGAACCTTGGCTGTGACTTCCCTAATGATCCCACCGCAGAATTGCAATACATACAGTAAGTACCCCATCTATCAGGTGGAGGTGGAAGGTCGTCTTGATACACCTTTTTAGGCTGATCTTTAAGTAAAGCTGTAGAGAAAGCTTTGTTTAATGAGGTGAAAGCTTGTCGTTTATTTGACGAATCAGGAGAAGAGATCTGTCGCGTTTAGGGTTGTCGTATTGATTAAGCATCTCTTCGTCGTAGGCAGAATTGTTAATTAAGACTATAAAGTCTGGTGTTTGGTCTTGTACACGCGCGTTAAGGGTAAGGTCTTCAGAAGGAATAGTGATCTGTGATAGAAGAGAAGGGTCTTCTTGATTATCAGAAGGTAAAGGACTTCTGATTCGAGAGTAAGAGTGAAGTAAAGGGCTTCTAGCTCTAAATCCGTCTGTATAAGGTGCGTTATAGCTACCTTTTAGAGCTTAAGTATCTTTACTTTCGTCTTGGTTTAGACTCTCTTCTCTATCACTTTCTGATTACTATAGAGATATAGGTATATCTCCTAATATATCGTCTTCGTGTGTATCTTCGCGTGTGTCTTCGCGTGTGTCTTCGTTAATATCGGGTGATTCTTCTGATTCATCCGAAGGTAATATCGTGCGTATCAGATCGATAAGATAGTCGTCTAATTATCATCGGTTAACTAATCAAAATCTAATGCTCGTAGAGAGACACCGGGCTCATAACTATCGGATATGAGACCGGTACAGAATAATCCGACCGATAAGGTAATCGTCTAATTAGTCAACTAGTCAAGTGATGCAGGATCACATTTTGGCTTTCATGAAAGATCCCGTGGAGAGTAGGCCTGCTATTGGATGGCATCTATATCATTACGGAGGTAACGTGTTAAGATTTGGAGCCGAGGGCGTTCCGATTAAGAATGCTAGTGGGTATGCAATCGATGGGCCTTGCTTTGGGAATGGGACTTATAATCTGTTCCCGTAAAGGGGTGTAAAGGTACATAGATGTTTGGAATATCTAAGACAATCGGATTCCATGGTCAAGTTCTTGCTAATGTTCATTCCCGGGTCGTCCCGCATGCCACGCCGGGGAACCGGTTTATACGGCCCGTATCACATAGCTATTTATCGTTTGCCCCATGTTAACACATGTTCTAATTGGAGGTGTTGCTAGCTGCAGGTGCTGCGCCTAGCTGCCGCCATCCACTGGCGAAAACATCTCAGAATCCTTGTCGGGTTGATTGGCAAGGGGTGTTGCTAGGATTGAAACGCCTCGTGCAGGCGCGTAGGCTGACCAATCGCCTGGACGTGTTGGATGTGGCTTTGCGACGCGATGCGACGCCACATCCAGCTCTAGATCCAGCTCTAGGGCTGTCAGACAGGCAAGTCATTGATAGGCGCAACACATGCATGAAAAACCAAGTTTCACTAGAACGTGCATGAATGCCTCATTATCTTTTTGCGTGCCGCTAACCAAGTCGCAGGCGCAAAATTCAGCCTCAACACGTATGCTAAGGCCTGTAAGATAGGTACTTTTTTTCTTCTTCGCACAATAGCGCTCTTTTGTAGATTGCGCTAATTCATGGCGACATCGATAGGCTCTAGAATCTTCTTGCAGTCTATCTAGGCTTCTCGTAATCCTTGTAATGAGCGATCGCGAGGCGGATTTGTTTGCCGCAGATGGCGATGATGCCATGGAAAACGCCTAACCAACAACCGCAACTCTTTCTTACTGGACGTTATGGGCAGATCATTCACGGATTACAAGATACAAGGCAGCATTACGTCTCTCTTATCAAAGAGGATACATACCTGGCGGATCTAAGAGTGATTTATAGTCTTTCCCTTCTCCAAACGATCACATCCACCGGATACGTACTTCTTTTTCAACGAACACCGCTAATATTGTTTTAAAGATCGCCAGAGTTAGACCATCCACAGCTCATTCTCCTTCCACCTCCTTTCACGATGGCTCGCCGCGGTAATTGGCGATCACGGAGCCATACGAGCAACCGAGGAGGATCAAATGGCTTCGGAAAGCGCAATCAGCCAGCAACACTCTGTACACACTTTCAGCGTGGTAGGTGTCACTATGGCGAGAGGTGCAGATTCTCGCACGATGTTACCAAGGCTGCCGACTTCAAGCCCAGTCCAGCCGCATTCCATCCCACAGCCGATGATCTGGACGCTCGGAATCAATACTTCGACTGGAAGAGTCTTCTTAGATATGGGATCTTGGGGTCTGGATACTCTCAAAGGGAACATGGAGAGATCGTTCAATTCTGGAACGGGGCTCTCGAGATTCTCGAAAGCGACAACAGGGAGAATCATCAATTCCTCGCCAAAGATCTTGTGGATGACAGTCTTCATGGACATGACTTTATCCTGGCAGCTGCTGATGCAGACCATCCAGAGGGACTGAGGACCGCTTACGACGAGCCGTTTCTTAAAGTCATTACCCATACTTCTCTGCTGAACTGTCTTTCTGTCGATTCATTTGTTGGCACTCTGTACACATCCTTCGGTGGCACGAATGGGGATCGAGCAATCAGATATCTGAGAAGCGTCTGCCGGAGTCTGATGAACCAGCGTCAAGAATCCAACGAAGATGCACTGGTTATCTCTCTGGACATGATGAAGTTGCTGTTGAATACCCTCTACCAGCTTCTGACAAGGGTCCGGCGGGCTCGATTTCACGATGAACTTCCCGCACTGCTCGATCTTACCCGCGAACTCGGCTTCAAAATGGTCCAAACATGCTCCAAAGCCGACCTCGACGGACTTGAAAGCAAAATAGAAGTCATGCAGAGCCTGATCAATAGCGCAAATCGAAGTCTTGTTTCACCCAGGGCACCCGAGGAGACTACCAAGATGACTGGGTCGGTCCTGTCGTCTTTTCCAATGGATATGCAAATACCTGGCGGTAGACACGACAATGACCTCGCAGAAATCTCTCAAGTTCAAATCCTTCCTACGCATGGAGAGATTGTCAGCGACAATTCAGAATATCTACCCTCTACCAACTTTCTTCAGCCGCACTTTCTCGCCGACCCTTTGCAAAGATACATTGACACCACATTTCGACTTTTGCGCCACGACATCTTCGGCTCGGCCAAAGACGTCCTCCGAGACCTGCTGCAGCAAAGTGATCTGACACGAGCCCCTTATCTCTCAGGCAAGGATAGCGGGGCACATCTCTATCCGGGAGCACAAATTCAGCGAATCTTTATCAATGAGAGGAATGAGCTCGAAGCCACTCTTTCTTTTCATACTCCACCACAACTCCGCAAAAAGACCTCCAATGAGCAATGCAGATGGTGGCAAGACTCCAGTCGATTAGAGGAAGGAAGCCTGGTGTGCTTCTTGACCTCCCAAGGAACTCACAGAAGGCTTATCTTCCTCGAGGTCACTGTAAAAAATGCTTCTAATGACCGAGCGCACCAGAACAAGAGTAGCCTTGTTTCTGACAGGTTCCCACCCAGTATTACGGTCAAGCTTGCGGTATGCCTACAACAAGAACTGATCTTCCTGGGCCAGCTTTACAGCGAGAAGCTCGCTGGTATTTTGGTGGACTTTCACGGTTTGATCCCTGCCACGTTCGTTCCTATCCTGAAGAACCTTCAGCGTATTCAGCGCGAAGGGGACTTGGCATTCAAACGATGGGTCTTGCCAGGCCGTACGGATGATGAAGATGGCCATAACATAACCCCGCCAGCATACGCGCGCAAACCGGGATTTATCTTTCCACTGACTTCGATTACAAACGGCGGAGCAGATAATGTCTCATTGGATCCAATTACCCCTGAGTCTATTGACACCTTGAAGCTGCAAACTCAAACTGGTCTCGACCATGGCCAGTGTCAGGGACTTATCGCGGCACTCACGCGAGAGTATGCCCTCATCCAAGGCCCACCGGGTACTGGAAAGTCTTATGTGGGTGTCAAGCTTGTTCAAGCTCTCCTTGAAATCAAGAAAAATGCAAATCTAGGCCCGATCCTTGTGATGTGAGTAATGGCTTCATGCCCTCTTGTATATTTACTTACGCGAATTACAGCTGCTATACCAATCATGCCTTAGACCAGTTCTTGAAGCATCTTCTTGATGTTGATATCCAGGAAATCATACGCATTGGTGGCCGCAGTCAGGCCACTGAGCTTGAAGGCAAGAACCTACGCGTTGTCAGCAAAGACATTGGAAAGACGAGGATAGAGTCACGAACCCTCGGCAAGTCCTACGGGGGACTTGAGGAATGTATGAAGAGTGCTGGATATGCAATGAAACCTCTACACCAGTCTCAAAAGGGCCTGTCTTGGGCCACGATGGAGCATTTCTTGCACCGCAAATGGCCCATTATACATAAACAGCTGGAGCAACCGGACTTTGAGGGTTACACAACTGTCACTGATGATAAGTTACTCAATTGGCTTGGAGTCAAATCGATGAAGACGCAGAAAGGCCAGAATGAAAGTGAAGTTGACGAGCTGCGCTTGGAAGGCCTCACACGCGCTGCCACTGAGAATATCCACAGTCTCTCGATCCCGGAACGCCAAGCACTTGCAATGAGCTGGTTTAAACAGTGGCAGGAAACCGGAATCGCCTCGCTTTTTGAGGCTCTTGATCGCGCTGCAAGCCTTCGTGAGGATATCAATGCAGTCCATGAAGAGGTGAATCGCCGCGCCCTGATTAAAGCAGATGTGGTAGGAATCACAACAACAGCACTTGCACGCCATATCGAGACACTGCGACGCATAGAATCAAAGGTCATTATTTGCGAGGAAGCAGCTGAGGTCATGGAAGCCCACGTCATCTCGGCCCTTATGCCAGGTGTTGAGCACTTCATTCAGATTGGTGATCATCGACAGCTGCGACCACAAATTCAAAATCATTCGCTCAGTCTTGAATCATCTACAGGAAAAGCATGGCAGCTAGACAGAAGCCAATTCGAGAGACGTGCTGTCGGTGAGCCAGGTCTCAAGCCTGCCCCTGTTGCACAGCTCAATGTACAGCGAAGAATGAGACCTGAGATCTCGCAACTTATCAGGAGTGTCTACCCAAGGCTCGAGGATCATGAAAGTGTAATGAGTTTACCCACTGTTGTTGGAATGCGGAACAACCTCTTTTGGCTGGACCATCGATGCGATGAAGACTCGAGAGATGACGGCAGCCGTGTGAAGTCTCATAGCAACCAGTGGGAGGTCGATATGGCTACTGCTCTTGTGCGGCATCTTGTTCGGCAGGGAGAGTACAAGAGCACGGATATTGCCCTTCTAACCCCCTATACCGGGCAGTTGCGGAAGCTCAGGATATCGCTCAGCAATGATTTCGAGATTTGTCTCAGCGAGCGAGACTTGGAAACCTTGGCTGCAGATGGGTTCGAGAAGGATGAGGATGAGCACCCCCTGTCAAATGGTCACAAGGCAATCGAGAAGAAGACGTTGCTCCAGACGCTTCGTCTTGCTACCGTCGACAACTTCCAAGGTGAGGAGGCAAAGGTGATCATTGTTTCCCTAGTTCGCAGCAACTCAAAGCGCAAGGTTGGCTTCCTACGCACCGAAAACCGCATCAACGTGCTCCTCAGTCGAGCCCAGCACGGCATGTATCTTATTGGAAATGCCGAAACATACCTCAATGTTCCAATGTGGGCCGATGTCCACTCCCAGCTCGCCCGTGCGGATGCAGTCGGCACGGAGTTGGCTCTCTGTTGTCCTCGCCACTCAGACACGCCTATACTCTGTTCTGAGCCTCACGACTTTGAGAGAAAGAGCCCTGAAGGTGGGTGCAGTCTCCCGTGTACCCGCCGACTCGAGCCATGTGGCCATCAATGCCAGGCCAAGTGCCATTCGGCGGTCATGCACGACGGCTTTGCGTGTGGAAAGCCTTGCCCGCGTATTCGATCAACCTGTGAGCACGAATGTCCTAAGCTTTGTGGTGAAAATTGTGGCCCTTGCATGACGAAGATTCACGACGTGGAGCTTCCTTGTGGTCATATCAAGAAGGCTGTCTTTTGCCATCAGATGCCTAATTTGGAAGCCCTTAAGTGCGAGGTCAAGGTCGAAAAGTCTGTTCCGAAGTGTGGCCATACAATTCAGGTTGGCTGTTTCAAAGATGTCACTTCCCCGATGTTCCGTTGCCCTGAACCATGTATCGACATTCTTAGCTGTGGCCACAACTGCAGTGGCTCCTGCGGAAACTGTCTCGAGGAAGTCCATGACGGAAGGAAAGTATTGAAGCACCCGAAATGCACGAAAAAGTGTGATCGTCCACACGGTACTTGCAACCACCGGTGTCCGAAGACATGTCATAATGAGGAGAGCTGTGGTTACTGCGAGGCAAAGTGCGAGGTAAAACTCACTGGAATTCATCATCTTGTCATCGCATCGGAAACACTAATCATATATATAGGTTCGGTGCTCACACTCAGCATGCGACTTAACTTGCGGAAAGGCATGTGCACCATGCATCGAGAGATGCACCTGGTCTTGTACTCACCAAGGCTCCTGCTCAATGCCTTGCGCGGCACCATGCGATCGACTTCCATGCGATGAGCGATGCACCAAGGTTCTCAAATGCGGCCATCAGTGCCCGAGCCTTTGCGGTGAAGACTGTCCAAACAATTTGTGTCAAGAGTGTGGCGACAAGGGAGATGCTCGTGTTGACTTCCTCGAATGGAAGACCTATTCCGAAATCAATCTCGACGAAAGCCCAATCATTGTGCTTGGTTGCGGCCATTTCTTTACGAGTGAATCAGTTGATGGATTGGTTGGCTTGGATGAAGTATACACGAGAGATAAAGAAGGAAAATTCAACGGCCTCCGAGACGTCTCTTCCTCGCTTGCCAGTGCCATACCTTCGTGCCCGGATTGTAAACAGCCCATTCGCCAGTTTGTGACAAAACGTTACAATCGTGTTATCAACCGTGCTGTTATGGATGAGACTTGCAAGCGATTCCTTACCAAGGGTCGCATCGATCTCCAAGACCTTGAATCGCGTCTAAATGACATTGAAGACAAGCTCAACACCAAGAGAGCGTTGTTGCACGGAGGAGACGCTAAAACACAGCTCAAAGCACGCTATGCAGCCTGTGAGCGCCTTGGGACGGAGGCTTCGACTCTTAGCAGAACGATGGAGGCCGAGAATCAGCCTGCGAAACGGCTCATGGATGCAATTGCTATCTACCAGAAGTCATCAAAAGACGAAACACCTTCCCTCTCAGCTCGCATGGAGGCGTTGAAAATAGCAACACGAGAACCCGACAACCAAATCACCCTCGGCGCACGGTTAATTTACATCAAGGCTGGGGAAGTCGTGATTAGCGATATCTTCAAAGTGGTGTATTCAAGCGGAAGTTCTACAACACCACTACGGCTTCAATTTACCGAGCCATCGTCAATCTTGACAAAGATGCTGAAGGACTGCCGAGACTTGATTACTCAAGCCAACGAAGGAAGTCTCTCCCGCATCGTCATCACGGCAACCTTCTCATTCGCCAAGATCGCCCAGCTGGACGCGTGGTATCACCGCACTCATCCAGGAGAAACACCAAAGGATCTACATCTCAAAGAGGGATACGCGGGTCTAGAAAAACTCGAATATCGCACTGAAACCACTCGCGATCTTCTCGCCGACGCGTTGAGACTATGCGACGAACTAGGGAACTGCCCCGAGCTCCGAGAACAGGTCCAGGAGATGGCCCGCCTCTACGAGGGACCACGGTACGAGACGGTGACTTTAGAAGAACTACAATCAATCAAGGCCGCCATGCTTAGCGCGTGGGGAGGAATCGCGACTCACTCAGGGCACTGGTACAATTGCGTCAATGGACATCCGGTGAGTAAATTCCCCATTCCTCGAACTGTCTCAAGTGATTTTAGCGAGACAAACAAGCTGAATGATTCTTCTCCATAGTTTGCTATTGGAGAGTGCGGGATGCCAATGGAGCAGGCTAGATGTCCTGAATGCGGAGCACCTATTGGAGGTCAAAACCACAGGGCTGTTGAGGGTGTATCTCGAGCGCAGGAGATGGAGTAAGTAGAAGCCAGATTGCTGTTCGATTATGGTAAGGTGATAGATGTTTTGTCATTTTCTTTCATGAGTAGTGCACACGATTCTGCTTTTCAAATGTTATGAGATATTCCTTTCTAAGTGTCCGTACCTTACGTAGCCCACCCTAACTAAAGGTAAGAAGTCAATTCAGGAAGGATATACTATTGAAATAAGCTCATAGTTTCGCTACAATTCAAGCTAAGCAATATGATTTATATAGATCAATATGGAAACCACCAAGGCTTACTTCTAAAGCATCCTCAACCTCTCCCACTTCTCAAGAGCTTTGGTATATCGAGACCGCAGCATCTCAAGCCTTTCTCGCATTCTCGCATCAGATTCATCTTCTCCAGCTACAGCATTTAACTCTTCATCATCCAACATAGTAAAGGTCTCGACAGACACAGTAAGCATTGGACATTTTGGTCCCAGGACATGTCGTTCCACCACCTGCATCGCTACATTGTCAATGAAGCGATACAACGCAATCAGATAGCATGACTCCAGCCTAGCACGGACAAATAAAACCTGGCTGAGGATCGTGGAGATAAAACGAGGACGGTCGCCATTAGCCTCGCGGCTGCCCTTGAAATCACCATTCTGATCACGGTCTGTAGATGCTTCTCTAGACGACCTTTCTCCGAGAAGAATTTCGCCTCGATGCTCATCCGCGTAGCGCATGTCGTACAACAACTGCCGGTTGCGAGTCACTAGTGGTCTGGCTTGGTTATCGTCCAACAGCTCGGAAAGAGCACTGTCTGCGTCTTTGTGCCAGTCTTCCAGGGCCTTGCCCATGATGCGACTGACTTCCAACCGCACTTTACTGTTGGGGATGGCAATACGGATCAAAACATCATGGCAGTTTTTGACCAGCTCTTTAACACCATCAACAAATTGACGGGCAATACCTCCCCAATGACTAGACTGCTTGCGGAAGATTTTCTCCTCCACGTCTGGGTGCACAGTGCCCGGGAGACTGCAGCCTTCGCTAATTTTGGCTTCCTTGTATATTTCAGCATAGAGTCCAGGACATTTCTGGACGGTCTTTTCCCACTCGCTTGGGTCTGAGCTGCCGTAGTTGAGAGCTTCCAGGTCTTGCTTGTAGTCTGAGAACGGAATCGGCATGTTCTTGGGATCCTCCATATCGTCACGGAACTGATCCAGACAGCGTTGTACTTCATATCGAAGCATGATCCTGGGGTCCTTGGAAGGCACAACCTGATATTGACCTCTGAGAGTTGCCTCTGCCATGCGCTGCATCTCATTGCAAAATTGAAAGGCAAAGTACCGCTGGGCTTTCGGGCTATCTCGAGCTTCACCCATCCGGCTGAGATCGGACTCGCATTCCCGAAGCTTTTGACGGATCTCCGCCACAATGTCCGGGATTCCAGACTGGATCTGCGCTCGCCGTTCTTTGTCGACATATTTCATCAGCGCTTGTATTCCTGTGCGGTCTTTCGCGACTTCTTGCCAGTCTTTCTTCATGAACTCGGCACTCTCTCGTTCGTCCCGCTCCGCATCAGTGATATGAGCTTCGCTGGGAACTCGACTTCGCAATCCGAACCACCCGTGATCGAGGCGAGGAACCGTGGAGAGTTCATTCTGGAGGAGTTTGACCATCTGGCTTGGGACTTAGCATGATTCGGTAGGGTGAATAGAGTAAGGCAAACCCATTCATCCGATCCTTTTTGTTTGCGATCACATTTGTTCAGCACGCCAATACATCGCTTTTCCAGGCCTGGAATCTCCTCCATCAGTTCGAAAATCCGGAGACGCTCGAAATCCACATCATCAATGACAACTCTACTTAACTATCAGCCCGGGTGCAATGGGGATTGTTTTTCGGTAACCTACAGGACAATATTCCGGTCGTTCTCTAGATAACCGCATGCCAGCTCTGATGCAACAGCTGCGTTCATCCGCATTGACGTATCTTCCGCCCCGTCACCATTTGCGCCGTTCAACATATGCTCTTGTTTCTTTTTCTTGTCACCCCGTATGAGTCCCGGAAGATCAATAATGGTCCAATGCATCTCGTCTGGGCCCGACCGCTCAATACGCAGCGTCGCGTCGCTCAGACTCACCCTCTTTCCCGGCTGATGCGCGCCGAAAATACATTCGGTTGCCTGGATCGCCGAGCAATGAGATTGGATTCAACCATCGCAGCGCTAAACATACCTTCTCAATAATGTCTTTTATGACATCCGGTGTCAGCTCCTTCCTCTCGACTGTAAAGTCTTTTAGGCGAGCTAACAATGCCCCGTCATTCTCGGACTGTCGACCAGGCACGATAGTAAAGTCTGACGAAAAGATATCTGGATGGGGAACCGAGTGCAAGTCCCGTCTTTTACTGGAAAAGAGACTTCCGTGATAGCTTGGAGCACCGAGCTTTTACCCGCACTTTGGTCACCTACCACCACAAGCTTGTGCATATCAGTATCGTGTCCACTGCTCGCAATGATGAGAATTGGTTCATTGGACTGACCTCGGGTAGATTGATGGTGCTACTTAGCCCGAGCGCCTGCAGCTCATCGATGAAGGCCAGCTGCTCTGAGCTCTCGAAACCCGCGAAGTGGCGCGGTCTGTTGCCCATTTTTATGCTGGTTTGAATTGTCTGTTCATGACTTCCATCCGGGAGATTGAATCTTTTATATTTTCTTTCGCCGCTCGGTACTCGGGATTATCTCTAAATAGAATAGAGAGCCGCCAGACCCCATTCTGAGGCAACCCCGTTTCTAAATGAAGGGGCTATCTATCTGCCGCAGCCTTGACGCGTCGCCATGCATGCATTAGTCGCTGTGCTAAACGCCGGAGACGTTGACCCCGGTCTCTTCCCGGGGCAGTGATTGGTGCCTCGTCCTCAGTATTGGTTCAATGCCCTTGGCCTCGAACTACACCCCTGACAACTGTTCTATTCTTACGAATATGTTGTTGGAAATGGTTACGGAAGCCGTTCCTTGGGTTTATTGATTGGTTGGTAACTTTTTATGCTAAAGTTGGAGGATTTCGGCGCGAATGTACCCGCCCGGCTGTTTCGGAGATGCTGTAGTGAAGAAGCATCCCAGCCATCCATAACCGTTGTTCATTTCGCCGCTGCGAATAATTTTACGGTGGATTTTTCTGGGCTTAACTATTGGGGAGGGGAGGGTGATTACATCATAGCGATATTCATTCGATTTGTTGTACAAAAGTGCTATATTCTTGGGACTTATAGATACCTTCCTTTTCCAACGCTGTAAAGATGGCGCATAGGCCGGAGATGGCCATTAATTCTTTGTACAAGAGCTGATTGGCAACGAAATTGTTTATTTGCGAACATGCCCGAGCCGTTCGTTGGAATGATGAAGACATAGCAGCACTAAGGTCTGATTCTCCGTTGGTTATGTGGAGTAACCGTACCTTTTGTTTCCACCTTGTTACCGTCGTCTGTCTTTTACCATAACCTATTTTGATTATGGTTGGGCGATAGATGTTCTCTCCTACTTATACATGAATAGTACACATGGATCTACTTTACTAAGTAGAAGAGTGTCAAGGTCTCGTTATGACGTGAATTTCATGAACTCAGAACCAAGTCATTAAACGCATCTCGTACATTCTTCCACAAAAGGAAGCCCAACTTCCACAAGCTACATTAGACCTAGTCAGAGACTGGGCAGAGATCATAGTTCCCGTTGGAGTTGTTACCCCACCATGACGGGAAAGCGTGGGCAGGACCTCCAGCACCGAACACCGCAAAGGAAAGGATAAACAACACAGTCAGACTGGCACCATCAAAGGCACCGGTGACCAAGTATGAGTAATCCTTGAAAATGCGCGGGTGGTAGTTGCGAAGGTAGTACTGGACATAGAAACCGGCAAAAACCCAACTGAAGATGACACAAGTCTGACTCTGGTTGTAAGGGATATAGCCTGCGTACTGAATGAACTGGGGCATGTTGATATCGGCAACGTCAAATCCGCGGATTTTGGGGACGAACTATCATAGCGGTTAGTCATTCATCGACAAAAGGTGTTCAAGGTTGCCTACTTGATAGAAGATGCGATGGACGATGACAACAGCAGCACCAATTGCAATGCCAATGGGTACCATAGAGTACTGACCACCCATTTTGTAAAGATAGGAAGCCAGGGCCCATGAGGTTGCATTGGTGTTGTAGGCTTGCAGCGTGGCACCACTCCAGGAGTTGCTGCCATTGGATGAATTGAGAACCTCCTTGTTTCCTCCGACGATTGAAATCATGACAGCGTAATTGATAAACCCGCCAAGAATAGTGCCCCAGATTTGAGTCAGGAACATGACACGTGGGGGAATTTTGACTAGATCTATATGTTAGGCCGGCTCTAGAATGTAAGGATAGGAAACTTACGGTATTCACCCATCTTTAAATCGTTGGACAAGTTGACCGCATTGGAGATGACGTTGTGCGACCAAGCAGCGAAATACATGTTACCGACTGGGCGTCCAGGAATCATTAGACCCGCCAACATTTTCGACAAGTTGTTGGTGGCAATGCCATTGCCGTAGCGAGAGTAGAGGATTGTACTCTAGGAAAGGTTAGCGCAGGCCATTTAAAATTGTATGGGTACTCACAAAGGGCGCTATAATGATTCCGACCACCAAGGAGACAACATATGCCCAGGCTGGGAGCCCAATGTCCTCTTTAAGGACCACAATAAGACCAAGAATAAAACTAATGACAAGAACTGCCACATACCACCACCAAGGCGCTTCTTTATAGTGTTTGGCCATATGCTCGTGATGACGGTCATCATAACGACCTTCCTTGGCCTTTTTAAACGCGTTGTAAATATCTTTGCCCCAGAAGAGGAAGCAATGAATGATGAGAGCACCAATCTGGAAGACAGTCAGCCTATGAATTGACGATAGACTTCTGACGACTTGATACTTACGGCAGCATTAGCCATGAACAGGGAAAATGCAAAAGTGCCGCTCAGTTTAGGCAAGCCGTACTTGAGCAAGGCTGATTCATCGAGCACACCACCAACAAAGACGTCATCGACGGGGTAAGAAGTTCCATTGCTCATGAGGAGCTTTGTTGACATGAATGGGAGCGACCTCGCGTTCCAACCGTTTCCGTAGTAAATGCCAAGCATGACAATAAAGCAAACAACAAAGCCGGCAGCTTGGTGAACTTGAAGAGTGAGAGGAAGAGCGGTTTGGAAGGAAGTGATCTAAGACGGTCAATTTCCGTATCATTTTCGTGCGGTAATGAAAATCTTACATATTGCCAATCGAAAGAGAAGGTGAACAGACCCAGACCCTCATTGTTGGAGGCTCCGCCGAAGATATTGGTAAGGACAGCAGCCTTACTACCAGTAGCCTTCATAGCAGCCAGACACTAGAGCATCAGACGTTAGTGAGTTGTTTCAAAAGAATTGTAAGACTGAAAAGTCACATACCGGTATAGAGACGGAGTTAAGCCAGACAAAGATATAGGCAGGGAAGATTTCATAGAGAGTCATGCCGGTAAAAGCATACCAGAAGTATCTCAGTGGCTTTGAATTCTTCAGTTCCTGCCAATGGAGTCCTTGGAGAACTTTAACGGTAGGCAATGTACTCCAGTAGACGGCATCAACGTGCCAGACCGCAATGGGACGCATTATTCCACAAATTCCGTAGCCGAACAGACCAATAGAGATAATACTCAAGATGACAGTTGCCGGTTTCAGCGGCATATTGTAAAAGAGCTCCTGCGCTGCGAATACCTCTGAACTTGAGGCGGCGTTTGAAGCACCTGTGGCCGTGATGGAACAAATTGCGTGTTCCTTCAATGTCCATGGTCCATTATTGAGGAACTTGAAGATGGTGATGTGCAAGGGGAGCTTGCCTTGGCCACCTCGCGCCCTCCATCGAGCCTCAAATTTGTCTCCACGGGGAAGGAACTTGGCCCAGGCCCTGCCAACAAAGTAAGAAATAAGGACGATGAAAGTTCCTTGGATGGTGATCATGGTGGGTTTGAACTATACATCGATCCGTTAGATATAGAGTAAAGGGCTTGAGCGGATAGTGGCATACCATATAGATCTGGTACATAACCGCCTGGAAGCAGGCGAGACCCGAGGCCAAGACGAGACTTCGGAATGTCAAAGCTGGGTCACCATCATCCCGCATGGGGAGCAGATGGTTCGCTGCATCAGTACCATCGACGATAATTACATCGTCACTATTACGATCATCCTCGCGGCCATCCTCTCCAGACCCAAAAGATGTAGTAGTGACTTGGTGATCATCTTTGGTGGTCACATTGATAGTGGTCTTCTCATCGAAGGCATCGTGGCCTGAGGCCGAGACAACACCCTCCACGGGCGAGTCGGAGCGAATTGCCGACATATTGCACGTCCCTTCGTGGGGTAGTCGGGTGGATTGAGGTGTCCAGCGGCCCTTGCTGTGTAACCAGGTGCCCCTTCTTATAATCCTGCCATGCAGGGTGTCGAAGAACCACGTCGCAACCAACACTTATCAGGAAAGCTGGGCGTGATACCATCAAGCCCCAAACTGAGCCATATAGAGCGACACTTGCGTTTCTCGCCATCGGCAAACGCAATCCAAGCAGCGAAGATAGCCGACACCATCCGGAGCACGAAAGGGTCTTTCCCATTTTCGCTCTAGCAATACCACCTCGCAATGTAACAGATTCACTTCATGCGCCTCTAAAGCCTTAGAACCTGTCTGATATCTGGTACATCAACTCTATCATGGGTCATGATTGCTAGATTATCGCCACCAAATAGAAACGACTCGGACTTTGTTCCCCCATTCCAATACCATGCATAGGCTAAGATGAAATTGGCTGATCGCTTAAAGATGAACGCGTTTAAGGTAATGTCATTGGCGTAGCTTATCACGCAATATAGTGGCGCTCAGCTAGGAGAAATCAAAAGCATGATAACGGGGCCGGGACGGTTGAGGGGTGGGTTAGTGGGGGCGAACACACGTACATCCTTCAGTTCCAATGAGGTTAAAACCAGCCTCGAATGAAATGCCGTGGCGAGTCGTCAAATTCATATTCCAGAATCCTCTTCGAAAACATTAAAAGCATTAAAAGTGGCGAGTGTTTCTCTAGCATTTTGCAGCCTGGTAGATTGTAGTCTTCGAAGATAAGGTGTCCGGGGTGTCTGTACGGGAAGATCTTAAGAGGTCCAAGCGGAAGAGGAAGTCCGACGGGTTCTCCGCCCCACAAGTAGGGTAGACCAGACTTCAAAATCTCAGCTGGAACTAGTCTAATTTAATAGGCTAGCAGCCTGCGTTAATGACATGCGGGATGATTCGCCATACCTACCCACCTCATATGAACCAAATTGCCTTCGTGTACACGGGATACAGCCAGAGCACGTGAAAAGAGTATATTAGCCTTTCCCCGGGGATGTTTATGGGTTGATAAGCTACGCCAGTACAAGCTTTCGCCATCTGTAGGCTGATGCTCAAGTGCGTCCACAGTGAGACCGGGGTTTGTACTTTCATCACGTGGAACCCTATTATAGGAACTGGGTATAAAAATGGGTGAAAGACCTGGTCATCAAATCCTTTTTCTGTAATGTATATAAAAGAAATCCCTTTATAAACTTGACATTTTTCTTTGCCCGGGACAGCGAAATGTGTACTTCCAGATAGTATCATTTGATATGATATAGAGCATTTAATTCCTCCATGAAACTGTAGAAGGCTGACTACCTAGGAGCCCTTGAGTTGTTAGTGTCCGGACCACTGCCAGACTAACACTAAGCTTGGCCTGAGGCATTTAATAACGCCTCAGGAACTGCATCGGGACTCGATCCTCACCGTCTTTAGCAGGGGCAGTCTGTATTTAAGCCGAGTTTCAGGGATAGGGTTATTATTAGGCACAGGTAGCCCTATAGATCTAACTAGCTTCTTTTGAGGGCGGGAGTAGGGCGCTTTTTATCAGTAAATCTTACAGACCACAGCCCTACGATAACAGCCACACCACACCCCAACTAGCGTGTAGTGAATAAGTTATAGGAACTACCCTTCGCATGGCCAATCTCTACAATCTTCGAAGACATCATACTCTAAGATTAGACCTAGACACTGTCTCCTCCTTATACTTCGACTGAATAGTTCATGCTCCTGATGCCGTGATGATATGAATCATATATATATTCCAAAACAGAAGAATAGAGGCATACTTCCAGGTCAATCGCTTCTCACGCCGCGTTTGCTCCATTAAACCTGCACATTCGGCTCCCTTTTCCAACATTTAACCCACATATCCGCCGGGTTGGCATTGAATCGCTCGATCGTACTCAGCTCAAAGTCGTCGCTCTCAAAGCACCAATGGTAACGATGGACCAGCGTCGCGATCAGGATTTGCTGCTCCAGGTACGCCAAGTTGCGCCCAATGCAGGCCCTCGGTCCGGTGCTGAACGGCAGCACATGTGTCCGGCATCTGGGACCTTCCACTTCGTCTAGCCACCGTTCAGGTCTGTACGTCTCTGGGTCGGAGAAGAGCTCTGGATTACGGTGCAGTGTGTACGTTGGCACCGAGACCGTGACGTCGCCGGCGATGTGATACCCTGCGATGGTCGCACCTTCCGGTGGCGTGATCCGTGGTAGCCCTAGAGATGTCGGTGGTCGCAAACGCATGGCCTCATCCAGACACGCACGCAGATATTTCAAATCCTTGACTTGCTCGTATCGGGCAGCTGTGGCCTGACCGCCAAGGACCGCATCCACCTCTTCGCGCAGTTTCTTCAGAACGGGAGGATTGCGGATAAGGTAGTAGAGACAGTGGGCCATCGCAGTGGTTGTGGTGTCTGAACCCGCATTGATCATAACGCCGGCCTCTTTCTCTAGCTCGAACATGGACAGTCCGACGTCCTTCCCGTTCCGGTCTTGCAAGAGATGATGGAAGAAGTCGGTGTATCCTGCCGGCTTTCCGCTTTCTTTCCTTTCCATAACCTTGCGAATTGTGAGAGCAGTGAAGTCTGCTCCGCCTTTGTTGCCAGGGTGCCATTGTGTCAGACCTTTCGTAAGCCAGAGAAGCTTCGGCCAATGGGCCAGAATCACATCGTATCGACTGTTCGTATGAAAAGAGCTGATGGCGTGCGTGTGATATCGCTTGCCGTCCCAGGTCTCCGCAGGCGCTAGGTCATCTCCCTGCTCGAGGAAGCCCATCGGCTTCCCAAACGCAGCAGCGCCGATCACGTCGAAGGTGAACAGATTGAGCCACCTCCGAACGTTGTGAAATGTCCCACCATCCGGAACACCTTTATTATCTGAGGGTGATGGGCTGCAGAAAGAGTCCATCTTGGCCAGAAATGTCGCCACTTGCTGTTGAATGATTGGCTCCATGTCGACGACATTCTTCTGCGCAAATCTATGAGATCTCATTTAGCATATCATCCAGATATCTGAAAGTGGGATTGGCACCCTACGCGTTCGAGACATATTTTCGCTTTCGAGAATGTTCTTCTTTGGACCGTGTACCGACGATCGAAGTATACTCATTGCCTGTGAATGTGTCGTAGAAGGGATCCTTTTGGACTTTTGTTGAAAATCCATAGATGTCTGTGACTGCTGCAGGAAGGTTGAACGAGATATGCTCCGGCTGGATCCGGATTACAGGGCCGAGCCTCTGATGGGACTTGTGTACCTCAAGAGACCGCCGACCTTTTCGAAAGTTATTTGCAGACCAGAGGTTTGTGAATCCGGCTATGGATGGTGCGGGAAAGCGACGTAAATTTTTCTCGTCTTTGAAGTATAGGAAAGTCGGACGAAGGATGAGATAGCACAGCCCGAGGCTGGCAAGGATGAGTAAGTTAATCATGTTGACGTCGACTCTTCCTTCTCAGATTTCTTGGATCAGTTGCACGGAGTTTCAGGTCTCCCCGACCACTCTATATAACTTGTCCCGCCATAATGACTTCGGTCGACACATAGCGGATACACATACTCCACAAATCTCGTCATGCCGCGTAGAAAGATATGGAAGGATTTTCAGAGAAACCAGAAGCGACGGGACCGCTCTCCTCGTGATGCCTGAGGTGTAGGACTTCATAGATGGGCATTGTCTGGCCAATCATATCGACCAAAAGACAATGGGTCTGGGAAATCGGAGAAGACGCCGAAATGCGGGGGAAGCCCCGCTGTTCATAGATCGCTTAGACTTGACGCATTCGTCGCTTCGAGCATCACCAGACGACAATGCGTGCTTCGAATTACCCGTCTTTCCATGTATGAAGCTACTTCGGTTTCATTCAAACACGCGATGCCGATCATCCTGCTCCCACTCCCACTCCTGCATAGCGGCTAGGGCTATCGCTCGAGTCGGCCAGGAATTCTCCCGCTCCAGGCGTCGCAAGATGCGGATAGTTTCCTCCTGATACGTTCGCTCTGTGATCCAAGGTGCACAGATGCTGACAACGTGGCAAGCACCGAGCCTGGCCTGGACGTCGTCCCCGCAGGCGCTGATGCCGAACAACATGGCAAAATGAGCTGAGACCTCTGCCTCCAGGACCTGCCTGGACTCTCGGTATCCCACTCCGAGTCTGAGACGACTCGTGTCAGTTGCCAATAACAGTATCATCGCCGTGTGATAGTACTGCAGTCCGATCGCTGCTGACCATTAGCTCGCCGTCTTGCTCAAAATGGAAATTGTGTCTTACCATGCCACGGTCGAATGAAGTGGACCTCTGGAAAAACTGATCCTCGCGCAACGTTCAATGGTCGGAAGGAGTCTGGCTTGTGCCGCCACCATTCTTCCGTCTTCGTCTTGAGCTCCTCCAGCCGTGATTGAGACTTGTCCCTCGCAAATGCGAATGCTACGATTTCTGCCGTGATCCAGACCATCCGGTTGGCCCATGCCCAGTCATCCCAGAGCTCATTCGCGTCCATTTGCGGGGCGAATGCATCCAGATTTAATTTAAGTGGACGTTGATGATTCAAGGCTACGTCGATATCTTGTCTCAAAAAAATCCAGAACGAAGCTTGACGAATCCCTCCTGCAGTAGCACAAGTACTTTCCGCGTTCATGAATGCACTAGTCCCACTGAGATGCCTGGCGCAATCAGACCCTGTGATGGCAGACGACATCTGCTCGTAGAGCCGTAAAAGTACAGTTGCGGCAACGACTTCGTCCGAAACGAAGGACAGCTCATCTAGCAGAGGGATCAGCAGCTCCACACACCGTTCGTGGTACATATCCGCGACCCGTGGATCATAATGGGTCACCCGTGACAGATGATGTGCGGATGCTGCTAGGGCGGCGTTGAGGAGAACCGGCGACTGGGTTGCCAAGTCGGGCACTATGCTGCTAAAATGCCGGTGTGAATCGCAGACATCCAGCGCAACACCAAGCGTCGAGATGTAGTGACGGAGCAGAAACGCTTCCTGCGGATCAACTAATTTCGGACTCTCGATGGGCAAAGTGGAGAAATAGCTGTGGAGGATGCTCGAGGGAGACTGTAATTCAGAAGGGGTTCCATGGACCCCGTCGGCGCGTTCATGCGTGAGTGGGGAACTGGCAAGAATGGCATCCTCAAACGATGTATGCTCGCGTGGATACGGCACCGGAATCGTTTCTGCTTCCTTCCCGGATGGCGAAATTTGAGACGACTGGGCTGGTTCATGCTCGTCCGTGTACCAGGCGCGTGTTTCGCTGGTTTCATCCACAAAGGAGACTGTTCCCATAAGTCAGTACTTGCATATCGTTAGTTTCCGGCGGCAGATAACATACGCGGCTGTCCCCGAATCGGCAACCACGTCTGCCATTCCTCGAACAGAAACTCGGCGTTCTCATCCTTTCCGGTGGTCCCGTCGCGCCCATTCCTGCTCATGCGGACACCATGAATGAATCGAATGTTCCATCCCTTGACGCATTCCCTTCCCGATTTCACGCATCGTAGACAGTTTGGTTGACCTTCGTCGCCTGACCGGAAGTTAGTATAGCTTGCTTTCTCGAGAACAAATCTAACTCTCAAGTCCACATCTCAGTCCGAGACGCTTCTTCTCGCCATTCGCAACCTTCACACGGGGAAGTGACGGCAAACAAATGATGGATCATAGATTTCTTGGCTCGAACACCGGATACAACAGAGCGACACATGCACCATTTGCTTTCATAGACCCCTCTTGGCACGGTGCAAAAGAGCTGAGACAGAAGTCTGCGTCTTGTCTGGATACTTCATTTCCTAATTCGGAAATGATATTCTGATACGCGTAACAAAGATGATACGTACATTTCACTCGACGATGGCGACATGTCAAACTAGATTCCACGACAGGAAGATGAATTAGGTAAGCTTCCATCAACCTAGAATGGGACGAGTCTGAGGCAGGGTTGATCGCCTGGAGTTGGCGATGACGGGACAAGGGAAGCGAAGCGAAGAGAGAAGAGGAGTGAGCAGGTGCTTACCATCCACTGCGTGCCCGGCAATGCTTCATCGTCGTCATACTCATCTGTTCCCATACATCATCAATCGATCTGTCGGAAGGGTAGTCTCATAGAGCAGGATAATCAACATGGGTGCCACTTCCTAAGGCCGAAGAAGGGGGTTTTGTAGCCGAGAAAGTCATATCTCCCGATCCGTTCAAGAAAGTGCAAGCGAGTATTAGCCTGGTCGGCATAGAGCTATGGAACTCTACAGTAGGTGACGTCGCAACCGATTTACTTGCGGGGTAGCTCCAGGCGATCCACTATTGCACGGGATTTCCTAGTGGAGGCAGTCCGGTACCACCACCGAACGATAACCCCACGGGGTAAATCACGGGGAAAACGAAGCTGGGGCAGATCACACATGGAAACTATATAAGATGTTAAAGCGAGGCTCGTTTTTGAAAATCTTGGACACCTAGTACTCAAGGTCTTGTTGATCTCTTTCCGTCCTGGTAATTTTATCCCTTGATTTAGCATTCACCATAATCGGCGGATATCGAAAAAACTACGAAATCCGTTATCTCCTCGTACGAAACCACAATGGGATTTCGAACACTACGAGGAGACTCCCTCGAGGTCGCCATCAGCGGCGCCTCTGGCGCTGCCTTCCTGCTGTTTGGCTACGACAATGGCGTCTTCGCAGGCATCATCAACGCGAATTCCTTCCGTTCGCAATTCGGATACCCCTCTTCCTCCATGACCGGCACCATCGTCGCTGTTTACAACCTGGGTTGTTTCCTCGGGTGTATGATCGCGGCACAGTATGGACGGAAAATGGGTAGACGCCTAACGATCATCGTGTCGCAGTGGATTTGTATCCTGGGGACCATCCTGCAGTGTACTGCGTTTACGATTCCGCATATCATTGTGGGGAGAGTGGTGACGGGTGTGGCGACGGGGATGGCGACCTCGTGAGGATTCTCAGTCCCGTCTTCAGCTAAAATTCAAAATTCAATTTGCCAATCTCCTTAATTATTTGACAGGACCATCCCTACATGGGTCTCGGAGACGTGTAACGCAAACCGACGCGGCGCCCTCGTCGCATTTCAACTCGCGATCGTCAGTGGCGGGATTCTCATCGCCTACTGGCTCGATTACGGCATGCTCTATGCGTCCGGACAGGTCGTCTGGCGTTTTCCCGTCGCCTTTCAGGCAGTCTTCTCGATTGCCACCATCGGAACTGTCCACTTCCTGCCCGAATCCCCGCGATTGCTGTACGACAAGGGCCGGATCACCGAAGGCGATGAAGTGCTGTGCCGCCTGAAGGATCTACCGTTGGAACATCCGGACCTGCAGAAGGAGAGAGCGGAGATCTTCGCAGCCATTGAACTGGAGCACAACCAGCCCAAGATGACACTGAGAAAGCTGTTGTTCGAGGAATCGGAGCTCAAGCTACTTCGCCGCGTCATCATCGGGGTTTCCTGCCAATGTATTCAGCAGCTGACCGGTATTGCGGTTGTGATCGGCTATTTGCCTTATGTCGCGCATAATGAGATCGGATTGAGTGAAAATCTGGCTCAGATCATGGGAGGAGTTGGAGCTATCGTTTACTTCCTGGCTTCTTTTCCTCCGATGTATTTTGGTAAGACTCGGGTTTTTTACTTGTCATATATGATAGAAACAAGACTGACTAACTCTAACTAGTGGAACGGTTTGGCCGTCGGAAGTGTCTAATGGGAGGATCAGCAGCCATGACAGTCTGTTGGGTTCTATTGATTATTTTCCTCGCACTTGGCGAGAAGAAGAATAACAAGGGACTGTTGTACGCGGGGACCGTCATGATGTACATCTATCAGGTGTGTAAACTGCCCTCTATTCAAAAAGCGCCGCTTTACTAATTGATACTGATATACAGATCGCCTTCGCCTTCAGCTGGCTGTCAGTGCCATGGATCTACCCTCCAGAAATAACCCCATTGTAAGTCTTCCCGCGCTCCCTCGGTCTCTGTCATCCAGCTCTGACGTATACGTATTACACAGAAACGTCCGCCACATCGGTGCTGCAGCGGCCACATCCGCAGAATGGCTCACAGCCTTCCTCGTGCAAGAAATCACCCCGATCGCCGTGACGAGCATCGGATGGAAATACTACATCGTATTCGCCTGCGTCTGTGTGGTATCAATTCCCATCGTCTATTTCTATTTCCCGGAAACCAGTGGCAAATCGTTGGAGGAGATTGATATGATCTTCTCGTCAGGGAGCTTGCATCATCCGGGAAGTTTGGGGTCGATGGACGAGAAAGTCATCAGTGATGAGAGATATGAGGAGGAAGAGGACAAACCGACTGCGGAGAATGTGGAGGTACTTTAAATATTTCCAGAGTCTCTACCCATTGCGGGGGATATGGGCGAGGAAATGTGTTTCTAGATGAATCTCAGATATATAATGGAATGAACCCATGGAATGATCGATCGACTTATTCGGAACAAGGTGAGCTGGAAAAGTTGAAAGTACTGACGTAGCAGGGAATTTGCATATATCTTCCATTGGTTTTCCTTTGTATGATAATACCTAGGTAAACGTCGGACTCGATGCTCATCACATACTCCGTAAAAGAAACATAAACCTCATAATCACATCAACGACCCAGGATATCCAAAAGACCCTTCTTTTCCAGATGAAGCTCCTCATCCAGCTTGATCCACAACCTCGACCTAGAATCCGGATCATTACAATGCCACTGCCGCGGTGCTTCCCAAATACGATTGATATACAGCCCTCCGCCCCTACCATTCTCCGCACCAACGCCCTGCCTCTTAGGATCGGGCCCAAACTCTGGACTAGTAGCTGCATGGGTTATGGCCAAGCTACCCTGCTGTGAGTTGATAGCGACATAGCGCAAGAGGAAATTAAGACCAAAACCAGACCCGTCCCTGGTCGCGAGATTGTTCCAGATACCGGAAGCGACAAATCCGGGGTGAAGGCCGTTGATCGTTATGTGGAGGTATTCGGGATGCTTGAGAAGTCGAGACTGTAACTCCACAACCCACATCTGGAAATAAAGCTTGTTATTCGTATAGGGATTTCCCTTCATCTCTGGGCCGCCGTTGAAGTGCTCCAGATCGAAATACCCGAGGTGGTGTAAGCATGAAGTTGAGCAGATGATACGAGGCTCTGCGCTGAGAGCTAGAGATGGGAGGAGTCGAAGGGTCAGTAGTACATGGGATAAGAAGTTGACCTGACAAGTTAGTCTGACTTCACCGTTTGATTCTAACGGCAAGACGAACCTGGTGAAGCAAGTGGAATCCATCCTTCGTCGTCGTCGAGTAATTGCTTGCGGTAGCCGCAAGGCCGGCGTTGTTGCAGAGGATATCCAAAGCGCGATCTGTTTCTAGCCATCTTCGACAGAAGATCTCAACGCTGTTAAGATCGGCCATATCAAGCTCCCACCATTCGATCGTCGATGAATGTCCGTGCGCCTTGGCAATGTCTTGACATTCTTTCAAGGCAGCTGAAGGATGCACTTCCCATGCAGGGGGCTCATGACAGGCGAGTATAAGATTCGCACCCCATGCTGCAAAGGATTTGGCTGCTTCGAAGCCAACGCCATTGTTCGATCCGGATATTATGATCCATCTGCCTGTGAGATCGGTACTGGGAACGTGTTGTTCAGTGAGGAATGTACCGTTGGTTCCTCTCAGGCTTTGGAGAAAATCATAGAAATGATAAAGCCGTGATAAGATTGCGGCCATCGTGATGCTTGAGCTCGGGGAACAGCGCGGTTCCTCAAGCAGCTAGGTTTCGACTAGGATCATTTAGCTGACAAGTTTGAGGTCAGATCAAGATCCGGGCAAGTCTATCAGAGTATTTCTGAACCTCGAAGGTTGAATAGAGCTGTCTTCAGTAGGCAGCGACGTTCTGCCTGAGGTGACTAAAGCTCGTGTGGAGAACATCGCGGACCCCGCAACCTTTGGACGGGCCACTTTCACTTGAGCTTCAGCTTCTCTTCAACTTCAACTCCCACTCTCTGTCTCCAACAAACATCCACAATGACCGACTCACCAGACGTTCCTAACACCCAAAAGGCCTTTGTGCCCCTCGGTACGCCCCAACCACTCCCTCCTATCACCCTCAACGCCAAACTAACAAACCACCAGAGAACAATCCCGAAGTAATGTCCCACTTGGTGCACCAACTCGGCCTACCCCCAACCCTCGGCTTCACCGACGTATTCTCAATCGACGACCCCGACCTCCTAGCCTTCGTGCCTCGCCCCTCTCACGCCCTCCTCCTCGTCTTCCCAGTAAGCGACACCTACGAAGCCTCCCGCACAAAAGAAGACAGCACCCTCCCCGAATACACCGGCACGGGCCCTTCCGAACCCGTAACCTGGTTCAAGCAAACAATCCGCAATTCCTGCGGCCTCATCGGCCTCCTCCACGCCGTGGCGAACGGCGAACCCCGTCAACATATCACGTCTGGCTCGGACCTCGATAATCTACTGCGCGAAGCAGAGAATCTAGAGCCTGTTGCGCGGGCGGATTTACTTTACGAGAGTAAGGCGCTTGAGAGTGCGCATGCGGATGCAGCGAAGTTAGGGGATACGGCGGCGCCGGAGGCGGAGGATAGTGTTGATCTACATTTTGTGGCGTTTGTTAAGGCAGGCGGACAGCTTTGGGAGCTTGATGGAAGGAGGAAGGGGCCTTTGGCTAGAGGACCGCTTGGGGAGGATGAGGATGCTTTGAGTGAGAAGGCGCTTGGGTTGGGGGTTAGGAGGTTCTTGAGTACGGAGGCGGCGGGAGGAAACCCGGATTTGAGGTTTAGTCTTGTTAGCTTGGGGCCTGTCTTTGACTAGGGGTTTGTATTGTAAAAACAGAACCGAGGGCTTAGTTCTCTAGAGCCGGTTGGTCATCGTTGAAGCAGGTGTATGCTTCATTGTTCATGCAGTCTATGTCTATTATGTGACTATGTCTTCGGGTACACACCGAAGAATAAAATTCCGTACTTTGATTAAACCTTCTGTCCTAGTGACTCTCCGCTGAAAGGGTTATTGCTTCTCTGAAATCTCCGTAAGAGTTCCGACCCTTGTCTCAGGACTTGACTCCTTAACACTGTCCATCTTCTCATCCTCAGTTACGGCAAGGTCCGTCTTTGGAACCGAACCACCCTGTGTCTCCAGCGTCAAGAATGGCACTAAGACGAGGGAAAGACCAGCTGCCGCTGCAGAAAACCAGTAAACAGCCAGATAAGGCCGGATAGCCGAAGTCGAAGCCTGATTCGCCACAGCGCTGTGGACCGAAGTAGCAATACCAAGACCAAGATTATTGCAAAGCTTGGAAACGGTATTAAAGATACCACCGGCGATAGACTGCTGCGAAGGAGGTAACGAAGACATGACATACATGTTCGTGACATTGAACTGAATATCAGCACCAACGACGACAAGAACAAGTGCCGGGAAGATGTATGCCCAGTAGATAGCGTCTTCTTTCATAAAACTGAGGATGAGGGAAGAGGCCGTGTATGCCAGGGCGCCAATGCCGGTCAAGAGCTTGTTGCTGACCTTGTGCAGGACGAGTCCGCAGACTACATTGACCAGCACACCACTGACAACCATTGGAAGGAGGCGGACGGTGATGTCGAGGGCGGTTAGATTCTTGACCTCTTGCAGATAGAGTGAGAGGTAGAAGGTAGTCGCGGAGAAGCCCATGAAGCCAAGACAAAATGTTGCCATGAGTAGAGAAAAGTTGCGGTCTTTCCAGACCCATAGCGGCATCAGAGCGTTTTTGGCAATTGATTGCCAGTATATAAATCCACACAGAAGGAAAAATCCGACAATGAACAAGGCGAGGACATAGCCGGTACGCCAGCCATCCTGGGCATCGCCAGCTAATCTATAAAAAAGTCAGGAAATTTTTCAAAGAACAGTCAGGAGAAGACTCACGAAAGCGAACTCGAAAAGAATGCAAAGCCGACGATAATTAGAGCAGTGCCTAGGAAATCAAAGCTCCTAAGCACATCCATACTGACCGGTGTTCTCTTAAAATCATCGGTCGGCACAGTCCAGACTGTCAAAGCCGTGAAGATCGCATAAACAACAGCCAAGGCCCAGAAAGACGCCCGCCAGTTATACTCATGCGACGCAACGCCCGAAATGATCATGCCACCCACGAAACCAAGCGGGTTTCCAGCACTAAAGCATGCAAAAGCGCGATTCTTGCGTTTGGATGGTTTTTCATAAACTGCGCCCAGAGTACCAACAGCCGGCGGGACGACAGCGGCAGCGAAGAGGCCCAGAATACCGGAGAAAACATCCATGTAGATAGGAGTCGTAGCGAAGCCTGCAATCAGCAGAGAGATAGTAAAGCCAGCCATACCGATAATGAAAAGCGTCTTGCGGCCAAACATATCAGCCAGTTTACCGAACGCCAAGAGGAAAGCACCGCTGCTTAGCCTGCAATTGAGGTAAATTAGCTTGATTCCCAAATCATCGCAATAAAGGTAGAGTCGCGATCACAACAACACAAAAAGAAGAAAACTCACGAAGCACCAGCATTAATCCACGTAATCTCCGCCGAATTCATCCCCAAGTCCTTCCCAATACTCGCCGTAACACCAACAATACACCCCTGGAAAAACGACTGCTGCCCAATAGCCATAGTGGCCGTCAAAACAAAAAGACACTCCTGGAAAGTGGAGCTGAAGCATTTTGGGCGCGCCTCGTGAACAGCAACAGGCTGCTCGTCCGTCGCGAGCGAGACCTCCGGTCCCTTTTCATGATCGCATTCCCCCATGCTCTCCTTCTGAATCCTCAATTTGGCTGGCCAGAGCACATGCAATTAAGGTCCAGAGCAGTGCAAAAGGAAAAGGGATCGGAAATTCCGAGATTTTGCCTTTGGTTGCGACAGCGGAACGGGAGAAAACTGGGGCCACGGGTGGGTTATATACCGGAGTGCTAGTCCTAAGTGGGGGGGCCTTGGGGGGAAGGGTTCTTTCTCCACATATTTTTACTTATCAATCAATTGATCGGTCTCCGGCTTTCTGGGTCACATTTGACTGATCTGCGACTTGCATGGTGATATTGGTCACCGCAAGTGCTGAATAAATTCCCACCTTTGTCAGCGGCGGCGGATTTCCGCGATACTAAGATTGGGTTTATTGGCTTGGGGTTAGCGCGAACGATGATATCTAATGGATTGACTTGCGGAGTAATGTGACAATTAGTAAGAAGTAAGTTAGTCACGTTCAACGAGTCTGCAAAAGGTTCGTTCACAGGGGGATATCTCCGGGGCCGTTTGGTTCTTCTGTTGTCTTTTTCGGCGATGCTTTAGATGTCTTAAAGCAATCCAGTCCTACAAATCATGCGCTATATCCGCGCCTGATAGATTTCTGGCAAACATAGACCCTTATGTCTCTAGCTTACAGTTCCCCAATTGCGGAAATTAACCGAGTGGTTAAGTGAAATTCCACTATTATTAAACGATCTCACCAAGGAATAAAATATTCTCTCCAATGCTCTTCAGTGTCAGCCTCCTTAAACTTGTCAATACCACCGACAACGCCGTCTTCGTCCACCTGCCAATCACCCATTTCCACCCGTTCAGCCCAACTTTCCAAAACTTTGTGTAGATACGAGCTGCGGGAGTCCCAAGGTAAATAGCCACTATAGCCACTGAACAAATCCTCGTGGTAAAGTTGATCAGGCCACTCAGTTCCCGGACACCTAGCAATTTTGAATGGAATACCATTGCTACTTCGAGCAAACCCATTCCTGCCGATGCTAAACGGCAGCAAGAGTCGGCTCTGGTTGCCAGATTCCCAGTTGAAATCTTTGTCGGTGGGTTCAATGTACAAACCAGAGGGAATGTTCTCTGCCTTCCCGTCAGGAAACCAGGGCCGAGTCCAGGGTGACTTGTTCTCTCTCTCCCCTCGGAATAAGAGTAAAGGGAATGAAGGTGTCTCCTGGTCGGTACTATACAAGTCTGGAATCAGAACATTATGGCGGCGGTCAGCAAGTGGTTGATTTATTAATTCGATCGGGGTTTGGAGTCGAATGCCAGGGGCAATATGGCAAAATTTGAGGTGGCGGATAGGAAGAGCGGAAAGAAAAGATTTGACAAACGAGTCCGCTTCTATGAAAGACGCCTCCATGACCGATTCCGAGTACGGAAGAGCTATGCCTTCGAAGCTTGGCTGTTTGTGGTCACTGTCGTGTGTTGAATGCGTCGAATTCGATGGGAGTCGAATCTCGATGGCATCAAGAAGACGAGTGAAGGCACTGACAGCCCGCTCAACGTCTATTGCAGTATATTGGTGACTCTCCCAAGGGAATGTCCCGAAAAAACAATATTCAGATTCCTTCCGACGATCCGAATATGTTGTTATTTTGCCCTCATCCAACATGTCTAGATAGACTTGCAGAATATTTTGCAATGGCCGCCATGGCCACCGTTCCCTATCAGACCAAATCATCTCTTCCCAGTCTGGGACAAAAGCTGCAAGCTCGGTTTCTTGATCGAACCTTGTTGGCGCGTAAGCATTCGTCTTCACAGGTAGCAAAGCTTAAGAATCTCACAATATGCCGACTTCTTCATCACTCTTTGTTCGTGTTGAGGGATACAACCAAACATAACGATCACCCCAAAATCTGAGCGAAGAGATTGAAGCAAAGATTTCATCTTTTCCATGAAGCGCTATGAGGTAATAGAAGAGATGGAAATTCGAATCAGAGTCAAACACAACGGCTTTTGCCGACCGCAGGAACCTGATCAAGTTCGGATTCAGTCGAGATGCGAGATCGAATGGGATAGGCGAGAACTCTTCCCACCAGGTCTTGGACGGGATTGAATCGGCATCTCGTCCGGCTCCAATCCATGCCCGTTCAAGGATCTGGTTGTGAAGGTGCGCCGATAAACCGGGATCGAATACCAATGACATGGCTAAGACATAGGTCTGGGATTTTTGGTGGGAGATGCGGAAAGAGAGATGAGTACCAATCCGCAAAGCGGAAGGTGTCGATTCTCGAAGCTAGACTGAAAGCATGAGAACTAGCCCAAAGAGGCAAGATATATATCTGCCATTTGTTTTGTCACCACCCCACAAACAAAAATATAGTTGGCTGGACAGGAGTTCTAAGTCCAGGTCTTGATTCAATATGGGATCTAGAGGAAAGACTTGATGCTACCTTGAGGGCCTTCGGAGAGGACCGTTCGGCTTGCAAGCAAAGCCCTTCTCTTCTTGTCCTCAAATGGATTTGCGGTGGACAATATTAGAAAGCAGCTATCGTCTGAGCGAATGTAGGTACACGAATATGGCCTTTTGCCCTTCGATCAATGGAACGCAGCATATTACATAAGGCAGTTGAAAGTCCAAGGTTGACGCAATTCCAGCATTTATATGTGACGCGGAAGGTTGCGGGCGACACTTTTCCGTGCGCTCAAACTTGCGCCGACACAAGAACATCCACAAGGGTGACGCCTCATAAAGTGCCTTTGTTTCTGAGCCATACTGATTTTCCACATGAATGGGACGTCTATGCTTGCCACAGTCAGAAGTCAACTGCAAAAAAGGCATTTTCAATGTAGTAAAAGGAGACTATTTTTCACCGACTAATTTTTCCCTTTACAGGATGGTTCGAAACCAGTTTCACCACTTACTCACAGGGATTCTTTCTCGAAACCTCTTTTGAAACACGCTACACCCATTATGGTTACTCTGCCCCCGAACCAAAATCCGGTACGTATAGATGCATATGGACCCCCTCCATGACATCTACAAGATCAGAGCACGTAAACGTATTCCTAGAGTTCTGATATTTTATAATAGTCCAGATAATTCTAATCTTACTAACGCTAAAAACGCTTTTCACCCCTCAACCCAACACTCCCTCGCATTAAACTTCAACACCTCATTCCCAGCCGCGCACCACCCTGCTGTCAAATTCCTCGCAAAAACCTCGAGTGCAGTATACCGCAGCACTCTATCCCCCTGTGCAAAAAACAACCGCTCAAATAACCCCTTCAAACTCGGTTTCCTCGAGTGAAGATCCGGTACCGCTGCAAAGACTCGTCTCTTCGGAACCCGGGAACCAGATGGTTCAAGTGAAATGCACGAAGAGACTGAGACAGGTATCTCAGACTCTATCTCGCGTCGACCGATAACTAGAATCTCATACGGCTTCCTCCAAAGTCCATCTACGGGAGAAATAGTCTCTCCGCTAGCGGTAGTTTTAATCCAGATCCATTCTTCGACGATGTTGAAGCCCGCGGTGGATAAGGAGTCGTAGGCTGTTTGGCGGGATTTTTCGGAGTTTGTTATCCAGATTCCTGCGAGGCATATTTGGGCATGTGGGTGTGAGGTTGAGGAAGTTATTGGGGGTTTTTGTGATGCAGAGTATGTGTGGATGTGGAGAATATCTTGTAGGCGTTGTGTAAGGAGATCGTAGGGATGTGTGTTGTAGTGTCGGCTGCGACGGACGGAGCGGTTTGGCCATGGTGGATCGAAGAGGATGAGGTTGAATTTTTGAGTTGGGGGGAGGCCGGGGATAGGGGATAAGGATTTGGAATGGGAATGGGAATGGGAATGAGGATCTGATACGGGGATGGTGCAATGCACAAACTGTGATTCAGGCGGGATGATATACTCAGATGGAGTGCATTCAATCCCATCATCGTGAGCATCGGTCTTTAAAATTGCAGATAGGGCTGATGAGTTCTTCACGACGCCATTGAGTTCGGATATTGACTCAAACTCATTGATGCATGTGGAGGATAGAATCGTGGGTGGTTGAATCTTGGCAGCCGCCCAGTGGCTCCGAGAAAATTTGGGCGTGGAAACCTCGCTGAGCAACTGATGTGCTTGTTTCTTCAACGCCGAGTCATCAGAACCGCGTGCCTTTCTCTTCGTGCGAGGTCTTTCCTCGTCCGAGAAATGCCTGGGAAGACACCACCGTGTACCAGAAGGGTGTCCGTGCTGGATACCCTGCAGTGCGCTCTGCAGCAGTAGCTGCACTTCATTATGAAAGCGCCTTTCACCCAGTGGAATACGTTCAAGTAGCCTGGCGCGTGCGGCCTCGGTCTTAGGCTCGCATGATCCCGCGTAAGGTGATTCAAGCGGTGGGGTTGAGAGGAGGTGTTTTTTGGAAACACTTCTTTTGGGCTCCGAGTTCAATCTCTGAGCTTGGGCGATGGAAGATGGAATGTCGATGATGAAAACTGTACTTTGTTCGTTCTGATAGAGAATAGATGGATCCTCTAGGCTGGTCATTACAGCGAGATCATGCCCAGGTAAGTGAAGTTGGTAGAAAGTTCCAGTCCCACGGAAGCTTAACTTAAAACTAGGCGGAGTCAAGGTCAAGTGGAGTCACAACATATGAACGTGAAGTTAACCTTGACTTTTTACATTCCAATAAACATTTTGAATAAAAACTATGAGCTTATCCATTTCATACAACAGGCATCCTCGGTCAGAGACGGTCATTTGAAATTCTCCAGATACATGAACATGAACAAGCCACGTGGACACCAACACCCAACTTTTTAAGACACCTTCTAATCCCATCCCACTCGCAGCGGCGAACCAGCGTCCACAGGAGCGAAGAAAGGGAAACACAACCCCCACCATCAAAATCCAGGAAGCTCCACAAGGTGAAAAGATGGTTAAACCCGCTGAATCTCCATGATAAAATGGCCAAAAGAAAAAAGACTCGGAAAATGAATTTATACAGAGATGGAAGGCAGGAAAAAGAGATTAAAAAAATCATACGCAATGATCGGAGATCAGCGCTGAGATGGCGTTAGCGTGCTGCTGCCCAGAGATTCTCACTGATGCCCACTCATCCGTCCTCGGCGGCCCCCTTGACCCTGCACTGGTTGGCCCTGGGGGTAGAACTGCGGAGGGTATTGGTACATTTGCGCAGGGTTGACTACCGGACTGAACTGCTGCGGAGGGTAGTTGGATTGGCCGAGCATGGGGTTGGGGCTCATTTGGCCGGGTCCGGACAGCGGGGAGGCCTGCTGGTTTTGCATGGAGCGAAGGCTGTCGACGGACCCTCCGGGGTAGCCGAAGTTGGCACCAGGCATTCCCGCGTACATGCCTCCCGGGGAGACACCGCGGGCCTGGGCAGCGAGATAGTTCTGGTACTGCAGCTGTTGCGGGGTGAGAGCCAGACCGGGGTCCTGGAACCCTCCGTTCAGACCGCCCAGTCCATTCAAGGGGTTTCCAAATCCGTTTATGCCGTTGGAGTAGGCGTCAAGAGGAGCGTTGTTCTGATCGGCTGACATGGGCCGTCCGTCGGACTGGCCAAGCATGTTGGGAGCAAATTGGCCGCTATACTGTCGCTCCAGGGACGGTTGCGACGGAAAATTCGTGCTTCCGTGGCGAGAGGACTGGCGGTGCTGCGACTTCTCGGGAGTGGAGGAGTGGCTGGTTCCATGCTCGCGGCCATGATGTTCCCGGCCGCTGCCACGCGAAGACAGACCAACTTCATCCATCAGACGCTTGTAGCCTTGGCTAGGAGAAGCCTTCAGCTTGGTGAGAACCTTCGAGACATTCTTCACGACCTCCGATCGCATGGATTCATCAAAGAACGGAGTGGTTAAGACCTTGAAGATCAGGGTAGCACCGGAGGTTTGGTCACTCAAAATCTTCTCCAAGACTTCATCGCCGGGGCTAAAGAATAGAGCCTTGAGAACAATGTCTCGGGCTTCAGGCTCGTTGCGCTGGTTGATGACCTTAAGTACAGTGAGGTAAGCAACCTTGTGGGTGCACAAGTGCACGAGGTGGGGGACAAGTCTGGGAGCAAGAACGGTTCGGCGGTGGGGGAATGTACAAGTATCGAGGAACCAAGTAAGCAGGAGAGCTCCGTTAGCATTGGTTGCAAGCTGCACGCTGTGAAGAGCGATAGCGGCCGCAAGAGTCCGCTGCTGATCCTTAGAGGCGTGATGGCTCTCCAAGCAGGCCCGCATCGCCCTGGCGCCAAATCGTCCCTGGGAGATTTCCCACATTCGGCTCAACATGGTCTCAAATATAAAGTCGTTAAAGGGTGTTCCAAAACGCAGGCAGCACTGGAGGACATAGTTTCCATACTGGTCCAGGAAGAGAGGGACCACGTAGGGGCGAAGGGCATCAACAATCATGTTCATTTGGCCGGGTGTCTTCGCAACATCGATAATCTTTTGAGCGGCCCAGGTTCCGTTCTTATGGACACCGATCTCGGCGAGGTGAGGTGCAATATGCGAGAGCATCTGTTCCTTGGTAGACTCGGAGCAGAACTCGAACAGCTTCTGGACAACGGTGTTGCCCAGGTAGTCAGACGAGAGCTCGGCAATCTCAGGAAGCATACCACCGGCGGTCTCTTCAATCTCTTGAATGGAGCAGGCGCCGTTATCAATGCGCTTGCGAATATCACGAAGGCGAGGAGCGTCAAACATGCGAGTCTGGCTAGGCTCGGAAACGGCAGGAATCTCATCTTCGTATGCCTCAAAGGCAATAGAGGTCTGGATAGTGTTGGTGATGTTGTGCAAATCTTCCTCAGTGGCACCAAACTCCTGGACAATCTCCACCATCTCGGGCACCAGATCAATCAAAGAGGGAATCTGAGGCACGACCCCGAGGTCTGCCTGCGTCATACCATCAGATGCGAGGTTGGATTTGAAATTGGGATCGGGAGTAGGAGACGACTGAATGCCGTTGGCACCGGGGGTACCAGTGGCGGAAGTGCCAGGAACCTTGGCATATCCAATCCTGACAGGTCCCGCGCCGGGGAATATCTCCTTGCCGTTGAGAAGCGACTTCGCCTGCACAGCGGCCTCGATGCGCTCGAAGTTGACGAACCCGCAGTTCTTGTGGGTCAGCACGCGAGTAGATTCGATCTTGCCGTACATTCCGAAGATGGCCTCCAGCGAAGTCACAGTAGTCGACACTGGGATGCTGCCAATCCACAAAGCCCGAGTAGGACCGTCTTGGTTATTCTCGTCTGCCATATCACCTGGCTGACGCAGACCAACCGCGGGGGCACCACCTCCAAGTCCGAGCATCTGGACTGCCTCTGACAGTTCATCGTATTCTCCGTTTTCGGCGATCTGCATGTCAGCAGCGCTGAAGCTGTTATCGAGGCGGGAGGGGGTTGCAAGGTAGTTACGGATGGAGGATCGCTGAGGAGGAGCCTCCAAAATACCGGCAGTCCGAGCTCGGGGCCGGTTGACGGATGCATGGCTAGCAAAGGCTTGAACCGCAAGGTTGTGCTGATGAATCTGAGCTTGGGTGGCGGCAAGTTGAGCAGCTGTAGCTGCCGCGGAAGGTGTGAGGGTGCCCGAAGGAATCTGAGAATAACGGCTCTCATACTCGAGGTCCTCATCATCCGCGTACTTCTCCTTCGCATTGACCGAGTAGGATCGGAATCGATTGTTGTTCTTCATCATCGCCAGCTCTGCGAGGAGTGGCGGCAGCTGAGCTTGCTGCTGCTGCTGCTGTTGCAGCAGAATCTCCATTGAAGGTCGTGCGAGGCTTGCCCGTGCCTGCTGAGGAGTCTCCACAAGGCCCAGGTAGTCCAGGGTCTTCACGTCGGAATCGGCGAAACCGTTACCGGAGAAGGACGAGTGGCTTGGCGAAGTACGGCCTTCGGAAGAGCGAATACTGGTAAGAGTTGTGGCCCGCTCGCGGCCAGATCCCCAGCCGGAAGAGAACAATGATGATCCGAAGGGGTTGTTGCCCGAACTAAGCAAACTGCTCCTTTGCGGCATCGAGCCAGCTCGAAGACGGGACAGCGTATTCGGGTCGGGCGCACCGGCTGAGGTCGCGACTCTGGCACTTGAATCCGTAGCGGGGATGCCCGGGGGACGGAAGGGGCTGGTGGACGGCGTTGGTCGGGAGGTCTGGGGCATGTATGACTGCTGGAGGTCATGTTCATTCAATGTGCCCATTGGAGGGAACCGCGAAGGCACTGTGCCAGCTCGAGCTCGGCGACCCGAGCCACCGATCGGACCATTGGTGGTAGGGATCAAATCAGGGAAGCCGTCTTGGCTTGGGGATTCGGGGATATTTTCACGAAGCGGGGTTGAATGGCCGCTTGTCGGAGGACCCCAAATGCTGGGAGAGATGCCTTCTTGTGCTTGGATTTCACGGGCCCTATGAAAACACAACTCACGTCAGAGCGATTCCAGTTCCAGGTTGCTGCAAAGCTACTTACCGCTTCGGGTACAAACGTGTTCCCAACTCGTGAGAAGGGGAGCCAGCCCCCAGCCTCGCACTACCAATCGAGCCGGCAGAACCGAATGGTGCTTTTGAGGTCCCGTCACTCGGAGAGCTTCGCCCCGTCGATGTGCCGGACATGGGCTGAGTGGTCGGGATGTAGTTGAAATTCATCTGACCTTCAGGGCGCGAAACCGGTAACATTATCGATTATCTCCTTCTGCCTTTTTGGAAGGCAGACTCTATCCCCGATCACTCTAATAACTCGATGCAAGTGCCAGAAAGGACTGACAGAGTCAAAAACTCAAGGTGTAGGAATCCTGCTTAGAAGCGGTTGTGCGTCGTAGGCAGCATGTGGTAGAATCGAATCGATGGGCGTATGTAGACTCCGACGGATTCGGGGGCGTCGAGGAAAAATATATCACGCCCTGTTGAGATGAGATTCGAGGTCAGTGGTTGTTCGATGCGATGTTTGCCAGGCCTCGCGGTATCCGAGGCGCAGAAACGGGAGAGGGGTCGACAAAACGCTTCCACGAAACGATGGGGAAAAGTAGATGGCAGATGAAGGGCGCTCGGGTCCAATTTTGTCTCAACGTGCAGCTAGACTTACCGGAGTTGTTATGATGGGAGAGATGTTGGTGATTCGCCGCGTGTAGATGTGACGATCACTGGTCGTTGCCCAGTTGCCAGAGTGATGAAAAGCGGCGTAAAGGACCTCAAAACGGTACGATCGGGAGATCAAGGAAGGCTCGAAAAGGAAAGATGCATGAAAGGAAGTCCGGACACACAAAAGGAGCGTCAAGTGAGGACTAAAAGCAGAGGGGAGACGGAAGGGATCGAGGTGGCTGGAAGGCGGGTTAGTCGGAGGCGAAAGAGGTTCAAAGGTAGATGATAGACCAAGTGACTAACCGAAGGATAAAGCAGGAAGAGAAATAAAGAAGGGGAACAATGGGAGGTAAGAAGAGGACTTGAAGGGTGGAAAGAAGGAGAAAAGGTGTTGGGCGGATGTTCGAGATGTGGTTGGTGGAGATCCTCTTCAGCTTCACATCCACAATTCATTGTGTCTCTTTCTCTTCTCTTCTCTTCTCTATCCTTTCTACTTCCAAGTCTACTGACTCTAGCTGTTTTACTATACATCCATACCTCTATCTATCCTGCACTACTGCGTACCCGGGACGGTACCTGGCACCGACACAGCCCCATCAATGTCATGGCTTTACTCGCTCTCGAGTCCCATATTTCAAAAAAATGCTTTGAGCATAAGCATTGAAACCCCCTCATGGATAGGCGCTACGGACCCCGGCATTCCCGCGAGACATCGGTCCGGGCGGTTCCTGTCATTGAGGCGACGTGTTTATGGCATGTCTAGGAACCAAGCGTGGAAACGAACCGAAGCCCCGCATTCCCATGCGTCATGTTTTCTCCAGTAGGACTGCACAGCCATGGAATCGCAAGATTCAATTGTGTCTGGGAACGCTGATGCAATAATGCAAGGGACCCCTTCCCTGCTATCTTGAAACCGCAGCCGACGATTGTTTTGGGAGGCGCGCAAGGGATGGGTCAGGTACGTATCCTGTCTTGCTCTATGCCTCTATATCTTGATCCCCCATCTAGACCTGTAATTCCCATCGGTGAGTGACGTGTCCATCAGCATATAGTCTAAGCGGATGAACATGTTCGCTTCCATCCTCTTGGATCCGGGACGATATCGGCCCTTCGGAAGGATGTTTCGGCTTTGCGCCGGCACGGAAGGCCCGGAGAGTGGACAGGGCGCGTAGGCTGCAATATCCGTGGAGACGTAGCTGGGGCGCTTGCCTCCAACGGCCAACCGGACGGATTGTAAGAGAGATATCGATAGACTGAAAAGTCATAACCACCTGTAGGTGCTAAGAACCATACTGTAGGTCGTGGTTTCTGCCTGAGGCATGACACGCGCCACGGGACCAGCCACACGATCCTCACATTAGCGCGACTTGGATTCTTACTTCATGTCCCTTGATTCGCCTCTCTGAACTGACCGCCCGACCCGAAGCTGCTTTGACATATTACTCACAATTGCAACCGTGATCTTTCAAAGTCCGGCTGCTGTCTGATGTGCGACCATTAGGAACCGATCATTCCTCGCGTCCCCGGACTTTTAAGACGTGCGCCATGGCCGTCACCCCAGAAGAGGATCCCTATGCGGGACTCCAGTCTTCCTCAGAGGAGGAGGAGGAGGTACAAGAAACTGACGCTCCCGTGGAGTCCTTGATATCTGGACGCGCGAAGCGAAGCACTGCCGGACTACACATGTCTGCCCTCCTCGAAGCCGCCGCAGATGATGACCTTGCACTACTATTTGAAGAGGTGGAAGATGACATTGAATTTGCGGAGGACGAGGCGGGAGAGGAAGATGACATGGCACTTGACTCGTCCTCAGATGATGATGATAATGATCAGGGTCCCAACGCGGAGAACGACCTTGAAGGCGAAAAGCAGCTCCAAAAGGAAGAGCGCAAGAAACGCCGAGCCCAGAACGACCTCCGATTCCAGACCTTGCGCAAGCGTGTCAAAATCGACCCGACCGCAGTTGCTTCCGTACCTCCTCCCCGTCCGAAAAAGAAGTCAGAGCGTATTTCGTGGCTCCCTACGCTGGAAGATGGCCCTACACGAACCTCCTCTCGCCGGCAGACCATGGCCAACAAGGAAGTCACACATGCGCGTCTCAAGGACAGCCAGGAGAAGCGCATTCGCATCATCGCTACAATGAAGGAGGCAGAGAAGCGCAAAGCCCATCTGAAGCCCAAGAAGATGACCCAGGAGGATCACCTGGCGGAGGCAGCGAGGATCGAGCGACTCAACAGCAAGAGTGTGAATAGGTGGGAAGCTGCAGAGAAAAGGAGAGCAGAGGAGCGAAAGGCCAAGATCGAGGCGTTGCAAAACCGCCGCCTCGACGGTCCTGTCATATCCTACTGGAGTGGAGTGGCTACATGGACAAACGGCCGTCTGACGCGAGTGGGCAAGGTTGATATCAAAGGGAAGCCCGAGAAGCCCAAGTTGGAGAAGGACGATCCCAAAAAGAAAAAGAAGGAGGAAAAGACTGTGGAATCGCAGGGCGCTCCGAGTGCTACTCCTGCTCCTGAACCAGCGCAACAAGGACCTGTGAATACCCCCGCTCAACCTGCAAGCGCTTTGGCTCCGATAGCAAATGTCCAACCCACCATTATCCAGCCATCTGATCAGAATACTCTCCCAAATCTTCCGGTACCCAATATCGTCGCGACTCCGAATGCAGCTGCGCCTCCAGCGCCCACCACGATCGAACCCGTCAAACCAGATGTTCAAGGTACTGGTAGCCAAGTGGCCGAATCTACTGAGCAAGCTGGGAGCAAGGTTCCCGATACTTTCACCGATAACCCCGCAAAGACCCCGTCCACGGCGGATGATACTTACCAAAGACCTGTCGTGGGAATTCCGGCGCCCACCAAGCCAGATGCACCGATGCCCGATAACTCGCAAAGTCCAAAATCGACAAAAACCCCTCAGGACGATGCGATGGACATAGATCAAAAGCCCCGTGAAGCCAATGCCGAGACCGAAGCCTCACAGTCGGCAGCTAGTCAAACAAATCCACCGACCGCCACAAGCGCCGACACACAAACCGTTTCAGATGGCTCTCAGACTGGGCCCAGTCCAACGAAGCAGTCGCAGCAGGTTACACTTCACCTAGCGCCTGCACCTGCAACCCCACCATTGGACACTCAAGCCCCTCCCACAATTTCGAACGATGCAGCTCCCGTGCACACGACGCCACCCGAGATTAATGGAGGTCAGGGCCACCAACCCGAATCAGTCCTGCCAGCACCTCTCACATCACCAGAACCGCATGGCTTTCCAGCACAGGCAGATGTGCCAGATGTGCCGCAGCTCCCGCCAGTAATCGAGAAGACGGGCCGCAACTTGACGATCCTCGAGAACTTCGACGACAAGACGGCACATAGCAAAAAGTACAGCATGTACTTTAACGCAAGAAAGCCGCCTCGTCTAACTAGTATGTGATCATGAACGTCGCAAAGGTGGATGAGCAAATACTAATTCTTCACAGAAATCTCGTCATCACTTTGTGTCATCACTTCATTACCATCGCGTTATCGCGATCCAGAGACCGCCCTGCCTTACGCAAATTCCTACGCCTATGGACAAATCCGCAAGATGCTGTCCCAAGGGTACATCTGGAGCACAATGCTAGGCTGCTTCGTGGGTGCCGCAGATACCGCAGCGCGCGGCGTACCCGATCGATTTCTGGGCAAGACCACGGTCGAAAAGACCTCGACCAAGCCCACAGTGGAGGTAGTGGTCTCGAAGGACTCGGCGAAGCCAGTGCCAAAAGGAACGGCGGCCGAGCCGACGGAGATCGGCACAACCACTTAAACCCCCCACCGCGAGAGCCTGTACGATATGTTATTCTAGATACCCAGTTATAGAACCGTTCGAACCATTGAGCCATGTAAGATCCAAACAATGTATCCGAATAAGCTCGACAAGGGGTCCACAATAGGATCATAGATTTTTTTTTTTTTTTGACTTGTTACTCGCGACCCCTCTCAGGGGTTGTGTGCTGGTCGATGATGTCTACCACTCGCAGGGTGTCCCCGACCGGTGTTCAGACGCCATTCAGGGTCGACGGCGGCAGCGGTCCAGGGTTTAGAACGGAGGGCGGCGGGAGTCAATTTACAAATACAATACCAAGAGAGCAAGGCGTCTTCTGACGTGCGTGTACATTCATATTTGAAAACTCTTCGAGGTTGTTTCCATCTCCACCCAAGCTCGTCAGCGAACCAGGTCATCTAGGTGGGTGTAAAAGACGTTGGTGTTTCTATTTCAATCGCATTTAACTACTCCTTACAGAATTTTCAATGATCTCACTGCCCCCGAATGATCGACTTTATTACTTACCATTATGCTTAATTGTGACTACAAACTAGCGCAGTAGTGTATCTCAGGCATCAGTGCTAAATGTCTCGTTTCCAGTCTCCAGTCTTCAGTCTCCAGCTTCTCCACGGACCCGAAACACACCAAACGGAAGATCGACAGTTAGCACGCTGAACCCTGTGACATGGGAAAAAACATTCTAGAGCCAAGCTAGAGCGTCTCAGGACAAGTAACCGGGCCCTGTCCAGACGTGCCTATGACGATCAAGCCGATCAACTCTGGCCAGAACGAGACCCGCGCACGGCCAGATCCGCGCGCGCACTCTACGTGTCAAGGATGTGTCACAGTGGGACAAGAGAGGGGGAGGTTCCACCCCCTTGACTCGAACCAGTTCCAATTTTTAATAACTTACTATTTTAGAGTGTGAAGATTTAATATTAGTTTTACGGATTTCTTATTTTCGTTGTGTGTTCAGCTCAGAGGGATTTATGGCGTCATTTGTGTAATGACGGCTTGGTCCACTAGGGCCATAGATCTGGGGGATGGTGCGATCAGGCCAGATCCGACCCCTCCGGAGAAGTTTCCCCTGTACGGGAGGACACTAGTGTGGTGGTCTTATGCAGGTAAACCTGGAAGTTGGGCTGCAGAGCGTATCGTCCGAGCACGTTGCGCTTGCATCTAGATCCTCTAGGACTTACCATGGCGGAGGGTTCCCCTTGATGTTCAAAAATGGTATGATAATGCTACAATGTGGTGGAAGGAAACACTCGAAAGACACAATTAGAGGGTGGCAATTGCAACAATTGCAACAGGACAAAGACCTGGAGATAATTATAGAAGAGCAAGGCCGAAGTGGGAAACATGAGTCAGCCAGTCTAGACGTTCATTGCGCGTACTACCGGATTCACCCACAGCCCGAGGTTACCCATTCGGGGTGGGGGGGGAGAGACCCGAGGGTCCTCCGATCGTCCCAAAGAGTCTAGAACTCTCCTCTTATGGTGTGCTCGCTCTTCTTTTATTTATACTCTTAGTTTCCCATTCCCATCTCTGCTTCGACTCATTCTATAGACAAGATCACGATCACCACACTGCGATTATACTTTCACTCTGGTATGTCACGATAATTGCCCTCAAAGGCGTATCCGCCACAGGAAGGGGAGGCCGTCCTTATCTCCCCCCACTCAGGGCGAAGATAACCCCGGCCTTTGGACCAAGTGACACAGAAACTGACCTTATCAGGCTTCATTCCCGTGTTTCCTAGAGAACCATTCCTGCCCAGCCTTCCAGAAGTTTACCATCCTGCAATTATCCGTTGCCCACTTGACCGCAACATTGCAACATCGCATACCTTTCTATATCCCTCGTACTCCACACCTAGCCCTGTCTTGAAGCAAGATAAGATAGCGTGAGGCATTTGACGAAGCCACGGCTTCACCGCCATCCCATATGACTCAACCTACTTCTCACCGTCGTTCCCCTTCCTCTCCTCATGCCTCGAAGTCTAAGTCTCGGCCTGTCCTACACCGACGTGGTACTTCCGCTGCGAGCGTGTCCATCTCCAAGTTGGGATCCGGTCCCGGTCACTCTCGGGGCGTGAGCAGGAGCAGGGACGACGAGGCCGATTTTGATATGGCTGCCAGTTTCCTCAATTTTTGGTATGTCTTGAAATCCTTATCTCTCAGGGGTGCAGGGTCTTGCCTTGCATACCGGTTATCGTCATAGCTCATAGCCGGGAACCCTTTGTCCCCAGCCCCGGTCAATCTTTAAAATAGATGCTAACGCCATCCAACAGCGCCATGTGCGAAAGACAAATTACCGTCCCCTCCAACGCAGTCCTCTATTGCAGTGAAAGGTATGTCTCTTTCGTCTCACTCTCTCAAATACAGACATGTCTAACATACACCCTAGTTGCCGTCGTAAAGACTCTTGCAAACCTCTCTCAGCCTCTATGCCCTCTATGACCAATATGTCCTCCATGCACACCACAACAACACCTCCCACATCTCCCCCTCTATCTCCCCGAACCATTGTCGCCCCAATGACTCCCACCCGGGTCCCCTCCACCCCAATGTCGTCCATCAGGATACCCACCGAGCCCCACGACTTCAAGACAGATCTTGACCCCACCGAATGGAAGCCCGTATTACTCGGCGCAGTCCCGGGCACCGGAACCTCTCTCGCCTCCTCCGACGCCTGGAACTACCTCTCCCGGTTCCACGGTGGATCAGAGAACCTCCTCACCCGCCGCGCCCGAAGCGCCGCTTCTCTACCCGCTCTCGTGGGCGGCGCTCCGTCCATGACTACCACCCCCTCCGAGGCATCCTCCTACTCCAGCACTGCCTCCGATTACCTCGGCATGTACGAGCAGCGTCCTCTTCCTCCGCGACACAACCCGTACTTCTCCTCCAGCGCCGCGACCAAGGGCGTGGAACTAGTCGTTCCGCACATCGTGAGCACGCCCGACGTTGTCGCCGTCGAGATGTCTGATTCGGGATCCATTTTCCCCGCTTCGAGCGCTGTCTGGGAAGACGCTTGTGAGAAGGCGGCTCCTATTACCATTGGGTCTGTGCAGGCACGGGCTCAAAAAGCTTGATTGGCTTACTCATTTGATTCTCATTTGAGGGATCTAGTCAACTTGCACATTTGTTTTATTTTCATTCTATTATATTCTGAATTTTTTGTTTCGTTTTCATACATCTCTGATGCTTTTGATGCTTTTACATTTGATGATGGGCTGAGGCCGTGGCTTTTTCTCTATACCTTTTTGTTGAGATCTTGGGATCATGGAAAGATGAAACTTAGCAATTAGACATTTCTTTTAATCCGAATGAAAATCAAATTCTTCCATTATACAATTTCGTTTCTTGGTAACGGTAGACCGGTGGCCAAGGATCGATTGGTTCTCTCCTGCAGACTTGAAGACCCTGTATGCAATGGCTAAGTAGGTATGACGATGCCGTGCTGAAAGACAGGCGGTTAGAAAACCTAACCTTGGAAGTACAGTATGCATATAGTGATAGCACTTAAATGACGTAGAGGTTCTGGCAAACTTGGAAAATAACACTGCATCGTACCATTAAAACGTTCCAGGCAACATATGAGATCATATGCATTCACCTTCCTGTCGCATAAGGTCCTCTCTTATTAATTGATCCGGATTCTTGCAGTACATACTCCCAATAGCCTACTTCTGGGTACATATGCATTAACGCCAGACTTGCTGTGGTGATTTCCGATGCATCAAATCGATCTACGATTCTAGTCATCTTAAGTGTGTCTATCAACTACACAAAGGGGCTGCTTGGTTTATCTCGTCGGCCCGGCCCTCACTGACCTTTAGTGACGTCAAAATTCACAAAACGCAGGAACATAAACACATTGCACAACTGCCAACAAAGAAACACCCCTCTGCCTTACTCAGCCTTAATTAATATCAAACACAATAGCACTAGACCGATGCTGTAACCTGCAACGAATCCCACTGCGCTGGCCTATAAAGCCACATCTGCTCCCCATTGAAAATGACATAAAACAGCGTGCCTCCGCCGGAACTCTCGAACTTGAATCGTTCACAGGAACCCAGATCATCCGCAATACAAGAAATATCCACATGTTTTGTTGACGCCTGGTATTTCTCCGGTATCCGCGTTTCGGAACCCAAAACCGTCGTTATTTGCTTCGGCGTGCCAGAGCTGGTCGCGGTCGTTTTCCCATGATCGGATGTGCACTTCTTCTGGGAAGTATTTTCCCGGCACGACGCTGAGAGCGCCGCCGCCTGGGACTTGGAGGGAGTAGGTATTGCCATTGTGATCCACAGCGCAGGATCCAATTCATCCAACTCGTTTCTGCGAACGGCCAAAAAACCGAGGCCTCGTCACACTCTCCCCTGCCAGAATAACACTCGTAACAGGGTCCTCATACCCCCTCACCAAACCCAAAATCTGTTCCTTCAAACGACTGGGCCGCACGCGCGCTACACTGACAGGGCCAGCGAGTACATCACCTTAACCGAGAGGTTTGGGTAATTGCCTTTTCCAGTCTTCGGTCTTTTCGATCTTTTCGATCTTTTCGATCTTTTCTATCCAGTAATTCAGGCCGTGAAGAAACTACTAGCGACCAGCAAGGTCGACCTAAATGCAAAGGATTACGATGGATGGACTACGAAGGATGAACGCCGCTATCGGTAGCAACAGTTGGAGGATATAAGGATATATACCGCTATTGCTCGATGCTGGGAGTCTCAAACCGGATCCAGAAAACAAATAAATCCGACCTTTGAGATCGTGTTTGGTAAAAAAGTGGGGTGAGATTCCTCAAAAACTTAGACAAGCATCGACTTAAAGATAAAACGTTGAGAGATTGTGTCTTTCTACATTAAACATGAAGTACAAGGTGTATGCTTCTAATAGGCATAGTGGTCGGCCCTTGCGAGCAGTGCCCAGGTCAAGGGCTGAGTATAAGCTTTTGCTTCTTGGTAATTTGGTCGACAGACTCGATTGATCGAGCGACATTATCATCAAGGGGAAATGCAGCGGAATCAAATTGAAAGTGAAATTCAGTAATAAAATACAACAAAGCCAAAACCCCCAGAAATTCAACAACCAACATGAAATCTCTGGCACCAATCCACTTATACAACAGACGCCCCCGAACAAATCAAGATTGCATCCCGTTCTACATCGCTCTAGTCGAAGACCAGAGACCTAAAAGTCACCCGCAGTGAAGCAGCAAGAATAACATCCCTGAGCAGGCCTGTAAACAGGCGAAGTCTACACAATGTTAGCTTTCATCCCGAATCCAATGATGTTAAAAAAGAAGACTTACCATAGGCGGTTGGCACTGAGCCTCCTCCTCACTAGCATAGCACTGTCCCATACAGAATGCATTACCCTCATCAGCTCCATGGTGGGGGTTCAGCTGCACAGGGGCAACGTTCGATCCCGGCGCCATAGGCTGGATAGGCGCGATACCGCCAGCGCCTGGGGCCTTAGCCTGAGCGGGACGGAAGGCGGGGTGCTGGGGTTGGTTGAAGTGCTGCTGGGCATGTTGGTTCAAGCCATGCGAAGCGGAGGGGGTTGCCATTGCCATCGAGCTGAAGGGGGTTGAGGAGGCCATTGTGAGCATTGAGCTCATTGAGCTCATGGGCAGGTTGTACATGTTCGAGGACATGGGTGCGTGCGAGGGCTTAGCGTAAGGGGTTGACACAGCGGCGGAAGTGGACATGGCGAGGTGAGAATACATTGAGCCCTGGGAATACATGGGCACGTCGGAGTATGTTGGCAGATTTGGGTGCGGTGCCATTGGCGCGTTGGACCATGCCACTGGGGCGTGGGACATGGATGCGTGCATAGATGTCGAGCTGGGCTTGTGCATCATGGACATGGCCATCTCGGAGGCCATAGATGAGACCAGTGGAGCCATGTAGGCTGGGATTTCGGGGTTGGTGGCTGGGGCGTGGTTGGCCGGGCCATGGCTTGCTGGAGCGTGCTCGTTGTTGAAGAGATTTGGGTTGTGGATTCCTACAGGGTTTTCTGGGTCGGCGTGTAGTGCCCAAGCCTGGCCTGCTATCAGGGAGGTCGAGAGGGTGATCACTGTGGTGAGCTGCATGATGTCGGTCTCGGTTGTCGTTGACTGTTGGCGATGTATAGTATAAGCCGGAGATGCGGTGGTCGGCGGCGATGTGAGGAAGAAGTAGGGAAAGCGTGACGGTGGTCAAATGGCATGAATATGGCTGGCAAGGGGCCTTGTTTGGGTGTATACGTGGGTGCATTTTTGGTTTTGCGCGTATGGAATGCGGGCTTTATACACACTTCTTGATGGCATGCTACGGGATGAGAAGGAGACACGCCTTGAATCAAAAAGAGTCGCGAGGTTTATTTCTCAGACATTATACTGCCATTTGGATTTATCGACTCGTGGGAGTGATTGTAGACTTGGATTGTTAATGAAAATTGTAACCGGAGTCCAGTCCTGCATACCATCCGGGATGGGCTCGGCGACTTAACCGTTAGGCTCGTTTGGGAATTAGCAATTAGCACAGGACGTGCATTTTTTCGTTGACGGCTTGATTGAGGATCTGTCGGTCGATAGTGCCGAGTTGATGCCCTATATGATTCATACAGTCGGTACGCACATATATTCAGTACCCACTTGGTGATCCATTTGCTTTTTTGTCAATCACCACCTTAAGCATCACCCAACCCGATATATTAGTGGTCATGAAGGAGAAGCATTGATCATGTGGCAATGTGGGTACTGAATATATGTGTGTAGGGACTGTAGGATGCAGGCCAAGTTGTTGATAGGTAGTGTAGCCGGTGCCAAGACCACAGGGCTCGGAAAAAGAATCCGCGGAGATACTATCCGGGGGAAATCTTGAACAATCAATCCCTGATCTAGCTATTACTCACCTACGATGGATTGTCTAAGCAGCACCAGATTCCTTACACACGATCAACCAAAGTCGAATGAAGTCGAATGAAAAGGTCGGCCATCACGCAGCTTTGAGCCTGCTGACCTCGGCACTTATAACCGCGTGCTTTGACAAGCGAACAGGGGTATGCATGTACCTGGAAATTACCGGTTTTGCGGATCGGCGCCAGGGATTCTGCAGTCTGCAGTACGGTTTGCGGCTGTACGCTGGGTATCGGAGTACGAGACCGATATTCTCTGTAGACCAATTTATAGGCGCCTGAGTACCCTGGGCTATGCCATAATGTGTAAGACATTCTGTCGGAGACCTGTCTTGAGCACTGTCTTGACAGAAAGCGGTGATTCCCAGAGCTTCTCGTTTAATTGGGGCAGTTGCAAGAGTATCACCCCTGTCCGAACGGACCAGGTACATAGTCCCAGCCGCAACCTGTCAACCAAGTGGCAGAGGATTGTAAAACTCGGATTTGCAGAGGCTCGAGCATGAAATTTCCATTTTCTGACGGAATCTCAGAAACATGGACGTAAAATTGACGCTCGATTAGGACGCCTGCCGCGTGGTGGAGCCGTAGCCCCAATTTGTCTCGCCAGGAGCTCTTTTCCTCTTCATTTATCCAATTGGTACCACTCGGACTTTCCGAGATTTGCATTCTCTCCTATCCCTCGCTTTTGGACTTGGGAACAGTTGAGTATGTCTCTCAAGGGTCCATTGGGTCCATGGGTTCTTGCTAGATGAAGATCCATAGCCTGGTTGCCCTTGGATGATGGTCTTTTGACAGCGTCTGCTTGTCGTTTGCCAAGCTAGAACTCCCTGGGTACGTAGGAGTTTGCTTTCATGGTTGGGAAGTACGCCTACTGAAACAGGCGTGGTTGAAATGATCTCTGGAAGGAAGGAGAGTTTGCTCAAATACCCGTCACCTCTCAGCCGCAACACCCCCTGGTCATGATGATGGTCATTATGGAGGCCATCATCATCGACCACATCCTGCAGCCAGCTTTTGTCCATTTGACAATCATCCTTCTGAAGGGTCTCGCCTGGCACAGGATGAGTGACCGACCGTGATGCGGATCTCATGTTGCTAACGCGATGCTCAGTCTCAACTAACTGACCGCAATCTGGATAACAACGCAGGTTTCGCCTCAATGCTTCTTAGACTTCTTCGTTTCCCACGATCTCGCTGTCTCACACGCCAATAATTAGCTTTTCCCGTCATCTTTCATCGGGAAACTCCAATGATTCAGTTCCAATTGGATCTGGATCAAGGGACCGCGATGATCGATGCCAGTCAGCGTCGCGCAAATGAGATTAACCGGTACGTGCCTATGAGGACAATAACCCAGGATAGTAAACACCCAGCACACGATGCATCCTCCATTAACACGCCGCGGACATTGTCGACATAATTCGCTTCGAGACTGATGAAACCGCGCGACCCGTCGGTTGAATCAACCTCGGAGCTGAGGTCGGCGAACTTGTTTTGCCACCAATTGCTCCATCAGGATTTTCCAAGAAATCATCTCCGAGGACCTAGATCATCCCAAGGAGCCCGGATAACGGTGTCTCTAATCCAGGCTTGCAAGTCCAATTTGGGGTTGCGAGCTCAGGGAACACAACCCTTCCGATTGCCTGAGTGATGGCGAGGTCATCAATAACCAGCAAACTCGCCGACCTCATTGCCAGCTCAATGTCCTTCATCAGTATATTATCATAATCCATGACCATTGATTCAAGTGGTGTCCTCCAAGTTATATGCCGTTGCCTCTTCGCGCGTCCGAGTCAGCCACTTAGCCAAGACCTGAGCAGACGCGCGGTGGCTGTTTGGCAATGCTGGGATCGGGTTCTCGGTATGGCATTTGATCTGTGCATCGATAAATTCGAGAGCGACGTCCGAGGATACTGGATTGGAGAAGGATGAGGTTGGGATCGTTGTCGGTGTCGTTGGTGGAGGCCAGGGTGAACGCTCGCCAGATGCGAAGCAGGCCCCATCAAATAGACTTCATCGACCGGGAAGAAATTAGGTTGGATGATTCGATATACTTTTGTTCGTCACGTCGCCAATTGTGATAAAGGCGAACACCGGTGTGCATGAAATTCGAGTCGGTAGTCGGGGTCGTTGGCGGAGGTCAGGGTGAAAGCTCGCAGGACGTTGAAAAGAATGAAAGACCAGCATTTCGAACCCGACAGTCAATGAGCTCCTTTGAATGCGAAATTGTCACGACGAAATCATCAAATCATCCGTTTTTGGTATCTCCATTGTCGTTTTGATTTCACGCATCCCAAGGAATATGGGTATCGGCACTCTTCTTCGTCTGTCCGTGGTCGAAAGCCAAAGGTCTTTTCGGAGGCCAAGGCTGGCATGATCTGTTCCTGCAGAAATCATCAATACTAAACATGTTTAGTTGGTCAATTCTGATTCATTCAGTGAAGAATCCGCAGAAATTTGCAGCCTTCACAATCAGCAGTACTCTCGCTGGCTCGTCATCGATGTGAGGAAGAACTGCGAGGTTACAAGCGAATGTTCATGTCTCCGACCAACCGCCGAATCTAGCACACTCCATGTCGGCCCAGAAGGGATGTCGGCAGCAACCAACAGACTACAACCATCCAACTCTTTCGCCCGGGTTCCAAAATTACGTTGAGTTGAAAGAGCAAAGACCGGCACAGATGCAAGAAGAAAAATGAAGTTCCAAAGGCGAATCGAGGTGATACTTCAATAATCTGTGGAGTCGCGACATTGCACGCAGATTGGCTGGTACACTTTTCCGGGCCCGGCAAAAGACTATAGTGAGGATTCACGAATCAAGATATATTGGCTGGATTCATGGCGATGTCTAGTCGGACAAATGAATTCGCCACTTGCCGTTCGGACAACATCTCCAAGTTGTTCACGAATATCGACTCGAGAAGGACAATCAAGGTGTTGTTTTGGATGGATTAAAATGTCCCACCTGTCCACAAGCCTTTTCCTTCTCCTGTACGTCTTCTCTGTTCTTCTCTGTTCTTTTGTCTCCGATTATTTCGACGTAGTTTCATTCGTGGTCGAATTCCGAAGCCAAGCTAGCCTGAATACAACACATCTCTCACAATCACTGTATGGCCGACCGCTTTATCCTTCTCCCATTCTCGCGGGGTTTTGCGTCTGCATCTCCCAATCTGCTTCGAAGCACATTTGCTCCCTGTAGATTCATCGTTTTCTTATTTTATTGCATCCTTTTGATCTCATGGTCCGGTACTGACCGTCTCCGTCATGAAGGCGCTTGCAAGGGTCCATCCCCGAAAGTACACATCGCCAATCGTCCACTCCCCCATCACCTTCGCGCGGGCAACTCGTCTAGATTTGAAATCCTGTGGTCTCTGTAGCTTCGGCACGGCTAGCGGATCACCGCACAAGACTTGAGTATGTCAGCACGATACGGAGCCAGCGACCCTGGCGACCAGGGAGACTCTGCCGGAGGCAACCTCAGACAACAAGCCTCGCAAGCAGACTCAAAGTAAGCAAGCTCGCTCTTCTGTCCTGTGCAGGTTTTTTGATCCTCTTTCACCCTTCCAACAAGCCCCCAAGACCCCGACGCATCAGAAGGTCCTTGTTCCTCGAACCAGGCTGACCTGCCATCACCCAGCCTCAACGGAGCAACACCAGCAGACGACCAAATTGCAGTCCCGGAAGATATAGAAGCCGAATTGCAACATTACAACCTCCTTCTCGAGCAGCTGCTAGGCCTGATTTCGCGCGGCGAAGAAGACCTGATTTCGCGCGGCGAAGAAGAATCAGTCTCACGCGTGATTTCCGTGATCCGCTCGGGCGCCTCCCATCGCCAAATTCTCGACATCATTGAACAGCAATCCGAGAGCGAAAGCCAGACCGAAAGAAACGGAGTCATTTAAGTCGCGCTTCTTCGCGCTTCCCGAGTCTATTCTATGAGACTATCCCAAGTGGCGGGAGGAACGAGAGGCGCCATGTCATGTGCATGAGATAACGCCAGGGAGGGCAGGTCAAGATCGAGCTCCAGTAGCCGGGTATGGGAAAGATCGAGATGAGGATCCAAAGCGGGATCTGGATTCGATGGATCGGATCCAATGTCCCTCGATCCATGGAATATGGAAGAAGGCCGCAGTTCGGGACGAAATAGCGCACATTTTCCCCGTGATTTCCATTTAGCAACAGTCTACCGCAGGGTACATGCTCATTTGATCCCGTTTTAACAGTCTCCAAGGTTGCCGCTATAGAGCTTCATGTGCGCTGTGCTCCGTATGTCTCTAGTTGGGGCACAGTGCTTAATGTGGACTGCGCTAGGGTAGCCGACCCTTCCTCATGAGGCTGCCAGCTTCGGAAAGAAAAGACGGCGAATAAGGGACGTGGCGTGGCGAATTCGCCCCTGATATTGTCGCCACCTTGCTCCGTCTTCCCACTGCGCTCATGCGTGTTTGCCATCCGTGTTGGACGGGAAATAGGTGCGCCAGTGAGGACGCGACCTATCAGCCCCACACGCTAATCATACATAGATGGCTTCATGTTGGCAGCATGTTGGCAGCATGTTAGCAGGCGAATCAGGTTTCAAGCATGGCCAGGAACGGGCAAAATCATTCGATGAAATCACGCTGGAGACGGTTTCTGCGACCACCTCAGGATGGTCGGCATTGAGCTGTGCTCGTCTCCAGTCTCTATCCCTGGGCGTGCGGACCAGCAGGAAGCAAAAGAAACCTAAAGAAGTTACCCAAGAACAAAGCCAGAACTGTATGGGTCCATAAGGCGCGTTTGAAAGCAGACAAGTGGAATGGTCGACCTGTGGGCTGGCCCGGATTCTATATCCGTGTTGATGGGGCAATGGTATCACGACCAGTGGAGCACGTTCAGCCCTTCCTTGGTGTTGGATGAGCCATGTCGAGAGAGGCTTCGGAACCCGAGCAGATCCTGCGTGGACTATTCTCGTCAAGAGAGAGGTCCAGGTTGCCCATGTTGGAGGAAGATGGAGGAAGATGGAGGTCGAAAAGCCCGGAGTGTCTAGTGGCTAGACAGATGGCCTAGTCTGGCGAGCCTAGCGAGCCCTGGCCCTGCAGGCGGAGAAACCACCACAAGGAGACCTGCCCTAGGTCGTCTCACTTCTCCATCCCCTTTTTCGTTGATTTTATCTTTGACGGTGTTGACTACAACTAATCTGATGTGCAGTGAGACAGAAGAGAACTAACAGCAGCCCGATCGCCTTCTCAACCCTATCCCAGGTCCTTCGAATACTACCAAGACCCTAGACTGGACACCAAACGCCCGACCGAACACGCCCGATCAGCATGTCACAGACACCACAAGACACCACATATCCCCGTCGTCATGTTCAACAAGTCCAGTTCCAAACTTGCAGTCCGCGAGCGTCACAGACTCAAGACTCAGACTCAATCCCAAGAACCGGAAGATTGGAATTCCTTGATCCTGCCCTAGCTCGAGGACACCACGCGAACTTGTTCTGTGCGACCTGGACGTATCACTACTACGCTGTCTGTCTACGATCGACGGAGACAGGCGCGTTGACGAACTGGACTGTGCAATGATTCCGCACTGTGAAAGGAGGTTTGGCATTCACAGCATCAAACCGGATCAGTGTACGCTCCAGGACTAGTCTCTGAAAGCCTAGCACTTTATGCTAGACTGAATCACCGGGTCCTCGCAGTCCTACATAGGGGACCTACACTCGTGGACTCGTGGCGCGTGGCCGGAATTATTATCCGGTCTAGGGCTGAAGTCATCGAACAAGACTCAAGGACAACGCGAACAAGAACAAGGACCAGTCCGTTGAGACGCAACGTCTTTCGGACGAGCTATGGGAGATGAGAGAAATGATTTCATGGGAAGGAAGTTGATGGGAGTCCTTCAACGACATTTGGATTACCTGAGGTGCTATTCGGGTATTTATCGCTTGGCAGGTTCTTACAGAAATGCAGGACAGTACCTGGCTCTTATTTTTATCTCCGAGGATCAATCTTCCAGTTCATGCATGATACATTCTAAGATCTCGAGGAACATGTGAACGTTTACACGCACAGATGGTACTCAATATCTGTTCAGGGTCTTGCTGAGATATAGCCTTTGAACATTTGACTGTTGGCTTGAACGTTGTTGACCTTTTGCCGCTCCTGCAAATCCCGTAAAACAACCATACCAAAGCAAACTACAAGTGAGATGAAACGAACGAAGAAAAAGGAAATATTGAATTCTTAATGAGTCCCCAATTTTATATCTCCACCTAAATGCAATCCAACTATCATGAGCATTACGCTTTCGTTTTCTACGGAGTGCAACGGCCCGTGAAACGGGGGTACAGCGAGCAATCACGGACAGTGTAGCGACCGCACAGCCAGGCGAGGAAACGCTCCAGACCGAGACCGTAGCCACCGTGGGGGGAGGTACCGTACCTATATAGATTAGTATGTTTTGATGGCATTCCCCTTGGGGTTGGGGCTGGGTGTGTTTGATGACATACTTGCGCTGGTCAGTGTACCAGTAGTAAGGCTTAGGATCCATGCCCTCATGCTTGTAAGCAGCCATCAGCTCATCCCAGTCATCCATACGCATACTTCCGCCAACGATCTCGCCAACGCCAGGCATGAGAACGTCAACACTCTCAGTGACACGGCGATCCTCAGGGTCCTTCTTCATGTAGAAGGCCTTGATCTCAGCGGGGAAGTGAGTGAGGAAGATGGGGGTGTTGATGATATCAGTCATCTTGCGCTCCGCGGCCTCGGCGATATCGTCACCGAACTTGTGGGTCTCGCCCTCCTCGTTGGGGATGTTGTGCTCGACGAGCCAGTCGATGGCATCGGAGTACTTCATGCGGCGGAAGGGACGGCTGGGCGGCTTGAAGTCTGGGTTAAGGGTCTTGACGTACTCGGCGATTTCAGGCTCGGCGAGGGTATAGTCGATGACCTTACAGATCATCTCCTCCAGATGGTCCAAGAGGTCGGGGAATTGGATGAAATCGAGCTCGGCTTCGACGTGAGTGTACTCGGACAGGTGGCGACGGGTCAGGGACTTCTCAGCGCGGAAAGAGGGGCAAATACAGTACACATCGCCCATGGAAGGAAGACAGGTCTCAAGGTACAGTTGAGAGGACTGTGTGAGATAGGCCGGCTCGCCATAGTAGTCGAACTGGAACAAGCTACCCGATCCTTCAACTGCATTGAGGGAAACATTTTGGGTTAGCCAAAGTGTTTTTATGAAGGCAATAATTCTTATATATTGACTCACCTTGAGTTTGCACCATACCAGGAGGGGTCACCTCTAGCATGCGCTTGGACTCGAAAGACTTGCGGAAAGCACGCAGGACGGCAGAGCGCACCTTCATAACGGAAGAAGAGGTCTCGCCGCGCAGGACCAAGTGGCGGTTGTCGAGCAGGGTCTGGGGGTCAGCGTCGTGAGCGACGCGGGTGGTGATAGCCTCCTTATCACCGGCAGCTTTACCAATGATAGTGAAGAAGTCGGCGTGCAGCTCACGGCCATTAGGAGCATGGGCTCCCTCGGGAACGGCGCGCATCTCACCGTGGATGGCCATGGAGGTCTCGAGGGTCAGGGTCATGATATCGTAGGTCTTGACCAGGTCGCCAGTCAGAATACACTGAAGGTAGCCGTAGCCATCGCCCAGGGTAATGAAGACAACATCCTTCTGCGAACGAGCACGGTGAACACGACCAAGGACGCGGACACGGGTACCAGGCTCGTCAGAGCCGGGAACGCGGAGCTTGACAACCTCGGGGTCGGTGTTATCCAGACGAATGCGCACAGGCTTAGCCAACGAGGTATCCTCCTTAATTATGACCTTCTTAGCCTCCTCAAGAACCTTCTGGCGCTTATCAGACTCGGCCTTCTCGCGAATAGCCAGCTCCTGTTCCTTGGCGGCCTTCTTCTTGCGCTGCTCATACAGGTTGGTCGCCTTCTTCACGGCGGACTTGGAGGCGGGCTTCCACTCGAGCTTAGCGGCAGGGTCGACATCCTCGCCAGTAGCATCGGTCTTGGACTTGCGGGTAAGGTACTGGATGCCCTCCGTGGTAGGCGCGTGCTGCACAAAGGCGTGCACGAGGGTCTTGTAGGGAGCGGTCTCGGAGCCGGTCGCGGTGGCGTCGTCGACGCCGACGTCCTCGTCGATGTAGATGGAAGGCGCCATAGTGCAAGGACTAGGTCCACTGGGCCAATTGGTAGTGCGAAGGGTTGGGGTGGTAGGTTCTCTGAGGAGCGACCACAAATTAATAGTGTGTCTCACATGTGAGTCATATACCAGAATGACTGGGAAAGAAGGCAGGGATTGTTGCGCATGCACAATCTATACTTCAAAGGGCTTGAGAACATACCAGTCCGAAGTCGAACTCTTATCTTGCGGTCAATGGCAGCGCGTATGAATCGCACAGTCGGTGGAGGGGTAAATTTCCGCTGATAGCAGATGCGGGCGTTCCCCGCGGATGCCTGAGGCAGTCAACGTCTCCCGGAAATTTCATGTTTAGGCGTCGGACTCGCCCGGTGCTCAGCTAGTACTAGTTTGGACCAAGGGGTCTGTATAGAGTGAAGTCTGGTAGAAGAATATAGTTGTGGGATTAGTACGGTTGATGGAACCCATGGTTAGCTATGCATGGTATCTCGATATACATTTTCTCGCCCCTAGGGAAGTATAATTCCGATGTCTCACCGTGGGACAATCAGAAAACTGTTGCTACCCAGCCATCCGGAAGACTATATAACTCCGTAGATAGAATTGGTCACGGGATGAGAGGCTCAGCTTATGTATACCAAAAGTGTTCCTGAAGAGTTCGCATGCCAGGGGCGGCCCCAATGATTGGCGGGGCCTGATCCAGTTCTGCAGCAGCCACGGAACTTTGGAACTCGGGGAGTTGTTTACCTGGAGAAAGCAGCTATATGTATCGCTTTCCTCCTAGACAGTTAACTCTTCATTCCTAGTCCTAGCTCGGACCAAACCGTAAATACAACTTCCGCATGTCTCTAATATCTCTGTCTATGAGGTAACCCGTAGTGGGTTTGGTAGCCCCTTGGACCTCCTTTTCCATGGTAACTGCACCTGGAAAAGGTGTTGCGATCTTCCCTCTTTCCTCCCCCCCTTTTACTTCCCTTCATACCTTGCCTGGATTCACTTCCTTGCCTTTCATTCTTCTTCTCACTTTTCTTCGCTCGTTTCACCTTTCTCTTCATAGTCACTCACTGTAAATCCACCCTCCAAGTCCCCCCCATATCCCCCCCTATTCCTACTTTCCCCAATCAACCCCCTATCTGATTCTGATCTCACTCCACTTCTTTCCCTTTGGCCCCCCCTATTTTTTTTTCTTCAGCCTTGTGCCGCTGTGCCCTTACAATCCCACTTATCCCTTTTCAGCTAATGACACTTGCCAGTGCTTTTTCTTTTCTCTTTCAGCTCCGCGCTTGACTTTTCTTTCTGGTTGGTGCGTGAACTTCGTATATACACATTCTCCATTCCGAAAGCTTTGGCCGGTAAGTGTCCATCCCTATTCTTTCTACTGCACATTCCAATTGACATTTCCTTCTAGACACGTCGTTCCTTTGACTTGTCGACCTTTTTTTTCTTCCTTCCTTGTTACCGCTATATCGACTCGCTCCCCTGAATGGTGTGATCTGATATCCATCCCCCTTTCCCTTCGCTGGCCATTTCGAGTCGGGTCTCTTTCATCCTCTGTCCGCTTCTCCCTCGCTCTTAAGAGGGCAAAGCCGTTTTGGTCCCTGGGGAGCTTTATCTCGTCATGCAAGCTTCGGATGCTTCAAGCATCCCGAACCATTCTCGATTCATCCCTAAATACGACACAGGCTTCTCACACGGCTCTTATAACTCAAACAACCCGAACTCGCTGAGAAACCGCCGTGCGAATATTCCTGCTATAAATACTGCCGCTACCGGCCAGACCGCCGACATGTCTGGTGGTTTCGATATGAACTTTACTCCCCTCCTTCCTTCGCAGTTGCTTGTCGGTAGCCCTTTCCAGCCCGGAACCCCCTCGGCCTTTCACTCACCCCAGTTCCCCAACTTCGGCGGTTTCCCGCAAGCCAACGGCAATGGACACCAGAACAACCAGCACCTGGGTAGCCCGACCCAGGGCATGCACAACCCTGGCATGTACCCGCACATGCTGTCGACGGAAGGACTAGGTGGATCTCAGCTCCTGGGTGGTCCCCAGTCTCCCATCAACGGATTGGGTGGCTTGGGTAGCGCCGCCCTGGGTAGCCCTGCGGCCTCGGTCACACCGGGAATGCTGTCAGGAACCAGTCGCACAGTCTACTTGGGAAACATCCCCGCTGAAACAAGCGCTGAGGAAATCCTGAACCATGTGCGTAGCGGTCAAATCGAGTCGGTTCGCCTCCTGCCCGATAAGAACTGCGCTTTCATCTCGTTCCTCGACAGCAGCTCCGCTACTCACTTCCACTCCGATGCCATCTTGAAGAAGCTGGCCATCAAGGGGAACGACATTAAGGTCGGCTGGGGCAAGCCCTCCCAGGTCCCTACATCTGTGGCCCTGGCTGTTCAGCAGTCGGGCGCGTCCCGCAATGTTTATCTCGGAAGCTTGCCTGAGGAGACAGTCGAGGACAACCTGCGCGAGGAATTGGGCAAGTTCGGACCCATCGACACGGTCAAGATCGTTAAGGAGAAGGCGATCGGCTTTGTGCACTTCCTCTCTATTAGCAACGCCATGAAGGCCGTCACCCAGCTTCCGCAGGAACCCCAGTGGCAGGCCCCTAAGCGCGTCTTTTATGGCAAGGACCGCTGCGCTTACGTCTCGAAGACTCAGCAACAGAATGCGGCCCAGTTCCTGGGTATTGCGCCCGGTTACGCGCATGTGCTGAACTCCGCCGATCGCGACCTTATTTCCAACGCCCTCGCACAGCAGTCCGTTGCTGCGGCCGCCGTGGCCACGACCGCTGGTGGTGTGAACAACCTGGGCAACCGAACTATCTATCTCGGAAATATACACCCCGAAACTACTATTGAGGAAATTTGCAACGTCGTGCGTGGAGGTCTCTTGCATCACATCCGATATATTCCTGACAAGCACATCTGCTTCGTCACCTTTATCGATCCTACCTCGGCTGCCTCCTTCTATGCACTGAGCAACCTCCAGGGCCTGATGATTCACAACCGCCGATTGAAGATAGGCTGGGGTAAACACTCAGGTCCTCTTCCTCCCGCCATTGCGCTGGCAGTCAGCGGTGGCGCCTCTCGCAATGTCTATATCGGTAATCTCGATGAAGCCTGGGCTGAGGAGCGCCTCCGTCAGGACTTCTCGGAGTACGGTGAGATTGAGCTGGTCAATACTCTGCGCGAGAAGAGTTGTGCCTTTGTCAACTTCACCAACATCGCCAACGCTATCAAGGCGATCGAGGGCATGCGCAACCGCGAGGAATACCGCCGGTTCAAGATCAATTTCGGTAAGGACCGCTGCGGAAACCCGCCGCGCCAGGCCGGAAACCAGGGTGGAAACCAGAACCGCAACGGCAACGGTTTGGAGGGGCCCCAGTCGCCTTCGCCCGCATTGAACGGATTCCAGCAGAGCCTCAGCCAGTCCGGCTCCCAGTCGAGCCCTACTCGCCCTGCCCTCTCTCCTGCCCCGGGATCTACTGGCTCTCAGAATGGCCAGCAACACCGCCACCCCCTGCAGAATGTTTCCTCCCCTTCGGGTGCACTGAACGTGGGTTCAAACAACCCTCTGACCATGTACCTCAACCAGATGTCTGCTCAGCAAGCGCAGGATCAGGAAAATCAACTCCATGACCCCATGGCTCTGGCTAGTCTCCAAGCCCAGTCCCAGTCCCCGCAGCAGCAGTCTATGTATAATAGTACCAGCAACGGTGATCTTTCTAACGGAAGCATGAACGCGCCGATGCACTCACACAAGTCCTCCGCCAATGGTTATCTGAGCGTCGGCAACGGCTCCGGCCATGGCCACCACTCCACCGCCAGCACCAGCAGCTTGAGTGTACCTCGCGCTTCTCACTCTCGGGCTGTCAGTCTGCCCTCCTTCTCCCAGGAGCCCTTTGGACCGGTTGCCGGCCAAGGCAGCCACATCCGCACGGGTGCACACCAACCCCAGAGCAGCTTCTCCAGCTTCTCGACCGGCCTGGGTGGACTGAACCACTCAGGCTTCGGCCTGGCCATTCAGAACGAAAACTCTCTGCCTGGCTGGGCCGAAGAGGAGATTGGCGCTAAATGAACATCACTCCTTGAAGATGCATAATTCGACTCATTACCCTTGGTGAACTTTAATGCCATTTTCCCTTCCTTTCCCCCTTTTTCCTTTTCTACACATACTTTGTTGTTGTTTTTTATTGTGACGCCATTTTCTTCATTTGACTTCGTTTCGTGTATTGGTCTTAATACCTTCTTTTTCACCATTCTCTTTTGCCATTGTTTTTTTTTTTTTTTTTTTTTTCTACTGCCTTTGGTTTTGGCTCCATTTCTTCCGGAACCAGACCTCTTTCCTCCTCCAATGACCTCTACCTCCTTTAATTCCTTTCGCTTATCACTTTGTATTGCTAGCTGGCTACGAGCTTTTTTTGCTTCTTCTTTCTCGATTCTGCGGGTAAGCAAGAGCATGCCAGCTTGGTTCCTGAACCTACACTGGTACCAATTGTCATCACGATTGGCCAAGATATCTTGGGCTTTGTGTTTGTCCGTGGATATCGTTCCCTTTACTGCTTTTCTTTTCATTTGAGCTTTCATGCAGTTGAGTGGTTGCATCGGGTGGTACGATCCAGTGAAAATACCCATATCCTTGCTCGCACCCGCCTCGAAGGATAGGTCGAGACGGGCGATTAGGGCTGCAGATGTGTAATTAGGAAAGTTCCCAGGGAAGAATGAAATGAGTCGACGAAAGAGTGCTAGTGAATCATTTAGTAAAGAATAGTGAAATACCAACCTTAAAACGACATGTTCTTCACTGAAGGAGATCGGATATCACGTGCCACCCACCAAACCCGATCTCGACGTAACAAGCGACCTCTTCTTCCACCAAAGTCTCATTTCCAGCCGCCATCATCAACTTCACCAGACGCTTTCAGAATGGCTCTTCCGCCAGAGCAGATCAATATCAAGCGTCGTCGCGAGGAGGAGCCCGTGGAAACCTTGTGTATGGAATCCCCTTTTTTTCCACCCTTATTTTTTACCCCACGATCTAGACTCCTCCAACATGATTTTGTCTACATTCTTGAGCTTCGCTGTATAGAAAAATCTGTCTACATGACCATACACTCGTTGTCTCTCCATCACCTCACCATGGCCGTGTATTCAAAACTTCGCCCTTCAAATATACCCCGCTCCCCCACAGAATTCTTATATCCATCTCCATTGCATATCTAACACCCTATCCAGACATCCAAGCCGCACTACACCAGACCAAACGTCGTTTCACAGACTTTGTCTTCCAGCGTGTCACTGTTAGTGCCAAGAACATCGATGATGCCGCCCCAGCACTACCGCACCCAGCAGCGCAGAGAATCCTGCGCAGCCCACGTTCCGTAAGCAGCTTGCACTTTCCCAAGCAGCGCGCAGCGCAATCAACCTCTACCGGCGGCGTACCCTTAGTACGCGCTACCTCTCCGGGTGCGGAAATCCGTGATGCGCAACGGCAAGCAACCGCGCAGAAAGAGGCCGAGGAGAAGCGGAAGCGCGCTTTGCAGCATGCTCCGATTACCCAGTCTGCGCCTGTGTCGAGGGTAGAGTCTCCGGTGAAGGAGCCGAGGGAGCGGAGTCCTGCTCCGTCGCATGGCCGATCGCAGTCGGTGCGGAGATTCCAAATCTCTAGGTCCAGTACCCCTAGTCTGGGCTCGTTCCGTGGATCTGGTGGTATTCAGAAGCGGAGGGATGGCGGGTCGCCGCGAGTTGCTGTTCTTGTTGAGCAGCTTCGACGGAAACCGCATTCGAGACAGGCTTCGATGGTTGCAGGTCTTGTCGGACGGGCTCAAGCTGATGGTGCTGGCGTTGAGGCTGAGGACACGGTGAACGTGTTGCCTGTCAAACCCAGAAAACGGCCTGTTGTCAACCAGGCTGAGAAGCGGTGGAGGGAAGAGCGTCAGAATGCTATCTCAACTGCCAAGCAGCAGATTTCCGAGACGTTTGAAAAGTCGGCTCAAGCGAAGCAGAGTACCTGGGACGAAGAATCCGAGAAACTCGCCCGTGAATTCGAGCAAGTCGCGCTGGAGATGGAGCAGGAGCAGGAGATGGAAGTTGACGGGGATGAGGGCCCTGTTGCCCGTGTGCAGCCAACTCAATATGCGCCATCTTCTGCGCCGAAGCCATTGAAAGTGCAGCCGCGCCTGCCGAAGCAGCCTCGTACCATGCAGCCACCAACAGAGTCGGAAAATGAGGATGTATCTGCTCCTGCACAGGCGGAAGATAACGAGGATGATTACGTCTACGATGTCTATATTCGTCGGCCCATCGCAGAGTCCGATATGCTTACGAACCCGCTGGCTGAACTCGAGTCTGATCAGCAGATGAAGCAAGTCGAAGCAGCCAACCGGGGCATTGGAGTCATTGTCATCACTGCCGAGGACGAGGAAGTATGGGAACACTTCGTCGAAGATGACGAAGAGGAATGGGATAGCGAGGACGCGGATTCGAATGGTGAGTTTGAATTTTGAATTAATTTCCACCCCCTGGCTCTTTGTCCATCAAGCCGTCCCAGTGGCTTGAAGACAAGGAATGAGACAGAAAAAGCAAAGAAAAGGAATATATTGCTGACCGGATGACAACAGCCGAGAACAACCCAGCCAACGACTATCCAGATGAAGAACTGTCGTCTGAAGACGAGAATGACGATCCAACTGCCATTTACAGCAAATATCGTCGCCAAGCCGTGTCCGATGACGAGGAGTTCGATCTCGATTATTCTGATAACGAGGGTGGCGCCCAGTTTGGATCTGGATATGGATACCAACGTCGGTATGGCGGCATGGATTCCGATGAGGAGAGCTTATGATTGGGAAACTTCCTAGCGATATGTGGGGGAAGTGGCTTGCCTAGAAAGAAAATGCGCAGAATCTGCACGGCTCCCCGTCATCCCAGCCTTGTTGGCCTGACCTGCCTAAAAGCCGGACATGGGGGTGTATCAAGGCAAGGCTGGCAAGGCAGCTGCACGAGTCATTATCGTTGGGAGAGTTCACGTTGCATTGGAGCGAGACGAATCGGCAGTTTTTTTTTCAGCCGGCTTTCTCACTTTGTACTTGCCCTGCTGCCGCCGTGGCTGGCTTTCTGTTGTTGGTGGTCTCCATCCGAAGACTTCTGACCCTATAGCAGACACCAACACTTAGCACTTTTCCGCAACTCTTACCACCTTTTTAGTTCTTTTGCGTGCTGATCGTCGGCATTTCTTTCCGTGGTCCAGTCAGGGTTTCTGGCTTGGCACTTCGCCGGTCACCGGGCTCCTCCCCCTCTTTCATGCCTTGGTATGTCCTCGTCCTGAAGACTACGATCTCTAAATTCTGAAGATGCTCTGAGATGGACAGCCACCTGCCACGTGGGGGTGATACGGGGTCAAAGACCAGGTATCATCAGTGATGAAAAGCAAAGAACAGTAACCTACATCATAGCAAAAGAAGACTACGTATTTCGAGAAACAAACTTTTCAGCATCCGAAACGCATAGATCTCAAGCCATGTCCTGTGTCCCGACGGAACCCTGTCGTACTTCTGCACTGCAACCCTAGCACCACCTCAGGAGATATATACCACGCAAAACATATTAAAAATAAGCAACAACGCAAGTCCAAAAGCCATGAAGACAAACCAATCCAACCCCGAACCACGCCACTCAGAACCAACAACCTCCAACTCTTACCATTGGCCGACTCTCTCGCCCAAATTGACTCCAACATCTACAAATCAGTCATCTTGCATGCCTTGAAACAGTTTGCTCTGCATGCACCATGCAGCCGATCAGTCCCGTGAGGCGACCCAAGCTCAAATGCCCTTTGGCGCCCGTCTAGCAGCCCTTATTCGCCCGCGCGTACAGAGCGGGAGGTTGTTGGAAGGGTATGATGCTATAGTACATGTTGGTGAAGGTAGTGTTGTAAATAAAATTACGATATCAATTTGTCGGAGGTTCTGAATACCTTTACCCGAATCTTACATTGGCACAGGTTGCTTATTTAGGTACAGTACAGTAGGTGTTGGTATTTTCGTACATTTAGTTGTCAGTTTACAGTAGTTGTCAATCGGAGTCGTAGTACTGTATTCCGTCCTGCATACCGTACGAGAATAGATCGGTCAACAACATCCCATACCCAACAACAACACCAACAACACCAACAACACCAACAACACCAACAACACCAACAACACCAACAACAACAACAACAACAATAACAACCTATTCAATCGAAATCGAGCCAAGGACGACAGCATTCACCACCCAAGGAACAAGATGAATGTCAAATGGTAATAATCCACAAATTACCTCCACTTGAACCAGTTCCTGCGATCGGAGACATCCCGCCTGACTCAGCTGAAGAAAATCAGACCGCGTTCTCCGAGCACGGAGCGCCCGGGTGGGGACGGGCGTTCCATGGGATACGCTCTCGTCATGGTCCCCGGCGTTGGGGGGGGGATCCTTTGTCTCTGCGCACCTAGAGCGTATAGTGTGCAGTCCAGCCTACCAGGCAACTGCGAATACTTCATCCTCAGAGGAGAAGTAGAGACGCACTAGTATTAGTTGCGCGAGACTTGTGTGGGACTATTCTTGGCTACTGCATTTCTCATGTATCTGGAAAAGGAAAGGGGTGCGGCTCTGCAAGGCTGTGTTTTCCGCAACATGCATTTGGGTATGGGTAATGAATGGTACGGTAATCAGTATTGGTATTCTTGTGTTGTGCGTGTCAGTGCTTTGTGCTTGCAAGTGGCAGAATACGACCAATACGAAATACGACGATTTACAGTTCAGACATCCAATAAACCCCACAATACGCAAGGCAGATAATCACGCGCGGCTGTGAGTTGTGACAGGCCGAGTGCAACGACAGTTGCGCTCGGACTTTATGGTTCTTGGAGCTAAAGTCCGAGTGCCGAAAAGCTCGCGCTCTTCTGCCCCATACGGTAACGGTGATCACAATCTTGCGACTGGAATCGGATTTTTGGATTTTGGAGTTTCGAATCACGTACAAAGGATGGGACACCGCTAGCTTAGGCTAACGTCATGGGTGGATTGGATCGCGGTGATCGCCGAATGTCATAGATCGATACTCCGTACAACTGGCTTTGTTGTGATATGGGTGGGGATTTTCCAAGGAAAAGGCAGGCTTGAAGATGGTGGTCCGCTTACTTAGGTGGATCAGGTTGGTCTGGGGCGCACCATAGGTTCTCAATGGATAGTCGGGCGAGTAAGAGGTATTCAGGGCTTTCTGGTTGCTGGTGATTATGACCGAGACAACCTCGAATTTTTTAAGTGGGTTACTACTACTGTATGTGTCTGGGTATTTTTGATTTCATATTTTATTTCCCTTTTTTTTTTTTTTTCTGGTACTCAGGTATGACTGTCACCCCCCGGAGATAGGGTTGACTTTCATTCCGTGCAGAAACAACTGACCTACTATAACAGGCTAGCCCATCTGTCAGTGAACCCTGACTGTTGAATATCCCAAGCAACACGTTCTCGAAGATAGGGTAAGAGTGAGAACAGACCTCTTCTTGTGGCTGTCAATCGTATTGTGCAGTGTTAGCCCGAGGCTACCGTCCCGGGGCCCTGGCGCGCGGTGTGACGGTTGAAGCATTAGTCTGGTTCTGGATTGTTGTCAGTGCCCATGAGCTCTATGATTGGGTGCTTAAAAATAATCAACCTTGGCGTAGGGGGTGGCTGCCCCTATGATCATGAATCATGTCCTTGTAACCCCTCACGTTGCAACTGAAAAGAGTAGGATCGTGATAAGCAGATGGACTGATGGAACATTGGGGTACGGAGCAAGCGCTCTATACGGTGTCTCCGATGACTCTTGTGTGCTAGGTTACTGTGCTAGGTGTACTGCAGAGGGATTCCCTGATAGCCCACAGGATCATCGGTCTCACGACATCCAAAACACAACGGGCTCATTCGTCACACGGTGAAGGAATTAAGGAATTAACCTGCCCCATTCCTCGTAGATAAAATAGCATACGGCCCCGTGCCCCCTGAGATTTGGGGGCTGATCCTGAATTACTACCTCAAAAGGTAGGACTTTGGTTCCAAGTCAGGAGATCAGAGACTCCTGCGGAGTTCCAGGACCACAATAGAGGCGCAATTTAGCCAGCCCCCTTGGCGGCAGGATTATCGGTGGATTCACTGCTCCCGGAGCAAGTGATTCCCTAGCTTCTACAGTAGTGAACCAGGGAGCCAACACCCGTAGCCTGGCGGAGACAAGATTATATTGAGGCGGAGAGGGGCATTGTTACTGGCAGATCATTGTTCATCTGACTCGCGCGAAGCGAGATGAGAGACCAGAGTAGAGACTTTCCGAGCCTGAAGATAGACACCGCCAATGCAAGGTTGACTGTTGACCACCCGGGAAAAACGAACAGTCCATGCCGTGACACACGACCCTGGTACGGATCTTTGCCGGTGAAGAAATGACGACCACCTCGAATCGTCATACTCACCTTCATCACCGGGTGATCCAAGCCCCCATAAACCACGTGCCCGTGCTCGGCCCCTGCGACATTGCATAAAAACGGTGGCTTGACGCGCGGGGCTCACGTACTTTTGCAAAGGCCTTCGGTCTCGACCACTAGTATTCGTTCTCGCGTTAGGTACAGGAAGTTATAAGCGAGACGACAGATTAAAAAATTAAAGCCTAAAAGTAATAATGCCGAAATGTCTCCGGGTATTGATCTTTAGACTTTGGCTCTTACTCGGTACGGTAATCAGACGTGGACCTGTCTGTAAACCTTGCAGCTAAAGTTTTCTCAAGGTTGAAGATTATAGGAACGGATCCCTCACGAGCACCGCCACCAAAGCCTGAAGAAGATCCAGATCCGCTGGTGGAGACCACGGAGAGAGACTGGAGAGAGGTGGGAGATAAATTACCGGCGGGCCAGACCTCATTTTCTGATATCAGGATCTGTAGGTCTCACCATCTCGAAGCTCGGGTAAATAATGGCTGGGGGCCCTGCGCGCTCCGACTCTCTGATTTGCCGCTTCGCTTATTTGTATTTCGTGACGAGCGGGTCGATCTTCCAGAAGCGTGTCGAAAAGTCGGAGCAGCCAAGACATCAGCCATGTCTTCACGTCCGTCGTCTCCGATGACTAAGCCGAACTAAGTAAACGATAAACGAGTTCACTGCTTCCAAGATTCTACCGGCTTCTACGTAAAATTCCGCAAGGTCAGACGGATAATTGTAATCCTTCGCCTCCCCGGCCCCCCTACTTTTCCGAGGCCGTGATGCAAGTAAACTGAAACCGGCTAAATTCGGGTCTTAATTTAATTAGTACGAAGGAGGTTGATGATCCACGAGTCCGCCTATGTAGTTTCTAACAAGCGCACGACACCACTTTCTGGATCTGGGCTGCATGATTCTGGGCCACATGGCTTGTCGTTAGGACGGCCGCTACACCCAAACAAGTAATGGGTGCGGCGGTGGGGCCCCATAAGTGGAGTCGTGAGATACGTACCACAGTTCTCGCTTCCTATTTGGCTTCTGCATAATTTTTGCCTGGCCAGCGAAAAAAAATAGTTAAATGCGGCTGAAAGTGGTGGCCGTTGTCGGCACCGAGAATTGTGCATTTTCGGCCGTACCGTAGCTCATCGGTGGTGGTCATTTGGTGTTCGTGACTCACTTCTAAATTAATTCAAATAATTTCTCCTTCCAGGAGCATCGGTTTCTGGGTTTGATGGGTCCTCGTCGGCCTTTCGGGGTTTGGAATAGCTGACATAAAACCACTCTTGCTACCTTATGATACGTTGGGTGTAAGGTCAGATGGGAAGATCTATTCGTCTTCGACCACGAATAACTCCGTAGCCCCAGTTGTCGGTCCTTTCGATTTGAAGGGTTTAATTGATGATCCTTAATTTAGTTTCCCGCCATTGTGCAAGTGTACAGCATGGAATGCGCGAACCAGTTGGCCCGCAACTGTTTAGACATCTTTGAGACAACCACCGCAGAATAGTTGGCATGCCACGCGTACTGGAAGTGACAGTTCGGCGCAGTTCGGGGGGGCCCGCGATCTAAGTTTGCAACCAGGATGTATGCAGGGTTGAATCGTGCGGCAGTGTTTCCGGTTCCAGCCTTGTTTTTTTCTTTTCACCGCTCTCACCTTTAGGGTAGGTGATGTGTGGTATGTAATACAATACCTGACAGTACACATTACCACACTTGAGTACTGTTTAGTACGAAGAATTTCGGACTAGGAACCTTGGGCAGATACCCTAAGGTCGAGTAGTGGAGGTAAAAAGGAAAGTGAACGTGCACGCTTTCACGATAGCTGTGGAGAGGAGTGAGCCGAACCGTTCCCCTCAGCTTAGCGGTCGTCCGCCGCCCCTCCTCTTCCTTAGCTCTGCACTGTTGTGCAGTCACGTCACTGCGCAACATTCGCAGGGGTCCAACTGCATGTGTGGATTAGGTTACGACTGTCTTACACTCACCGAGTCAATTTTGCCCGCGCGAGATCGTCCGTTTCCAAAGCAGAAAAGTAAGAGTCTTGGATCCTAGTCTTGTTCGAAGGGGCCAGGGGTTACGTCGTATTGCGGTGCCGGCTCAAATTGCGTGCAACTACGTACAAAAAAAAAAAGGCTGGTACCGACCTGCAGACGGCGGCTATCGCTAGCGGGTGGCACAGGTAATAGCGTTGCCCATAGCGGGCTGACTCTTAAGAACAGGATTATTTCAAATCAACCCCTGCCGGGCCACTAGATACCCTGCATGGGATCGAGTCGAATTACGAGAGGTAATCGAGATCGAAGATTGCAGACAGAGTAATCCAGATCCACAGAATATACAAAAAATAAAATAAAACAAAATTAAAAAGCTAAAACAGGAAGAGAAGAGAGGTGTAGATTGTAAGGATACAAGGAGGGGGGAGGAAATGGGGGGAAAGGCGTGTCGATCCACAGGAGACACATCTGTGCAGCGTATCCATAGCCCATCACAAAAAAGAAGAGGATCCCCAATTCCATGATTGGATAATGGCCCTTGAATTTCTGCCACGTTCCACCCTGGTCAGCCGAAGGCCCTTACCGATGGTTGGCCGTTGGTGCCAGGATCGGGATGCAACATGCACGACATGACTCGTAACGGATGTGACTGAGAGTCCCGAAAGATCCACGGAGCAGAGCCAGAAAGGGAAATACCCTAGCGACGGGCCCGGAGCAACCAACGGCGATACATCAATTCAAATCATTGAAAATAGTGGAAATCCGGTCAAAGCGAGACGAAAAGAGTCACGTCCAATGAAGAGGCTGAACCAGCGGCGTTAGTCGCGTAGCCGCAGCCCCTCATGATCATGTGATAGCGGACACGCCGACTCCACTGTGTCAAGAACCGGGGGTCGTACGCAGGCTATACAGTAGCCCGGGGGCCATGTTGATCTGATCTGCACGGAGCCGGGAGTATTGGTCCGTGAACAAAGAAAGGCCAAGCTCCTACCTCCTCCAGCTCCTAGGGAAATTATTGTCTCGGACCAGGGGTTTGCGACTAAGACTACTCTGCTACCCTGCTACCTCGTGGACTGACCCTAGTTGGGAAAAGAAAAACACTTCTAGAAGTCTTACCGAGCACAGGCCCTTGGTGTATCATCATGTATAGCGCCCTAGATAGGTAGGTAGGTATCTTGAACACGTCAAATCAAAGCTTCTGAAGAAATGTGTTCCTGTGTCAGAAAGCCGTTGCAGATGACCGACGATCACAGTGACATCACGCGATTCAAAGGGGGTGGGCGATCTAGTGGAGCTTTGACTTGATTATGACTCTGTGGGGAGACCAAGTCGGCTCGAGACCTGACTGTGTACGGCGATGCCGAGCTAGGACAGAACTAGAACATCCCCGCGGTCCATGGTTTGCTCCAGGAGTTAACATGTCCCCACCGATTCTCGCGCCATTTTTGCGTCTGTCATATTTGTCATTCCCAGAACCCCTTCGTTTAATGACTAGTATTGGGATGTTGATTCTCTCCTGCAAATGCGTTGGCAGACGCAACGAGGGATCCACTTGACTGTGCTCAAACTGAGCCCGCATTAGTCCCCTCATCTTACTCGTCTACTCGTCCCAGGGCCACGGCTTGCGTCGCAACCGGTGACTGGCAATCTTCCAATAGACGCCGCGCTTGTCTGTTGGTTTTTCACTTGCTTTTTTTTTTTTTTTTTCTTTTTTTTTTTGTCTCGAGGACAAGGACGTACAAGGTCACCATTCCCATCTATCTAATGTCACAACCCTCCCCCTCCCGCCCCCCGGAGAAACCGAAAAGAGGGTCCTTCAACGTTTTTTGGTCAGAGCGTCCGAAACCCACGGGACCTGTTTTCTCTGTTTAATATCCAAGTGTGGGCTCTTGAAACCTTGGGCTAGAACAGAAAAGGAATTGCAGGAAGTCCAATCTGACCCCTGCCAGACCATGTCACTGCTAGACGCTGATGGGCTCGTATACGATGGCGAATCGAGTGTCAGGTAATATGCGTCCCCACAATTTGTTATTTATGGTAATTTTGCGGTGCAGTTCCCCGCGATAGAAAATAAAATACATAAAACGTAAAATAATAAAAATAAAACAAAAGATCTGCTGAAAGATTGTACCATTCACGCCCCGTTCCACCAAAAGGTGAAATTGCCGCGTCTCTCCAACAAAGAAAGTCGTAAAGAGACCGATCTTCGAAAGCCACACTGAAGTCTAAGGATTAGAATTTACCCGATCCGAAGATACACACTGTTTCCCTAGCTATGGAACCAAGGATTGCCACCATCGATTGATTCTCAAAGAATTTGAGATATCAATTTACTCAGTGGCGAATGGGGATGTTCCAGGTTCGGAAAGCCCGTACTGTTCACCGGTTACTGAGGACGTTTATTACACTCAAGTCATGGACATCCCCCCCCCCCTCCCCAACAGTGGCCCCTCCCGAATCCACTCCCCTGTTAGCCCCAAGAAGCCTTGTGTGTATCCGCGGTACAACTATACAGGGGGCCAAAGGAAGCAGACAACTAGCCCGACCCGTACATTCGGTACACTGCACCCAACAGTGCTGTTAGCCTGCGCCTACGACTGTTCTCGCAATGGGATTTTCCTCTTTTTCTCATTTAAGCCCGGCTGCTCCAGATGATCTTCCGTTTATTTTAGAATTTATTCTTCGATCTATAACCCTCTTCCCGATAACTTGGCGGTGTCGCATATACTTGACTCCCGCCCACCTATTCTACCTCACACAATCTTACAATCTCAAACACTCTACTTTCCAACTCCTTGAGAGCTCCATTTTCATGACAATTCCATAGCGCCAGCATCTGGAACTTGATTGATCATCTTCTACCCCGTACTTGAAGTACACGGATCAGGTCCACGGGTTCCACGAACATCCTGATCGCAAGATCTATAAACCAACCTCATCCATAAAATAAAACCAAGACGATCTCGCCAACAATCAAAATGGACACCCAGACAGAAACATACACAAAACTCCCTTCATCACGGCAAAGCCGCATGAAAATCGACTCTCTCCTAAACCCACCCACCGACTCTGTGGAACGAGACTACCAACCCGTCTCACCATGTCAAACAACAGCCTACCAACAGGGCTACCCTCCGTCACCAGGCTACTGGCGGTATCAAGGCTACCACGACGCAAGCCCTGGCGCAACCTCGACAGCAACAACCCACACCTCCAGTAACTCAACGGCAAGCATGCACCACCACCACCACATGTTCCTATCCTACCGACCAAGCGGTTCTGCGCCGTCAAGCCCAGACCCGTACCAGCCACGCGAGCGCTACGACTCCGTCTCTTCATCATCCTCGACAAATGCCGACCGCCGGCGTCCCCCGCGGCCCAAGTACGAAGAGGAAGAAATGTACTTCATCTGGTATCACCGCGTCGACCTATGCCAGGAGTGGAAAGAGGTGCGCGAGAGCTTCAATCGCCAGTTCCCCAGTCGCCAGAGACGCGGGTTCCAGGGTATCCAGTGCAAATTCTACCGGTTTATCAAGGAGAAGAAATGTCCTACGCTGCGCGAGCAGAGGAGGATGAGGGATGGGGAGTTTCTGCGTGAGGGCACCAGTCTAGGTGCTGATTCGGGGGCGCCCAGGTTTGGCGTTATTGAGTGGGCTAATGTTTGGTATCCGTGGATGAGGGAGGATCGCGAGACGGCCCTGCAGATGCAGAGACGGCATCAGGCGAGGCAGCAGTGAGCTGCTCCTACTTTTATTGTGTGTTGTTTTTGCGTGTTCCGATGGGAACATGGTTTCTTGTTTGGGAGAGGCTTTTCGTGTTTTCAAGATACCTCATTGGAGTTTTTTCTGCGTCTGGGTTGGGAGGGTGTCTGCTTCTTTAATATTGGCTAGGCATTTAGATTGCCGATGCTTTGTTCCAGAGACTCTATGATTTATCTACTACAATTATGACAACAATGTCACGGATTCAGAGTGAAGCTTTTTTTCAATGATCGTAGCCCCAATCACCTAGTATTGTAGCTTCAGTATCCGCCGAGACTCACTCAAGTGCTCCAGGACTGAGACTCAACAAATCGGCCCAAAGCCAACATTGAAGCCCAGATCAGTTAGTCTCCATCACCCTCGAGGCAAAAGCACAGCTGAAAACCTTGGGAGGGGTAAGCACGTAAACATTCACCAGCTTCGGCAGAGCTCCGTAACCTAGCAAACTTTGAGAATTAAGCAAATATTTCGAGACCTGATCGTCTGGAGCAATATTCGTCTTCAGAAATTCCTCACGAAGCCGATCTCCCTAGCCCAAGAATCAGATCCACAATGAACCCACCACACCAAATCCACCCGCCCACTCCGGGCGGTGCCTACGGAATAGCTTCCCCCTTCCGCGTCAGTCAGGCGAGACCAATTCATAGGCGATAGTGACCTCGAATCGGAATTCCCCCAATTGAAAATTCGAAAAATTGAGTTGAGTCAGTGCTTGTCAGATACTCAAAATCATGGGCCACAAACCGCGCGGCTCTCGTATTTCTATTTGAGACACGCTGGTGTGTGGGGTCTCAGCTAGAGCTTACAGTTCTGAGGAGTTTCTGAAGGATCTGAATAGGGCAATTCATTTTAATTTTGTTTTCCGATGTGTCAAGTGTAAGACTCCCGTATAGACTCCATAAGCTTAGCAGAGTTAAGTTTCGCCCCAGGGTCCCGAGCTCGAGCTTGACCTTGACCTTGACTGGGCCTCGTGAAATATGCCCTTTTAAGCATCGATACCCTTGTACGAGCCTGGGAAAAAGAAACCATATTGTCAATGCCGCCGTTACATCTCACGCAGCTTCACGCACGACATGACTCGACGTGCACTAGCCAGGTTCGCACAGAGCCGTACTTAGTACATAGGTGTCGTATGTTACTTGGGATCCGACCTGTCTATTCCATGTCCGCGCATAGGCGAAGCACGGTGGGACTAGTGGCCCTTGGGGCCGCAGCACCAATGTGAATATTCAGCATTAGCACAGGAAAAGGGAAAGGGGGATTATGATTGTGATTGGGATTTCAATGGTAATTGTAATTACTGTCTCAGCCTCAATTGTAGAATGGAGTTAGTTATCGCTAGCGTGGATGGTTGTGTTGGCCTTTATTTTGCGCTTGCTATTTTTTTTTTTAATTTTTTTCAATTTTTTTTAATTGAATTGGGGGCCAAGAACACGCCAACGGGTGTTAGTACTTTTGCTCCGTTGGAACCGGTGATAAATCGGCGCAGCGGCTTGGGCCTTGGGCTTAGGACTAGGGTTCCCACTTTAGCCGATGGGGAGTGGGTTTGATTACGACTGTTCTCCTCGTCTGGAGCGGTGTCGTGGGAAAAGATGGGTTGTTCGGGCTTGTTGGGGTTGCAGTTTGTATTGCATTATGCTTGCATCGTGCAGTTTGCGTTTTGCATTGGCGTTTAACGATGGTGTGGCTTGAGGGGTTACTTGCGGTCAGTCTGCAATGCAATTTAGCTTTGTACCTTGACCTCTCTCCTAAGACTTTTAATAGAAACTCCGAGCTCGACTTAACCAAACTTGGACCTCGGTATCTCTCTAACCCGATACCGCGATACATCCACAGTCTAACAAAGAAAAGACAATCGCCTACACCCAATTCATGCACAACGCCGAGCCCTGGAGGGGCGGAGGGACCTAAGGGCCAGAAACACGATCTCCGTCAAGAACACCATGTATAGTAACCAACTAATCATGTACGCTAAGGACTTATAAGGCAAGAGGGGCGCCACCTGCATCGGCCGAAGTATGTACGCGGCTGCTCATTTGTGGAGCAACTTGGCCGCTTTCCGTACGCCGGGGAACCGGGTGCAAAGACCGATCGATCGCGTCGCCATGAACTGCTCATCGGAGAAGACGGGCTTCCGGTAATGATAGTATGAAGTGAGCGGGTGAATGCGGCTGGGATGTCTAGATGTGATAAGGTGGGAAAGCCTGGTATCCTAGGATATTGGTGCCGAGGCCTGGGTGTTTAACGCGGGAAAGTAGAGCGCGCTAAATGGCAATTAGAGTGCGGACAAAGCGCCAATATGCACATACCACGACATTCGTCATTTGAATGACGATAACTAATAAAGTGTCTCGGTCTTGGAGATCATTCTGTGTAATATCATTCGTTGTGGCGAAGGCACTAGGGTACCGGCGACTTGGCTTACTGCCTTGAATATTACACTGGACGCCATCACCCACACTGTACTCATTATATGGTCACACCTGGCTCTCATACATTGACTGTCAGGGATTTCAGGGGTCAACATAATCTTCTTTTGGTCCAATGGTAGCGTGATTGCGCTCGAGCATTCCAGCGATGCTGTGGCCTGAGAAATAAGGCTATACACCGACATCTGTCACAACGAGGGGACGAGAAAATGTAGGTATCTGCGACTTCTTTTAGCTGAGGCCGCCCTCGCTTAAAGTAGCAAATGCGAGACACACCATTGGAAAACAGTTAGACATGTTGACCTCATATATGGCAGAACCAAAATCCGATATATTCCGTACAAGCTAAAATCGTTGATCGCGTCCAGTTTGAAGTTCACACGACGTCAATGGGCCTAGCTGGTCAGCGCGAACCATGAAATTACTCTCACGAGAAAATGAACGACCCAATGTAGGCCCCCGGGCCCAGATCACACCTGGGCACTTTCAACAACCGAGTCGCGGTGGTATCTACGCGTATCACTGAGATATAGTAAAAATCAGACTCATTAATTTGCTACTCGACCATAGACATCACAAATAAGAAAGTGCCAGCAGAAAGGTCTGGCGAAAGCAAAGCAAAACAGGCAAGGGGTCCTTGGAAGGGGTCAAGAGCCCGGGGAGCTCAGCGAGTCACTTTCATGAATATGTCTCACGAGGTCCGATGGGATCTATCGCATGCTCTAGGCGCCGATGGAAGTACCGGGCGTAGGCACCTCAGGAACAGGGCCGATGACAGCCCCGACGAATCGAGGACGGACCATGTTCGAGTGAAATTTGTCAGAGAGCTCGCAACTATGATTAGATTGATTAGTATTCTATCAGTTGAACAGGGGAATTCAGGGTGGAAGTGACAACATACGGGTCGGGCAGGAAGTCGATGACACAGTCACCCCACCGAGCAGTGTCCTCCTCAAGCTGAGCACGGAAATCGAAAGCATGAGTAAGGTTGCGGAAAAATATGTGGGCAACTCCGGGCTATTGAGGAATTGTTAGTAAGTCGCCTATAACTTTCAGAATAAAAGGGCGCTTACCTTGTCGCACTCAACCAGGTGAGTGTGGTCAATTTCATAGCCAGTGAGAATACCCGAAAGAGGGGCGAACAGATGGTTGGTGATGCCGGTGATGCGAGCCAAGCGAGAAACACCATCCTTGATGAGCTTTCGCTGCACCATGGAGAGAGAGGTGGTGTCTTCCGGCTTTTCGATGGTAATCAAATGATCTCCAAAGACAGTGATGCCATGGCGGTGGGTCTCGTAGTAGCGGCGACAGGAAATATCATGACAGAACTCAACGATCACTTCACCCTCGGTGACGCTCCAAGCGCGCATTATGGCTCCACCAAAGACCAGACAGATAATGTCTGAGATTGTGGTGCCCTCGGGCAGGTTTCCAAAGGCAATGCGACGCGGAGGGACGACGATTTGGACACTCTTGAGCGTAGACCGAGCTTTGGCCATGAACTCTCCCGGGGTACGAACGCCTTTGCGAATGATCCCTTCATTTTCAGCCTGGGGGTAAGCTTCGGCAGAGGCAGGGGTGAAAACGGGAGCAGTGGGGTTGACACCGGGACCAGGGCTAGCAGAGGAGGTCGAGGCGCTTCGATGGTTATCGCCGTTGCTCAGAGAGTCACTGTCGGTCAGAGAATCACGAGTATTCGCCATAAGGTCTTCCAAGGCACGCAAGCCATTGCAATTGATTTCCGCGTCGTTTTCGTCCTCAGGGGAGTATTTGGGAGAGGCAGCTGGAGTAAAGAAGGGAACCGTGGGATACTGACCGGGACCAGAGCCGATGGATAAAACCGAGGGACTTCGCTGCTTATCACCACGGTTCAAAACGTCACGAGCATTGGCCATGTATTCTTTCATGGGAAGAGCGTGTTTGCGAATGATTGCCGCGTCATCTTCGGCCTCGGGGTAAAAATCAGCCTCAAGGTTGGCCGAGGAAACTAAAGCGCTCGGGTAGTTGTCACCGTCGACCTGAGAGTCAGAGTGCTGGGTTTCCGAAATGTCAGTACTCGGACTTCCACAACCTGGCGTGGAAGGGGTGCCAGGTGGGAAGGGTAAGATGTAGTGTTGCATTGTTGTAGTGAGTGGGTATATTGAGAGGGGGAGAGGGTATATTGAAACGTGTAAAGGGCAAGAGGATATAGGACAAAAGTGTTTGCAGTCGAAGGGAGTTTCGAAAATGAAGTGAAAAAGGTTGGAGTAGAAGGAAGGAATCTTAATAGTAGGGAGCATCGAAATGATTTTGGAAAAGGTTGCGAAGTGTGGGAAGGATTAAAGGCAGCAGGATCAATATTGAACTTACAGAAACGCGCTGAGGGCGAGGACGTCGACGGCGGTAAGGAGCAACGCCAGGACGAGCATGGGTACTGGCCTCGAGAGGCTGTGATCCCTGCTCGAGTAAAACGGAGAAGGCGGCGTAAGTAGCCTGCTGTGCTTCGAGACGTTCTCTGAAGGCCTTTGGAGTCATGCCATTGAGGCCCATGCCACGGCCGGTCAGACCGTCCATCCAAGACATGATGACAATGCGAAGGGGGTTCGGGTTGCAAAGATAGATCACGAAGAGAGAGATGAAGCTGATGACCAGGGGTGCTTCGGGGAGGGGAGGGTGAGAAAGAAACCGTGGGAGGAAGAAAGGGAAAGCCATCTTGAAATGAAGGATCGCAAATAAGTTGAGCACGTGTCAACAGATCACTTGGAAAAGAAACTGTCTGGAAAGTGAATGGAGGGTAGTTGAAAGGAGAGAAGTTCAAAAATATCTCGTGAGGTGAGTGAATGTTGTTTTGATGACTCGGCGCCGAGCATGGATACACCCACAGTAGACGTCAACACGCCCAAACGGGAACTCACCGCAGCCTCCCCAGAATAGAGAATTGTCAATGTTGCCTGGCTTTTGTTCGCATTGAAGCATCCAGGCAACTGGCATACAAAGAGTCAACGGACCAGGAAGAATGGAACTATCATACAAGGCAGTCATATTCAGGTAGCTCTCCTATATACAGCATTAGATCCTCATGAGTGTCATTCAGGGTTAATCAGGTAGATGGGATGGCAATATCCTCAAAGCCCTTCTGTCCAGGCTGACGATCTTCGACAATAACTTGAAGCCCCCGACGGCCACAATAGCCGTCATTACCAGCTACGCGATCCACGGTTTGGAAAGATCCGCCTCCATCTTGGGAGGCGTCGGGTATCCAGACTGTTTCCTGCACACTTTGTCCAGGGACTTCGGTGCGGCGAGGGTTATACCATGGCAAACCAACAAGATGGTTGCCCAAGTTATGGAGGAATGAGTAGAGCTTCTCGAACCGACGAGTGAATCTAAGCCAAGATAAAGTACGAGGATCATATGCAACACGAACGTACGGATTCATGTAGATTCCGGTATCGGCGATGTCGTCAACGTTGGTTTGTGGATCCTGGATGTCGGCATGGATGAGACAGCATTCAGAGGCTTCCCAGAAGAGGTCCTGCCCGGAACGGAAACGGACCGGGGTAGTACTGGTTGGCGGTGGAGACTGGAAATACTTGGCATCAAATGCCACCATACCGCCCCAACAACTGCGTACTCGGACAGCGTCTTTCCCGGCGAGAACATCGCGGCGGCTCTCCCCGTTACCGGCTGTCGAGAACCAAGGGAAGAACGGAAGCCCCATGCTGTAACCCTGAAGATCACGGGTGGCGTAGGTGTCATAGAACTTGAAGGCATTGTCGAAATCGACCGCACATGCGGCTCGGTATTGGGAAATGCCGTCTTCATTGGCGTTCGTGGAGAAGAGTAACTGCACTGCATCTATCGGGTCGAAGAGAATGTCATTTAAGTAAAGCAGCTTGTCGTAGCGAGTGCCCGGATTGTCCTCAAGAGGCTTCAAAGCCTTGTTGCGGACTTGGGCGAGGTACTCAATGCGCTTCACACGTCTGTCCCCCCCGGGTATAGTCACCGACGGCACCTCTTTAGGGTCGAGGTGCTCCTCAAACACAATAGACTTAGGAGCCCCAATTTGCCGCTCTAATTCCCGCAGTGCGGTTTGTCCCTCTTCCCCACTGTCGTTTTCATAGATGCTGACGAAGACGTTTTGATCTCCCAGTAGATCAATCAACTGTAGTAGCTGCGTGCCCCATTGACCTCCAGCAAGCTCGCCACCCAGATCATATAGACTCGCCGCAATGAAGACCTTCTCATTGCGAAGGTTTCCTCTCCCAACCGAGCTAGTCCCCAACGCGGAGCTGCGCAGTGTCGCGTAATGCGCTGGCGGGCGGGTATAGGATGGTCGAAAGATTGAAGTCAACAAGACCAGGGCGAAGACGATACCGAACACAACAGGAAGATAGCAGCATCTGCGACGAACTCTGAAGCGAGGAAGGCAATTCGAGCCCGACGAGCTCGTAAGCAGCGGTCTGGAATTTGTCTTTAACCGACGGTATCCGGAGAAATTCTGGAATATCCTGGGCAGCCAGGATCTGCGCGAGCGCAACCTTGAGGTGGAAGGGATCTGGGATTCAAAGTCGGCTTCGTCGAGGTCGAAAGTGCCGTCGGAGTCGACCGATGATGAGCGCGAGCGGAGCTCGTACTCGTCCGGGTGTAGCAGACGGGAGGACATGGCGGAGGTGGCGGGTTGAAAATGGGACACTTTTTCAGCCCATCTCAGATGTGGTGTTGACCTGCGCGATGATTTGGATGGATGACTGCGTAAGTATAGCCATCATCTACTGGTTCATATCCAACCGGACCCCTAACTTGGGGGCCTGCTATGATCTGACACCGTAGATCTTATGTCAGCGTCATTCACGTGACTTGGACTATCTACAAGTATGGGCTATTTGACTTCATTGGAGCGGTGAAATGTACTAGCGAACTAATATGGATCAGATTTCAACGGCAAAATCAAACAAAAATCAAACATCAAAAAAGGAGTATTCCACACCGACTCAGCGTGGGTAGGAAAGTACCGGGGCTCAACGCTCCTGTGCTTACCTTTGCTTGCACCCTACTGATTCACCCACTTGCATGTGACTATCTCAACTGTGCACTGTGCATCAGATCATCCCCACATGTATTATATCATCTATAGTCTACGTGATTCTTCATATTAAAGGGAACGATGTATTGATAGCGGCGACGACCTTGAGGCAAACAAATTCGAGCATCATTTTGCCAGTGCTTGGTACTCGGCACCTGCTGTACAACACTAAGATTGAATTGAACCTCCAGAATAGAGATAAAAATCTACTGCGAATCCCGTCGAGTACTCCCACTATCAAAGGCTAAAGCCCTTTTCCCTCTCAGTGGGGAAGCTCGAAGTGTCATCCCAAAGGTTCCGGGTTGATGACGTAGACGCATCCTACCCTACATCTTTCGCTCTGTACTTCACACATCTCCCTCTTCCAAGTCACTTGTCTTCTGAAAATCACAAAAACCGTGAGTACTCACCCATTTAGTTACCCAAGTATCTAAAAACTCACCGCGCAGTTGCGTGACTCTCAGCCCATACATAGAATCACCCGTCAGCCCTCACCACCCCTCACCATACCATGTCTCAATACAACTTCGTCAACTCGAAAGAAGACGTCCCTGGTGATGGAACCACCCTCCCAGCCGAATTCATCCTTAAAGCCCACCCATCCACCGACATCTGGTCCAAGCCCCCAAACACCCACAGCTTCACAGCGCCGATCCTTTACCAGAGCTTCCCGCTACAATCCTTCAAGCGGGCGCGTGTGGCCTTCAACGCCCAGTGGAAACACAAGTACGACCAGGGCGGTCTGGTCCTCATCCTGCACAACAAGGATGGCAGCCGCAAGTGGGTGAAGGCCGGTATTGAGCTTACCCACGGCAAGCCCCACCTCAGCTCTGTCGCCAAGGACAACTGGTCGGATTGGAGTCTGCTTCCTGTTCCGTCTGGGGGTGGAGCGGCGACGCTGGAGATGGTCAGAGAAGCGGATGATAGTTTGTGGATTTACTTGGTTGAGGGTGTGCAGAAGTCGCCTCTTCGGGAGATTACTTGGATCTTTGAGGAGAATGATGTGCAGGAGTGTTGGGTTGGTGTTTACGCGGCGAGACCGGGTACGGAGGGGGGTGCGCTGGAGGTTAACTTTGGACATTTGATGATAGATTTGAAATGAATCGAGGGGTTTTAGTTGGCGAGGAGAGGGTAATTGGGGTTGGGTTGTACCTAAAAGCGTTCGAGGTAGTGAGTGTTAAGATGTAACGTGAGGAATCTGAACTGAATCATGAATAATTTTCTTTAAGTAAAGTTCGTGTCGTGTCATTTAAGCCAAGCAATGACCCATGCCGGACCGTGGTGATAGACATGCAGGGCGTCCAGACTTGGGGACGCACAAGGTGATCATCCGCACTGTGGAGATCAATTGACCCTGGTCGTACGATCGACTGCAGGATACAGCCAAGTGGCACAGGCACACAATCTAGAAGTCAAGAAGAAATAGTGTAATTTCAGGTCTGGTCCCACGTGCCCTTCGACCTCCGGACTTGCACGGGTTCTATGTCAAGGGATTGATCCACTATTCCTTGTCTATACGAGTCACAATCATCCTAGGATCCGATCCACCAACTACCTGCCCATTCACTACCTGGCCGCTGCAATCGACCTGGAAGAGGAATCATATGTAAGATACTATCTTATGGCTTGGGCTGAAGATTCAACCCTCGGCATAACGCCGCAATTAATGGAAGCCCCACCAACCAAGGACCAGGGGTGAATGTGCAGCGGTCCCAAGCGACCAAACAACGCCCTTTTTGCCATCTTATCGATCAATCATATCTGATGAATAATGAACGGGAGTTCGGGAAACATGTCAGGCCATTTTACGCCGATAGCCGGGACTTGCCCTTTGAGCCCTTGTTGGCTATTGAATCCTACGCGTCCGTGCCTGACATCTGCTCCACTTTCTCTACCTCCGACTGCGACTCTGACTCCGACCTTCCCTCAGCTGAGGAACCTGAATCCGCGCACCTGCATTCCCTCAACCCAAGCTGTTCTAGTCTCGGTGCAGCGTCTCGGAATGCTGAGCCCCGCTGAGCTCAAATCGTGCCTCGCAACTCGCTTCTGCCAATAAAACACCCCCCCGTCGACGTGCATAAGTGCGACCGACGATCGGGCTCGGTTTCATCACCGTTCACGAACTCTGCCGCCTGACCTGCCGATTCGGTGTATTCACTTGGAGTTAGACACTCCTCTCCATATTTACCTTCCCGCGACTGGTCCTCGTGGTCAAAAGTGGTCCGACGTGCCCATCGGCGGATCTACCCTTCGCTGCCTTGTCCGCCATCCTCTTTATAGCATAGCCATTTCATGATTCTCGATTACCGCGCTTGCCTCGCCCTTCTTCTTCCCACGCCTGCCTCCGCCCCATCTTAATTTTTTTCTTTTCCTTTTTTCTTTTTCATTTCCCCTGATCGTCCCGCTGATTTATTGTCGTATTTATTGTTCTTTTTTTTGGTTGTCGTGGCATCAACCTGACTGGCTCAGCTCGCCTTAGGGACCCTCTCCCCTCTCTGAGCGGTGCCCAAGCGGTGTTTCATCAAGCAGGATTCCGTCCCCTTTTATGTGATACGCCCGCCGCTTGTCACGCTGGTGTCGCATGAACTTTCATTCTGTCAATGATCCATTTGTCGATTACCTTCCCCCTTCTACCCGGATCGTCAAATCTTCAGGTTTCTCTACCAATCTGAGCTTTGTCCGGCCCTCATATGGACACTCTATCTATCCTGCTCTTTGACCCCTTCTGTCGCGGAGATGCCTCTTATCGACGCTCGCACCGGCCCGGCCTATGGTACGGTCGAGCAGGACAATAACATGGACGCTGAGAGAGACCAGTTATTGGCCGATGGGTATGATACCCAAGGCGAGGAGAGCGGTCTCTCGACCCCCGATGAGACGCAGGAGGGTGTGCGGAAAATCGAGGCGATCAATATGACTTGGACAACGAAATCTTTACTTGTCGCCTACGTCAGGTTCGTGTGGCTACCCTTAATAATCACACCCCACTAACTTGGCGCGAAGTATATTCCTCATGGCTTTTTGCACCTCCCTGGAGGGTCAAACTGTCATATCTTTGTCGGCATATGCTACTAGTGCTTTCAGTAAGCACTCGTTGATCTCGACCGTCCTTGTCGTCCAGAATGTAGTCAATGGTAAGGGCCACCGGTCGTGCTACACCGCTGGATCCAATAGAATGTGCCCCGCTAATACGCAGCAGCGGTTATCAAACCACCCATGGCCAAGGTTGCCGACGTCTTCGGTCGATTCGAAGCCTTTTGCCTAAGTATTTTGATCTACATTCTCGGCTATATACAGATGGCCGCCTCGACCAACGTGCAAACCTACGCATCAGCTCAGATTTTCTATTCAGCCGGTTCCACGGGTTTACAGATTCTCCAGCAGGTGTTCGTCGCCGATAGCAGTGACCTGCTGAATCGTGCATTCTTGGCATTGCTGCCCGAGCTCCCGTTCTTGGTTACCGTCTGGGTCGGACCCACCATTGCCGGCGCCGTGCTCAAAGCATCATCATGGCGATGGGGATACGGCATGTGGGCGATTATCTTGCCCGCGGCTTTCCTGCCACTCGCTTTGACATTACTGTTCAACCAGCGCAAAGCACGAAGACTGCATTTAATTAAGGAGTCCAGACGTCGTCGGAGAAAGACAAGCTTCTTTGGGATCGTCAAACGGACCTGGTACGATCTCGATGTCGGTGGACTGACACTGCTCTCTGCTGCTGTCACTTTGCTCTTGGTGCCGTTGACCCTGGCGGCCAACGCCAAGAATGGGTGGAAGAACAACAGTATCATCGCAATGATTGTCGTTGGCGTCCTCTGTTTTTGCGCCTTGCCGTTCTATGAGTCCTCAAAGAAACTGGCACCTAAACCCCTGCTCTCACTGCATCTCCTCAAACAGCGAACTGCCCTCGCAGGCTGTGCCTTGGCGTTCTGGTATTTCAGTATGTCTTTCTCCCCCCTTATAGTTAACAATACTAACCAACTCCAGTGGCATTCTACTTCTCTGTCCAACCTTATCTATACTCCTACCTCCAAGTCGTCCAAGGCTACGACGTAGCCACCGCTGGTCGCGTTACCCAAACCTTCGCCTTCACCTCCACCATCGCCGCATTCTGTGTCTCCCTTCTAATCAAATATACGCGCCGCTACCGAATCTTCGTGACTATTGGCTGTGTCATCTACATGGCCGGTCTCGCCCTGATGCTCCTCTGCCGCGGCGAAGGCGCCTCCCACCTCCAAGTTCTCGGCACCCAGATTATGGTCGGCTGCGGCGGCGGCCTCCTCAACGTCCCCGTCCAACTAGGCGTGCAAGCATCAGCATCCCACCAAGAAGTAGCCGCCGCCACCGCGATGTTCCTAACATCGATGGAAATGGGCGGAGCCGTCGGCGCAGCTATCTCCGGCGCAGTCTGGACTCACCAGATTCCGAAGAAACTGATGCAGTATCTGCCCGACGAGACGAAGTCCGAGGCTGGTGAGATCTTCGGAAAGCTCACCAAGGCCCTGTCGTATGAGCTCGGCTCCCCGACTCGTATTGCGATCAATCGCGCATATCAGGAGACTATGAACAGGCTGCTTATCCTGGCAATCATCGCGACTTTACCTCTCATCCCACTCAGTCTCGCAATGGTGGACTATAAACTCGACAAGGTCTGCATATCCGCATATACCACTCCAGAGCTTCAAATACTAATATGAACACAGATGAGCCCAGAAAGTCATGACGACTCATCCGATGAACCAGCCCCTCTGCCTCTGGAATCAGAGCACGACTCCAACCCCCACCACAAGCGCACCTGAACAGCTCAATTCCCTGTGCCTCACTTTACGAACCTAACGACTGTATGATCCGATCCGATTTGAATGATATATACTTGCGCTGCATCCATTTCCATATCATAACCCCAGCAAGCCGGCGTTCTGGGGGATTCTTAGATATTCCCGATTTCCGATTTCCGATTCGTGATGTGATTTCTTGATGGAGGGCTTGATTTGAACTTTCGATTTTTGAATAACTGAAAATCTTCGATCATTTCGGCTATATCTGATGCGGGAAATGATGTAGCTCTTTTGCATTCTACGTTCATTTTTTTGGCGTTCATTTGTTACCATCACCCTCTCGGGCTTCAAGCTGGTGGTGTAGATGTTCATACCCGGTTGATAAGATTGTCATCGTTATAGACAGCAATGATACTCGGTTCTTTACAAATAGTTTTTTTTTTCTCTTTGAAATATTTTAGGTTCTGTCGTGGACACCCGAGGCTCGAATGTTAGCGCAGGTTTAATTCAGATAGATTCTAATGACGATATGAGTGTTTTGATACGGGCGAATTGCAGTGCGGTAATGGATCGGTCTCGATCGAGACGTGTGGTTAGCGGGGCCTGGCAGACGGCTCTGACGGCAACGTTCCAAGGTTGGCAATGGCATCAGGGATTAGATGAAATCAAATTGGTGACTTTTCTTCTGGCGGGCGATGATTATTCCAACGCTAACATTAGTCCCCGCTTGTGACTGATAAAGCCGGTGTCCGCCGGTTGTCCCGCACGAGACCAGTTTCTGTCTTTGAAACATATCTAGATCCGAGCTATCTCGCTTCTCGGTTATATACCGACAAACTAATCGTTGCTCCAGACCACCTCTATCACACGTGCAAAATTCCGAGTTTCAAGTTTCCACCCGAGGACCTTCGATTTGTTCATAGACCACGCCCGGTCCGGTCCCACTAGGACCAGATCGTCGACCGTTATCCCAAAGTACCATCTCATCGCATGAACACACTCCACAACAGCTAGCACCTGCAATTACGCATTCAAGCCCAGTTCCATCACTTGCATCTCCGGCGGTCATCCAACCCCCAAACTAACAAGACATGAAAGGACCGTACCTACAAACCCCATCCCCCCTGAAGCGGACCTCCGACCTCCTAGGCTCGCCCTACCCGGCGCCCAAGTGGCTCATAAGAGATAAGCCCCCTCAAGGCAAGAGACAGGTGGCTATGCATGTACCTGCATATCGCATGCAGAGCAAGCAGCCCTCATCTCTGGGTGATCTCAGGCTCGGGCCATGCCAAGACCTGGGGGCTAATCTAGGCGGACCTTGGTCGTTCGTTCTAGGCTGTAGCTACGGAGTAGAAGATATTTCTGTTAAACTCGATGGTTGGAGCCTCGGGTGTATGATCACTGGTGTATGATCACGGCTCTGGCTCTAGCTCTAGGGCTAGGGGATGAAGATGAAACGGTAAACCAGGGGCAATCAAGATTAGGTCGAGTTTGACCCGCATAAGGAAGGGTGAAGGGTCAGGGTGTGGCTTTTTAGAGCTTGGGTTAGGGGGCCCGGTGGATATAGGGGTGTTGGAAAGGGGGCAAGCCGTTAGAAGGGAGATGAGTCTGGGAGATTGGGATGGGGCTTTTTGACCAAGATGTTCTGTGATGGCTAGGGCTGAATTGATCGAGGAAATAGTCCGGGTGTTCGCGGTGAGCTAAAGCTGGTGTAATTAAAGGTATTACCCGAAGGTAGATAGTTACCTTTGAGGCGATCGTGTTTTGTGTTTTGAGTTTTGAGTTTTGTGATTTATTCTGATTTTGATCGAGGATAGCTAGATGGGTTACCTGAGATATTCCGTGCTCCGGATTGGAAGAGTTAACGGTGTGACGTGTGAATTATCAAGTATGGATATCTAACTGTCATGGTCCAATGTGTGGACCACAGCGCTTAGCCGACGACGCCGTCACATCGAGGTCTTCTTTGAGGCCGGACTTGGCTGGAACATGCTAGGCCTGGCATCATTATCTGAATGAAATCAAAGAGAACTACCCACGAGAAATTTCGAAATTACGAAGATCTCAGAGAAGGAAAAAAAAATAGTCCGCGTATCCGCCGAGACTAGCAAGCGGCCGTCTAGACTCCATACCTACTCTCTGCGGGTTGCCCCATTCAATCCAGACCACAGCTCTTCCTCCCTTTTTGTTCTCCCACACTCACTCTCTTCCACCCCCCTTCTGAACCCCCCTCTCATCTCCATTCATCCTCGTTTCTGCTATCGCTCAGAATGGTTGTTGCTACTATCAAGTACGCGCCCCCTCCTTGCCGAACCCCCCCCTCTGGGTCTAACCATCTTCTAGGTGTGTCGTGGTGGGGGACGGTGCTGTAGGAAAGACCTGTCTGCTCATCTCCTACACAACCAACAAGTTCCCTTCGGAATATGTGCCCACCGTCTTTGACAACTACGCCGTGACCGTGATGTAAGTGACATTTCCCCAAATCTCGACTTGGAAAAAAAAAGGCACCCCCCAAAAATCCCAACCCAGCAGAACGCGTCTAACTCGACTTCTCCAGGATCGGTGATGAACCCTATACCCTTGGCCTCTTCGATACCGCCGGTCAGGAGGATTACGATCGCCTGCGCCCGCTGTCTTACCCGCAGACCGATGTCTTCCTGGTCTGCTTCTCCGTAACCTCACCCGCCTCGTTCGAGAACGTCCGCGAGAAATGGTTCCCCGAAGTCCACCACCACTGCCCCGGTGTCCCCTGCCTGATCGTCGGCACCCAGACCGATTTGCGCGACGACCCCAACGTCCGCGACAAGTTGTCCCGCCAGAAGATGCAGCCCATCCGCAAGGAAGACGGTGACCGCATGGCCAAGGAGCTCGGCGCCGTCAAGTACGTCGAATGTTCTGCTCTGACGCAGTACAAGCTGAAGGACGTCTTTGACGAGGTAAGAAATGTCCCGTTTTGTTGCGCCCGTTTCCGCCCACTTAAGGGTTTGCGGTAACTCCTTGTCCTGTTCCACACCGCTAACTCGCCTTTGCACAGGCCATCGTCGCCGCTCTCGAGCCGGCGCCCAAGAAGAAGAGCAGTCGCTGTCGCTTGCTGTAAACCTTCTTTCTGGATATTTTCACAGGTGGGTTTTTTTTTCCCTTTTGCGCGGGGAATTCAGGGATTCGCCGGTTGACACGATACCCCCAACAGATACGACGGAATGAACCTGTTTTGCTTTGTTTTTTTTTGGGGGAGCAAACTATTTGGCCGAACCGAATGACTGGGTTATTTGCATGCGGGTAAAAGAGGGTGATTTTTTGTTATGGGCTAGCGTTGCTATCTGAATCGTTGCGACTACCTCCGCGTTTCCTAACGGCTCGATCTGCCCCGTGCTTGAACAATCACCCTCGGTCTGCGCCATCCTCCCAGTTTCGATACTTCCCGACTCGTTTGCTTCCTTCTGCCCCTCCGCCTCCCTTTCTCTGCTTTTTGGCTTCGCCCGGCTACGCCCACCTCTCGCCCACCCGATCTGCGAGTTACCGACCATTTGCTCTCCCCATACCCCCGATCCCCGCATCCTCTCCTTCACAGCGACCGCGAGTTTTGAACCCATCTCCTTCCTTTCTCGCATATCCGGATCCTCGACACCCCCGACACCCCGAATTCGCTCTTCGTATTCCCTGTTCCCGTGCTTTCAACCTTTCTCTCGTCTCTCGGCGTTGGACGTCAGGGCGTCGTGTTTTTGGCTGGCCGATGATTTCCGTCCCTTTCTCCCTCTTCTCTTCTCTTCTCTTCTCGTCCTCGGCCTCGCAACTTCGGATCTCTCGAGTTTGCTGTACCCGTTCCCTCAGACCCGGCTTTGTTCTATGCATGCGTGTTCTTGCGATCTTCACGGATTTCTTTTTTTCTAAAGCATTATTCTTCTCTTTGCCGGTCTCTCTTTGCTCGTGCAGATTTATCCGAGAGCAAAACTATTCTGGATCTTAGAACGCTGCAGACAGAGGTCTCCAATTCACATGTTCTATGATGATCTCGTTTCCTCGTAGCGGCATGCCGATGTGCAGAGCGCTTGAGTGAACTGAATTGGGCATAATACCGAATAATTGAGTGATGAGAGCCTGGATCAATTAATTTTATATCCGAACGCAGCAGTAGCTCGGTTTTCAAGTGTTCAAGTGCTCAATGTTGAGACTGGCTCTTTGAATTATTGGCATATTTCATATCATATGGCATTTCATTCATTCTCTTCTACAATCGTGTGTCTCGTATATACTACATCCATATCCCCGAGCATCAGTCTTCAGAAGCTTAAAGCTCATCCTTAAGAACCTTCTCAGCACCACCAACAACACCCTCAACAACAGTACCAGGCGCCTCATTCAGACGACCATACCACCCGCCCAAATCCTCATCAACACCAGCCTTGACCATGCTGGTAATGATCTCAAAGGCAACCTGCGCCGCTGCAAGAGCAGTAGTCTCACCCTTGTTATCATAAGCCGGCGAAACCTCAACAATATCCGCACCAACAAGATTCAACTTCTCCAAACCGCGCAGAATCCGAATGAACTCCCGAGTAGTCCAACCACCAGGCTCAGGCGTGCCCGTTCCCGGCGCAGTCGCCGGATCCAAAACATCAATATCAACAGAAAGATAAACAGGCTGCTCAGGATCAAGCCCAGTGCGCGCGATGATAGTCTCAACAACACCCATAGGCCCAAGCTCATCAATATCATCCGCATGAATCCGAATAAAGCCCTGCTCAGGTCCCGGGTTCGTATAATCCCCAGCATCAACACCAGTCAACCTCGTCCGCAGACCAGCATGCGCAGAGGTGGCGTTACAGATCAACCCCTCGCGACTCGCCTTGTGGAAGAAACTTCCATGATTGAACTGCGTCTGCTCACTCTGCCAATACGCAGAATACCGCACAGGGTTCCATGTATCAAGATGCGCATCGAAATGCAACACCGTAATCGGCTTCTGATAGATCTGATACAGTGCTCTTAGGGCAGGCAGCGCAATACTGTGGTCACCGCCCAGCGTGACGAGCTTTGGGTGGCCGGTTCCGATCGAATCGCCGCCCTTAGGCGCCTTGTTCACCGTCTTGCGAGATCCAAGCTCCAAGAACGCCTCGTACATCTGCCGCTCGGCGAGCCCGTTGTCAAAGGGCGTAATGGGGATGTCGCCGCAGTCGGTGATCTTAGCCCAGGATTGGTAGGGGTTAATGCCGGCGCGTGTATTGTAGGATGTTCCGGCCATTTGGCGGGCTGAGGCGGCGCGGATGGAGCGGGGGCCGAAGCGGGCTCCTGGTCTGTAGGAGACGGCTGTGTCGAAGGGGGCGCCAATCACGGCGATGTCGTAGTTCTCTGAGGGTTCGATGAGGCATTTCACGGGTTTGAGGTGGGCGAAGCTGGAGATGCCGCTGAAGGACCACTATAGGGTTGAGGTTAGCATGGAGGTTCCTTTTTTGGTTCAATGGGTGTGGTTTGGGTTGGGGAGAAGTGGATGGGATTGAATCCAATGGATAAATTTACCTCTTGATCCCACTTCTTCAGCAGTTCTTCGCGCTCGTGCTCGGGGACGACTTCGGCGTCGCCGTGGTGGGCGCAGGATGTAGCGCTGCTGGCCAGCGCCAACAGGCTCACGAGAGACTTCCAGGCAGGCATGTCTGGAAAGTATTTGTACAGTACTCGAGGATGGAGAAGGAATACACAGAACTAGACAGGGAATGGAATATATAGGAGCATTCTTCAATGTTCTCCGGCGAACTTCCTAATCAGCACTATCTTATCGGAGCATGTAAAGGGAAAGACGAGCAGATCGGCCCCGCCAAACCTCCGCCCGAGCCATTCCGTGGTCCTGAATCGTGCAGACCTTCCCTTCTTGGACCTCTTTTTCTTTTCTCCTCTTCAAATTATCCAAATGCCATGCGTCGAGTTGTCGTGACAGGTTTAGGCGCGGTCACGCCGCTAGGTGTTGGTGAGTCGCTATCCCTGGTATTCAGTGTTCAGTATTCGGTATTGCCCATTGCCACCCCCAACGTCAATGCAAGCATCATGCGCGATCCGTGTATTGTACAAGTCCAGCATGACCCCGGACTTGAGCATAGCTCGCAGGGAAAAAAACTTGCGGCGTCTCCACCTTGCACCGGATGGGGAAGGTCTTGACAGCCAATGACGGAATCGCGGGAACAACATCGAGCTTGGCTCAAAACAGAAGGGCCATGAGAAGGCCGTTGCATTGTCGGCAAATGGTAGAGACGAGCTAACTGCTTCTGGTGTGATGCGCAGGTGTTCGGCGGACTTGGAACCGCTTGTTGGACGGTCACTGTGGTATTGTTAATGTGAATTCTCGCGATGCGAGGTTTAAGGAGCAGCCTTGTCAGATTGCGGCTGTTGTACCCCAGGGGACGAAAGATGAGGGTGGGTGGATGGCTGAGGAATGGTTAAGTCGTGGGGTAAGTTCCTTCTTGGTATCTGTCAGTAGTATGGTGATGGTTGAATGTGTGCTGATGTGGGGCTTAGGAGGAGCGCAAGATGGCTTTGTTTGCGCAGTACGCTATGGCTGCTACGGAAGAGGCTCTTGAGGACGCGGGATGGAGGCCTAAGCTCTTTGAGCAGAGGGAAATTACGGTATGTTACTTGATGATATTGCTGTGGGGAGGTGACTGACTACTGTAGGGTGTCTGTCTTGGCTCTGGGATTGGGAACTTTGATGAGATCTATAACACGGTCGTTGCGTACGAGAAAGGCGTACGTAATACATCCATCGGTAGGACTGCACCTGCTAACCTTCTGAATAGGGCTACAAGAAAGTCAACCCGTTGTTTGTACCCAAGTTACTTATCAACCTGGGTGCTGGACACATCTCTATGAAATATGGATTTATGGTATGCTCTATTCTCAACGGAAATTGACCTTGGCTGACTGGTCTAGGGACCAAATCACGCAGCAACTACTGCTTGTACGACTGGTGCCCACTCCATTGGCGATGCAGCCCGCTTCATCGCATGTGGTGATGCCGATGTGATGGTCGCCGGCGGTGCTGAATCTTGTATTCACCCACTGGCTATTGGCGGCTTTGCTCGAGCCCGAAGCCTGGCTACCGACTTCAACGATATCCCGGAAAAAGCATCTCGGCCATTCGACGCTGACCGTCGCGGTTTCGTCGTCGGTGAAGGTGCGGCCGTGATGATCCTTGAGGTGGGAACTCACTATCAAATCGATCTTGTACAGTCCACTAATGCGCGGTAGGAACTGGAACACGCTCGTGCAAGAGGCGCGGAAATCTACGCCGAACTTAGAGGTTATGCCTGTTCCAGCGATGCACACCACATGACAGCCCCCAAAGAAAACGGCGAGGGCGCCTACATGGCCATGAAAAAGGCACTGAAACATGCTCAGCTGCCCCCATCAGCCGTCGACTATGTCAACGCGCATGCAACTTCAACCATTGTTGGCGACTCTGCTGAAAATGCCGCTATCAAGTCCCTTCTCCTCGGGCCTGATGGTAAGCAGAAGGCAGCTGATGTCAACGTGAGCAGCACCAAGGGTGCTGTTGGGCATCTTCTCGGCGGCGCTGGCGCTGTTGAGGCCGTGTTTAGTATTCTTGCTATCCGAGATGTGAGTGTTTCATTAATTATCAGGAGGTATCATATACTGACAGCATTATAGGGTGTTATGCCGCCTACTATTAATCTGAACCGCTTGGCAGATGGATTTGATTGTAATTATGCGCCACATCACGCGCAGCAACGGAAGATCGATGTCGCCTTGACTAATAGCTTCGGATTTGGCGGGACGAATAGCTCGCTTTGCTTTGCGAAGCTTGAAAAGTAGAGAGACGATATGTATCATACTGCAATGTTTTGAGCGTGTACCATATTTGATATTGAAAGCTCAGGCAGCAATGTCCTGCCGTTCTATTGTGCCCACTCATCAATAAATTGAATTGTTCCCAACCTACCTAACAGCCGATTGCCTGCCTGAAACAAAGCAAAAACCCTCGTACCATCTAATGTTGACGTCTATTGTTGTGTCGCCTGCCCATAACGAGAGAGAGGCACGTGACTCATACCAAATGCGGAGCCCCAGCCCGACGTCAATCCCGGAGTCCAATGTGAACACGACCCCATCTGATCCACCCTGGCGCGAACAAATTCCCTCAAATAGTGCCAGCGAGCAAACCACCGTCTCAGGGCCCTTTCATCTTGCCCTCACCATGGCGACGAACGGCAACTCCGGTCGAGGTAAGCGCCACCCGATCCCGTCGAGCGCGACTTGGGAAACAGCGCTGGGACGAAAGACCGGTACATGAGGTCTTACAATGGATAAAGAGCTAATCGTTCGGTCGCATCAGGATCGGGTAGCCTGGTCGATGCATCGGGCTACAAATTTGCTGATAAGGATACCAAACCGGGGAAGATGAAGGTGAAGAAGACATCCAAGGTCTCCGCGAAGAAGAAGGCGGATGGTATGCTTATTCAAATGGTAGTGTTTGATTTGGTCGGGGCTTATTTTTATTTGTGCAGATGCTAAGGACGGTCCCCTCGACACTTCGCCAAATTCCTCACCTCTACCCAAGCTGGATGACAAGATCGCTGCCTCGTTTCCCACCGGTAAACCACACCAAGAAGATCTGCTGGAGACCGTGGTTTGCAAGCATTGCAAGCGACCAGTGCTGAAATCCACCGCGTCGGAGCACATCCGCGGCTGTCTGAAGGCGAAGCAAGAGAAAGCGCGCAAGAAGAAGGAGGCACGCGACGCAGCCAACCGGGCGAAAGCTGGTGACGACGACGACGTCCGTGACAAAGCTGATATTGGTGATGACGTGATGACCGGCCAGAAGAGCGCGAAGAAAAGCGCTGTTAAAGCTACCGAGGACAACCGGAAGGGGAAGAAGCGCAAGGCCGACGAGGACGACAAGGAGCCTAAGAAAAAGAAGAAGAAAGATGAGCCCAAGGCTAAGTCCACGAAGGCCAAGGGTCCTGTGGATGTTGAGAAGCAGTGCGGTGTTACATTGCCCAATGGTGCTCAATGTGCTCGCTCTTTGACTTGCAAGAGTCATTCTATGGGTGCCAAGCGTGCGGTGCCTGGCCGTTCTCTGCCCTATGATATGCTGCTCCAACAATATCAGAAGAAGAACCAGGCTCGTCAGCAGAGTATGATTTTCCTCGAGACCAATCAGCGCGTTCAAATTGCTAACGATTCCTACAGAGGCTGCCATCGATGCCAACGCGCCACTGCAGGAGGACATCGAGACCAATGGCCCAGTCGACTCCGACGAGGAGCGGGACTCAGTCATGGCTGCTATCGCGCGCTCCACGCCAAAGCCTTTGGCCGAACATACCCTGATCAGTTCCAAATCAAAGTATCGCTATGTGCGTATCAAGGAACAGATGCTTCACGCCATTGGTGGACGCGGAGGCGGCGGCCTCTTTTCCACAGACGACAGCCATTCCTTGTTTGGAAGTATCTTCCAACCCTTCAATCCCAACATGGACACATCCTCTTCTCCAATGCTTCCCGGCGCAGAATCAGTGGATGCCGACGGGTCCAGAAAAACCCCAGTACAGGGCGCGCGCAAAACTCCCATGGCGATGACCTAGTGAGGTGCATGCAGCTTGTGACGACTTAATGACTCTTGGGATCTCTGGTGCTTCGCTTTCTCGGCCTTCATGGTGCAGATGCTGGCGTTTGAGGGCGTAGGATGCGATGCATACCCTTTTCGCTTTTCTTGGTTTTAATGACTTGGAAGGGCTGGAACAGGCTGGTTCTGTTTTCTTTCGGTGATGATATGATACCCCGGCTGGTGATACGTTTCATCCAGTAACTATTCGCAATGGATTTTTGAACTTGTTTTAGTTTTTCTTGGGTATATGAGTAGCCCGTCGTATGCTCTGAGTGTTCTCATCATTTACTCGTGTTCCCACTTCCCTAATTAAAAAGGGCCTTGTATACTAGCTCGAACGAAAATAATCACGTGATGAGCACTTAAGGCACTAAGGCTGTCAGGCAATCAGGCAGCAGACCATCTATCCCAGCTCCGCCGATCATCATCTTTTGAAACCTCAAACCATGTCGCAAGCCTGATCTGACTGCTCACTCGAGCTTCCCTCACATCAAACTCACCTCTGAAGGTGAATAAAGCTTATCGATCATCGCGCGGGCGTGCGCCCTTCGCTTTCGCCCCCGATTCACGGCGACCTCTCAAAGCTCTGCTCCCACCCTGATTCTCCTGTGCCCCTCGAGGCAGTCTCCCGGTTGCCAGATACCGTTCACGAACGCCCACAACTTAGCGCGACTACCCCTTGCCAATCTTTCACAATGGGTCACGCCGTGCCCGATCTTGACGCGATAGGCATCAAAGCCGAGTACGACCTTGCGGATCAATTCCGTCGCGAAGTAGCCCAGCTCCTCGGCCGCAACAATCTGAATTTTCCCGGCGCGCAACCCGTCAGCTTCTCGTCGAAACATCTTACAGAGCTCCAAAAAGAGGATTACTATGTCTGCGAAAAGACAGATGGTATTCGGTGTCTGATGTACTTTGCGCGCGGGGACGAAGAGAACCCTGAACTCCACTACCTAATCGATCGGAAGAATGAATATCGCTTTGTCCCGGGTCTGCATTTCCCTGTACCAGATGACGAAACGTTCCAATCATTCCATGTCGACACCCTCGTGGACGGCGAGCTGGTCAACGATACCTACCCGGACGGCACGCAACAGCTCAAGTTCCTAGTCTTCGACTGTCTAGTGCTAGACGGACAGAGCCTGATGCACCGCACCCTCGACAAGCGACTCGCTTACTTTAAAGTAAAGGTCCTCGAGCCCTACCGGGCCATGTACCGCAAATTCCCCGAAGAAAAGGCGCATCGACCCTTCGCAGTCGAAGACAAGTCCACGCAGTTCAGCTACGGTATTGAGATGATGTTCCGCGAGATCATCCCCAAAGTAAAACAGATACACGGAAACGACGGTCTGATCTTCACCTGCCGCAGCACGCCCTACCGCATTGGCACAGACGAACACATCTTGAAATGGAAACCTCCATCCGAAAACACAGTCGACTTCCGTATGCGCCTTGAGTTCCCACTTCTCGAACCCGACACCGAAGACGAGGCAGATGGTATCTCTGCCCCATACCCAGACTATGACGCTCTCCCCATCTGCCATCTATTCGTCATGCTCAACGCAGGCGAGTACCGCCATTGGGGCGAGATGCACATCACTCCGACAGAATGGGAAGATCTCAAAGCCCTACGCGTCCCGTTAGACGATTGCATTGTCGAATGTTCTAAAGACGAACACGGACACTGGCGCTACCACCGTCTCCGCGATGACAAGATGGACGCGAATCACATTTCCACAGTTGAGAAGGTTCTCGAAAGTATTGAAGACCGCGTCACGGAAGACGATCTTATCCGAATTGCCCCCGCTATCAAAAACGCTTGGAAGAAGCGCCAAGCAATGGGGTCCGGAGAGGGTAAGCAGCGTGCAATGTCATCAATGAATGGAAATGGAGTCAAGCGGAAATTCGAGGAGTGATGGGGGAAGAGAGTCAGCTCTTTCATCTCTTTGAGTTAACGTTTCATTTGCAAGGCGCTCGGCGTTGGTCTGTTTTCTGTTTTCTGTCGAGGCTCGAGCATGCAAAGATCTCGGTGCTATCACATGGATGTGAAGACGGTGTCTATGTCCTTCGGATTCGGTCCCTTTCGATGTTCTTTTGCAGTCGAAATATATTACATGCCTACAGCCGGATTCAGGGCTAAAGTTCAGGATGTATACGGAAGATGTATGTTTAGCCGAATGCAACTGGCCCATATGAAACCTCCGCGGAAGTCATCAAGCACGAAGCCACAGAATAAGGTAGGAAAAACATAAGCGGTCAGAATGAGCAGAGTCAGGTAATGTTTACGCTGCCACATAACGATCGGATCGCTTGTGATATTGCACGTCCACACGGCCTGTTTGTTCAGGTCTCCGTCTGGTCACGACCCATCCGTAATGGGAGTAGAGAAGACCTTTTTGGGCAGAGTAGGGATCTCTATCGGTATCGGTATAGCGATGATGGGCCCGATGGTCCTGCACCACGTCCTAATCGAGGCTTGCCCCGCACTGGCGCCTGTGATTGCTAGGGCAATCTTCAAAAAGGTTCCTGCGGAGTAGGCTCGATGGGCCCATAGACGGTGATACCCTGTGTTGTTGGTCAATGTATGGTCTGATGTGGAAGTAGAAGGAATGTTTACCTGCCGTGATACTTATCCCGGAGCATGAGGCATATGCGAGGGCGAAAAGTGCGGTGCGAAGTTGTATTGGTACCCATAAATTGCCGATTATCATTGCGATGATGGGTATTCCACCAGTGAACAATAGGCGAATCCAATCGATTCGGTTGCTCAGGGTCCTCATGTCTCCTAGCACCTTGTTTAAGGTAGATATATGGCGAGGGGCAGCCATTCTGAGACCAAGAGGAGCTAATATATTAGCAGGATCAGATGGACTGAAGCTTTAGAAGATGAGAAGGTGTTTGTGAGAGTGTTCGTACAGTTGGTCTGGTGTTTTGATATGCTCGGATGAGTGTACTTATCGTCGCTTCTCAACATCAAGCAAAGCAAAACGAACAGTAACAGATGGCTATTTCAGATCAATCCTAGATGGAAACAAAAAAAAAAAAAGTGAGAGATCGAATCTAATTAAGACAGCCTGAGGTCTTACGGAGGAAAATCCTTTTCCCCAGCCATTCCGAAGTTAATAGACTCCATCACCGCCGGCATTGTGCAAGATGCAAGATGCAAGATAGCCTAGTTAATAATTGGCAGGAAGTCCAGCAGACTCGTATAAGATATTGCAATGTTGATCAGTTTGTAAGGTTTGGTGGCGCGCGACTGTCGACGAGGTTTTTTTCGAATTGGTCAGACCCTGTGAACTGCATCCTTGAGCGAGAACAAGCTGCCCATCGTGGGGCTATACAAGACAGCGGTTCCAAGGCATACTGCTTAGATTAGTTCTTAGTAGCACCGGCCTCGTGGCCCCCGTCATGATTGAAGACTCGACTGGATACTATACTTGGATGTTTGTGGTTTTGATTGTATCACATCTTCCCAAGCAAGGGATCATGCAATCAGTCACGAATTAAAATTCTGATCTACACACGCGCTGAATCAATAGTCGGAACGATTCGCATGAAGTGAAAAATTGAAATTCATAATAAAAATCGTTGACGCGCCCACGACCCCAGTATTCCGTTCTTTGAAGTCAACAAGATGGAGACGCCAACCCCAGAGCCGCATGGGGGCGACATCAAAAATGGTGTCGTCTCTGAGCACATTGTTGAGAGTACTACCAAATTCTCAATTTCCAAACAGGATGGCTTGCTCCTTCTGGCTATGGCCAGTCTTAGCTTGATGGCAGCGCTGGATGGAACGTCAATTTCAGTTGCTTTGCCGGTATCGAATCCAATCCCTTCCTCTTTCCCATCAAGAGGATCCTTGACTCTAATTTGAAATGTATGTAGGCTATGGCTCATGAGCTGGGCGGAACCGCCATCGAAGCATTCTGGACCGGAACCTCATTTACACTTTGTTCAGCAGGTATGTCCGAATATCTTGACAAATAGAAAGGAAAACATGGAGCTTACTTTTATCCAGTCTTCCAGCCAGTTTTCTCGTCACTATCGGATTTGTTTGGTCGAAAACCACTGGTGCTTGTAGCGATAGCATGGTTTACTATCGGAGCAATCGTCGCTGCAGTCGCCGACAACTTCACTCAAATGCTCATCGGTCGATCTCTGCAGGGTATCGGAGGCGGTGGTATCATCACGCTCACCGCAATACTCATTGCGGATATTATCCCTCTCAGTGAAAGAGCAAAATACTTTGGAATGTACAGTGCGATTTGGAGCTTGGGAACAGTGGTAGGCCCCGTCATTGGGGGTTGCTTTGCACAAAACGTCACATGGGTATGAAGCTCTCTTGAGAAATAGTTGATGAATATTTAACTAACAGGTTCTCTCTAGCGCTGGATTTTCTACATCAATTTTCCTTTCATTGTAATAGCGGTGACTCTGGTTGCTTGGTCGTCCAGCTTCCGGGTCAGAAACGAATCTTTCGCTATTCAAATCCGAAAGATTGACTTCATTGGGATCGCACTATTTATTCCAAGCTCTGCTTCATTCTTGATACCACTGACCTGGGGAGGCGTTTTGTATCCCTGGGACTCATGGCATACCTTGGCTCCATTGATCGTCGGGTCAGTTGGGCTTTGCGTGTTCGCGATCTACGAGTGGAGAGTTGCGCTGCATCCAATGATCCCACCAGCGATATTTCGCAATCGAACGGCCCTCATATCATTTGCGGGATATGCAGTTGTCGGCCTACTCGTTTGGTGCTGTCTATATTTCCTTCCACTTTACTACGAAGCCGTGAAAGAGTTCAAGCCTATCATGTCCGGAATTGCTCTTTTCCCGGAAACATTCACCGTCGCGCCAAGTGGAGTCATTGTCGGCCTCCTCATCAGTCGCACCGGTCGATACTACTGGGCTGTTTGTATAGGATGGTGTCTTTCTACCATTGGTACAGGCCTCTTATGTCTTTTGGATGTAAACAGCGGAACAATCACCTGGATCTTCTTGAATATTGTGCCTGGCGTCGGCATCGGGATGGTTCTTCCCTCCGTCGCACTAGCAGTGCAAGCATCAGCAACGGCCGAGAATCTCGCCATCGCAGTGGCCACATCTACTTCATTCCGAGGCTTTGGACAGTCTATCGGTGTGGCCATTGGGGGTGTCATCTTCCAGAACCGAATGAAGAGCAATTTGTTACAGTATCCCGCCTTACGGTCATTGGCAGATAAATACAGCGGTGATGCGGCTAGTGCAGTGGAAATGATCCAGAGAATGCATGATGGCCAGGTAAAGGGAGACCTTAAGCAGGCTTATACTGATAGCTTGAGAATAGTGTGGGCGTTTTGTTGTGGCATCTCGGGGTTGATGTTTTTCATCAGCCTGTTCACCGAGTCCTACGATTTGAACCGGACCCTTGTTACGAGACGGTGCCTGGAAAAGGACGAAGAACATGAGCAAGAGAACATGATCGTTCATGATTGATAATCAAGAGGGACTAGGGTTGGGTTAATCTGTTGTATGAACCCAAAAACCCAAAAACCCGTCTCCTAACTCTATCTCCAAGGATATCGATTCCACCAGCCAAGGTATTCAACCTAAATGCGCTGCAACCAAACAAAAATAAATGACATGGAAACCAACTCGTCCCTATGATTCTGCAGAAACAGCTCCTTAACCCTCGTGAAAAAAGCCTTGTAAAGTGCATTCGCGTTCTCCTCCGTATACGTCTCCCCATCACCAACCCTCAACGCCTTATAAAAGAAACCCCCAAGAACAGCCATGAACCACTCAATTACCGTATCCGCATAATTCTCACTGGCCACAAGGTCCTCGCCTCCGTGTACCTCCTTCGCTCTCTTCAGCTCCTCAATAGCTGGATGAGACACCCAATCTTCAAGAATTTCCCGTGTGGACCACAACTCGTTGACTTCGACAAGAGACTTCAACACATCGTCCATGGTGCGGTCGTATACTGGACCTTGGAATGCAGCGACAACCTTTCTAGATATCCGACCGTCTTCGGCCAATTCTTTGATTGCGCCGTAGCATGATGCGATGATTCCGCTTAGATTTCGATGCCCGGAGGAAGTACTCGGAAAGCAGAGGATCAGCGAGCTTTCGGGCTTCATTTCAATGGCTCGGTGCTGGAGGAAGAGGAGTAGGTCATCGTGTGCTTGGCTTTGTAGCCTTGCGTCTGCGTCTGGGAGCCGTTTGAGGTTCTCGTCGTGAGTGACTGGGACGCCGTTGAGGTGTTGGAGACATGTGAGGCAGAAGGCTAGATCAACGGAGTTGGCGGGGAGAAGGGAGTTATAGAAACTTCCTGGAATAAATCCAATGTAAGGAGTGTCTTTTATGGTGTTGACCCATTCTGCTATTGTTGTGGAGAGTGTGTTGAAGTCGTTCTGTGGGCGGTCATTGAAGAGGAGCTGGGGCTTTTCGCCGGGTATGCACTTGATAATTGTTTGCATAGGCTCGATGCTATTTGAGGGGGCATTAGTTAGAAGTGGCCCGTGAAACAGAGTAGAAGTACTCACGAATTGCTTCCTTGCGCTGCGCCATATTCAACGATGGTAGGCGGTCTTTCTGTAGAATGTGACTGACAGCTAAGCTTCAGTTCCAGCGTAGATTTCTCCAGCATAGGCAGGACTTTTAGCATTGCCTCACGCTGGAGCTGTGAATGGGCGTTGTATACGCCCTTGCCCAGCATGGGCACATCGTTCGAAGGCACACTGTCGGTCATGGTGTTCATGTAAATACAAACTACAATGAGCCGTCTACAGTTTACGTCGTAGCCATTTAAGAAAAAAAGAAAATAGAAAAGGCTGCGGCTGAGCTCGGTCACGTCTTTCATCGGGTCAAAGTGAGCGATCGATCGAGCAGATGTGATAGGCTTTGTAATTTACATTGAGGCCCGCTAGTCATTGAAGCACGTTGGCCATGTTGCATATAAAGATACATCAATAAGAAAATGGCGCATTTGAAAAGACGCTATGTTAACTTGGCTCGTTCTTTTGTCAAGTCACCGGCTTGGCTCACCAGCCTCGCACGAATAGGGTTACGCTGTGAGACGATGCTAACGACCGACGATCTCCGATCGCCAAGACGGGCGACGCTAATGAGACTAGTACACAATCATGAGATGGATGTCCCTTATCCGTCTGCGGTTTCAACACTGGCTGATGTGTGGTAGTAAGGTTGCTAGAGGCAGACGTTATGGTCGACACTAAATTAAAGAAGGTTTGGGAAAGAGCTAAGCGGGCTGTTGGTCGTCACTTCTTGAGTAGAAAAACCTAAGCACCTATCTTCGAGCAAACGTACGAACAAAATTTTCTTATGGATATGGCACTCCATATTTGAAGGAGTAAGCTCGGACATGCTCGGACATACTCTTTACACACTAGATCTCTCGAACTGTCACCGGGTGTATTAGGGTTCTGATCCTGGTCAAAGTCGGACGCCGGAAGCGACAGCAGCATTAACCACGAGAAGTAAAAAGTATGAAGAAATACGCCGGCAGACCGATTAAGGTGTCAAACAGACCTAGAAAAGAAGCTGAGGTGGCGATGTTCATGGACTTCATCCTGGAAAGAGGCACATATAGTCGTCATTTCCCCAGAATAATATGACGTTTCTAGAGTTAATTAGAGAAGGCAAATTGAATTATCGGCTAATTCCTACTTAATTTTGTAGGTGTTGGTGGTGAACAGGTGTGTCGCGGAAGTCGTGACGCAGATCGGTGGCGATGACGTCGGCAACTATGGCTCAGCGCCACACCCAACGCAATGCTTAAACGGCTTTCTACTTAAAAAGATGGAACTTTCCAGCATTGAAACAGGTTGATTCATATATTTTTGCATTAATCCATGCCAATGAATAGTGCACAATGTTTAATAGAGCTGAATACTACGCTAATTTTCCTGCAAGGCGCATTCTAGACCATTCGAGTAAATAAGCTTCAAAGTAAACCAAAGGGTCGACATGGTTCGTGAACAGGACAGGCGGAACGAAATGTATAAAAATCGGGTCTTTAGCTGCATGCGGCTCCGGAGATTAAAAATCTTTCGTATGATGAATTGACTGCCAGGCAGGCAGCAATGGAGACATCACCATGTAGTTTGCATACCATGCATACCATGTGCTATAAAACCTAGCTGGACCTAGCTGTTTCTGCTTTTTTGAACCAAAAATTGTCGTCTAACAGAGCTCTACCTGTTTAATAACGCTCAATCCTCTACACCATGCGTTTCGGATCTCAGATTACTTGGCTTTTGGCCGCCGGTGGTGCCCTGACCTCCGCTCAGAGCAGTTCTTCCTCCGCTGCCAGCAGCTCTTCCACTGGCTGTGCCCTTACTTCTAGCGATAGCAAGGTCCTTCAGTACACCTATGCGCTTTCGGGATTCCTGAACAGCTTCTATGCGTCGAACTCCATAAACTCGACCGTTGCCGCTCAGGTCTCGAACAGCACCAGCGCTTCGAAGGTTCTGTCCAACCTGCAGGGTATCCAGCACCTCGACAATTTGACCGTCGAGGCTGTTCGTGAGCTTAGCTCTAAGGCCCCCGGCTTCAGTGCGCCATCATGCTCCTACACCTTCCCTACTGTCAGCAGCATTTCGCAATTCGTCCAATACGCCTACCAGTTTGAGTATACCCTCTCTGGTGCTTTCATCGGCGTAGCTGGCTACACCAAATCTCCCGAGGTCGCTTTCCTTTTGGCTCGTCTCGCTGCTGAGCACAGTGCCCACGCTACCTACATCGGTAGCCGCCTGAACTCCACCATGTTCCAGTCCAGCTCCCCCTCTCTGGTCTCCGCCTACACCCCCACCCAGGTTCTCACGACTGGCAACTCCACTGGCCAGTTGGGATCTTACTTGGGCGGCTGTGTCTCTGCGCCCTCCAACCCTTGCGGTAGTCTGAAGATTGGTCCTCTGGAGGCCAACATTACCTCCAGCGCCGGTGCCAGCTCTTCTACTCCTTTGGGTGGCTCGTCCTCCACCCCCCTGAGCAGCAGCGCTTCTTCGTCCAGCTCCGCTTCGGCTCGCCTGCACTAAGGGGATGCCGATACCTATCTATCTATCGATACACGTGAAGGGGATACGGAGTTCACCAGTCTGTTACAAGCTATAATAATCAGTGTGCTTGATGGTTTTTGTAATCTTTGGAGTTAGTCAAGTATCTATAGATGCTGTGAATGACAATGGAGTTTTTTTACCATGTATGCTATGATAATCGTTAATCAAAACTTGTACCCCTTCACCGTGTCAAGTGAGGCGACTCAAATGTAGAAAGGTCAAAAATAGCGCATCCCTCATTCTGGTGAGCACCAGTTCCAGAAGAAAATCACAATGCCTCTTTAGAACCTGTAATTGATACCCAGGGATCATTCTTGGAGGAACAGGCAAGTAACGAGGGCAATGGCTAAAAGCATGACCCTGACCCAGCCCGAGTAGTTGCTAGGCTGCATGAATCAATTTTGCCCGCCAGTTGGTCATTGTGTGGTACTGACGAACCGGCATGCACTCGGTATCTTAAGCACATCCTCAACGGTCACGGGGTAAAGTATTCGAGGTCCCCAAAGGAAATAATTGTATAGTATCAAGAAGCGACATATATTTTGTTTTGGCCTAGCACAAATTCTGGGACAGTGGCAGAGTTCTCCTGAGAGTCAAGGTTATGCCACGGCCTCCAGAATGGAGACCGAAATATACGAGTGGGAGATGTTTGCTTTGGGTATGTAAAGCGAAAGTCAACAAATGATGAATGAACTTCGCGACTAGGAAAGAGCGATATTCGGTGCGAACGCTACTACCTACGATCATAACGAGTCTAGGCAACTGAGAAAATTAACACTTACTCAAGAGAATATAACACCTAAACCACTGCCGAATCAGTGTCTTTAGTACTGATCTGTTTATTCGTTTACATCTCGATTTCTCTAGAAATACTATGATTCATCGCTTTTGCTTTATTGGCTCGCTGGCTTGTTGCCCTGCTTCAATGGCGCAAAAATATCCGTCCACAACTCACTCGCCTCACCAAGGTAATAAGTCAAGCTCACATCCGCCAGACTAGCATCATCTCCACCAGTCATAGTCTCCAGCTGAGAGATGAGGTTTTCCAAGCCAAACGCCTTACCAGTAGCCTGAGTAGCACCAGCCTCTAGCATGACATTAACAACATGAATATGGAAATGGTAGTAAGTTGGTTGGTCTGCAAATCAAATCATTAGCTGTCCAACCCTAGAGACGAATCGAAAAGGAACTTACAGTGAACATATAGCTTGAGATGATCCTGCTCCAAATCAGGATATATCGACACCGTCGCCTCGAGTACCCTTTGCCTCAGATACTTCAACCAAGACACATGCTTCTTCTTCAGGTCCCTCAGGCTCCAAATATCCCGCCTATGCACGAGAGCCAGTAGATGCAACGAGCTCATGGTCTTCCGGTCCCAGTTCAGATCGGGGAGCATCAAGAATGCATCTTCGGGACCGTGCTGGTCATCCCGCATAATCACATCCTCCTGCTCAGTCCGGCCCTCCAAGATATTGAACACCCAGTTGAGTCGACCCTCTTCGCGCTTGGCTTGCATGAATGGCCGCACGTGCTCCGCATAGATCTCCGGCGTCTCCGTAACCATGCGGAGCTGCTGATCGGAATATTTCTTGATATGCTGTGCCGTGCATGGCCAAATGAGGTTAAGTTTGAGGTCTTGCTGAATGTCTGATCCTTCGGTGCTAGGCCCGTTGGAGGAAGCGAGGTACCAGCGGTAGATGTCATTGTCGCCGAGGTTGTTGACTTTTGAGATGGCTGCGTGGAAGGCTTTGATAACTGAGAGGGATTCTGTGGAAAAGGCGGTCCGCTCGGCGGTTAGTATGCCCTGCTGGTCATCAATGGTGCCTAGGAGGGTGATTCGCCGGCCATGTTGGTCTGTAGTGGTTGTGAGCTGCTTGATCGCAGGGTTCGGTGCGGCCTTAAGGTACCTTGCTTCAGCAGCTTTCCGACTTGGAACTTGGCGATCAATGCCTCTGTGGCTGCCTTGCTGGTATTCGTGGCTTCTGTCATATTAAACAGTCTTCAATTTCAATTTAAAAGCAGGAATGCAAAGACGAGCGGCGTGGGAAATCCGTCGTTATCGACCATTCGTAGGCGGTCAGAGCTTATCGCGGGATGTATAGAATTGTGAATGTGAGAAACAGCGCCTCAAAAGTGTCTTGTTTCGGGCATTTTGTTTTTAGTTGAACTCGACATAGCAGTAAGATGAGTTGAGAAATACGATCTGTGTACATTTTACTCAAGAATTCAGATAGGAAATGAGGCATCAATCAGATCTATCTCTCCACCGTGCTTTACAAGAAATCCCACGCGTGCTTTGGCATTGAGCATTGTTCCTTATTTAGGATTGAATTGACCATACCAAATGCCATTAGTGTCACTATATATCCTTTATAACGCCATTACAACCTACTCCACATTACGATGGGTATCTCGGTATCTCGGTATCTCTGCCACATCGACCATTTCACAACGCCTATTTATCAGCCGCAGGCGCAGAAGTCCCATGCATCTATAGACCAGTCAGATCAATAAAGCCAGGATTATTACCACATGGTGAATTGAGCGAATAACATACCGTCTCAGCAAACCGCACCCACTCCTCGACACCCTTAACATACGGATCATCCGCAGCAGGAAGAATCTCATGTCCCCAGACCATCATATCATCGAAAGTTCCCTGCATCTCGAGTACCTTGACCGGCTTCTCAAGCTCGGTTACATCGTCTTCTGCAGGTACGTTTTTGACCGGTTGTTGAGAAACGCGGTCTGTGGCTGTCGCGATGACCCCGGTGTATCCCTCTGGGATCACGACGCGACGGCCTCGAAGTTTGCGGCCGCGGAAATGTGATGAATGGGTGCTATCTAGAGTGACAAATATTCAGCGTTTTGTTATATAAGGGACAACCGTCAGGATAGGTAGAGGTGCATGTACCTTTCGCGTCAGTCGAGGGTGTCCAGAAGCGATGCGTGGAGTCGACCGGGCCATCGTGGTGGATTCTGCAGGGGAGAATGTTTGGTGTGAATTGCGGGGTGGATTCATTCTCAGATGGCGAAGCCGGTTTGGGGTTCTGGAAAGTGTACATGTCTGGCATTTGTATGGTTGCAGGGTCGGACGGGACTCTGCGCGGGTGTAGGTTCAGAATTCCAGCTCGGAGGCGAGCTTTTAATGGACGCTAGGGAGACAATAGGTTTTGAAGCGAGCCAGAGGGGTTCGCTTGTAGGCTCAAAAGGCTGTTGCGACGCTGGTTGTGCCAATGAGAAGGTGGTGGTAAATTCTGTCGGTGTCGAAGTCGCGGCGCGTCGCGTTGCCGCGTTAAGTGGAAGCGGGAGGACATGAGGTACATGGATTACACCGTGGGTATAAACTATTGTCTCTTCAACTTTTACAAGAATTATGACTATGTCAATGGTTCAAAGTAAATTCTATTTAATTGAATGCAAAATTGGGGTATACAAAGCAGCTCTCTACAATAGATACAGTTCTTTGCCTCGACGCAAAATTGCCTCCGCTCGGAGATCATTTCTTACCAGACTTCTTCTTCTTCTTCTTATTCTTTTTCTTCGGGGCATCGCCCTTCTCTTTGGGCTCGGGGGCATTTCTGATTGGCCACTTCTTCAGATGCTCACGCTCGAATGCATCCTTCTCTCGGCGATAAAGAGCCATTGTTGCTCGTGCATCTTCAACACTAGAATGAGCACCTTCCTGGATCTTAATACCAAGGAAGTGCTCAGCAAGCATCTTCAGTCGTGGTGAGCCGCCACCAGCAATCTTCCTGTACTCGGGGTGTTTGCTGGTATCTCTGATGTCCCGCTTGGGGTGGCCGAGGAGTAGAGCGTCAAGATCATTGCTCACGGCGTGACCGACAAGAACGCGGCCGTCCAAGATTTCGGCAACTTCCTTCTGGGCTTGTTCGAGGTTTCGCGCTTCCACCATGTGCTTAGGGGCAATGCCGCTCACGTGAGTCCTCCAATCTGTCACCATTTCCTTGGGTCGGACATATGAATCATAGACTTGGTCACCGTTGAAGTTGACGATACTGACTCGGGCAAGGACCGAGTCGTTGTCTGGGTTCGGTCCGACGCCTACCATCTCACAGTCCATGGCAACGTATTTTCCTATCTCGGCCCTATAATAATTTTAGTATTGAGACAAGTAAAACGCGAAGGAGGATGCCCCAGAGAGGAGGTCTTACGTCTTTGAACGACCCTCGTTAACTTTCCCATTGCGCGATTCTGTCTCGGATTGCACAGAGACCCCGGCGCTAGACTTTCTCCGCAAAGAAGGCTTGATCGAGTCTGCGTCGGCGGTGTTCACCGCAATTTCAGCTCCTTCGGACATTCTCTTCCGCTTATATGGTGTGATTGTGTCTCGTGTCTTTGTATATTCCTTTCCGGGCTTCTGTTTCTTCACTGTTCCATGTCCAGAGTCACGGTCAGAGGCTTTGCGTTTCTTCCCGGGTGAGGAGGTCGAGGCCGAGGGTGCTTTTTTGAGAGTCGCCTGTAGCTTTTTCCAGTTGCTGGAAAGACTGTTCGTATCCATTCCGACTGTGTTAATGTCTGCAAAAGCTAAGACATCGTCGGTGGTAAAAGCCGTCGAAGAGTTGGCCGCGAACTTTTTTTTTGACGGCAAAAAAGAGGCTCGCGCCGTGGAGACCTACACCGCCTTCTTGAAGTGGCATATCAGAAATAGTACGATATTGAGAAAAACGAAATGTTGATCTTGTGATTAAGGTCAAACTAATTCTACTCATCTCATTGAAACCCTCAGTGGTTGATTCTTCATATTTGACCCAGATAATTATGGAACAGTCCGAATGCTTTTGACCCGCGATGTATGTTCATGTCCAAAAAACCCATGCACGCCTTTTTTGAATAGCAAGTAGAAAAGAAATTAGAACAGGCCAGGGATCGAAAAGTCCTTGGACATCCATTTCTCTGTAACCTTTCTCTTAGCCTTCTTAGCCTGGCTCACAGGCTTACGAGACTCGAGTCTGCCCTGAATGATCATCGTGCGGAATCGATCATCCAACAGGTTACCCTCAGGCTTCAACAGACGGAGAGAGTCCTGCAGTTCATCGGGGAGAACCAGCTCCAGACGCTTCTCAGGGGCACTATGAAAACGGTTAGTAAGGCACATATAATCCGAAGCGATTGAACTTACTGAAGCTTGCCACCCAAAGGCTTCCGACGCAACTTCATCTCATCGCCCTCGTCCGAATCATCAGCATCGGAATCGTCGGCCTTCCCATCGGCCTTCTCAGCAAGTTCTTGCGCCTGCTCGAGCTGTGCCTCTCTCTTCGCCTTCTTCTCCTCCCACTTCGCTTGCCTCTCGGCTTCCTTGCGTCGCTTAATCTTGTTGCGCTGCGTCTTGGACTTTCTCTCAGGTCGCTTCTTGTTTAGCCACTCGGGCTTCTCATATTCGCTTTCGAAGCCCTCCCAGGCACTCTCATCATCAGACTTGACTTCGCCGTCGTCACCCTGGGCGGCCTCTATTAGGCGCTGCTTCTCAGCCTCTTTCAATTCATCCTCAAGGCGCTGCTTCTCGGCCTCGACGGCCTCCTGACCATACTCCTGGATAAGGCGATCCCATTCTTCGAATTGAGGGTTGTAACTAGCTCCACCACGAGGGACGCTCACGGACGGGATAGGCTTTCCGTTGGCGGCAAGAGAGACAGGCGCATGTTTCAAAGTCTCGGGGGCGACCTTGGCCTTCGGCTTGGGCAAGAAGTCGAAACGGGGGTCCTCAACAGGGGCCGAGGTGTCGGCTTCATCCGCCCAGGGGTCATAAATCTCGTTGCTGCCCTTCTTAGTGATGTCGGCATCCCGCGCGGCTTGCTTCAGGCGCTGCAGTTCCTTCTGGCTAACCCAATCCTTCTTGTGCTTCTTGGTCTTAGGCTCGATAACCCCGTCGGTGACAATGGAGCTGGTGCGCTTGCGAGAGTCGATGGCGGGAATCGCGGATCGTTGAGCAATAATCTCGTCGGCCTTGAGCGTCTTGTGTTTCTTAGCAAGAGACTTGCGCACGTCTTCCGATCCAACAGTGTCGAGTGTGAACAGTTCCTCGGAGGGCTTCTCAGCAACAACACCACTGGTCTAAGGTCAGCGATAATGGAACATGTAGATATGAACGGTGAACGTACCCTTTGATCTCTTCGTCCTTTAGGAGACGCAGGCCTTCCTGCACTTCAGTGACGTCGACATTCTTGCGCCAAGCCTTCTTGCCTTTGCGAGAAGGCTGCTTGAATTGCTGGGGGGCATCCAGCTTAGACGACATGGTTGGCAGTCTTATCTTTTTTTTTTTTTTGCAGAAACCGAAAGCCAAAACCAAAAAATCTGGACGCGCTGACTAACGCGGGGGCGGCGTGACCGGGCGGTGAAGGCACGTCGGACTTGGCGAGGTCGCTTTTCTTCCAGCTTTAACATCCACCCGTTGCGCGTCGACTTTAGCCTCGGGATTCTTTCATATTAATTCCCGCTGGTGGCTTTGTGGCTAATTTGTTATACTTCGCGATATTGACGGGGCGTTGAGTCCGATTGCGCGCCATGCCTGTCGTCAAAGGAGGTGTCTGGTGAGATCTCCAGTGACTTTTCATCTTCCGAGTGAGCTCTGCTAACATGTCTTCAGGACCAATATTGAGGACGAGGTGCTTCGTGCGGCTGTGCGTTATCAAACAAGACCCAAAAACACGTATTTCGATGGATTGCGCTAATACTGACTCGATGGCAGGTCTCCAAGTATGGTCTGAACCAGTGGGCTCGAGTGTCCTCTCTCCTAGCTCGGAAGACGCCGAAACAATGCAAAGCACGATGGATAGAATGGTTGGATCCCGGTATTCGCAAGGTCGAGTGGTCGCGAGAGGAGGATGAGAAGCTGTTGCACCTGGCCAAGCTTATGCCCACGCAATGGCGCACCATTGCCCCGATTGTCGGACGCACTGCTACACAATGTCTTGAACGCTATCAGAAGCTCTTGGACGAGGCGGAGGCTCGCGAGAACGATGAACTCGGCTTGGGGGGACCGGAGGGTGGCGAGTCGGCCGCGCCCAGTGCCGACGATGTTCGCCGCCTGCGTCCTGGCGAGCTGGATCCAGATCCCGAATCGAAGCCCGCGCGCCCTGACACGATTGATCTCGATGAAGATGAGAAGGAGATGCTCAGTGAAGCCCGTGCGCGTCTCGCCAATACACAGGGTAAAAAGGCCAAGCGAAAGGCCCGAGAGCGCCAATTGGAAGAATCACGTCGACTAGCGGTGCTACAAAAACGCCGCGAATTGAAGCATGCCGGTATCAATGTCAAGGTCGTCACTCGGAAGCCGGGCCAGATGGACTATAACGCAGATATCCCGTTCGAGAAGCCGGCCGCCCCTGGATTCTACGATACGACCGAGGAACAGACCCTCAATGAACGCCAACGGGAGATGTTTGATCCCCGCAAGCAACAGCTGGCCAACAAGCGAAAGGGTGATCAGGAGGACGATGCGGAGCGAAAGAAGCGCAAGAATGACAAAGGCGGCAACTCGGAAGCATTCGCTGCTGCTGCACGAGCAGGTCAGATGCAAAAGATCCGTGAAGCAGAGCAGAGCAGCAAGCGCAGGGGCTTGAATCTGCCCGCGCCTCAAGTCAGCGAAAGTGAGATGGAGGATATTATCAAAATGGGAATGGCTGGAGATAAGGCCAGCCGAATGAGTGGTGATGAAGAAGCCACTCGCGGGCTTATTGGAAACTACGGTGCTATCGTTGGTGGAACACCTATTCGGACGCCGCGCGCAGCACCGGAGGAGGATCACATCGCCAACGAGATCAAGAACATCCGCGCTTTGACCGAAACTCAATCCTCGCTGCTCGGAGGAGAGAACACTCCTCTCCACGAGGGTAGCACATCGACAGGCTTCGATGGCATTGCTCCCCGGCGGCAAGAGATCGTTACACCCAACCCCATGGCCACACCGTTCCGACAAGCCAACGGCGTGGGTGCAACTCCCATGCAAGGCGGTGTTGGGCCCGGTGCCACTCCGCTGCGCACACCAAGGGACCATTTTGCTCTTAACCGAGAGGGTGAGGGAGGTCAGCTTATTGGTAGCACGCCTCGGGACATTAAGATGCATGAGAGCTTCATGCGCCAATCAATCCGCAGCAAGCTCTCTGCGCTCCCTAAGCCCAAGGAGTCCGAGTGGGAACTCGAAGAGCTCCCTTCTGAAACAGCAGAACCTGCTACGGCCGTTGAGTTGAGCGCGGAAGATGCGGAGGAGCGTGATCGCAGGGAGGAAGAAGCCCGTCTGAAGGCTGCTCAGGCTGAATTTAAGCGCCAGTCACAGGCGTACCAGCGTAATCTTCCTCGGCCAGCTGTTATTGACCTCGATGCATTGAGTGCGCGTGCCGCCCAGGTTACTGACCCCATTGAGGGTCTTATTGCCAGAGAAGCCGCTATCCTCATTGCCCATGATTCCCGACAACACCCCGTACCCGGCGCAAAGGTCGAAGGAAAGGCTCCTAAGCTAGTTCACGTGGGCGATGAATTTATCGACGCAGCCCGAGCTGCTATTGCAGCCGAGATTGCATCAACAGAAGCACAGCAGCAACAAGAGGAGTGGCAAGGAAAGTTTGACGATGTCTGGTCATCAACCCGCGCCAAGGCCCTGCCAGGTATGGACATCTACGCCGACGAAGAGGAGGATGCCTTCCAGGAAGAGCAGCGCATGATCGGAACCTTCGATAACGTACAAGCATCCCTTCTCACAACTGCCGAAAAGGGCAACAAGCTTGAAAAGAAGCTCGCCCTTCATTACGGCGGATACCAGAACCGCGCCAAAATTCTGCGCTCTAAGATCCTCGAGGCCAGTGCCGCTCTACCCGAGGTCCAGAACGACTTGGACTCCTTCCGCACTCTCCAAATCTCTGAGGAAGCTGCTGTTTCCCGGCGGTTGGAGAAGTTGCGAGAGGATGTGTCCTTCATTATGCGGCGCGAGCGTGAAGCGCAGGATTTGTATAAGAGCCGGAAAGACGAGCTGGATGAGCTGGTTGCTGGCACTGCTACTGTCAATGGGTGGCACTAAGCCAAGCTTCTGAATTGGTTATTCTTTGATCTTTCAGTCATGACCTATTGCAACTTCTTTTTGTACCATTACTAGGACGGTTTACAATTCGTGGATAATGCGAATGCATTGGAGTTGTTGAGGTGTTGATATTGTTTCTATGCTTTGTTTGTAGGCTCCTGTTGGCTTCAATGATTGGTAGTCGCCTAGTCGGGCTCCAGATGTCTAATGGATACTTTTCTTCCAAGGTTATATTCAAGTGCCAGGTGTTCGTACAGATTCCGACTTTTGAAGGGTTCCAATGTTATAAATGTATAGACCCTTATCAGATGTGTGAATATATATCCTGAATGTCCGATACGGGCCTCAACACCCAATAGATTGTCTATGTAGTTGATAACAAAGCGAACGTAAGGCGTCTTATTCATATATTGATCAAAAAGCGTCATCCATACGAATACTGCCATCCATAAACGCTTCTGATCTTGACGTTGCAACACCCGGATGCTGACGTAATACGGCGAGATCACCTCCTTCCGCCTTCACCACCAACCTCTTTCCATCGCACTTCGCATCCAATATATCGAAGTTCATCTAATCAGTGTGCTTGGGTGCCCGCGTCATCGCACAGCCGATCACGATGGGCGTCCGAGATTCCCACGGCGAAGCAACGGGGACCCCCGACCCCGTCGAGAAAGGGTTCGCCACTCTTAACACTATCAGGTGAGTTTGAAATCCCGGGACTGATGAGGAACAATTATCTCTGGAGTCTCAGAACCCACTTCGACCGGTCGCATATGCTGACTGGCGTAATAGAATCGGTGTGAAGGCCATGGTGCAGAAGGTCAGTGTCGCGCAGAGTCTGAAGTATCACGTGATATCATTATTGACTGGCAGCAGGATGGTGAACTACGCAAGGCAGAGATTCTCTCAATTCGGCAGCGCAAAGACGGTCCTTCTTTCTAGTATGTTGAATTCCAGTGGTTACCCTGTCATAATTATGCTAACGATTAACTCAAAGTGTGCACTATGTCGACTTCAACAAGCGTCTTGATGGTGAGTATAGCAACATACTCCTTCGCATGATCAGAATGCTTAACATTATCTTAGAATGGATTAATGCTTCCCGAATTGACCTCACCAAAGAGGTCGAATGGCCGGCGCCCGAGAAGCCGGACAAGAAAAAGTCCAGTGCCAACAACAAGGCACTTAGTAAGGTTCCCAAGAACGCTCGACCTGGCAGCCGTGATGTGTCGGGAACACCTGATGCGCTAGGAGGCAAGAACTTGAACGTCGGAAAAGCTCCTCGGCCATCAAAGGCTGGCGGTAAAGAGAACCGCACCGCCGACACACCCGGCGACACATCGCTCTTCGGATCAACCGTCGGGACGCCGAAAGCAGATTCAGAAGATGTCGATATGGCGGATGCCCCCGCAGAGGCGCAAATCAAAGAGGACGAGGTTCAAACCATCTCTGGCGAGGTAATCACCCGCGAAGAGGAGATCGAGCGCCTCCGTACAAGCGGCAGTATGACGCAAAACCCAACAGAAATCCACCGCGTCCGAAACTTGACTCGCCTACAAATGGGCAAATTCGAAGTCGAGCCGTGGTACTTTTCCCCATACCCAGACCAATTTTCCGACGTGGACATGGTGTACATCGACGAGTTCTGCCTCAGCTACTTCGACAACCAACGTGCCTTTGAGCGCCATCGCGCCAAATGCACACTTGTTCACCCCCCGGGCAACGAAATATATCGCGACGACAACATCTCCTTCTTTGAAGTCGACGGTCGTCGCCAGCGAACCTGGTGCCGAAACCTATGTCTCCTCAGCAAGCTCTTCCTCGACCACAAAACTCTCTACTACGACGTCGATCCCTTCCTCTTCTACTGCATGTGCACCCGCGACGAAACAGGCTGCCACCTTGTCGGCTACTTCTCCAAGGAAAAGGACTCCGCTGAAGGCTACAACCTCGCTTGTATTCTGACGCTGCCACAGTATCAGCGCCGCGGATTTGGACGTCTGCTCATGGCTTTCAGCTACGAGCTCAGCAAGCGCGAGGGCAAGCTTGGATCTCCTGAGAAACCGCTCTCCGATCTTGGTCTTATGGGTTATCGCCAGTACTGGCGCGAAACGCTTGTCGAGCTGTTAATGGAACCGGGTCGTGAGGCGATGAGTGAAAACGAACTTGCTGTCCTGACGTCTATGACTGAGAAGGATGTTCATGAGACTTTAGTTGTTTTTAACATGCTCCGATATCACGTAAGTCTTTTCATGTTGCTGGTATTAGATACATTGCTAACAAAAGAAAACAGAAGGGAAACTGGGTCATCGTTCTTACAGACTACGTCGTCGGCGAGCATAACAAGCGTCTTGAAAAAGAGAAAGTCAAGGGCGCGCGCAAGATCAACCCTGCTGCGCTGCAGTGGAAGCCACCCGTTTTCACTGCGTCTAGTCGGACCTGGAACTGGTAAGGAGAACAACCCTGTGTTCTCCAGTCTGGTCTCCAGGGCATAACGGCTTGCTGCGTTTGATTACAGGTGCTGGGGCAGATATTTAATAAGGCGCAAGGGATCGAAGGAGCTTTCCGTTGGCTTTTTCTAATGGTGTTTGGGAATACGGAAAGTGGTGTTTTTGGTTGATCTGGGTTTTTACTTGATACCTTTTTCCTTATTGTACATCAATTGTCCTAATTCATTCAATAAAATTTGAATGATAATGCTTACGAGTGTACCTGTTCTATGTCGTAAATACCACCTCTTCTAGATGTGCCGTTCATATGAACTGCTAGAGACGACTACATCCACTAACCAAAGCTACTACCCAGTGAAAAACAATCTACAATCTACAATAGTGCAAGAATTTAGATTCAAAATCGATTGATATGAATTTGGGAGGCTGCATGATACAAAAGGGTCGGAGTAGGGGCAGGGGAGGGAAGGCCAGGCCAGCTCGGTGAGCAAGCAGCGGGACTAACAGGCCGAGGCATGAAAGGATAAAGAGAGGGCCGAACGATGCAACGGTGCTTTCGAATGAGAACTACCGAGTTCGGAATGCGTTCCAAAGAATGCGCTCCAAGAAAAGTGACCCTAAAACAAGATATCCTGGTGTTTCCTGCCTTCAACTGGGAACCTGCAGCCCACGCAGCCAGAATGGCATAGAAAATGAAAATGAAAAAGTACATAACATGAAGGCAACAATTCGCAAATTGCCTGTTGCGAGGTGGAAGTGGAGGTAAAGAGGAGGTGAGGGCTGTGTTCATCCTGTCCGCGTGCCGTTATTTGGTGCTTGGAGACGAGGGAAGTAGACACAGGAGAAGAGGCCAAAGGATTAGAGTATTGAGGGAGGTCCAGACATCGAAGATCTAACCCCGCAGGGCAACGATGGCGAAGACGACTGCTATGAGGACCGAGAAAGAAAAGGCGTTGACCTTAGGAAGAGCCCTGGCGCGGACCCCACGATGCAGTCCGGGTCTGGCCGCGGGAGGAGGAAGGGGCGCTTCCCTGCTGAGATGCAGAGGGCGTCTTCACAGACTCTTTAGGACCTGTGGCTGCAATGGTATCGCGGGGCTTGGTCCCCTTGCGAGGCTTGAAGGCGGGCTCTCTGCGCGGCTGGGGCTTCGAGTTCGAATTCGGGAAACCGGCTTTTGGACGAAATACTTTGCTGACCGTGACATTTGAGCCGGGGATGCGGATGCAAGCTCGATAGTTACCGGAAGTATCCTTCTCACCGAGCCCAAAATCAAAAGGCTCAGCACTCTGGACCTGCGTTGTCTTCAGAGTCTTGGCGCGGAGTCGAGACTGGGACGGAGCTGGCGCAGCGTGCCATGCAGCGGCGGGGGCCATCATCGGGACACGGACGCCAGGAAGAGAGCCTGGTTCGCGGTCTTCAAAGATGTCATCCTGTTCGTCAACCTGTCGAACCGCAAGGTCACCGTCTCCTGAAGGATAAGCCTGTTCAGTGCTCGGCAGAGACACGGGGACCGCTGTGACGGGCAACTGGACGTCCAGAGGCTCCTTTGTAGCTGAAGCAACGGCCAATGCGCTTTTCTTCTCGACTGGGGTCTTTTTGCCAAAGAGTCCATTAATCCTCTCTTGCCAAGACATCCCGTTCGCGGCCGCCGCTGGAGTTCGGGGGGCTGCTGCTGCCATCGACGCGAACGTGGGGGGTTTGACAGGTACAACGGGTGTGTCTTGCGCTACTTTAGCGGCCAGATCCTTGGGTGGCAGCTTAACCACAGGCTTGGCCTTGGGAAGGTGCACCAATGGCCGACCCGAGTCGCCGAAATAGACAGGATGACTCGTGGTCTCTTCTGGAGGCGGAGGAGACGGGCTCCGTTGGTGGTATTCGACCTTCTCAACAGGCCGTTTTGTCTGCTCCGTGGCAGAAGGGAAAAAACGCGAGCTGCGTGGAGGCATACTAACTTGAGGACGGGTGGGTGTCTCGGTGAATCCAGGAAGGGCATCGACGGGGGTTTCAAGACCGGTTAACGCATTGGATGGGGTGGCATTCTTGTCCGCAACTGCCTTTGACATGTTGATCACATGGCGTTTGCTGTCACCCTTCTCTGTCCGCAATTGTGTCCAAGTTTCCTTGATGTTGACAGGAGCAGCTGCACGAGCCTCACGGTGGGCGTTGAAATCATTCCGGAACTTGACATTCTGTTCGTGTTCACGTTGAGCCGTAATCTTCTGGAAGCTGCTCCACGAGCCCAATCCACCTGGGGTACGAGATTCTTGATGCCGCTGGGGAGTCTGCGAGCTTGGAGGTCCAATGGGGCCAGGACGACCGATAGGAGCCAGAGGGTCAAAAGACGTGTTTCGTGTCTCAGGAGAGGAAAGTGGGGGAACAGAGTCAGCTTCTGGTGGGCCTGCAAGTGCCGCCGGCGGCATAATGGATAGAGGGACCTCGCGTGAAGTGAATCCACCGAGGCTCTGATCGAAGATACCATTTCCCAATGTTCTGTCACTGATGAGAGGCGTCCAAGGGTTTTTGACTGATGATGATGTTGATGGTAGGTTGGAGGAGGAAGACCAAGGAGCGTATGAGGATCCCGAGACATTCAGATTTCCACGCCACTGGGCGCCGTGTTCATCGGTCTTCGAGCCTTGTTGTGGACTCGTGTCTGTCTGCTGGCTCAAATCACCTGGAGGAACCTGTTCGTGTTTCGTGTCGCGATGAGGGGAAGGAGCGCGACGTGTGCGAGGGGATGTTCTCTCATTGTGCGGTTTTTCAGTCTGTGGTTTTTCACTGTGCAATTTCTCCGCTGCGCGCTCTCTCTCACTTGCAAGCCTTCTTACGTTTTCAGGATGATGAACTTTCATCATCCCATACTGCTTTGGCCCCCCAGTGGGTTCAGGAACGGGTGGCTTGGGAGGAGAGCTAATCGTAGCTGGAGGTGGAGCAGCTGGTGTCTGGACCTTGCGACTTTCAATGCTATTCTTGCGTTGTTTGTCTGGTGCTGGACCCAACGCAGCGAGTTTCTGGCGAATCCGCTCGTCCCTCTCTGCCTTCTCCTTCTCCTCTTGTTGCAGACGACGTTGTCTAGCTTCAAGTCGCTTCTCCTTCATGATACGCTCCTGCACAACAAGAGGATCCTCTTGAGGCACTTCCGGCGCAATTGCCGGCGCTGGCTGTTGCTCACTTGGTGGGACTTGATCCACAAGCGCATGTGGCTGCGGACCCCAACTAGGCGTCGCATGCTGCAGCGATGGAGATTCCTGCGCGCGGCCATGCGCGTGAGGATGAGCGTGGCCGGGCATTAGTGCCGGGTCCACTAAGCCATTTACCTGAGAGCCGCGTCGGCCTTCAAACCTTGGAGGACCATCTGCTCGACCGAAAGACATTCGGCGATCAAAACCTCCGCTTCCCCCGCTGACATTGGACCCCGCACGGTGACGATTCCAGCCCATGCCGCCGTCATGACTCGTCCGTTGGGTTTGGAAAGCCGCAGAAGGTTCGGCCGGCCCATGAGCTTCATGGCCAGGTCGTTGCAACACATTAGGAGCTCGAGGACCTTGGTCTTGTCGATATGAAGGCCTTCTATTATCCCCCACCGGCTCGTAACGGCCAGACCGAGAGTTGTACAATTCCCGAGGCGCATTTGGAGCGGTTTCTCGCCAAGTACGATTGAAGTCGTCCGCGGCGATCTCTTGCGGAGGCAAGGGGGCATAGCGAGCATCATCACGATGAGACTGAGGGTGGTGGACGGGAGGGCGTGTGGGAGGAACATTACCAGGAGGATTTACAGGCGAAACTCTCTCAACTGGAGGTAACGTAGCCCAGGGAGACTTGCTTGGGGGTGCCGGACTGGTTGAACCTGACGGAACCCTGTCGTTTGTTCCCTTGGACGAGATACTTGCCGCCTTTGCCTGCCGCTCCGCATTGGCTCCTAGTCTCAGTACTGTAGGGTTTGGCCCGACGGACGTCGTTGGCTTAGGAGCAGCCATCTTTGAGACATCTCGAACTGCGGTCGGCTCTGATACTGGAGCTTCTTGTGGCTCTTGCTGAAGTGCTTCGGGAGGTGGTTGCGGTTCATTGTGCTGGGTGAGAGTGACTTTGGTGCCGTCCGTCCACTCAATAGTCTCCGGAGCCCAGTCGTCCTCATCATCGTCAATATCCGCCCATTTCGCTTCAGATCCCCCGCCGTCTTCTTGGATCCGAGAAGTCATATGGATACCGTACTGCTGCTTCAACTCTTCGTCCGTCAAGCGGTTTGGGGGTACCGGTTGCACAGCTATACCGAAAACCAATTGTCAGCTCTAGTCTTAGAGGCCCTATTGCAGAAATATACATACGGCGATTCTTATTCCAGACTTGGTTCGGATCCGGACCTGATCCACCAGGCCTTGCGCCGCCTGGACCCGTCTTTGACAACGAATCCCGCATAGCAGCCGTGGACTTCGGCACTAAGCGCGGCCGCGCAGTAGGTTGCGGTGTGCCCATGGGAGTTGTCGGAGTTGATGGCGCTGATTTTTGTATGTCAGAAGCATGCCTAAAAAAAGGAAACCAGCAAACAAAGAAATACCTCTCTCAGGCGCCTTAGGTGGTGCGGCGGTCCCTGGTGCTTTCGGCACGGAGAACTTCGCAAACGAAACCGGCTTGAAAGATGTCGGCTTCTTTACCGACCCAGTGCGCGTGTGATGGCGGCCATCTGTACGGCTAGCGTCCGACTCTGAACCACCTTGCGAAGCGGTGTCGTCCCCGCCGTCTGATGCGGAAGCTAATCCGTTCAGTTCGAGAGCTCGCGAAGCGACCAGCCCGGCGCTCTGCTTTGGAGAATCCTGCAACCAGGTCAGCTATTTCGTTGCCCAGTATACCGGCGATCAAGACAAGCCTACCATCGAAGAAGTTCCGGCATCCTTGTCACCCAACTTGTCGCTTGAAGGACCTAATGTGTCTTGCGTCTCGGTGCGATGATCGAATTCGTTTTGCGATTTGGAAGTAGCTGCGATATGTTTGGTCTCCCCCGCGTCCCCTTCGGCAGATCGCTTGTCGTTGGTGCTCGCAGGAACGTCGGAAGGCGAAGGCTCGCCGCCCGACAGGGTCTGATCTACCACATCGCTGCTGCTCTGCTCTGCCATAACAATACTCGAGTCTGTAGGGACCAGAAATGGCGGCATTCGTCAGAACCGCGCTCAAAATGCGCTGAGGGGATAGAAATGCGGAGCCCGGGTGGGTGGCCGCTCCAACTGGCCTAGTGACCAGAAGACAAAGCGAACAACGTACCGGCTGTCAAATTCCTGGAATCGCCACTGTAGAACAGGTCGCTTGACTGGTTGCACCCTGGAATATCGGGATTCCACAACCAGGTAGGTGGAGGTTGGGCGGCCAACTCCCAGGAGCTGGATGGTGACAGGTTTCGGGGAGGAAGAGAACGGGTCTCGGAAGACGCGTGAGATATTCCGCAGGCCCAGGAAATCCCGGGATAGGGAGGAGAGGTTCGAGAAAGGGGGAAAGGTGATCGTGGTGATGGATGTGAGGGTTGGCTCTGTTGAGATGGTCTCGGGTTTGAAGCTGAGGGCTGGCTGTTTTCGGTTAGCGCGGCCCCGGTCGTAGCTTGAGACCTTCACCCACCACGACGTGTTTTAGACGTGTTCAAGTCGTCGCCGCACGGAATGTGAGAGAGGAGAAAAGAGAGAGCATGGAAAATGTGAGTTCCAGTTAAGCCTTTGGATGTCTAAGATGCTGCTACTTGGGTGTGCAGATGCCCGTGCCTGGGCGATACATCAGAGCGGAGACACCTCCTCACGCTACAGTATTGATCTATAGAATATTTATGTGGCGCTAGGGAAAGCTACGATCATGACAGTACTCATAGTGAAACAATGAGATTCAAAAAACCTCTCTAATTCCTACACACTGCCTTGCTCTGGGTCAGAGGACGCAGTATATACATCAATCCTCCCCCCAATCAATCGTTCAAATGAGAGGGTTTAGTGAGGGTGGTTCTTGTGGTGGCCTATCCAGCATTTAGTAAGTTTTTGCACAGTATTGAGAGGTCTGTAGGTTACTCACGCAGGTGGAAGTAGTACTCCATGCTGTAGCCGAGGATCATGATACCACCAATGGCGTGGACAAGGGCTGTTCCAGTTAGCTTTCGAACCCTCCCAATTCCCGGACAGTTGTTACTTACGGACACCGGAGGCGTTCTTGCCGCTGAAGTAGCGGGCCTGGTAGCGGCCGATGAGACCGGTGGCCTTAGCCTGGGGGGCAGGGCCACGGGGGAGACCAGCGTAGAAGTTCACAACGCGCTCCATACGGGCGGCATCCTGGGCAGCACCGATGGCCTTTATATGTGGGTTAGCGATTGTTTCAGGTGGAACGGGCGTGATATCTCGTCTTTAGATCGCACGAAAAAGACTTCGGAAAGGCACGGGGCCGGGAGGGGTGTAGGGAGCGATAGCACGCATGAGGGGTTTCGAGTAACTCACGTTGGGAGAGGCGATCTGTAGGAGCATTAGTATAACAAGATAAGGCGTGCGACAGCCATATGGTGGCTCAATCGGGTGTTCATACCTTGGGAGGGATCAGGGTCGAAAGACCACGGCGGACGATGTAGCTCATCTTGTCTGGCTGGAAGGGGTCAGAAATTTGTCGCAGTGATTGCAGCCGGACTCAAACAACGTATGGAGTCTGGCGGAAAGAACTCACAGTGATTCGCAAAGCAAGTGAACCGGGGTAGACAGATGATGCAGGAAGAAGAGAACCTTTGGCCGGGAAGCGGGTGGTCGGATGAGCCAAGGTGCGCTAAACCCCATTCGGCTGTGCCGTGACTTGCACTCTGCGATCCATTAACACCTCCTCTTGACTATCTCCAACCCACCCCACTCCTACCACCGCACATCATGTCGCTCTTCAGAATTGGAGGTGCTGCTGGCTTCCGGGCGACCCGCCTGGTCGCTCCCGTCAATGCCCGCTTTGCCTCCAACGTCGTGAAGGGGTCACCTACCGTCAAGACCAACCCGTCCGAGGCTCCTACCTCGACCTACTCCAGCAGCTCTTTGATCCGTAAGGAGGGCCCTGCTGAAGCAATGACCCATCACCAGCCCGACTATGATGCCACCATTGACCACGGCACCTCGTACGCTGCTCTACGTTCGCCACAGCTGCAAACCCTTCGCTAACGCCTTTGACCTAGAACTTTCTCCCCGGTCCCCAAGCGTGTTATGGACGGCAGCGAGCCCGGTGACTCTCTTCCCGCTGCTGTTCTTTCTGGAGCCCCTACCGACCTTCAGGCCCGCACCGTCCGGTAAGCCGAGACCCGAAAACACGAACCCGACCTGAAACATAGAAACTAACATTCAATGCGTGCAGCATCTTCCGCCCCACGAAGGCCGCCACTCAGTCCGGCGACTGGCACGGACACCACTGGCGCATGGACTGGGATATCCTGCAGAAGGGTCACCGCTGGGAGAACCCGCTGATGGGCTGGCAGTCATCTGCCGATGGCATGCAGGGCACCCACCTCAAGTTCAAGTCGAAGGAGGACGCCATTAACTTTGCCCAGAAGCAGGGTTACGAATACTTTGTCCAGGAGCCCAACGTGCGCCGAGTCGTCCCCAAGGCTTATGCCAACAACTTCATGCACGAGTCTAGGAAGCTCAAGCACATCAAGACCAAATGAGGTGCGCTTTGTCGTGTATTATGTACATAATTGCAGGTTTTTATTTCCTTTAAAATCAAGTTCATCTAAATGGTTTCATTTTCTGGGTATAGATATCAAGGAGTGGCTTGGGTACTCTCGGCTTCTTGAGTTTGATTCTTCCGTGGACAAAAGTGGTAGCGTTTCAACGAGAACGGGCACACTCCAACTACTTTACTTTAATTAGGAAAATTGGAAGGAGTCTATCATTACGGAAATCGAATCGCACTTTCTTGTGCAAGGCGTTGCAATATTGCCAAATGAGTGTGTATTCAAGGGACAAGCTTCCCTTCGACAGTACTCTGATAAGGTATCATCAAGTTAATTGTTCAATATCTTCAATTATTCATTTCCATCTTTCAACCAGTGATTTCAGCAATTACATCAAGTCACCATACTCATGGCCCTCCTCCTCAAGCTGCTGATCCTTGTGCAGGTAATCCTTCAGCTTGTCCATCTCACCCTCCTTTTTCTGGGCCGGGGGTTGCTGGCTATCCATCTTGTCAGGCTGTTCTCCCTTGTTCTTGCTGTGACCAGCCTTATTGCCCTCGTGGTGGTGGAGGATTCTCTCAAAGAAGCCCTCGTGTTCGTGCTGTTGACTGGGATTCGACTCTGTAATGATCAATGCCAAGAACCACAAAAGACACAATGCACTAGAGGACTTACTGTCGGACATAATGCTTGATGTAGAGGTTTAATACACAGAGACCTATTGATATGTGCTCGAGTAAATGGTGGTATGTTGATAAACGAAAGCAAAATGCGGGGACTGCAGCATAGCTATAACACCACAGCTGGAAAACGACAATAGATCAAATTGCATCATCAGATAAACTTCAGATAAAAATGTGGAGCTGTGGTAAAAGGCGACCTTTCACAATAGGTTGTTCGAGCAATGAGCGCGTCATCGATCGATATCTGGAGCCTTGCGTGCGATATAAAGTCTATCTGGCGGTATCTTCCGGTGGAATTATCATCCTCTGGCCAGGGTCAAATCCTCGTGGCTTGAGGCCTGCTTTCATTGGCTTAGCAGTGTTGCCACATTCGGATGTTTGGTGTCCAGGCGTGCCGGATGATTACCAGATCTAGAGCTGGTGATACAGGCTGCATAGGTCTGACTGGGGCCGGGAACATTCCGAGTATACTATTCTTAGCTTTGGGGTCATCGCGGAAGTGGGAATGTACACGTCAAATTAAGCTGCTGTGACGAAACCGTCTTGATTACACAGCTTGGGTGTCTAAGTCATGCCCTAGCATAATTCGAGAAGTCATTACACTCTCTGTTCAGACTATCGTTTCAACTCTGAAAAATCATCACGTTTATAATTGCATTCTCGTTGTACTGCATAAAACACAGAGAAATGGGCAAAAGAGACCTAGTTTCTAATAGCAGCCTCAGTCGCCTTCTTAAGCCTAGCCCCAAGATCCTGATTAACCCGACCCCACAGTGCTGCAAAATTGTCAGTAAAATACACCACCTAAGAGAAAGAAAAAGATTAAACAGACCATAAACCTCGTTCCTCAAATTCGGCGACTGAACCTCTCGAACACTCCCAACCAGATTCTCAATAACCCTGTCTTGATGACCCGGCTCACGTCCAATAACCTCCCACAGCTCAGCCGGCTGTACAAAATCATCATCCGTGATATGGCTTGTGTAGCTACTAACTTCACCGACCCATTTCTCATGTTCCGTGTGTAGGGCCAGAGACTGGGGACTGACGCCTTTGACCTCTGGGTAAAACTTTGTTGGTTGAAGAGAGGAGTTAACGTAATTTGGATCGCCGCCATAGTTTCCGTCGAAGCGCATTTGGCCGTCGCGCTCAAAGGGACTGTAGACTTGGACTTTCGCGGCGTTGGTGGGGAGTTGTTGGTAACTTACGCCGATGCGGTAACGGGCTGCGTCAGGGTAGGCGAAGAGGCGGGCCTGGAGGACTAGGATAGGTGAGCTATTGGCTTATATGGTGTTTTGTCTCGTTGACGTACCAGGGTCGGCGGATGCTGCGAAGCCAGGGACCATGGTGGATGGGGAGAAGGCTGCTTGTTCGATATCGGCGAAATAATTGTTGGGCTGGGGTATTTGGTTAGGCCTTCAAAGCATTGAATGGACTAAGAAGACTCACATTTTTGTTCAGTGTCATCTTGCCGATCTTTCTAAGAGGGAAATCCGAGTGTGGCCAGACTTTGGTCATATCAAAGATATTCCACCGGTAGGTCTCGGCCTCGGAGGGGTCCATGACTTGCACAAAGACATCCCATGAAGGGTAGTCTTTTTTCTCAATGGCCTCAAACATATCCCGAATCATATAGTCGGGATCTTCACCGGCAATCTTCGTTGCTTCTTCCCGGGTGAAGTTCTTGACACCTTGTTGGGTCTTGATGTGGATCTTGATGTACTTGTATGAACCGTCCTGGTTACGCGAGTAAGCTTGTGTTCCAAACCAAATTTCCATATGGTGTTCGGATCTTACTTCCTTGGTGAACTTGTATGTATGTCCACTGTAAGAGTTCAAAAATCGAACCGACTTTGGTGTTCCACGATCACTGAAGAGAACTAGGAGCTGATGGATTCCCTCAGGATTTCCAACATGGAAGCTAGACAATGTCAGTAACTCTACATGAGACCTTCCATGTGTGTACATACTCCCAGAACTAAATCTCAAATCAGCGATTCTGTCAATTGAACTCAGGGGGCTCTGCATACCATATTCGCATCAGGAAGATGAGACCGCGGGTGTCTCTTGTGAGAACGGTTCATGGATGGAAACTTGATGGGATCCCGAATAAAAAAGACCGGCTTTCTGAATATCAGTAGAACTCTTTTCACTTTGCATAGGCTTTGCATACAGTATTGTTGAAGACCCAGTCAAGGTTGCCCTCATCGGTATACATCTTCATTGCCCAGCCATGGACATCTCGCGACGTATCAGCAGAGCCCGACTCTGGACCGACAGTGGAGACTCTGAGAAGAACTGGGGTCTTCTTTCCAGCCTTGTTGAGAAAGCTGGCAGATGTTATGTCCGAGCAGTCGGCTTCCGCTTCGAATACTCCGTATGCTCTATAGGACGAGGTATAGATTAGTTCAATGGCTCAAGGAAAATCTTCGAGTTGACTTACCCGATAGCTTTAGCGTGAACAACGCTGAAAAATGTCAGAACGTATCACCATCTCAACTGTGCCACTCTTACCGCTCTGGTATTCTCTCACGCGAGAAATGCGCAAGAGTCTCGATGAGCTGGGTGTCCTGAAGCAGACCAAGGCCACCAGTGCCCTGTCTATTTCGCATCAGCACGGCAGTGCTGCTGCTCGCAACGGGACATCCTTTCCAGAGTTAGTATTTGGCAATTGATTAATTCTGCTAGGGGACACACACCTTCAGCGAGAGTGTAGTACTTGTCGGCGGACATGATGAGCTCCAAAGCTGGTATTTTCGTACAATTGAGACCTTTGAACCGCTTCAAGTCAATTGAAAGCTATGTATCTGAACCATCTAGAGCCATGACGACGGGGCTAGATATAGCTTTATTCTACTCAACACTGATACCGTTATCTGAGTTCACGGTCCATCCGCCTCTTCCGTCTAATGTATTACACCATTCCTGTCCGCTCACTTCGTGAGGCCTGACCCACAGCTGACATTACAACACCTTCTACTGGCCTATCATTGAAGTCTGCCAGAAGTCAATGACCCAAGCACCACGTGTCAAAAGAGGCATAGTGGCGACTCACTATTATCCTGGCTGTAATCGCACCCCGGCCATACCGGTTAGCGGGGTCCGAGTCGAGTCGGTCAGTGGCTGATGCAGTACAGTAGTGGATTGGAGTATCTGAGCTCAGTTCTCCATTCGGCACAACCGAGGATGGTTCTTCCTCGGCGGCACCACCAGCTACACGGGTGATACACCCGAAATGCTACCGGGGACCGGTAAGGAGCTCAAAATGGCAGCAGTATTTGAACCACTAGATAGATGATGGATAAGACTGGTTACGGATGGGGTGATGATTGGTTCGATAGTATTACCGTATTGGGCATTCGACGGGCGGTGGATCGACCAAGTCCCCAGTTCCCGGCCCCACCCTTCCACTCATCGTGGACCTTACATCTATCCCCACGGATGGCTTCAGTTGTTGTTTTTTAGATACACGGAGCGGGGTATATGCTGACTTTTCCGGTGGAGTAGTTATGCACTGCAATTGTGGTGGCTCAGTATTACAGGGTCCTTCAAGCCATCCTGTTTCCTACTCTCGCACATCAGAGCGGTTTGTCCAACCGCTTGGGGCTTTACTATGTCGTCAGGTAACAGTTCCAGTGGGTCTCATTCTGGAAGGAGCATGCCACTAGACAATGCTCCCCGATTCGCCTTCGTGTCCGAGAACAATCCAGCAGATGCTCGAAGCCATGCCATGCGCGAGCATTGGAGACAACGACACAGTCGCAACAATAGTGGCAAAATCAAAAGGGCCCCGCCTAGGATTCTGCCCAGCACAGAATCTTCATCTTCCGCAGACCGAGTCCAAAAACCCAGGGGTCTTCCCAGCCGAGACCGTTCACCCCGCAGCCATGGCTCCCAGAGCTCGCCAGCTAAGCAATCGAGAGCTACTTCCAGCGACATTGGACCCGACCGCTCTGACGGAGACAATCCAATCGGTATTACCCCACAGTTATTGAATGGAATGAGCCATGCTCTCTCAACTTCGAGGCTTGACCCCTTCCAGCAATTCCCGGTGGAGCTAACGCCCCAGCATCATAAGCTACTGCACCATTGTAGGTCTATGACATATTATTCGTGGACCCGAAATGAAGCTAATGAACTCACAGGGATAGGAACGCATGCTACAATGATGTTTGAGGACCTTGATATTCCAACTTTTAACCCAATGAAAGATGTCTGGTTTCCACTAGACCTGTCAAACGCGTCATCTTTCAATGCCATCATGGCCCACTCTGCAGCTCATCTGTCCCATCTCTATGCGGGAACAAGTCCTCAAAGAGGGACCAATTCATCTGATGCCTTGAGATTCAAATCGGAGGCAGTGAGGATACTCCATGAATGGCTCTCCATTCCCGACAAAGCTCTCAGCTATGATGCATTTGCGGCTGTCATTCGACTCCTGACGTTCGAGGTAAACTCACTTCACGCTAGTGCCTAGTGCATTGGCACCATGTTTGTAGCAGAGACCTAATCCATGCACAGAGATACTGGGGTACGGCCGAAGAATGGAATATCCATCGCACAGGTCTCCACAAAATGATAGAAGCTAAAGGTGGAATTGGGGAGCTCCACGATAACTGGCGTCTGGAGCTTGTTGTCTACCTGTGGGTCACCGAGACGCTCTCCCTTGTTTTAATCTTTCTGACCAGTGCAGTGTGTCTCTCATGTCCAAGCCGTCCTGGTTCGAGTCTACAAACAATATCTCCGAAATCTCCGAACCGTCTACCAACACCTTCTCACTCGACCCAACCATGGACATCCAAAAGATACGCTGTCTTTGGTTGATATCGTTCATCCAAGACATGCGTACCTTTATGGGATTCTCTTCCCGCTTCTACGTCCAAGGCCTAGCAGCATATCCATCACTCTATGATGCCATCACTCTTCTTCGTGATGATTTTCAAGCTTCTCATACAAACCAAAGTCTCACTCATGGCCCAGAGTTGTCCCCGTCGGACTATGACAGGCTCACATGCCTTTTCTCGATCTGTCTCATGATGCAAGACTCCATATCAACCCCATTCCGTGGTCCCATGACCTCCCCGGTCCCGTCCCACGTTTTGACCATGCTAGATGAAGCTTTGGCTAACTCCCAGAGCATTTGGCAAGCTTCCGTTGGTAACCTGCGGCCATTCTTGCTCCACCACATGGTGGAGTGGCATCTAGATGGACCGCAAAAGATCGATTACATCAGGCGAATGGTTGATGTATTACGCCATCTGAGCCTAGAAGCCGGGGTTGGGGTCGAAAAATGTTTACTAAACATGCTGTGCCGTACCCGGGCTGCACAGTCAACCTTCCTGGTAGATAATGGTTGGACACCTGATTCGCTCTTGTCATCTATGCATGGGCAATAGGATATTCACAGTTCAAAATTTCGTGGAAAGTGGCTTACTACGGCCTGGTTCTCGGGAACGCCGCGAACAAACGATTATCTGTATCCTGAAGACAAAGGGGATGATTCAGAGTTTCTCCACTGCAAAATAGGGTTATAATTCGGGGCTGCGGTGACGTCTGCTACATGCAGGGTGACCAAGGAATAAATGTCGGTCTCCACTATTATTCTGCCAGGAATTTATTAATAATCAATGTATTAAGGTGTTTTAATACTGCGGGTAAGCTCTGTGCGTCGAACCATGGTTAAAGAAGGAAGAAATTAAATTCGTCACGTATAGTAATTAAGAGAGGCGGTATGTAAGGAAGAGAAAAAGGCGGTGAAAGAACCGACGTTTATTCCTTGGTCACCTGGGTACTGAAAGCCGAAGAGACCAATCATCATTCCGGCTCCATGCAGGTGAAATCGAATCAAAGAGCTTCTTGAACCAAATACACATAAGGATGAAGCTTAAACCCCCACTTTGATATCCACCTAGAATTTGCCGGTTATAAGTCATGATTCAACCTTTCCCTTACCCTTTCTACAGTACTGGGTCAATAGGTCATGAAAGGTAAGCGGTGAGCTGCGCGGTCATCAGGTGGCGAAGTTGGCTATTTACGCAGCGTAGGTACATCCTTTGGACCGCGGTAGACCTGCGCCGGAGCTGTATTTATGTCGTAGCTTAGCCTTGGCCAGACTGTGATCTGCGGTCTAGTCTAACTCTAGTCAGTAGAACTACTCGTCTTAGGATATTGCGTGTATGCACGCGCCCCAGCGAGGATGCCGACTGCTCCGAAGGACCCGCCATGGCATCATAAACTCGTAATTAGCTCTAGGGGTGTTACTTATCTTCGGTACGACATGATATTACCTGCATGCGTACAGAGAGGGGGACGAGAAAGGAAGGTATAAGAGGGAGCCTCGGACGACCAATTGGGCTTCCGTCACAACATCAACACTTTCTTCTTAGTACTATTCTACACTTCTTCACTCTGTTCATCATGGCGGTCTCGGACGGAGCCCACTTTGACTTCGTCGTCGTCGGTGGCGGTACGGCTGGTAATACCGTCGCTGGTCGTCTTGCTGAGAATCCCAATGTTACTGTCCTGGTCGTGGAGGCTGGTATCGGTAATCCTCATGAGGTGTTCGATATCACCACACCTGCTTTGGCTATGGAACTGCGCGACAGTCAGTATGACTGGGCGTATAAGACTACCCTGGTCAAGCGGGATGACTATGAACGTATTGAGAAGCCTAACACCCGTGGTAAGGCTCTTGGTGGTAGTTCGTCGCTGAATTACTTCACCTGGGTCCCAGGATGCAAGCCTACATTCGATATGTGGGCCGAGTTTGGTGGTGAAGAGTGGACTTGGGATCCTCTTGTGCCTTATCTTCGCAAGAGTGTTACCTACCACGACGATCCTAATCTCTATCCGTCTGAGTTGAAGAAGATAGGTGGCGGTGGGCCTCTTCCTATCTCGCATGCCGAATTGCTCGATGAGATGGCGGACTTTAGAAGCCGCCTTACTAAGGCTTGGAAGTCCACTGGTCAACCAATGACTGAAAATGTCTACGATGGGGAGATAAACGGTCTCACCCATTGTTGTGACACGATCTATCAAGGTCAACGCTCCGGCAGTTGGCTATTCGTCAAGGACAAGCCTAACATTACCATCCTATCTCAGGTGCATTCAAAGCGCTTGATCATCGACGAAGCAGACAAGACCTGCAAAGGTGTCACCGTCATTGACCCCTCAGGTAGAGAGCTCAATCTCTTCGCCAATAGAGAAGTCATTTTATCCGAAGGCGTTTTCGAAAGCCCGAAGCTCCTGATGCTTAGCGGCATCGGTCCGGAGCGCGAACTATCCAAGCACGGAATCAATACGATCGTCAACTCAGAACATGTCGGCCAGCACCTCATCGACCACCCCGGCGTCCCATTCGTTCTTCAAGTCAAAGACGGCTACGGAATGGAAGACCAGCTCATCCGCAAAGGCCCCACCCACACCGCCGCCATCAACAACTACAAAAGCGGCAAAAAGAGCGCAATGGGCTCTGGTCTTCTCGAGATGGTAGGCTTCCCACGTATCGACTCCTATCTCGAGAAAGACCCCGCCTACGTTGCAGCAAAGAAGGCCAACGGCGGAAAAGACCCGTTCTCGCCGCTTGGCCAGCCTCATTTCGAACTAGACTTTGTCTGTATGTTCGGCAGTGCCTTCCAATGGCACTTCCCAACCCCTAGAAAGGGCAACCACACCTGCGTTGTCGTCGATCTCGTTCGACCCGTCTCCGACCCGGGAGAGGTTACCCTGAACAGCGCAGATCCCTTGGAACAGCCGAATATCAACTTGAACTTCTTCTCAAATGATCTCGATATCATCGCCCTGCGCGAGGGTATCAGATTCTGTTATGATGTTCTAACGAAGGGCGAAGGGTTCAAAGACATTGTGATTGGGGAGTACCCATGGGAGATGCCGTTAGATGATGACAAGGAGATGAAGAGAGCTGTCCTGGATCGATGCCAAACTGCTTTCCATCCTTGCGGAACGGCGAGGTTGTCGAAGAATATTGAGCAGGGTGTTGTTGATCCAAAGCTGAGAGTTCATGGGGTTAAGGGCCTCAGGGTTATTGACGCGAGTATCATTCCGGTGATTCCTGATTGTCGGATTCAGAATTCCGTGTATATGGTGGGGGAGAAAGGGGCTGATTGTATCAAGGCTGATCATAAGGATCTTTATTAGGAGGATTGGTGTGACAGACTGGGAGTTGTATTTGTCGTGGAAATATAATAATTCTGTTTAGTTCAGTTTGATCAAAATGGACCCATTCTTAGTATCCTCCTTCACTTCACTCAAAACACTTTCCCCGCGAACGAAAAGCTCAAAACAGCCCGCGATGAAACAAACATTAGAGCGAAGGCTGGAAGTATAAGTAGAATTTGCGCGGGCCAACCACATCCGAATCGGCGCAGCCCCGCCACCCCACCTCAAAAAATCGACGATAAGATCAAAAAGATTGCGCCCTCAATCCTCCCACCACGGAACTTTTTGCATATACTCCCACCTCCTCGCCAAAATGTCCCCCTCCGCGACCGAGACCCCTGACGGGACCGTCCTGACCCTCCGCAAGGTCCTCACCTCCGAATCCGAGCCCCTCGCTCGCCGCTTCCGCGCCCTTTTCTCCCTCAAGCACCTCGCGTGCCTGCAGCCCCCGACAGAACAGAGCCTCCCGGCCATTGAGGCAATCGCCGCCGGTTTCGCCTCGCAATCGGCTTTGCTCAAGCACGAGCTTGCGTACTGTCTCGGCCAGACTCGCAACCACGACTCTGTCTCGTACCTGCAGAAGGTCGTGAAGGATGTCGAGGAGGATGCGATGTGCCGTCACGAGGCCGCGGAGGCCCTTGGTGCCCTTGGTTATGATGACAGCTTGGATATCTTGAAGAAGCTGCGCGATGATGAGAACGAGTTGGAGATCGTTCGTGAGACTTGCGATATTGCGGTTGATCGTATCGTTTGGGAGAACTCCGAGGCAAGGAAGGCCGAGAAGTTGAAGCCCAGGTATGTTCTACTACGGCACTACGGTATCCTTGTGGGTCGTTTTCAAGAAATGCTAATGTATTTTCGATCCAGTGACTTCACCTCTATTGATCCCGCTCCCCCCATGCCGCTGGGCGCCAGTGAGCCCTGCATTCCGGACCTTGAGAAGACACTACTCGACACCAAGCTCCCTCTCTTCAAAAGATACCGTGCCATGTTCGGCCTGCGCGACCTCGCTTCGCCGCCCGACCTCCCCACAGCAGTTGACGCCATAAACGCCCTGGCCAAGGGTCTCAAGGACCCCTCTGCTCTATTCCGCCACGAAGTCGCATTCGTCTTCGGGCAGCTCTGCCACCCCGCCTCAATTCCCTGCCTCACAGAATGCCTCGGCGACCTGAAGGAGCAGGGAATGGTCCGACACGAGGCTGCCGAGGCCCTTGGTAGTTTGGGTGACGAGGAGGGCGTCGAGGAGACCCTGAAGAGCTTCCTGAACGACCCCGAGCAGGTGGTGCGCGACAGTGTGATTGTGGCTCTTGACATGGCTGAGTTCGAGAAGAGCGGCCAGGTCGAGTATGCGCTGGTGCCAGATGGAAGTGTCCCTGCAGTTGCTGCAGCATGATGGAATCTCTGAATGGAAAATAAAAAATGTCGTGACGTCGTTATTTTGATACTCTTATCCCGCTCTGTTATACAGCCAAAACATAGACCCGTTTCTTTCTTTGTACAGCTCTCCATTCTTGCTCAGTTGTTCGAGGTTTCCCTGTAGTGAGGATTAGCAAGGGACTTGGTGAAATGCAAGGTGGGATGCCATACTTGTAACCACAAACACACCGATAGAACACGGTACTTCCTTCGTCTGCACTGCGCAGCTGGACGGTGGTGTAGAACATCTCGTTGCGACCACATTTTGGGCAAAGCATCTCAACGACGGCCTCTGTTTTGCGGTCCTCGGCGGAAAGGGTCTGGACTGCAGATCGCTTGGCTCTCAATGCTGAAGGGAAAGCGGCGGGCTTGGATTCCGAGACAATGGTTTCGGGGACGATGTCTAGGGAACGTTAGTTTATTAAATCTCAGAGAATATCATGAGAAGCCTCAATCGAACCACTTACCCTTGTTCCGGGCTCCGCAGACCATGCAGTGCAAAATCGCATTCGCATCTCCAGTGGACTCTCGCAGCAGATTGCCGCAGTCGGTGCAAAAGATCAAAGAACCAATAACAGACATTTTGATAGGAAGTAATTAATGCAGGGAGCTTGTCAAGCCAAGGAATTCAACAGAAAACAGCAGCAAGCTGGTCAATGTCAAAGTAGACGGCGGATGGAGACTTTTTTTGACCGCACGGGCCACCGCGATACCCGCGCAGGCGGTCAAACGCGGCAGATTATTGCTCCGACGAAAGTGCTGGATAGCAATTCGTTCATCGTGAGCTCCTGGTGTTCTTTTGCAACTTGCCCGACTGGAGAGCAAATGCCGTGAAGCATTCTATAAATGCTCACACACGTTGTCATGACGCCGCCCCGAGCAGGACTTCTTCCCTTCGAATAGCGCCTTCCTTCTTCGACTGGTACCCGCCATTATGGATCAGAATGGACATCCGTCCGTTCAGGTCGTCATCAACGGCCTTTCACAGCCTCAGCAGGCCTATGGACCAAACATGTCTCTTCAGAGTCAGCCTCGGTCGCTGTCCGTGGATTCGGCGCTCCAGTACTCGTCCATGTCCAGCGCTCCTGTCTTTGGCTTCGGTTTGTCATTTCCATGAAAGCGACTTAAATAACGGTGGACATGTGTCTGACGGGTTCCTACATTTTTAGACTGTGTCATTCGCCCCGATGTTGGCCGGCCGTCAAATACCACCTCAATGAATCACGTCCTTCAAGCTGGACGTAACACACTGAGTGAGCTAGACGCGGAAATTCAGTCAGGGCAGGACGAGTCAAGTCGTCTGGAAACTTCGCGGGAATACCTACAACAGTTGCTAGACGGGGAGCAGTTGACCGAATTGTGAGAAAATATATGACTGCGCGTGCTCGGCTTTCACTGACTCTTTTGTCTCAAGCAAATTCAAGCTCCCTCCTACTCTTGGCCGCGGCCAACCTTTACGTCCGAACAATGCTGATGGTCCTCAAAAAGCTCGTAATCAGCTCGGCGCATTTGCGCGCATGGTGCTCGATTCCACCGACATAGCATTTAGATGTGAGGAATTTCACATGATTTGGCGGTATTTTGGGCATTTCACTGACCAGTCCCAGATCCCAATACTTCTCCTCCCAAGGTGAAGACGGAGAGAAAGCCAGAAAAAAAGACATCGTTCTCGAAGCCTGCAGCTTCCTGGAACCAGCAGGCAGTTCAGGCGAATCGATCGATCTCAGCTTCCTATCAGCAGTCACCTTCCTCGAGCCAAATCGCCGTGGTCATTCCTGTACAAGCTCCAAAGACAAGCCAGCCCAACAGACCAAGGGACAATATCCCGGGTTACGACACGATGACGGCCGTGCATCTGAAGGACCAGAAGGCAGAAGCTGACGATGCTCTGCTGAAACTACAGGACCTTCTCCACGAGATATTCGAAGCGGAAGATCAACTTGAACCAGACTCAACGGTTACATCGACTCCCGACAGACAGAACCCTATATTTGTGAATGCGAGGTCAATAGAAGTGCATGGAGCGATTCTCTCAAATGATGCTCATGTCCGAATCCAGAAGAGTATACGGAAAGTGACTGGGTTCGACAGACTGCAGGACATTCCCTCGGATTATCTCAACCGTATTCAAAAGCTCTGTGAAAAGCCCATAGTGGCTGCCCAGGCTCCAGATCTCAGTGTGAACGACCCATCAAGTGAGACTGAAGCGCAAGAATGGGGAGGCAAGATCGAGGATGTGTTGAATGCTTTACTCGCCACTGGTACTCTTCTCCAAACGATGTCTGGTCGCCAGACTGAACGTGACCTTTGCCCAGAAGATCTGATTGAAGCCATTCCAACCGTTCTCAACCAAGCCTTTGATCGCTGTATCATCCCTGCAGTCGAGGCGCGGTCTGGTGGCAAGGACTCCGAGTGTTTCTCTTTCTATTCGAGCCAGAAACGACTCATCGGAAGCCTGATTCACCAAAGCAAGAAGGTTCTCGCTCTTTTTGCGGACTTCTTGTCTCGGATTGAAATTCCAGAAGGCACCGTTACAGCAGCCGAATTCTTCGCTGCTAAGCTTATCTTTGTTGAAAATGCCTACAATGACAAAGATTCCACCATAGGGTACCAAAGATTCGAACCGGCGAGACGTGGGGCTATGGACGTTCTTGCCAAAATCTTTTCCAAGTATCCCGATCAACGCCCCTACATCTTGGATGAAATCCTTGGCTCATTGGAGAAGCTTCCCTCTACACGCCAGAGCGCGAGACAGTTCAAACTCGCAGATGGCAAAAATATCCAGCTTCTTACCGCACTTGTGCTTCAGCTCGTGCAAACCACTGCCTTGGAAACGCCCAGGTCATCTAAAACCAAGCGTCGTCTGCAAGCGCAGGCCAATGGTGACGATGATGAATTGATTGGTGATGGCGAAATCAAGAAACAGACAGACTCTGACGACGAAGATGAGCTGAACGAATCCTTGGAACGCTTGGCGGCCAAGGTTAATAGACTATATGACAACGCGGTCCGCAGTGCGCAATACATCGTGAAGTTCATAGTCCAGCGTGCCATGACATCAACCAAGAGCGGCGATCAGCCTTACCGAAACATTCTTGACCTTTTCACTGAAGACCTAATCAATGTCCTTGGGTCCACTGATTGGCCTGCCGCCGAGCTTCTTCTCCGAATCATGGCGTCGCAAATGGTGGGTATCGCGGATCAGGACAAAAGCCCTGCTACTGCAAAGAGTATGGCTCTCGAACTTCTGGGGTGGATGGGCTCTGCCATTTCAGATTTGATTGCGACTGCTGAGCACATGCTTCCTTCATTGGAAGATGCTGAAAGTGATCTCACGGATGAGCTCAAGCAGCAGTTCGAGGACTTCACTTCCCGAGCACTGCATCCGCAGGACTTGATCGCTCCCAAGGGTCCTTACCGCATGGCCCTTGAATACCTTTCCCAAGACAGGAATTCCGATAACCCACAGCTCGCTAGTGCACGGGGATACTACCTGGCTCATTGGGCAAAGACTGTCTGCAACCTATACTACAACTCAGACGACAAGGAGGATCTGGCTCATGACCACATGACTGATGAACTGGTGGTTCTTCTCTCAAGATCCTTCTCCGATTCTCGCTGGCTCGAGACTCACAAACAATTCGATGCCATCTCCAATGTCCATGGGCGATTTGCCTATGTTTTGACAGTCTTGAACTCAAGCTTTGGCAAAGCTCTCGACACGATTCTCAAAGTTCTCTTAAACTCAATCGGCAGTGACCAAGCCAAGGTCCGCAGTCGAAGCTTGAAGAGTGTTATCTACATGCTGGAAAAGGATCCAAATCTCCTTGACCGAGATGCGGCAGTCATGCGTCTGATTCTGCGCTGCACTACGGATGCCTCGCCTATGGTCCGTGATTCCGCCTTATCTCTGATTGCAAAATGCATCGGGCTTAGGCCGAAGCTTGAAGAGGAAGGCTGTCGCAGTATCCTCGCATGTGCGGCTGATCAAACTGCTGGTGTTCGGAAACGTTGCATCGGTCTGCTCAAGGAGCTTTACCACAAGACGCATCGGCAAGAATTAAAGTTGGCTATCCTTGACAGCTTCCTCCAGCGTACTGGTGATCACGAGGATACTGTGGCAACAGCGGCTCGTCAGACTTTTGAAGAAATCTGGCTGGTGCCTTTCCACGATTCCATTGATTCTACCTCAGATGGACCAAAACTGAAGATGGCTCTCGGCGAGCAGGTCGGCTTGATCGTCGGTCTTGTCCAACGTAGCGATACTGCCCTTGATTCTCTCAGCACTTGCCTGAAGGCTGTGCTTTCGGATAAGTCCAAGTCCGCTTCGATGAATTTCAAGGTCTGCAAGTCCATGGTTTCCATCATGTTCCAAAGACTTGTTGAAGATGCGGATGCTTCTGGGAAGGACTTTCAGCAGGCTCTCCTTCAGACAATCACTGTGTTCGCCAAGTCGGACGCAAGGCTGTTTACTCCAGACCAGTTGGAGGCTTTGCATCCATACATCGGCCATCTTGCCACCGCGGATGATCTCTTTATCTTCCGCTCTGTCGTCGTGATCTACCGCTGTGTCTTGCCAGAAATTTCTTCTTCACATAATACTCTTCTCAAGGAGGTGCAAAACGACCTATTCAAGAGCGTTGCTAAGCTAGGCCGCTCGGAGCTCAATGAAGTCATGGCCTGTTTGTGGACGATCAACGGCGTCCTGAAAAACACAGACAGACTTGTCAAGTTGACGGTCTCCGTACTCAAGCCCCTGCTACAATACAAAAGCCTTGATCTATCAGCAGAGAAGAATGCCCAAGTTGCGAATCGAGCCAAAAGCTACATTCGTATCGCTGGGTGTGTTGGTCGTCATTGCGACCTTGAAAGCTATGCCAATCACTTCAAGGCCCAATTCCCGACATGGGGCGGTAAGACCGTGGCTGATCTCATGGTGGACTCGATTCTTCCGTTCACTTACTCCAATCAGCCTACTGAGCTTAGGAACATGGCTCTAGAGAGCCTGGGATCCATTTGCCAGTCATGGCCAGCCCAGTTCGGACGCGAACCTGCTCGAAAGACCTTTTCTCAGGTTTTCAAGGAAGATGCTCCACTCTTGCACAACATCATCCTTCGTTCATTCTCGGACTTCTTTGCCATGCACGAAGGCAAGTCCGAGAAGAACATGCAAACCACGAATGCGGACTCCCAGGAAGATTATACCCGTTTGGGAGGTTCACTGAAAGCTAGTGATAACGATGGTGCAGCTGCATTGATCGCCCAACACTTCCTCAAGAACATGGTTCAGGTGGCACAGTCGCGACAGGATGCATATTCGCTTACTGCCATTGAGCTTATTGCAAGTATCAACCGTCAAGGTTTGGTGCATCCCAAAGAATGTGCCGGCGTTCTTGTCTCCTTGGAGACGTCGACAGTGCCAGCAATTTCCAAAATTGCCTTCGACACCCACAAGCAGCTCCACCAGCAGTACGAATCGATGTTCGAAAGGGAATACATGCGGTCGGTGCAGGAGGCCTTCTACTATCAGCGTGATGTTGTGGGTGACTCGAATGGCGCGACCGCTCGACCTTATGTCTCGAAGCTGGCGCCATTGTTCGAGATTGTCAAGATCAGCAACAGTCGCTATCAGAAGAAGTTCCTCTCCAATCTCTGCTCTAAGGTTAATTTCGATCCGAAGAAACTCGTCGTTGAAGGCGATCCCCCCGAACACCTTTTGCTGGCTCGTTTCATCTCCCAAAACCTCGCCTTCTTCGATTACGGACAGCTTGCTGAAGTGGTGCCTACTATTACGGCCATGGAACGCATAGTATCATCGACCGGTACTGTCATTGCCCACGCCATCGATACCGATCTATTTCCTACTCCCATCGGGCCCCCAGTGATTGACACCCCTGTTGGGATGGCGGGGCTTCCTCCTGATTTGCAAATGCAAATGATGCAGATGCAAATGCCAATGCCGCCAAGCACACCTCAGCAAATTGACCCGCTCACTCTCCGACGATTGGCTACAGCCGCTGCATCCTTGTCAATGATCTGGGAAGCACGAACCTATCTACGCCGTCTGTACTCAGTCCACTCTCATACCAAGGACAAAGATGGCAAGCCTGCCACCAAGGAACTCAACAAGACTGCTACTAGGGTGCACGGTGTGACAGGTGACAAGTTCTGGGAAGCTATTCTTAGGAACATGGCTTCCTTAAACAGCGAGGAAGCTATGCTGAGCAAGTGTCGCGAGTTCTCCACTTTACTGGCGATCGACGAAGAGTTCAAGGTTGACCGCAATGATGACGCTGAAGGTGATCTCGACGCGCCTGGCGATCTTGATGATATGGCTAGCCTCGGTGGATCCCGTCCTATGAAACGCAAGAGCTCTGTCTCAAGCACCGGGCTCAACAAGCGGCCGAAGAGCCGTAAAGGCTCCGTTGGCAAGAAGCTTAGTGCCGAGCCGGACGGCTGGGATTGACCGCCGATCGCCGAAGGATCATTTGACTTGATATCCCGGTTGCTTTTTTCCTTTTTCGCTTTTTCTTTCTATCCTGCATACCCGAGGACGGCGTTGACTTACAGATTTACATTCTCTGGATATTTATGGGGATCGGTTCTTTTTCTTCTTTTACAAGACCTGGGGTGGATACATTATCTACTTGAGCTTCAATATGCATGCAGCGGCGCAAGATTAGGGGGTGGGGCTCTTTTGCTTAGGGCTAGGCTCGGGCCCTTTTTTTCCATTGTCTTATGAGTATATATGCAATAGAAACACATTTGAAGTTAGTGACTTTCCATATTGCTACACCGAGGCAGCATAAGTATGGAAATTTGCTTCGACGTGCCGACCTCCCGGTAACACGCCGGCACCACGTGACCTCCGATGACGTCGCGGGCGTCCAACGCATTTGTTTCCTTGTCGCATTTTCTTCTCCCAAGATAGCTCGAGCTATACTCTCGTTCTTTCGGTTCTCTCTTTCCCAACACGTTCTCTTTTGCCGGCGGCGGGCTATGAGCAGCGTCATCATTCTTGGCACCGATCTGCTCTCGAGCTCTCCTGCAACCGTCTACTCACCATGAGCGCAGCGCTGCTGCGGAGTCGTCCGGGCGGTCCCGCGCTACGTTCAATTGCCTTCCTGTCGACGAGATTGGAATCAAAGACCTTTTTGACTGCGCGGTCTCCTCTTTCTCGCGCCCTTCACAGCAACAGCCGGCCCCTACAACGGCGACCTCTCGGCCCTGTCCTCAATGCATCCATCCCCATCCGGTTCAAGTCCGATGTCACCACTGCCGCGAAGGCCGCGCCATCACGCCGATCCAGAACCCTGACTATCCTTAACAGGATATTCGCGTCCTGTGGATTCTTCGTCATTGGTACCGGTCTCGTCATCGTCGCTTTCTTTGTGTACGATGCTAGTACCTACCGGGAAGGCCTTACGTCAGGAGATATTCCTGTTTCCGAGTTGGCATTGAACCCGCGTAGAGGCGGGCCAAAGAATTTGCCTATTGCTGATGTCCTTGTTAGCGATTATGACTCGGATGCCATGCTTGGGCAGAAGGATAAGCCACGTTTAGTCATTCTGGGTACCGGTTGGGGTAGTGTTGCACTGCTGAAGAATCTCAACCCCGGTGATTATCACGTTACGGTCGTTTCGCCGACCAATTACTTCTTGTTTACGCCTATGTTGCCTTCTGCTACGGTTGGTACGCTGGGTCTGAAGTCTCTGGTTGAACCTATTCGTCGGATTATTGAGCGTGTTGATGGTCATTTCTTGAAGGCTTCGGCTACTGATGTTGAGTTCTCGGAGAAGCTTGTTGAGGTTTCCCAGGTGGATATTAATGGGGTTCGGAAGAACTTCTATCTCCCTTACGATAAGCTTGTTGTTGGTGTTGGTAAGAGATATTCCGCGAGCTCCACAGAAGCTTCATTTGCAAGTATGAAGGCGATAAGCTAATTTGCCTATTTCTTTAGGCTGTATCACTAACCCACACGGCGTCAAGGGCCTTGAGAACTGCAACTTCCTGAAGACGATTGACGACGCCCGCCAGATCAAGAACAAGGTTTTGGATAATATGGAACTTGCCTGTCTCCCCACTACCACCGATGAGGAGCGTAAACGCTTGCTGTCGTTCGTCGTCTGCGGTGGTGGCCCAACGGGTGTCGAATTTGCTGCTGAGTTGTTCGATCTGCTCAACGAGGACCTTCTGTATTCGTTCCCCAAGATTGTCCGGAACGAGGTCTCCGTCCACATCATTCAGAGCCGGACTCACATCTTGAACACCTACGATGAAGCACTTTCCAAATATGCAGAGGGTCGCTTCACTCGTGATGGCGTCGAGGTCTTGACAAATGCCCGTGTGAAGGAAGTCAAGAATGACCGTGTTCTTTTCAGCCAGGTGGAAGACGGCAAAGAAGTCGTCAAGGAGGTTCCTACAGCATTCTGCCTCTGGTCCACTGGAGTTGCACGCGCCGAGATCTGCGATAAACTCTGTGAAAAACTGGATGGACAACTAAATAAGCACGCACTGGAAACCGACACCCATCTGCGCGTAATCGGCTCACCCCTGGGTGACGTCTACGCCATCGGTGACTGTTCGACAGTGCAAAACAACGTTGCCGAAAACATCATCAAATTCCTTCGCACGGTCGCCTGGGAGAAAGGCAAGGACCCCGAAAAGGTGCACCTGACCTTCTCTGAATGGCGCGACGTCGCCAACCGCGTGAAGAAGCGCTTCCCTCAAGCCTCCAACCATCTCCGCCGCCTTGATCGTCTCTTCATGCAGTACGACAAGGACCACTCCGGCACTCTCGACTACGGCGAATTGTCTGAGCTCCTCCACCAGATCGACACCAAGCTTACCTCGCTCCCTGCCACCGCCCAGCGCGCTAACCAGCAGGGTCAGTACCTGGGCCGCAAGCTGACCAAGATCGCGGCTGCTTTGCCCGGTCTTAAGGCCAACGAGATCGACTACGGTGACCTCGATGAGGCTGTCTACAAGGCCTTCAAGTACACACACCTCGGCAGCTTGGCGTACATCAGTAACGCTGCCATCTTCGACTTCGGCGGTATGAACTTCAGCGGTGGTGTCATTGCTATGTATCTCTGGCGCAGTATTTACTTCGCTCAGAGTGTTAGCTTCCGTACTCGGTGTATGCTGGCCATGGACTGGGCTAAGCGTGCCCTTTTCGGACGAGGTGAGTTTTATCTCTTTTCTCACGTGCTAGATTACCTTAGCCAATATTAACTCGTTCCCGCAGATCTGATGAGCTTCTAAGAATTTCTCGACCGATTTCACGAACCTGCTCGGCGAAGTCTTAACCGAGAATATATGAATATGTTGATCGAACATGAGTCATCGCGTGTTCTTCCTGTCTATCTAATTCTTTGCTGGTTCAAGAGATGCTCATAGACCATCTTTGTTTCTAGCTTCTTCGGTCTTTGCATGGCTTGAAGCGGGCATGTACACTTGTTTTTCCCTTGTTTTAGCTCCTGTGTGCGTGCATGCATGCATCAATCTACTTGTAAAGTAGTCTTGAGTACTTTGTATCTCTTCGTATTGAATGTCTATTATATACCGAATCGGCATTCTCCTCTTCAACCCCCATGATCCCTGTAAGACATACCCGAACCAGCATGTGTAGGTATTGGGTAGACAGATCTAGATGCACGCGTGTACCTGAAAGAGGGCCGTGTGCTCCTTACTAGTATCATAATTGTCTCTTTGCAATAATATCTACTGTACATGTGTGTATACCTATGAAACATCCATATGAGAAAAAAAAACATTCTCCATTCCACCCGTACATTCCCACCCTGAGACCTATCCAAAGGTCTAAAGAACCTAAAGCTCTGCAATTGGCTTACAGTGAGTCCTCTAGCAATTTGGTTATGACTTCGTGGATTCAGGAACTAGGCAACCTAGATCTAATGATGCACAAAGTCAAGATTGCGGTGTGAGGCCGAGATTGAACTCTTGTGGAGCAGGCCGCGGGGACTACCGCTAACTATATATATCTACACGGGTCTTGAGCCTGGACCAATTGACAACTGTCCGGGTGCAGGCGCACGCGCATGTCTACACCATGCGCTTCAAATCCATACAAAACGCATCAGGTCTTAGACTAGACGGTCGTTTCTGAGGCTCTAACATTTGAACGGCTGTGAAACCTGCCTACCTAGGCACCGACTTTCCAAGGTTGTTCCTTCGTGAGCGCGAGAGCACTAAAACAGAAGAACCAAGCATGCACTCGAGGTACGTGACGAGCGGTCGACTTGAATAGATCTGTAGCAAGCAATTACCGACTACGAGAAGGAAAATTTCGAATGAAAGGGCAGACCAACGGGTCCGCGGAATTATGTATTGTATCGGAAAGTTGACCGGGGAACCATCCACGGGAATCTTTGCCTTAACACCGAGAAGATAAGAGTGGTCCCAAGCGCCTCGCTAATAGAAGAAGGTAAAAGAAAAAGGAAGCAGAGCTATTGTACGAGTGAAAAATCACTCGAGACCCGACGACAGCATGCAAAAAGCCTGGGACGAAGACGGTCACGAGATCATGTTGTCAACGTCCCCATTGTTGGCCATGACAGTGTCGCCGGTGCCATTATGGCTGGAGCCATTGTTGGGATCGTTAGTATTACTAGTTTGGCTGCCGCCGTGAGAATCGCCAACTAGGCCGATATCCAGTTTGTCAGGAATATCCCTCTTAGCATCACGGGCCTTGTTTTCTGCAAACGCGCGCAACTTGACGAGGTTTCGCAGCCGCGCCTCCTTCCGGGCGCCCTGGTTCTGCAAAATTGCTTCGTTGACTTGTGTCGCGATTTCTTTACGGAGAACTGGGTCCAAGAGGGCGGCCAGAGACGGAGACAGGTTGTCATTAGGAAAAATGAGCAGTGCCAGTGTCCGCTCTAGGTCTTCTAGGAACTGCGGGTTTGTTGGGGCCCGAGGAGCCAACTGCGCCGTCGCGAACTCGAGGGCTGGGCTGATGTCGCCATTTGGAGTGGACGTGCAGTTGCGGATTAGTTCTACCAGCTGCAGGCGCAAAAGTGCAAAGTGCAGGGACGGGTCTTCATCCAGAATCTATCAAATTGCGTTAGCGTCATTCAGACAAAAACTGTGTAATGCTGCAAGTTGAAGGTATGTTTGCTAATCATACTGAGGACTGAAGATGAGTGTTTTTCAGCAACTCCCCGTAGGGTCTTATGAGTGGTGCATGAAACAGATATAATCATAGAAGCAAAATGGGATGAGGTGTGATGATATGAAAAAAAAGTTGGTTCTTACCTGTGGATTTAACTCGTTGATCTTTTCGATCGCCGACTGGATATTTCCAGAGTGAATGGCAGTTCGAATATCAACCCGTTCCTGAATGGCTTGCAAATCCGTCCGAAGTTGGATGTTGGCCTCGACCGCGAACTTGTTCGCAGCTGCAGGGTAGCCATTGGTGATGAGGTAGTCCATGACCAAGTAATTGATATCACTGAAGCTTGATATTAGCGAATGTCACTGATAACAGGTCGAATGGCATCAATGAGATGAGGTGGAAGTGAATCAGATAGACAAGTCATATTGTGTTCTCCTCAGCGATTTTCAGAGAGATTCCCAACTTGAGTTCAAGGTGCATCATATCACAGACGGCCAGAGAAGGCCGGTGTGTAGGGCGGTGGTGAAGGAGTAAGGGGAGAGAGGGAGGCTACTCACGTCTTGGATGGCTTGACCTCGTCGACCTTCCGCTCGAACTGATGCCATGTCGGCGTGGTCGTCGAGGAAGTGCGAGACATCTGTGCAGTGTTAAAAGACAAGAGACCACGGGTGAGTAACACGCCGAGAAAGTCATACAAGATTAGCGGCCATGGTGAAAAAAGCCACTAGCCGTAAAACTGAAGGGCGACTCGGCAGTCAACAGCCATGGGAGAAGGCAGGAACGTGGAGGAGAGGATAGCCCTGGAGTGAAGGAAGAAAGAAGAGATGAGCTTTCCGAAAGAAAAACTTTATGACTTAAGCGATTATGTCAGCCACAAGCGAACGGCCACGCGCTAAGCCCGATCTGTCACCTGAGCTGCGATAACACGATAAACGAAGTACCGCTTGCCTTCTTCTGCCTTCTCTCTGGTCCTCGATGGTGTGAGACGAACATCGTGGTCATGGAGTCCATTTCTCCTTTCTACGCTCTCTCTACGGAGGTCAAGTACTCTCCACCATGGCAGGATCTGAGTATTATCGGTATCGCTGGCAGTTCCGGGTCTGGAAAAACCTCGGTGGCCATGGAGATCGTCAAGTCATTGAACCTACCCTGGGTAGTGATTCTCGTCATGGTACGATATGGGAATCCTTGCGGCATGAATATGGCTCTAACATATTGGCGGTCAGGACTCTTTCTACAAGACTCTGACTCCTGAGGAGCATCGAATGGCGCACGCGAATGAGTATGATTTCGACTGCCCGGAGTCTATTGACTTTGATCTTCTGGTGGATACCCTCAAGGATCTGAAGCAAGGGTAAATTTTTATCAACTGAAATTTCCCTTGTATTTTGATCTTATCTGACCGGACTGTGTTACAAGAAAAAAAGCCCATATACCGGTCTATTCATTCGCCGATCACCAGCGTCAGCCCCAGACAACTACACTATACTCGCCCCGTGTATTGATTTTGGAGGGTATCCTTGCACTTTATGACTCTAGAATCAATGATCTGCTCGACGTCAAGGTAAAGTCCCTTTACTCGCACGTGACATGGAATATCGCTCATGAATCGCTTAGATTTTTGTTGAAGCCGACATGGATGTCTGCTTAGGCCGCAGAGGTGTGTGACTCTATCTCCTTATGCATTATTATCCACTAATATCTTGTTCCAAGTCATTCGCGATGTCCGTGAGCGAGGCCGAGACGTTGACGGTATCATCAAACAGTGGTTCAAGTTTGTGAAACCGTCATGCACTAAATATGTGGAGCCTCAGCGAGGCATCTCCGGTTGGTTCTGGGTCTTTGGCATCTACGGTTCATACTCTTAACGCTTATATCAGACATTATCATCCCTCGTGGCATTGAGAACACCACAGCTATCGGTACATGACTCCAACGACTTCTGCTCTTTACTTACTAACAAACTCAGACATGGTGGTCAAACATATCCAGCTCAAGCTCCAAGAGAAATCTGAAGAGCACACTGAAGCTCTTCGCAATCTTGGGTTGATCGCGGCTAAAGTGGAGCTGCCGGAGAATGTGCACGTGCTACCTGCGACACCTCAATTCCAGGGTATGAATACCATCTTGCAGAACCCCGAAACCGAGGAGGTCGATTTTGTATTCTACTTTGATCGGCTGGCCTCAATTTTGATCGAAAAGTATGGTGTTCACTCCATCTTGGTTCCGTTTCCACGCTTACCGTTCCCAGGGCTTTGGACATGACGCCTTATGCATCAAACAATGTAGAGACACCTCAAGGAAACAAGTATATGGGGTTGAAGCCCGAGGGGACTGTTTCAGCCGTCGCTATCCTGCGTGGAGGCTCCTGTCTGGAGACGGCACTCAAACGGACCATCCCCGATTGCATCACTGGCCGAGTCTTGATTCAGACAGACGAGAACAGCTCCGAACCGGAGCTGCATTACTTGAAGCTACCACAAGGAATCGATGAACACTCCATGGTCATGCTCCTCGACGTCCAGATGTCTAGCGGAGGAGCCGCTCTAATGGCTGTACGTGTCTTGATAGACCACGGCGTGGAAGAAGAGAGAATTGTCTTCGTGACCTGCGCCGCTGGGGAGACGGGCCTCAAGCGATTGACAGCCGTATTTCCCAAAATCAACGTCGTCGTCGGACGCATTGAAGCGGACCTCGAGCCCCGCTGGATGGAGAAGCGATACTTTGGGTGCTAGTGCTCCATCTATAGCATGATATACTCTCACGTACTTAACGCACTTGACTTGCATTTTTTGCTGCGAATACACGCCGATTATGAACATATGAACCAAAAGCCCCATATCCAGAAATTCATTCAAAACAATTTAGATAGATAGAATTGTCCCATCCACGAGGCTCCGCAGGCGGATGATTCTTTTTTGGGCATAGAGCACGTGCCGTGTCACCGCCTCAAATCGCCGGCAGAAAAAAAGAAATTTGTCCGCGGTCGAGGCCGAGCGCTGCATCCCGTCCAGTTCACGATTGTTTCTTGACGTCTAAATTTTAAAATTCTGTTTTCTTGTCCCCCTTCTGAATCTGCAAGTCACATTCCGAAGATCAAGATGGCAGGCCAGGACAAAAACAAGTCCAAGAAGGCCGGCAGAGCCAAAGGCGAAGCCGCGCCGGTGATTAGTGAGTACAGAGAATTGCTCGAGACTCAGTCGAGATCAAACGTGATTTAGATACTGACTGTTGCTTCAATTAGCCGATCCCCGTTTTGCCAGTATCCAGAGTGACCCTCGTTATCGCCTTCCCAGCAAGCGCCAGACCCATGTCAAACTTGACAAGCGTTTCCAGCATATGCTCGACGACAAGGACTTCTCTCGCAATGCCGCTGTCGACAGATACGGCCGCAAGCTCGCCCGTGACGATACCAAGAACCAGCTCAAGAAGTTCTACCAGATCGACGAGGACGAGGAAGAGGAGGCCGCAGACGAGGACAAAGTCAGCATTGCCGACGACGACGAAATCGAAAAGGAGCTGAAGCGCGTTGAAGGTCGTTCTTTTGACCCCGCTCGTGATGGTGGTTTCTCTGAGTCTTCATCAGAGGAGGAAAGCTCCAGTGATGAGGAAGAAGAGGAAGCTGAAGAAGAGGAGGAAGAACTTGAATTCCCTGACAAGCAGCAGGCCGATGTGCCGCTGGGCGAGGTCTCAGAGCGGATAGCTGTCGTGAACCTTGACTGGGATAACATTCGGGCTACAGATCTCATGGCAGTCTTCTCCAGTTTCCTTCCCGCCGGAGGTCGTGTCATGAAGGTTGCAGTCTATCCCAGTGAGTTCGGAAAGGAACGCATGGAGCGAGAAGAGATCGAGGGTCCTCCCAAGGAGATCTTTGCATCGGCGAAACAAGAGCCCGCCGAGGATGAGGACGAGGAGCTTGACTCCGAGGAGGAAGAGGAGGAAATTAAGAAGTCTATGCTGAAGGGCGACGAAGGAGAGGAGTTCAACTCTACAAAACTACGCAAGTACCAGCTTGAGCGCCTGCGCTACTACTACGCTATCCTCACATTTTCTTCCAAGGACGCTGCCAAGCATGTCTACGATCTTGTGGATGGCGCAGAGTATTTGTCCAGCGCCAACTTCTTCGACCTTCGCTTCGTTCCTGACGAGACCGACTTCGATGACGACAAGCCGCGAGACGAGTGTACACGAATTCCCGACGGTTACAAGCCCAACGAGTTCGTGACGGATGCTCTTCAACACAGCAAAGTCAAGTTGACATGGGATGCGGATGACAAGTCACGCAAGGAGGCTCAGGCTCGGGCTTTCCGTGGTTCGCGAAAAGATATCGACGAGAACGACTTGAAAGCCTACCTCGGAAGCGACAGCTCCGATAGCGAGGACGAGGAGGAGGGTGGCGTGGAAGTGGTGGACGCTGGCGAAGGTACAACCAGCAACCTTTCGAAGCGAGAGGCCGAGAGACAACGCATGCGCGCGTTGCTTGGCCTGAACACGGAACCTACTCGCTCCTCCAAAACGGCTGGCCCCGTTGGCGAGATGGAAGTTACGTTTACATCTGGTCTTGCTGGTGGTCACGGCAAGGATAGCATATTTGAGAACGAGCCGGAGATTGAAGAGAGCACACTCGACAAGTACGTGCGGAAGGAGCGTGAGCGCAAGAAGCGCCGAAAGGAGAAGCTCAAGGCTAAAACCGAGGACCCATCTGCCGAGGACAAGGATGCTGAGAGCCAGGATGAAACGGCCCTTGCTACCGAGGCACCACAAAATGCGGAGGAAGACCTGGGCTTCAACGATCCCTTCTTCGACGAAGATTTCGATGGTAGAGCCACTTCTGCCGCCCGTCGCAAGGAGGAGAAGCGCAAGAAGCGTGAGGAGCGTGCTGCCGAGGAAGCTGCTTCTGCTGCGCAGCGTGCTGAGCTTGAACTCCTTATGGTTGATGACAAGAAGGCCGACATCAAGCACTTCGACATGAACGAGATTGAAAAGGCCGAAAAACAGGCCAAAAAGAAGGGCAAGGGCAAGGGCAAAGGCAAAGGAAAGAACAAGGAGCCTGTTGCGACAGATGACTTTGACGTGAATGTCGCAGATCCCCGTTTCTCCCGTCTGTACGACAGCCACGAGTTTGCCATTGATCCGACAAACCCCCGGTTCAAGGCGACTTCCGGCATGAAGGCCCTGCTCGATGAGGGTCGTAAGCGCCGGCGTACCCGGGATGACGGTGAAACCGAGGTCACACCCGAAGGCAGGGATCGCAAGAAGAAGCAGAAGAAGGCATCTAAGGAAGCCGGAAGTGAAGATCTCAAGCGGTTGGTGGACAAGGTCAAGCGGCAGTCGAAGGCATGAGCATGAGCACTATGTGATTAGTTCGGTGTACAAGTACCACCATGATCTGATGCATATATATTCCCATCCGAACCAGTTAACAGCCGTAAAGACGTCAATAGAGAAGAAATGCATCCAAGGGTCACATTTGAGGCTGCGATCATGTGTCCTCGTGCTATTATTTCGTTGTTCATCTTCACCGCCCTTTCCCTCTCTCCACCCTTTACACATCCCACTCCCCACTCTTCTTCTTCAACTTCATTCTTTTTCGTTCTTCCTCTCCCTGTGGGGTTACTCTGCTGACCTTCCAATTGCTGTCTTCTTTCCCCACTGCATGCTGCACATCCCACTTTCCTGCCCCTTGGTCGCGCGTTCACCCCTCCAAGCCGAATAATGGTTCCTATCCGGTGGAATTAAGCAATGGGTAGATGCAGCCTAGTCCTGTCTAGCTGTCTGCTACCCATCTCCAGATCTGTCTAGTTGCATTGATCAGTTATCCTTTTTCTACCCTTTTCTACCTTTTACTATTCCTGCTCGCCTCTCCAACGACGGGAATCCCCCGAGGTCCCTCACAATGTTGGGCAGGCTCTTGAGCAACGCCGCCTCGAGCTTGAACCCTGCAGCATTTTCTTCTCGAAACCACGGCACCCCACTGGAATCCGTGACCGAGGAAGAACACACCTCCGGCCTTCTCTTCCCCGATGCCAGCCTCCTCCGCCGATCCAATGCCCATGCCTACCCACTACAAACAACCTTCCACTCCCCAAATGCATCGACTGCAGGAGCTTACGATGACCGCGGAGGGATGGAATTGGACTCGTTGAAGGATTTCCGGGTCATTGTGGCCCAGAATGCTCTGGGAGACCGTGATGCATGTGTCTTGCTCGACACCCGTGCGTCTTCGGATTCTCCCCCGGCGGGCCTCGGAATTGACTCGCAGGGGGAGCAATCGGGCCCCAGACATGCTCGTGCTGTATCCAGTCTCACTCGGGGCACCCGCCGAAACTTCCAGACCCAGTCCTCGGTGGTCGAATCCAGTCCTCTCTCTGCCGCTGCAGATGCACGCCGGTCAACACCTGCAAGCCCTGGTGCCTTCTCCCGAGCTCGAGGCCGCAGCTCCACACTTGCACCATCTGGAACATGGCATGAATCCGGCCAGTCCCGGCATCCGTCCGACTCCAATGATACGGGTCTCCTCAATTGCATATTCGGCAGTAGCGCCTTTAGCTACCGTGGCTCGTCCACCAAGATGCACATCATAACTGCCGATGATGAACCTTCATCGGTGGTTAATATGTCGCCTGCTGCCCGCAGCCCACTTGCTCGAGCCTATACTACCGGGAGCCCGGGTCTTATGGGGGCAGGCCGAGAATCGGATGTCAAGCCACCATCTAAAGTAACGGTCCTTGTCACTCGCATGTTTAGCGTCAACCTTCCTGAAGGCGCAGAAGCGTCGGCTGAGCGACATGACTACGCCACTTCTCTCTACCAAGAATCTTTACCCGAAATGGGCTTCCCATTCCCGGATGTCGCTAAGCAGCGGAAGAAGATCAAAGAGAAGAAAACACCCATGTACGCTGTTGCAATTACTATTCAGATTCCGTTGCTGGCACGCAATGCGCCACGACCCGTTTCAAGGTTCAGTACATTGGGCCCAGACACTCCTCGAGCAGGGCTCTCTAGCTCGCTGGACTCGGATTACCGATGGCCCGGAGCACTGTTTGACGACAGCCTATCATCAGCTTCCCCGCCTGCGAGTCTAGACGAGCGACTCGACTTGTTGGTTGATCACTGGGATGTCATCACCCGGACTCTATCTCACCTGGAGAGACTGGCTCGGAATGAGATTCTATTCCTCCTGAGAAAGGTGGACTCTTTATCTGGGCCCCACCCAAAGCCCGCCAAGCCTCCCAACATGCAGCGAACTAATCAAACCATCGTGCATCTGCCCGCCAACATCCTATCTGTGAACTCTAAACTCAAGGAAGAAGCACTTCGCAGCTGTCGCAGAATTGGCTTGGCTCTTCAGACCCCTTATGTTGTGACCGGACAGAGTCGATGGGGTGTATGGCGGGAGGAGGGCCGATCGATTGTTCGCGGTCTCGGAGATAAGGAGCAGAATTTCTTTTTCCTCGTATTACTGACGGCATTCCTAGGCAACCATACTGAGTGGTTGAATGCTCTAGGCCCTGAATGGTACCGCCGTCGACATAATCAACAGCAAAAGGCCCAGCCGGACACGGATCCTATTTTGACCCACCGGACTGTTATTGTCTGTCCGGATAAGATGACCGCTCGTCGTTTGATATTCTTGCTTTCTGCCTTCCTTCCATCCAAACAGCGGCTGGAGCCTCTGCCGTCGCCTCTCAGGCCTGGTACATCGGCTTCCATGAGGGCTATCTCACAAAGCCCTCCAGCCGTGCCTGTCCTCCGGCAGGAATCGCTCCGGAGAGCAATTGAACGACGGTCGCGTGCCCAAAGAATGAATACCGGAGAGTATGAATACCACCGTCGCTCAATGAGTCTTTCGTCCCAGGACACGGCTCAACGGTCATCCGAGGGCACTGATACCCCCGTTACGCCTCAGCCAATCTCGGCTCGCCGGGGATCAGATGCTCGTTCCATTAGAACGTTGGGGCCGGCAATTCAAACGAAAGATATCCGGGCTCAGAACACGAGCGGTGCTACCACTTCGATGACGACCCAGAGTAGTACAGTTCCCGTGCCGCATTTCACATCGCAGCAAAGTAGCTCTGACCAGGGAGGCCCCGAACGCAGTGCGATCGATGCCAATGAGAGCCTGGCATCCGAGAATTTGCTGAAGAATCTCCAAAGAAGCGATAGCTCAGTGTTGAGCTCAAATGGTAGTGTTCCATCTGCAGGAGGCCGGTGGGGTGGCCTTTTCTCCGGTCTTTGGAGCTCAAGACAAGAATCATCCACTGATAGCAGTGACATGTACTCTGCGTCCGCTGCAGCTCGCAAGCGTTCCGTGGCTACAATCGCTGGTCCACCCACACGTGGTGCACCTACCCTGAGTCAGATGGTCAAAGAAGTGACCGAGGACGAAGCAGAGCATCGTGCCGAGACCGCCCCCAGTGGCAATATTTCAATCCCTACTGCGTCTGCGGCGCCCCACGGTTCCGCGGTTGACTCGCCTGAGCCATCATCGCTTACGAGCCAAGTCCGTGAATCCCCTCTGAAGCTGTTTGTCCGGGAAGACGAAGGTGTGGTGGATGTTGATATCCCGCTTCCTGGTTTCCTATCACTCTCGTCCTCGGGAGACTCGACCATTGCTTCGCCTAAGAAGACCCGAACATCAGTGACTAGTGTAGATGCAATTGCATCGACGCACAGCAGTGGCTCTGGCTTCCATGGTGCGATGAGAGATAATGACGGCCCAAGCACGCACGTAGCTGGTTGGCTGAAACTTTTCCATGAAGATTTCTCCGTGCAAGCAGTTCGACCCTACGCTGTCCTTGAAGCGGATATCAAGCGTGCGATGCAAGCCGAGCCTTCCCCCTACATTCCCTCCACACCTGATGCGGAAGGGTCTGAAAGATGGGTGGATGTTGCGACGACGTTGATCGCAGATACTCGCAGTTCATCCGTCAAGCGTCTCCGATTGAGACGTAAGATCCTTGTGGGCCACCATGGGTACGGAGCGAACCACACTCCTCCTTCGCCAGTCGGTGCCACCAATTCCGGCCATACGCGCTCCGCCTCTTCCGCCTCTCAATTTTCGGGTTTCTTTGGTTCAGGAAAGGTCCCTGATGGTCACACCGACGGACATGAATCAAATTTTGTGGAAGAGCGATTCATTGAGGAACCAGTCATGGATCTTGATGGGATCCTAGTGGATGCTGTTGAGCGAGTCCTTGGCCAAAGTGGCTATTCATCTCTTGCGCACTCGCGAGCCCCGTCCCCCAATCGTTCCCGTCGAGGAGAGGATAAGGGCCAAACTACGCCTCGCGGCGAAGAACCTCCTTCAGTTGAGATTCCCCGCGGGGAGTGCCGCAAGATGGTCCTTGGTGCTTTGGAAGAGGTTGTGCGCCTCGTCACTGCGGAACATTGCCGCGAGGACATGGACAGCGAGCTTGGTATCGCTGATCGAGAGCGGAGAAGAGCCATGGCCGGTGCTGACAACACCCTGCGTGAGGGCATCCGGAAATGGCTTCTAGATGTTGAAGAAGCTTGGTGATTCATTTTTTTTGATGCATACACCATGATCCAAGTTTCGTTTTTCTTTGACTGTTTATACGATCTTTTAATATGTGGCCATTTGGTAAGTCGGGGCATATGCGGTGGAACCCATAACATGTTGGTCTTTTGTTTGCCTGTATTAGTGCAGTGCCTGGTTTGATTATGATACCCAGCGTTTGCTTAAGTCGCATCTTTCATAGCGCTTTACATCAATATGATAGACTTCACAGTGGCCTCGAATTCTTCTAATTAATATCTCAACCAACATAGACGACCTCAACTGGATGGCCCTCGCACTGCACTTCGCTCGCTGCAGCAGGGGATGGAGAGAGCTTGAGCGTCTTAAGGACCTCGTCTGTCTGACCTGGATTCACCACCTCCACCGTGGTCTTTCCATACAAAGTGCCGTTGACCAGCAGCTGAATACCCGAAAGCGCATCATCCTCTGGCACCTTCAGCTTAGGATTTACCACCGTCACCGAACCAGGCCGGATCAACAGCGGCAGTGTATCAAACCCGTGAGTCTCCGTGTACCACTGACCAGGCTCATAAGTCTTATTATGATCAAACCAGGAAACCCACTTCCCATGCTTATCGTCGTCAGACCTGGGCACATAGAAAGTGACCTCCGTTTCATCAAACACAGGCGCAACGAGCAGATTCGATCCCAACATGTACTGCGTATCAACAGCGTACGTATTCAAATCCTCTGGGAACTCCAAAAACATCGATCTCATCAATGGAGTCCCATCCCTATGCCCCCTCAATGCCTCCTGTAAAATATACGGCGTCAGTAGGATCTTACGCTTAACACAATCCCGCAATACAGCAGAACAGTCCTCGCCATAGATCCACGGCACTCGGAACGACGACGACCCATGCAATCGTGAGTGTGTCGACAACAGCCCAAATTGCACCCACCGCTTATACAGCGCTGGCGGCGGCGTGCCTTCGAACCCGCCAGTATCAGACGCCCAGAAGATATCTCCGCTGAGACTGAGACTGAGACCGCCGCGAAGCGACTCGGCCATGGCTTCAAAGGTACTTTCGCAGTCGCCGCCCCAGTGGACTGGGTACTGCTGTCCTCCCGGTGCAGTGCTGCGGGCGAAGAGGAGGTCTTGGGATGGGCCAACTTTCTCACTGAGCGTGTTGTACACGATGCGGTTGTACAGAAGGGCGTAGTAGTTGTGCATTCGCTCTGGAGAGGAGCTGTCATGGTATTTGACTCCCTTGACTGGGATTCGTTCGGCAAAGTCGGTCTTGAAGTTGTCGACGCCCATGTCCATCAATCGCTTCAGGTGGCTGCTGTACCAGTCACAGGCTGCTGGATTGGTGAAGTCCACGACGGCCATACCAGCCTGCCAGAGATCCCATTGCCAGACCGAGCCATCGGTGCGCTGCTGGCTGTCAAAACCATCCTATATTCACTCAAAGCCAGAGTAAACATACCTTGATGAAGTACCCCTTCGCCTTCCCCTGCCCGAAGAGAGGCGACGCCTGTCCAACATAGGGATTAATCCAAACACTAATCCTCAACCCCCTCTCTTTCAACCTAGCCAGATACCCCCCAGCATCAGGAAACATCTCATCATCAAACTCAAAATCACACCATTGATAACTCTTCATCCAGAAACAATCGAAATGAAAAACACCCAACGGAATCCCTCTCTCCTCAAATCCATCCAAAAACCCACTGACAGTCCGCTCATCATAATTCGTCGTAAAACTAGTCGTCAACCACAGATTGTAACTCCAAGCCGGCACCAGCCCCGGCTGGCCCGTCAGTGCCGTATACTGTCTAAGCACATCCTTAGGGGTAGGTCCATAAACAACAAAATACTCAATTTCCTCGCCCGGTACGGAAATATTCACTCTGGTCGTCCGCTCGGATTGAACCTCCAAGCTCACCCTTCCAGGGTGGTTGACGAAGACACCGTAGCCTCTCGAGGACATGTAGAAGGGGATATTCTTGTACGCGAGCTCAGAACTCGTGCCGCCGTCCTCGTTCCAGATGTCGACTGTTTGGCCGTTTTTGACGAACGGGCCGAAGCGTTCGCCGAGGCCGTAGATCTTCTCGTTCACGCCAAGGTCCAGCTCGCTGAGCATGTAGCCTTATTTGGTGACGTACATACCGTCTTCGTAGGTGTAGCTCGGGCTGCGTTGGTCGGTGACGTAGCCGATGGAGCGCCATGAGTGACCGGTTAATTTTTTACTAGATGGGTCCTGGAAAGTGAAGGATAGTTCGTTGGGGGTTGTGTTTATGGCTAGGTTGAGGGGTCCGCTGGTGTAGGCGAGTTTGTTGGTTTCTTTGTCGTGGGTGACTGAGGCCTGGCCAGTGCTAGAGCTTATGTCGTAGTGTGGACCGTTGTCGATTTCGCCGGCCCTGGGTTGAGTTAGTGATGCTATAGATTGGAATGGAGGGTATCATTACCAATGGACGAGCTTAACACCGATGATGCCCTCTAGAGGCGATGTGACTTTTGCAGAAATGGTAGCTGTGCTATATCAGTTCAGCTGCTGTACCTATGGAGCCTTTGTATGACCTACGCGAGTTCAGTGTGTCACCCCGATGCCGTTGCAATTTGTTCAAAAGCAAGGTCACCGTCTCCTGCTCAATTCGAAAACGCTCAACGTTGCTCATCCATTCAATACGTACACCCTCCTGGTCAACTGTTAGAATGCGGGGTCTAATTTCCAATTCTTCGATGAACCTTTAGATGCCACATCCCATCCGTGAACCTCATCTTGCCTCAACTCGAGAGTAGAATGATGGCTCTAAATAGATCTGCAGAATTGCAACCAGAATAAAGCACAAGAATTGAAATGGAAACCGGGAGGAAAATGAAGCCCGGACATGGAAACTAGCTAGCTCAAATGTGATTCCCCTCAATTTACCCGGATTCCCACTTCGGACACGGAGCGTCCTCCGCATCTCCACATGCTGTACGCTTCATATAAGTGACACGTCTCAATTGATAGTTAGATGCTTACTGGCACATGTATTTATCCGTATAGTATTTCCAAAATTCGACGAGAATCCTACGTAAAGATGCATACCCGTCCGGAACGTGGAGAAGCGGAGATAATGGAAGAATGGAGATATGCTGAACCACTCATTACGGCCCGACCGACAAAATAATATGAAAGGATCCAAATAGGCGACCCTGACTAATCCCTTCAGGCGTACTCGAAGTCATCCGAATACCTATCTTCGAAAAGTAATAAAAAGAGCTCCAAAAAGAGCTCTAAGGAGGTTTCCAAATATGAAAAGTGGAGTATAGGCCTATTTGAATTATCTACTCGCTAGGGTTTTAAAACCAAACATCATCAATAGTGGTAAAGGTAGTCATGAATATTCGTGTCACTTTTCCCGTGGAAGTTAGGATGGCTTATAGAAAAGCCGATATCAAGCCCACTACAATACCCTCTAATAGAAAGCTAGGGGCTTTATAGGCTTAAGGCTCAGTCCTCTACACCTTCTTCTTCTTTCTGCTCAAGGATTACAATAAGGCTTTTCTGAGAGTGTTCGTGTTTCATTTCTATTCCGTGTTGGTTACTAGTAGAATTCGAAAACAGATTATTCCCCGGTGCCGTATTGTGCAGAACTTCTGACAGGTTTTAAAAGCGGTGTTACGAAGGATCGATGTCAGGGTATAGAGGGGCAGTGAGGTAGGAGTGTATAGGAGTTGTCTGTAAATTACGGTATTATAAGTAAAGCGATCGTTCTAAAACTATATTATAGTTCTATTATTGTATCGAGGCCGATTCACGGTTCGCGCTAAGCCAAATTCAGCCATAAATTGCGGCTCCGATGCAGTGACATCGGATCCGATGTTCAATGTATCAAACATTTTTATTCCATCAAATATCCCAACATTTTCAAACTCGAAATGTCCGGTTTACCAACACTGGTCTTTGTACCAGGCTCATGGCACCGACCTATATGCTACGACCCAGTCATCAAACTTCTCCAACCAAAGCTCAACTGCATCGCAGTCACCCTTCCTTCAACGTCAGGAAACCCCGCCGCAACTTTCAAAGATGATCTCGACGCTGTGCAATTTGCCATATCTAACGAAACAGCTGCTGGACGCGATGTCGTTGTCGTCGCGCATTCCTACGGCGGCCTGGTCGGCAATAGTGCTGTGAAGGGATTCACTCGCGACGCCAAGGACAAAACTCAGCCCTCGAAGGGATATGTGATCGGCATTATTCTCATAGCCTCTGGCTTTACACTCACTGGAATGGCCTTTATGGATCCTTTTTTTGGGCACCCGCCCCCGACCTGGCGGGTCAATAATGAGACCGGTTATGCCGAAATCGTTACTCCTCCGCGTCAGCTCTTCTATCATGACTTGCCTGAAGATGAGGCGGAGTATTGGGTTTCGCAGCTTGCAACTCAAAGCCTCAAAGCTTTGTTTGAGGGTGGAGAGTATACCTATGCAGGCTGGCAAGATGTGCCTTCATGGTATATCGGGACGAGTGAGGATCAAGGATTGCCGGTCTTAGCGCAGCGCATGTCAGTGGGCATGGCGAGAGAAATGGGCGGGAAAGTTGAGCACCGGGAGCTGCAGACGAGTCATTCGCCTTTTTTGAGTCAGCCTAAGGCGACCGCGAGGATTATGGTGGAGGCTGTGGAGGCGTTTACGGGGAAGTGGATTGACCAGTCACCGAGTGGAGGTGGTGCTTTGGTTGCTTCACCGAAGGCTAGACTCTTGCAGCCTTTGACATGGCTTCGATTTGGGTTGCCATTGGCATTTGGCCATGTGCTAGGAAGGGCGTATCTCTTCTTTACTTGGATAGGGCGATTGTGGACGTCTGGGCTCCGTTGATCTACTCGATGGAGGCTTGTGGGGAATGCATACAGTATAACAATATTGGGTCGATCTACAACTACAGCGGTTCCAGTAGTTGGACCGTGCGCTTATCAATCATATCTCGGTCCTATTTCAAGTCAATCTTGCATCCACCATTTTACTACAAGACCTCCGATCTCTTTCCGCAAGCTAAGAATCGGGACGAGGATCTTGCAATTTCTATACAAGCCTTGTTTCTGATAAAAATGAATCTCAACATCAAAGTGGATACAATGAAGATTAGGCGAGGGGTTTGGGCCCTACAAATGATTCTTAGCCGCGTCAGTGACTACTGCGGGGCAAGAGTCTCCGAATTCTACGACCTACCCCATCCCTGAAATCCAAGAAGAATAATTCTTCACCAAATCCTTTCAAACACCTCTCAATCAAAACAAGTAAGAACTTTCCATTCTCGAGATGAAGCTCGTTTACTAACCTGTTCCTTCCTTTAGTAGCTCCGCCGCAATGTCTGACGCCGAGCGTATCCAGGGTATCTGCAAGTGGTTCAACGAGGAGAAGGGTTATGGCTTCATCAGCGCCGAGGACGGCCAGGAATACTTCGTCCACTTCCGCGCCATCGAGGGTTCCGGTTACCGCACACTGAAGGAGGGCCAGTCGGTCTCTTTCGAGGTTGGTCAGGGTCAGAAGGGCCCCCAGGCCGAGGCTGTTCGCGTTGAGTCGTAGAGACTTGACGATGAGAGATCAAAGTACGAACCTGGAATGTGTGACGAGCGGAGAAGTTGATCGATAAGCCTTTTATTTGTGAATATTCCCCCGGTGCTCAGAGCAGTAGGAGTACCGACAAGACGAATTCATCTTTCTTTTTCAAAGACCCCTTTCAATATTTAAGGGGGCTTTCAAAATACGTCTAATAGTTGATCATCAAGATACGTTCTTAATAGGAATAATTAAGAGATGCAAGAGGCGAAAGAAGAGATAGACCCTTAAGTATTATATATACATCGTAAACATTGACGGGCAGATAGAAAAGGAAATCTAAAGAAGGAAAGGAAGAACACAGACGGCTATCACCGCGAAGTGGTGAGCGGACTTTAGACCCCATACATACGCGGAACCTGTATACACCGGAGCGGTAGCAGATCCAGTAGCAATGCTGGAGTGTGTCTTATAGTAAGAGAAAGACGAGGCAGAGGCAGATGCGGATGAGCCGGAGCCAGAAGATCCAGAGCCGGAATTAGAGGAGTCGGTGTAAGAAGAGCTGGAACCAGAAGAGCTGGAACCAGGTGTGCCGGATCCAGATGACCCAGAAGAAGATCCAGAGCTAGTGGGGCCAGAGGTGGAGTCAGATTCAGACAAGCTAGAGCCGGAGCTAGAAGATCCCGAGACAGATCCAGCAAATCCAGTAGATCCAGTAGCAGTAGCCTCAGCAGAATCAGTACAAATAGTAGTTGAAAGCTTGATAGTCTCTGTGTGAACCACTGTATTCGTCAAGGCATCCTCCCCAGAGCCTAACCCAGAAGCAGAGCCAGAGCCAGCAGTACCGGTAGCAGTAGCTTTGGCAGCGGTAACAGGACAAACAGTGGTAGAAACCAAAATCGTTTCCGTAGTGACGTAGGTGCTTTTCTCCGGAGCAGGGCAGTCAGTGCCAGAGACGGGGCATGCAGTGATGGTCTCGGTGCGGGTGGTGAAGATCGTGGACGTAGTGGACTCGTCTCCAAGGGAAGAGTGGGTGGCAGTAGGCTGGGGTTCCTCAGTGATAGGGCACACAGTTGTCGAGGCGACGATGGTCTCAGTAGTCACAAATGTGGTCTTGGCAGACGCCGGGCAGTTAGTGACGGTTGAGGGGCACGCGGTAAGTGTGACAGTACGCGTAGTCAGGATGGTTGAGGTTGTAGAGCCAGCGGGTGGAGGAGACGGGTGTCTGCTGTGCGGCCCGGATGGATATGGGCGTACGCGGAAGGAAGACACCCCAGCAGAGGATGAGACAGCCAAAGAGGAAGAAGAAGAAGAAGAAGAAGAAGAAGCAGGAGGAGAAACCGAAGGAGTGGCTTTCGAGCTACGTGTAGGTGTCTGCGTGATAGTCGAGGTAAGAGTGGAAGTAGTGCAGACGTCCTCATCGGCTGTGAGGTACCACAAGGCATCAGAGAAGACAATCGTATTGCCAGAATTCGTGCATGTCGCATATATAATCATGGTATGCTCCTCGGCTCTGGCAGTAAACACAGTAAAAGCGCTCTGCCATCCGGCTATGTTGTTGTTATATGTCGTGACATCAACAAGCGAGATATAGTCATCGTATTGGACAGAGAAGTCACAAGTGTCGCTGGAAGTTGCGTCCGAGGCCCATACCGAGACGGTATGAGTGTAATCAAGCCAGTACTCGGTGCCAATTGTGAGACCGGTCACAAGTTGCGACAATCCGTACTCCTTGCCATCGCTGGTGACCTGGGCGGCATATTCCATTCCAGAGCCATAACCAGAGATGATGGTGGAATCACCCTCCAGCACAGTCCAGTCTGTGAGTCCGTCCGAGAAACCGCCGTTGGTGAGATACTCGGTGGTCACCGACTCTTCGTTGCAAGAGACCGAAGTGCTGGTGGTTGTGGTGACTCTGCTCGCTGCGGTCAGCGATGACAGGCCCAATACCACTAGAGGCAGCATCTTGCTTATGTCGATACCTAAGGTCATCAACAAAACGGATGCAAAAAGGTAGCAAGGACGTTCTCGACGTCGGAGGAGTTTTCTGTTTACAAAGGGACAGTGGGACGTTCTAGATTATGCGTCTACTTCTATTAAATACAGTTGGTGCCTTTTCACTTAGGAAATGTCTAGCGAGGAAACCTTGAGATCTTTGAATCTAGTTCATTATCGACTACCCGGCAGGGTAAATACAGAAACCTCAAAGTCGAGGTACAGGTGTCGACCAGGCATCCCCCACCAAGAATGGGACTCCCTAGCCTTCGGCAAGGCCGATGGTCTAAATATTTTTTAATGCTTAGCTGCCATGTTTTTATGAAAAGGGCGCTATTGATGTGGCTACCGCTCGCTTATTCGCTCCGATTAACTCTCCACGCGAGGACGCAGGAACCCGGCCTAACCTGTCTCCACAAACTAGTGAAAAAGCGGTCGCTAAGTCTTCCCTGTAATGTGATTTATGTCTTGAGGTTATCTCCGAGACTCTAACTAGCCTCGAAACTGGATATACAGCGATTTACCCAGGGTCTACTTCTAATCTAATCATTCCATGCACATATTTGACAAAATGACATTGATATCATCATATACATGTAAAGCTACGATAAATTCGTAAACACAGACAAGGGTATTCCAAAAGCATAACCGATCCACTAAATCAAAGGCCGCAAACCCCCACTCCTCGGACTCCTTGGACTCCCAATGAGACTATCTCCCCTCGCTCTAGCCCTCGTTATCTCCGGCGACCTCAATCCATCCCACGGATCCCGGGTCTCGCGCGTAATTCTAGACGGCAAGCCCGGTGGCGGCGAGATATGGTGGCCAACCACGCTGGCGGGTAATTCCAGCGATGGGATGGAAATGTCGAGATGCGTAGCTGGCTCGGCCTTTGTGGATACGGGACGAGCATGGTTCTCGCTATAGAATTGTTGGAGTTGGCCCGCGTCGTTGCAAAAGTCTTCTAGGCCTGTGAGGATGTGTTCGGGAGCTCGGTAAAGGTTTGCCGAGTCGATATTTGTGGACCCATTTGCTGGGCCGGGAGGTAGGGGACTGCCTATGTCGTGGAGGGGGCGGGTGAGAGGGGAGAGACGGGGAGAAATTCTGTCTAGGGCGTCGAGGTTTGCTGCGCGGCCGCGGTACTCGCGGTTGAGGTCGTAGCGGCCTGCGTCACGGCTTGCGGCGCTTCGGGTGCTGACGAGGCGGTTGGCGAGGAGGAGGAAGTCGCCTTCGTTGGTGATCTGGGCGAGGAGGCTGCCGGTCCGGTGAATAAACTGAGGGTATTTGTAGTCTGGTTTGCCCCAGGAGAAGGAAACTTCGACATCGGCTGGAAAGGAGGTTGCTGCTTCGAAATCGAGCACAAAGTCGAATTTGCGAAGGAGGCTTTTTTGATAGTAGAGTGTGTCCGGGGGCCCGGGCTGGGCGAAAGAGGCGTTGTTGAAGACTGTGTGGACTGGTCCTTTGGGTGGTGGGACTTTGAGTTTGATTCTGTAGGGCTTGCGGAAAGGTTGGGTTCTGTCGATGGCGGAGGCTTCTGCGATAGGGACTTGGACTAGTTTGAGGCCAAATTTCTCGGCTGTTGAGGCCCACGAGAGGACGGCGTCTTCGATCAGTTTCGGGGTGGTGTTCATCCAGCTCAGTTCGATGTGGAAGCAGTTCTCAGGGTTATGCAGCCGATCATAATGGAGGTCAATGATTTCGGGCCGGTTCGAGCGCTTCCGGTTGTCCACGTCGTATTTGAGTGACTTTGACAGCATGATGGCAACCTTGTTCTTGGTCTTGGACGGAGTCGTCGGTGTTGGCGGCACACGGTCGTCGTTACTATCGGAGCGAGTATGGAAACTTGAAGGAGAACCCTTTACATTTCCACTTCCAGGCGCTGGAGTTGAAGGCATCGACTTGTCCGCCCGAAGCTGCGGGAACCAGCTGCCTCGAGATTCCGGACGCGTAGTACGGTAATCAGTACAGATCTGGTAGAAGTAGTTACCATCCCGGAAATTGTGTCTTTTTTCGACATGCTGGAACAGGTCATGCTTCATCAACTCGTTGCCGAATTCCACAGCCTCATCACGGGTGTCGATATCCCGGAAGTTCTGCAACAGCCATGTAGTAAACTCAAAGCCAATGAAACAGTTGTAGTGCAGTCTCCAATGCCAGCGACGATCCATCATCCGCACGCCCTTATCTCCTTGTATTAGCTGAGCGAGAGATGTCAAGTTGACGCTGGACCTCTCAAGAAGCTCGGACTCGGGTAACAATTGAGCAGGCGGATTGTCAAGTCTCGGATCGGTGAGTAGGACCCGGTCAAGCTCAGCCGCGACAACCTCAGATGGGTTGCGCGTCTGATACATTATATTGAGCGGATTCAGATCTCGCTTCTTCGCAGGGGTTGACGTATTTGTAGATGTGTTCGTCGAGGTATCAAAACGCTTCTCCTCAGGAGAAACGTACTTGTTACGCTGCCAGATATGGGTCAGCTGGCTGATTCCCAGCAAATGGATTTCCTCTTCATTGTCCTCGTTGTAGGGCTGCATGTGTCGCCGAGAGTTGGGATGTAGTTGCATTGGGATCAACACATATCGAACCCGCCAAAAATGTAGCTGCTGTGCTGGATTGTGCAGGTAATCTCTGTGGCCAGCCACGTAATTGTCGGCATAGTTCCAATTATATTCCTCAGCAGTTGGATCCAACTTGATGTCTTTCATCTCGTACTCAGGGTTGAGAATTGTCCTCATAGCCGGCTGATAGAGAGTAAAGTTGGCTCTCCTGGATGATGCGAGAGCGGCCGCTGTTTGATGTGTGAAGCGAGTGACCTCAATCTCTCCCCCGTGTATGCAGAGGAGACGGTGGATGGCGTTCCCTTTAGACAGGAAGACGGTGACCCCATCACGTTCGAGTCCTCGCGTATCAAAGACATTCAATGTCTCAAGAGCGGGTTGGGATGAAGTCTCAGCAACAGTCTTGCCGATGACAATCTGGAATCCATGGGACAGTCTAAGAGAGATCATCTCGCGTAGAAGAATTCCACGTGTTTTTGGCGACTCGTAACCGTCCGAATCGTCATTTGGAAAGACACGGTAGGGGGTTTGCAAGTAGTCAGAGGCGAGCTCACCGGCAGTAGGGAACTCTTCTGTCGTCAAGGGCAAAACCGCAGGAGACTTCAAACTTTTCCACTTGACTACAGCGACATTTGGGGGGCGTGGGTAAGCATGCTGCCAACGTCCAAACCAGCTGGTATTGCGCAGAACGTCTTTCGGGGTGTTACAGGGATTGACAGACCGAACCCATGGAGAGAGCGCTTTGCTTGGCGAGTTTCTGACTGATGCTTCGCGGGAACCATGGTTGAGCGTAATCTCGATTTTATGGTCATTGGATCGGCCTGGCCCTTCTCCACGACCTTCTTCATTGAATGGAGCTTCTGCCGTGGATGTAGGAAGCGAGTTTTGGGCTCCACCACCGCGGTCGGGCTCTACAGTCTCTGGCTTTTTTAATGGAGCTTTTATAGAGATCGGTTTCGATGGCGTCGGCTTTGAATCAGAGGCCATTTTGGGAGGAGTGGGCGGTCTCGATGGTGGATCAGCGATAGTAGGTGTTGATGTCGAGTCCGAGAGAGCCAGGGAGGTGATGCTTCTCGTGTCGGAGAATGTGCCCCCCGAGGACCGCTGGTTTGACATTGGCATTGCACTGGCATGTTCAACATGAACACCTGTGCTTGCTTGCGCTCGAGGAGGAGTAGCGCCCAAGCCACGCAGGGCAAAACTGATCGTCTTTGAGAAAATTTTGGAGCTTTTGGGAGCCGCCGCGGACTTCAACGCGGACTTGTTGGGCGAGGGGCTCATCGGAGAAGAGACTGAGACGGGGCTTTTGGGCACGGACATAGACCCGTCGAGTCTGCGTGGACGGAAAGACTGATTTAGTTCAGTTCCGCCTGTTTCTTGCTCACGCAGGCGCAAAATTGATCGTGCAGATATTCGTTCATGTGCACCAACAGCCTGAACCTCCGGCTCACTAAGCCGTTTGGATTTGGGCTTTTGGAGCGGACGGCGCTTCGGTCTTACAGAGAAGACATTATCGTCGTATTGATCCATCCAAGTTAACACTGATTTGCGTGATTTTGGCAGACCAGTGGTCTGAAGTTCGTTCTGGTCGTTGGCATTCTCGAGGAACGCCTCTGGTCGAAGGCTATCGCTGTATTGTGCTTTGAATGACGAAGGCGCGAATCGAGTTTTGGGCGGAGCGCGGACGATCGGGCTCGGGCTAGGCCCAGGCCAGGATCCACGAAGCCGTGACAAATCGCGTCCTTCAACGAGATAGGGAATGGAAATGTTGGATTGCTCACTCTCCATAACTCCCATCATCTGAATCTCATACATACGAACACGCGGAGTAAAGGCTTTAGACGGCCGAGTCACGGTGAAGGGTATCGGTGCGTTGGGGTCGTTCTTTAAAATTCGTCGCGCCTCCCGATAAGTTTCGGGGTTCCAGTAGGAGATGTCAAGCCAGTGAGGAATACCATAGCTCCACACTCTAGATCGAGGATTTCCTCTTTCCCGCATGCGGGTGGCAGACATATAAGAGCTCGGGGACAAGTAGGACGATCTGCTGACGAGACTTGATATTGAATGGTGCACCTCTGGTGACATGTTGCCCTTGGGTGTATTACAAGTGCTCGTCATGCTACCCGAGTTTCGTTCTACGGGTTCCCGATACTTGAACAAAGGAACTGAATGGAGGGGCATCGGGCTCAGACAGACCAAGTCAATGGCAATTCCGCGATTTGCCAGTGCCTCTGTCGTGGAGGCAAGGGACTCGTAGGAAACTTCAAAAACGCCACTTCCGGGGGTAATGACAATGATCGATGTGCCCGTGTGGATCATGTCTCGATCAATGTGATCATACGCCAAATGAGCAGAAGCAAGGTGGATGGCCTCAAGAATATTACCCCGCAGAGCTGTGCTCGGTCGTCCAGCAATAGTGGCAGTATGGGGCTTCGAAGGAAGCTTGACTCCGCTACCAGCTGCTGCATCCAAATCCTCCGTTTTTAGAATCGAGACATCACGAAGGAAAGTTCGGAAATTCTTCTTCAGCTCATCCAAAATTGTGGTCCAGTGGCCACTCGCCATGTCGTTAACCACAACACGGTAGAAATCCCGTGTAGGAACATTGTTTGGGCCTCCGACATTCTTAGTTCCGGCATTTAGCCTGGCCAAACTTGAATGAATTGATGCGTCGTACTCGACTCGGGTGAAAAGTACAATAGTGACCAAATGCTTCGCATCGGAATTGGCCCATCGTTTGAAAAGTTCTGGCAAGAAACCGTTGATGACCCGACTGAAGAGAATATCTCCCGATCCCTCAGAGTCAAAATCCCACATCTCTCTTGACATCTGAATGAACAGGACATACTTGGCCGACTCGCTCCGGAACACGGGGATAGTGTTTGGTGAAAAGTACCCCGACAAAACCTTCTTCTCTCGGATGAAGATGTTTTTGATAGTCGCCTTGACACTCCCCATGAAAGTGATTTTCTGTCCCTTGTAGACAATCTTGTCGACAAGCTCCGACATGACTAGCCTCCACATATCGGACCGAACCATGTATTGATCACGGAAAGAGATATCCACATGGGACGCGGAACATTGCTCCCGGTCAACGGTCGACAGATAGACCTGGGCCCTATTCTTGAAACCAAAGATATTGGCCACACTGTTGGTCACAGAGATCTCCAATCTCGGATGGCGCATTTTGACATCCTGCGGCAGAGGCTTGACCACAAACAAACAACGGTTCTGCAACGGGGTCTTGAACTTCGATGTGCTATCTGATTGTGATGGCCCATTGATATCACCATGCGAGTCACGATTCGTCTTCACACCTGGATCTGGTTTCAGCGAGGAGTGGGCCGCATCTCCAGCCGCCCGTACGGGCAGAATCTCCACCACATCGCCGACCTGGACTCCGGTTTCGCCAAAAGCTGCTGGGTTCAGGAGAATCTCCTCGCGCGCAAACATCTCATCGTGAACCCACAGTGTGCATTGGTGCCGGGCCAAGCTGGAGGATAGTCGGACAGTGCGTTCATTGGGCATGAGGCCATGTTCGCGGTGCGATGCGTCCAGGGAGCGGATGGTCGAGAGGGTCTCCAAGCTGGCAGCGCTCACCTGCCTTAGGTGTGACTGCCGCATGGGCCCGCGCAGAGACATGCTTTGAACCTCCGTGCATAGGCATATGGAAATTGAGAGCTTCCCCGGAGCTCTCGCACTTGGGAGGGAGCCAGGGCGGCCGATAAGATAAATCATCACGTGCGATACGTCGATAAGATATCTGCCTCAGGCGACGCCATACGCTCGGGAGATTGACAGATTGGCCGTTTACCATGTTAGAAATCGGCAATTGTGATACTTGTAACGTAGTGAGGGGAGTGTACAAAGTCGTACGAGATCTGTGGTGGAAACCTTAGGAATACAGGAATATCTAGTCTGTCCAAGGACTTTCTGAGTTGGATAAGCAGAGCTAAAGGATTCCAAAAAGGTGCTAAATGCCTCATTTAAGCGATGCTTGGTCTCTAGGGTATGGAAGGAGAAAGCCCGTGAATCAAGATCAGCTATGCATTGGCTAGATGCAGCTGCGGTTTTAGTCCGGCCTGCATGAACCCACGGAAAGAGACACAGCTGGATGTCAATATTGATATTCAATCCGACCTAGATGAAATTAGTGCAACCGACAAGCTACTTCTCAATCGCAGACTGTGGTCGAGGGCGATCTGCAGTCCAGGTTGACCGGGTGGCGAGGCTAGGGGCCAGGAAACTCGGAGGGAGAGTCAAAAGTATAGGCAGGAGACACCGAGGGGGACGGGTCGGCGGATTCAGGTCTCTCGACTTCGGCACAACCATTTGTAGGGTTCTTGACGGTAAGTTGTGAGTTGTGAGTTGTAAGTCGTTGGCTATGCCCCTGCTAGCGGCACACATTGTCCCAAGCGGACGATGGAAGCGAGAGCACACATTCCAGTCCAGCTTTTCTGCCCCCAAGCACTCCTAAGACCAAAATTGGCACGATGTTGGGTCCTGATGCTGCATGAAACCCAGGGATGTAATGCTTCGGTTCTGCGAAACTGAGTGTTGTTTCACAGACAGCTTTCGGTTGCCACCCACCCCTCAAGGAAGGTGGTCGGCGGAGTAAACCGCATTCAAACCTCAACTTCCCCCCCTATTAGAAACTTCATATAACGTACTGAGAGGCGCGGACATTCTCAAGTGCTGAAATGGAGAAGAAAAGAACCATTCCCCGTGCGCCAATCGTATTACAGATCACGATTCGTGGTATGTGAACGGTTCATGAGTCTCTGAAGGTTAATCGGATTTTTTTTCCCGTCGGAGCTCCAACTACATCGTCCACTCGGAAATCACATTCTTCCCGGTCACAGAACATTCCCCTACCTTCTGCCTATTTGCTGGCGTCTGCAGGTCACTAGGAGCAGCTTCCCTCCGAAGGTCATTCCAATAATGCGCTTCTGTCGCAAGACTCCAGCTCTTTCTGTTAGCTGAAGCCATGGATTCACCCGGTCGCATCCTGGCGAGCCCTTTTCTGGCGCTGACCCATGAGCCTTGATGTGCGAAGGTAGATATCTTGACTGAATTCGATCGATTGACGGCGATGTGATATTGAGCCGGCTTGATCAGGTGTCTTCGAGGTCCCAGCCTTTGCAAATAAAGAAAACGCCATCTGATCAACGCCCAAGTCCCTGCAACGCCCACGACAAAGAGCATCAGCATGCCTCCAGTTCTTTGGATCCTGCTAGCCAAATGGGTATGTTTGTGCAGTGTGGGTTCCTCGTTCCCTCCTGTTATAAGACTTGACCATTCAAGGGGCCATCCCATATGGCGGGACGGGATGGTCGCTCGGCCCGGTTTGACGAGACATCTGTTTCGACTTCCATGGCGCCGAGAGCACAGAAACCTGACTATTTTTTTTCTTTCTTTTCTGGTTGATCGATTTCGCAGTTTCGGCCTGAGATTTGGGATCAGGTAGTGATTTTTCACGCCGAGACCGATGTCATAACCGTTCAATAAGCCACTGCCATCGGTGGCAATGTGTCGTTGCCTTTTCTGCCAAAAAGAGGCTCAAGTGGCGAATAACCGCAGCCATAAACTCTAATGCAGTTTTTGTGGGGGTTTTCAAAATAATGACTGGGGGCATTTGCAACTGCAGTCCCATGGATCATTCATTTTCTGACCATCGTTGCTTCGCATGTTTTCACATCTAGCTCGACAGCTCGCCCAGATCTTCCATTTCCCGCTACTTTTCATGTCAGAAAGAGACTGACCTCTCGGGGAAACCGTCCACTGGATGCTCGTGCAGTCCGTGGGATTCGGTAGCATTGACTTGGCATTGCGAGTCCTGTAGTCCAGAGCAAGCATCGAAACTCAAAGCTGCAACGACAACACATCTCACTTCTGAATGCATTTATTTGAACAGGAAGACTGCCAAAAGCAAAACTTGTGCTGCAGTTCCAGTGACCCCAGGGACGACTGAGTGTTGCGACCCGGGTGAGCGTCCCTCTCATCAAGCCTCATGCTTCGATATCTCTTCACTCCCATGGGTCTCCGATCGTGTTCGAAAGCACCTGCATCCGTCGGCCAAAAAAATAGAAAGGGACGCTAGCTCGGTGCTTGTGGAAGTCGTAAGGGATGGTTGATGCTGCAGTCTGTTGACCTTTCGCTTGAGGCAGCTTCAAGAAGGATCCCAGTGAGCCATCTTCATCAGCAACATGCGAACGGGAGATTCACTATGTCAATATCATGCGTCTGAAAATGGTCGTGCTTCTGTCTTGGGGTGTCCGGGTCGTGCCGTGGCCTTCGCGGCCGTCGTGCGGGTCGTGATGAATACTAGGGCGCAGTCAGGTCGACGACTGTTCGGATGATCTTGGGGACGAAGTTATCAGTTTGAAAGAACTACCAGCAACTCATGGCTTCGGCTGACATACTGATGGACTCTCAAGCACACGCGTCGACTGGTCCTCATCCTCGTGTTCTCTCCTGGACCCTAGATCCCATCGCTTTTCGCTGTCGAAAGCTCTCAGAATTCATGGGGTTGTCGACTCTGTCAGCGTCGACGTGCTTGAAATTGATTGCTGTGTCATTGTTCTCTTCCGACCAGATTACCAGCTTATTACCTCGGAGAATCTGTAGCCCATCCAATCTGCCCGTTGAGGTAGATTCATCACTCGAACTGTCGATGACATCCTGGACTTTGGTAATTTTGTCGGCTTCTTCTCTCGGGGATATCGCTTGCTAATCGTGATTCCGGCGGGACCTTCATAAATCGCGTCGTTGGGGATGAGAAGAGAGGGGCTGCGAAATGCACATGGCAAGAAACATCAGCGGACCAGACATCGTCGGGCCAGAATGGGCCACGGTTGAACGCCAATATTGCCGTGACTTAGGTTTCTCCGATTCGAAATTCAGGGACCAAGTTACGAGTGGCCCTTTCAACTTACCGGCCACCCTAACCCCAAGGGGCCACGACAGAACACCTCTGCACATGCCATCATCGAGCAAGACGAACCCCGATTCAGCGGGAGATCGGCCGGGCTTACCACCCTAAGCAATGTTATGCCCCGAGCCTGCTCATATCGAATCTCTGGAATCTACAATAGCTTAAGCATGACGGTCTGCACAGATGAGCAATGCTACGAGAAAACCGGCTCTTCTGAGTGAGTGGATAGAAAACCCGACAGCAGAGCCGCTCGTGCCTTGTTCTATGCCGGGCACCCCCAATAACCTGGGCCCAGATTACACATACACAGACAAGATGGGTCACAGATTTACCTCTCCAAAGGACCAATGACTGGCAGGCCATAGTCTACAAGTATGGACAATTTGCAGGGCATTCCTAAAATCGGAGCATAGACGCGACTCAACAATACTGACTCCAAAAATACGAGATTTGTGGATGCCACTTTTTTGGTGTTGGGGAAACAACGGCAGATATTTGGGTGGCAAAAGAGCGCGGCTCTCACATCCAGCATACCACAGCTCACCGTCCCGCGGGCCCCATCCCCAATTTAGTCGGCGAACTCATTTTGCTGAGCAGAACAACTCTTTTTTTTTTGTGTATGGGGGCCCAGAATACCGGCAGCTGTCATCGATCGGGATCGAAAAACTAGATATGCGCTGTCTTAGCCCCCCGTTAGGGCTTGTTAAATCCGCTAGGCTCGAAAAGCGCTCCCCATGTATCTCTCCCCACGAAGCGTGCCAACGAGCCATTCCTTCGCACGATGAGTGAGAATTTCCCTTTTCACCCGTTGCTTCCCGAGGGCGCTTCAGACATCCCAGAGAACGAATCGGCACCTTTTCAATACGACTGGGCTCTCCCCCGATACACACATCCATCTCATCTTGGCTTTCCCGCTAATACCGACCGATTCCCTGCTCGTGATGACGCTCCCAATCCCGGCAACCGACATGGGAATGCGAAAGTCCCGATACCCCGAAGCGCCTACCCTATTTCCCATACTACCAACAGCGGCCGAGTCAGTCGTGCGTGCGAGAACTGTCGAGAACAAAAGGCTAAATGCAGCGGGCACCGCCCGGCTTGTCAGCGATGCCAGGATGCGGGCATGCCGTGCTCATATGGCGATCGGAAACGCGAGAAATTGCTCAAGTGCGTGGCCACGTAGTCTAATCTGGCCAGCTCTCTAATCGGCGTTTAGGCAGCTGGAAGATCTTACAGCTCAAGTCAACACCTATGAAGGTCTTTTACGAGAGCTGTACCCGAGACTTGATTCTTTATCGGCCCAGCGTGTTGATCACACACTAGGAGGCCAATTGGTCAGAGTGAGTCCACCCCTAGAGGTTTCACTAGGTCCCCGGAAGCTCATCTTTCCCGTTTAACCGAATTCGTCCCTGATCTCACACCCAAGAATGATCAGAACTTCAGTTCTGGCCACGAGCCCGAGACTACAGGTTATCCGTTGACAACGATTGATCACACCGAGGAGGATTTCAACCGAGATGAAAAGATCCAGGCGATGGGTTTCGTGGGCGAGCATTCGGAGATGGTATGGCTTTACAGACTAAAACGCGACCTCGATCAAGACAGTGCAACCCCCGCCAGCGAAAACCTCGATCGGCCATCCATTTCATCCCTGAACTATTTCCAAGATGACCGCGAGATCTCTACCCTCATCAGCGTGGATCCGACACACCGACCTCCACAAGAACTTGCTAACGCGCTCGTCAATACCTATTTCGAAGCAGTGCATCCTGCCTTTCCCGTGGTTGGCAAGACGGTATTCCAGAGTCAGTACCAGTCTTTCTATTCCAGTGCGAATGTGCGTCCTGGGAAGAGATGGCTGGCAGTTCTGAACTTGATGTTTGCAATCGCGTCGAAATACTCTTTGCTTGCAGAAAATCAGCCCCTGGTGAACGCTGGTGAGGACCTACTGTTTTTCGCGCGAGCTTGGCGGTTGAGCATTAGCAACGTGGCTCTGCTGGATCATCCCAATCTGCAGCAGGTGCAGGTCGAAGGGTTGGCCGCCTTCTACCTCCTTTCTACCGGTCAGGTCAACCGGTATGTCTTAGCAACCTCAATTCAGAGGCTAGCCACCCAGCTAACAACTTGTCTGATATTTAGGTCATGGCGAATGATGGGAATTGCGATTCGATCAGCGGTGGCGATGGGTCTTAATTTGAGAAGCGACAGTGATAGTGTTGCTCACGTATCCAAGGAGACCCGGTATCGTGTGTGGTGGGCACTCTTCATGTTGGACACGGTGTTGTGCGTGATGACCGGGCGTCCGCCCAGCCTCGACGAGGTGTTCTGCACCACTCCCCTTCCAATTCCCTACAACGAAGAGGAGTTTTTGAACGAACCAGTCGTACAACTCATCACCGACCAGGGCATCCGAAACTTCCTGCTGAGCTCCCTTCTACCTTCGCGCGACACTTCGTCTGGGTTTCCCAGCACTCCAACCGACCGCGCCTCCGGATCAGAGAGAGTCTCACCCAACATTTCGTTATACTTTTTGTACGCGGTGGACCTGGCGTTCCTCATGCGGCAGGCCATCGAAGCATTGTACGCCCCTGGTGCTGCGCGACGATCCTGGCTGGAGATGGAGTCGGCGATCACATCTTTCAACAATCATGCCGACAACTGGTTTGCTAGCCTTCCTGCAGAATTCAGCTTTACCGAACTAGACACCTCTCAACCCTTCATTCGCCAACGAGCCAGTCTCGCCTTCCGATTCTACACCACTAAGCTTGTTATCTCCCAGCCATGTCTCCGTCGCCTCGCAAACACATCTGCCGCCGGATCACAGGGATCAACCTGTGACAAAATGGCTGCTATGTGTGTGCAAGTCGCCTCCCAGATGCTTGATCTCCTCCCCGAAAAGGCCGACGCATCCTGGCTGTACGGCGTCTCCCCCTGGTGGTGTGTCTTACATTACGTTATGCAATCTACAACTGTTCTCCTGATCGAACTCTTCACACGCACACAGCCTGGGACTTCTGAGGCTGCTTTTCTTGCGAAGAAGGTCCAGAAGGCTGTGCGGTGGCTCCGTGAAATGTCTACCAAGGATGCATCCTCGGAACGAGCTTGGGCAGTCTGTAGGGACATCATTTCTACACATGGACTGAGATTCGCTTTAGATATTGATTTCTGATTCGGCCCCCTTCACTCACATACCTCTGGTCTACTGACACCGTCAAATCACTTATCTGATGGCTTTCGATCCGGATATCTCGTGCTGAATCGTGTTGTCTTCCTACTTACCTAATGCTTTGGTATTGCCATCTACGGGTGGTGTCTTGCAGTTATGTACATTCAACTCAAGAGTGTTGAATGGTACACTTCGATGTTCTGCGACTGAGCACTCTGAGAGTCATCTCCGGTGTTCATTCGCGGGGCCACTTGGTATATCACCTTTGGCTTCACTCCACGTCCATACCTGTTAACTCGATGTCTTGGATTTCGCAACCCTCTGATTTGAGTCAACATATTGTTTGACCATCCTTCCCCGAACAATACTCACAGTAAACCGGCTTTACGCCTCGACATCCTGCACTCCAATAGCTCAATAACCCATGCAATGCCCATCCAACTAATGCCTGCCATGCTCAACTCACGAACACCGACGACTACACAACTATGAATAAATGAGATGAACCATTAAATCAATCAATTCTAATGATATTTCCCCTTCTATCCAACCTCCCGGGAGCACCATCCTAGAACTCATGACATGTATAAAGATTTTCCGCCTCGTTGAAAAACGTATCAACAGGGTGCAACAACCCAAGATCAATATCCGACTGCGCCAAAAAATCCTGCATCGTAGGCTCCAAAAACGCCATCTCAGTCGTATACCCAACCATCGTCTCCCTCTGCACTGCATGCTCCATCCCCTGTCCAGATCCACCCCCACCCATCAATTCATGACTCTCTGGCATAACCGGCAAAATCCCCTGTACCGGCAATGTCGGCCCTAATCCCAACCCAGCCGCCTGTTCCGGCGCCGGCATAGGCTGAACAACCACCTCAGACCCCCTGCCCCTGCCACCCCGATACCCATCAAGACAAACCTTGACCTGCTCGAGATTATGATAGAACTCCGCGGCAGCGAGATTCCCATTCTCAGTCATCGAGCGCAGGAGGTCAAGCGCGGAGTCGAACCCTGACATATCGGATGGATTTCCAATCGGGACGAAAGAGGACATGGCGAGGATCAGCGCCGAGCTGAAGAGGTAGTGTGCGTGGAAGTAGCCGAATGTAGGCATTGTGCCGTTTATCCAGCGCGTGAGGATCATACTGTGTGAGTGTCTTGCGGCGTGAATACAAGCCTCACTTAATGTCAGCACTGGTTTTGAAACAGAGTCGACGGTAACATTCTTTGGATCTTTGCGGAGCGTTATGAGGAGGTGGAGAAGTGTTGGTCTTGTTGATAGAATGACGCATTGGTTAAACGCCATATGCAACGAAACGACTGGTTTCTTAGAAGACTCCAAATCTTCCATGTTAAGCCGTAGGCTCTCAGGTAATGTTTCAACCCAGTGTTTTAGAGATTTGAGAAGTTTCTGCACGCGCTGGAGGAACGTTTCTTGGTATTTACGCCTGCTGTAGAGATTAGTGATTGTTTCACCGACTATGCGGGCGAGTTTGATGTTTGCGGTCATGTAAGCTGTGTCGGATAGTTCTTCTTCGTGGCGCCAGGTTGGAGAGATAGTTGTTGGCATGTCAACGTGGATGTCTTCGTCTAGGATTTGCATGGGCAGGCCCATTTTGGAGCTCCACATTCGGTCGAAGATGTAGATCGTCCACCAGATTTCGATCCGGTGTTGTCTTTCAACTGGGTCGATTAGTTGGCTTTCTGGAATGTTGTGGTTGAGGCCTATTGTTAGGCCCATGCGCATTGCGTTGCTGATTAGGACATAGGCTGAGTGGCGGCGGTTGAGGTAGTAGGAAAAGAGGGACTGATCTGGTTAGGTGGGTTGGGTAGTTCGATGGGGAGACTTACTAGGAGCAGGAGTGTTTCTAGGTGGGTGATGCTCGTTCGTTCGGGGAGGACCTGAACTAGGCTCATTGCTCGGGCAAAGTAGGCGGTTCCTGGCACGCGAGGCCCGGAGGTTGGTTCGGAGCGGATGGAGTATGCTTGTCCGAAGGCGAAGAGGGCGAAGAATTTGCATTTGTTAGCTGTGCAGTCGAAGGCTTCGTTTTGGTAGATTTCTTCCAGTTTGTCGAGGGTTGATTTGCGCATCATTAGATGGTACAAGTATCCAATTTGATGGATGGCAATGCGCACCAGTAGGCGTGCATGGTGCAGGCTAGGCCACTGGGCATCCACTTCATTAGCTGCCGCGGCGATAGTCTCGTCAAGCTCCCATTGAGTTCTAGTGATATGGGCAGTGGAGTTGTTTGCTGTGAGAAAACGACGGAAACGCGTTGCAAAGGCCGAGCAAGCTGCCTCGCCAATGTAGATTGGCGGCGAGGATGGATCGTAACGGTGGAACCAGGCTCGGTCACCGATAATCGGGTTTTGAATACTTCTTGCATCGGGTGCATCTGCTCGAGATGGACCTCTGTACGTTTTGTTAATCTTGGATCCTTTCATTATGCGGACAGGGTGATTTACCGCTCTATATCGGGAGTATCGTTGGCTTCGGCAGCTTCGGCCGAGGTGACTGATTGCTCCTTCAAGCGCCGATTTTCTGCAAGGAGCTGATCGAGATAACTAGAACGATTCCATTTAGTGCTATTTTCTGGTTGACATGCCGGAACATCCTTCCAAGGTTCCCCCTTGGCGGCTCTGGGGTTGCTCATACTTTTCGCTAACCTTGACCTGACGGTCCCTTGAGGCATAAACGCACTCATCAGCGCATCCCACGGAACGACACTTGCTACATGGCAGATCGCCGGAGCATTTAATTTTATGCGCATGGCATCGTTGGCAGCTGTGGTCGAAGGTCAGCATCGTGTGGAGAAGTCGATACACTGTGCTACGTACGCGACAAACTTCCTCCGTTGCTGTCGATCTCCTTCATCGTCGGAGAAAATAGAACGACGCTTCAGCCCTATGCCTCGTGTCATTGTGTCACGATCATTGCATGTGTCGGGATTGGTCAGTGCAACGGTGAGATGAGATGTTCGAGATGCGATCGGCGATTGTGATGTTTTGCCGAGCATTCGGCAGAGTCGGCCGAATGTTGCATTTCCGTCGGCGTTTTGACCAACCAGATTTCCTGCACGGCCGCACTGGTCGCAGGCAACCTTTTGGTGACTCATGCTATGGTCTCGTCATGTTTACTACCACGTTTTCGCTGTTAATTCACTGAACTTCAGAATGATCTGCTGTACATAACTTAAAAAGTGCATTGTCATTGATCTTCGCATATTCAATTGTTCTAAGTTAGAAGTTCTGATCATCAATCATCTATGTCTATGTCCTCTGTAAGTCTATCCTGCTGTGTATAAGCCGCGATGGAAAGACAAAATGCAAATCTAAAAGGGGGGCATCTATAATCTAGATAGTCATCATCATTAAGCCTTGGCATCAATGCCAAACCTTTTTTCCACCCATCGCTGCATATCAATTCCCCATCTGACGATCGTAAAGACGAAAATACCACCGATCAGGGCAAAGAAAACACCTAGAATCACATGTCAGAAGCTGTTTCTTATAACCATGTCGGTGGCTGGGACTGGGAACTCACAAATCGTGAATGTCCAACCAACACCAATGGAGTTGATCAGCGGCTCAACGGCCGCAGTCGCAGCTGCAGCAAAAAGATTTTGCACAACATATTTGCCGCTGACCACCTCGGAACGAATATGCGGCATCACCTCTGTGATTAATCAGCAAATATCCAGATCGGCGAACTATACGAGTAACTCACCAGCTGAATATGTGTTCAACCCATTAAACGTGCCCAGCAACCCTACACCAGCAAAAAAAGCACTGATAACCGGGACAGGCATACCACCTACTTCTTCCTCAAGAGTCCATCCATAAATCAAAGTCGCGCCAGGAAGCACAAGGAAAAGAGTGATGAGACCACTGTTCAGGCGATCTTGAGGCAGACGCACACCGTTTCGCTTGACAATCCACTTCTTCACTGCACGGTCTGAAAGTTTGCCACCCATGACACTTCCAATGAGGAATCCCATTCCCGGGGAAAGGTAGAAAAGACCGCTGACCAGGGGAGTGGTCAAGTGGAAACGAGGGTTAAAGATTGCGCTGGCGGATGTGAGGATACCGTATTGGAATGTTGCGAGGAGACCGCATGTCAAGTGCTATATTAGTTAATTTGATTAGTTCATTCCTCGAGGCGCTTTGATAAATGGAACTTACACAGAGGAAAATGTTCGGATAGATGAAGGGCCCAAAGATTCGGAGAGGGTTGAACATGCTTAGCACCGACCGGACTGTTCGAGGCCGCGTTGCTGCTTCGACTTCTCTCTTATTGTTGATTGTCGGCAGGAAGAAAAGTGAAAGTATTAGCCCGAGGGCGGTCATGCCGAACTGTAGCCAGTAGATAATGCGCCATTGGGCAAATGTCGTGATGATTCCTCCAATACAAGGGCCTGACATTTGAACACTGTCAGTTCCATCTCGAGTCGTAAAGGAATCAGTTCAGAGCATACCAATAGCCGGTCCACTGACCGAACCCACCATCATGAATCCAACTGCCGTACCCCGCACTGTCTGCATGATATTAGTCTTGAACCCAAGCAACCGCCCACGAAAAGACTTACCGGCTCATATATATCCGCAATAATAGTCTGTCCCGCAACCATAAAGAAAGTCCCCGTGAATCCACTGAGCAGACGCATCGCGATAAACATATTTAGATCAATCGACGCTGCTGTACCGGCTGAACAACCGCACAGAACAACAATAGCGGCATTATACGCAATTCTGCGGCCAAATATATTGGTGATAGGCCCCCAGATGAACGAGGAGAATCCCATTGCAATTAATACTCCTGCATTAATGACATTGAGGATCTCTGTGGATGTTGAAAACTCAGTTGCGATCTCGGAGATCGCGGGCAATAGTGAAGTACTCGAGAACGTAACTGCTAGGGTCATCCAGCTAACGATGAAGAGAATGAGACATTTGCGCCATGTTGGGATAGCGTAGCCATTCTGCGGCTGGGGCTGCGGCTTTTCCACATGATTTGAGTCTGTGTCCGAGTCGTGGGGGGAGTCCAGTTGCGGTTCTGGTTTTTGACATTCGAGATCTGGTTGTGACATTTTGTTTTTGATGAAGTAGTGATAATTAGAGGTTGAAATCAAAGTATCGTCGTGTGTCTCATGGCTTTTTTTTTCTATCTTGGAAATGCAAATCAGCAGCAGTCACAAATTTCCTGCTGATCGGGCATTTTTGTATTTCCGCCCTCGGCATCTTGTTTCTGTTGCCGATTGTTATCGTCGACCCACTTCCGCTTTGAGACTGCCGTTAACGTTGGGTTGGAGCTTTAGGCACTAACATGCCTATGTGGCAGTCTGTCTAGTTATTGTCCCCCTGAGATAATTTCGATATGATGGGAAAGAGTTCGTTCCTGAGACGTTCCAGCAAAGTCCGGCAGTGGCGTTCCATAGTTCTTCAGCCGCTGGTCAAGCCTTTACGATTTTTATCCTCAATTTCGTTTTGCACGCCTAAAAAGCCAAGAGTCCTTATCAGAGAAACCTAGCCCTATAGATCCTACCTTCATGCAAAGAGTCCTGCAGGTCGGTGTTCTGAACTCGGCACCAGATATGAGTCGCTTTTTTTTTCTTATTTTTTTTTTCCGCGGTGGAGTTGCGGCATGACGCGATCGGCCTTCGTGCCGAACCTTGGAAAGTCTCGGCAAACCCACCTAAACAAGAGTTGTTTGACAACGCGCCTATACACATGCATGAGGGGCTTCAAAAAGCCCAATTTTACCGATCTAGACCACGAGACCCTTAGATCCCTGAACTTGAAACCCCCAGATGAACAAGGGAGCAAGAGACAAGAAGCGGGGATCTTGAACATGAGGACATCTTCCCTTTGTAGGCTCATTGTGGACATCCTTCGAGACAAGCTTTCAAGCCTTACCCGCACCCAAGATTTACATTAAATAAGAAGGGTCGTAAACGAGGCATACGAGCGGAAATAGGCGATCTGGTGGTAGCTGAAGCTGACGCGGCCAAACCCGTGCTCGGCAGCAAAACAAAGCGAGTTCCGCCAAGGCTCGAGCCCTTTGCATGCCATCTCAGCAAAGGGGAATAGCCCGTATAACAACGTCCACGGTCCCTCCTCGGCTCACTTTGCTTTGGGCATAGCGACACGGGTAGTTATGGATGTCAAAGATGCCTCAGACGTTGAGACCTCTGCTCAACACAGTGGCCACGATCACGTCGTCTTGATCCCCCATCCCAGTACCCACCCTGAAGACCCCTTGGTATCTTTCCCAGTCTTGGAGACAATTAATCCCGGGTAAGCACTGACTTTGATCTAGAACTGGACCTTGAGGCGGAAGTATGTGATTCTCTCCGTGCTATGTCTTGCGTCCTTCTCTGGCGCAATTGCGCCGCTGTCGGGACAGCTCAACCTCGCGGACCAGGAGAAGCTGTACGGTAAAACCCAGATCCAGGAGGCGTATGCGGTATGTGAACTTCAGCTGCTCTTTGAAATGTCGAAGCTTCTGTTCAAATTAGTCTAATACTACCCAGAACTCTGCAGCGTTAGCTGGCATGGCTGGTGGCCCCTTCTTCTTCGCCCCCATCTCTCACAAACTAGGCCGAAGCTCCGTCATATTCTGGTGTATTCTATGCACACTAGTCTGCCAGGTCTGGGGTGCTGTCATGACCCATTCGGATGACTATATTCCCTATATCATCTCGCGGCTCTTCGCTGGCTTCTTCGGCGCTGTTCCTACAGTGCTTGGCCCGCGAATTGTCACTGATCTTTTCTTCTTGCATCAACGTGGTCGTGCATTCACTGCTCTGCACATGGCTTTCCTGTTCGGTACAATTGCTGGACCGACTTTCTCCGGGTTCATCTCCGCGGATGTATTCTTCCCCGTGGAGTTCTGGTGGACTGTTGGTCTTCTGGGATTCACCCTGATTTGCTGTTTCCTGTTCCTCGAAGAGACTGGCTTCGATCGCAGATGCCTGGAGAATAACCCTGAGTCTCCACGCGGACTTGTTGCGAATCGAATTGCGACTTTCTTCTTTGGACAGAGGGTCGTGCTGCCAACAACTTGGAAAGAAACTGTATGTCCTTGATCCCTCTACACGAGATACCACTAACACTATTTACAGGCCAAGATTGGTGTCACGCCCTTCCTCATTGGAATTTGTCCAGTGACTATCATTATGGGCATCTTCACTCTGATCTCCTTCGGGTTTTACGTCGGCGTCAACGCTCTGACACCCGTCTGGCTCCAGAAACCCCTCGCAGAAGGTGGCTACGGCTTCACACTCAAGCAAAACGCTGCATTTACCTTCTGCCATTGGATCGGTATTATAGTCGCTTTCATTTTCGGACACGTTTTGAACGACCGCATCCCGCTCGCTCTGGCACGGCGCTTTAACAACGGAGTATGGAAGCCCGAGTATCGTCTCCACGTCCTCTGGATTCCTAGTCTCATCATCAATCCAATTGGTCTTGGGATCTTCGGCGCAGCCTTGCAGTACCACCTTCACTACATGGTCCTAGCCTTGGCGGTTTTCTTGGTCACTATTGGGTCCCTTTCAAGTGTCCCGGTTACTGTAAACTACGTCGTTGAGTCCTTCACAAAGTATCCCGCTGAAGCGGGTATTGTGATCGGTGCGTACCGCATTGTCTATGGGCTGACTATCACCTTCTATATCAACCCCTGGGTTAAAGCTGTGGATGTGGGCTGGGTTTACGGCATGATGGCTTTCTTTGCTGTGTTCTCTTTCTTCTTCGTCATGCTTCTTATGTGGAAGGGGCATGATATTCGGAGAATCCAATTTGCCAGTCTGGCGTCTAGTGAGGAGGGTGAGAGGCTCGTCGAGTGAGAGGTAGATGAGACTAATTTCTTCCCTTTGAGCATCGATATAGTTTCACTCAATTGAGCATCAGTCTAGTTTCATATAATCTTGTTCATGTAAAGTCTATTCTTTGTCTTTGTCCTTGACGAAAACTGGTTCGGGTTTAATACCTAGGATAAACTCGCGACTAGGCTCTTTCTGACGATGGCGGCTTACTTAGGTATCATATTCACGTAAGCTAAGCCTGCTCTTGATTTCCTATGCTTGTCAGTATCTATGGAACTCAACTTCAACTCTTTTCATTACGCATAAGCTTCTGTCAATGCTACGAAGAATGATGTCCAAATTTCCGGTAAGCTTTAGACTCCGTGACAAGCTCACCAGTAGCAGGTACAGTCTATTTATGGTACTAAACTCGGTTGTATTTTGCATTGGATTTTCGAAAATGCTGGGCTGATTGCAAGGATCTTGAGCCATGGTCTCAGTTGAGTAATATTCAATTTCCAAAGAAAATTTCCATAGTTCCGATTGACTCACGTGTTATGAGGGGTAATGTAGTTCGGTAAGGTAGGCGCCGAAAGATGGACTAGAGTAATTCGGTAGTGCGAATCTATACTACTTCTTTTCTATATTAACAAAAAGACGAAGATAACAGCGACACCGTCAGTATTAGAATATTCTCGCTAGCTAGTTATTAATTCGCGATTAATATTATTATGCACCTCGTTCTCAACAGGGCTTATATATTTGGGTGCCAATATGCGCAAATTGTCTGAGCTCATTAAAATTGGGCCTGTGGTTTGCTTGTAGATAGCTATAAGTGGAGCACCACAAATAAAGTTCCTCATCGGGCGGACAACGCCTCTTCCGCGCGAACCGGGATTCGGTAGACCTGGCACTCACCCGCCGGTGACCCTCCACCCGCACCTCCTCTTGGCGGGTGGAGGGTCCAACTTCTAGACCCTATTGAGAGTGTTCTTGCACAAGCGCGATACAGGCTATCTTGGTTCACTCGACTACCAAAGATGACTGGTTGGAAAGAGATTTACATACGAGCTCGGCCCATTAGTTTAGTCTTGTGAATAAACATCTCATCTGCCAAACAGTATCATGCATGCGTCGCATCACTCAATTAACTCTAAAATGTTGTCAGAAATGAAAGTTAATGCCCGGGTGCTTTCCATATGGGTAGAAAATATTCCATGGGTGATACGGCGCAAATCCCCCTTAGAACACTGCCGTGATGACCTGAGTCGCACTTGTGGTACGGTTCAGACCGGATTTCAAACTTTCTTCAACAAACTCAGTGTTTATTCTCCCTTTTCACGATGACATAACTACCAATCAGCAAAACAGAAAGATGCCTTAAGATGTCGAGAACGACCTCAGACTAAGGTAAATACATCAAGTCTACGCAATGGGAAAGGCCAGGATTTAGGTTTAAGAAGAACACCTGATATCAGGACCAAATTATATATAAACAGATTCCACAAAGAGGACGAATACAAGAAAAGGCACGCTTCAGCATTCAAGGTAGCCTCCGACATACCAAGGATAAAGGACACCATAAAAGAAAGAATTTAGCCAGTACAGACAAACCTATACCAGCTTACAGCATAATCATAAACGCACCCGAAGCCACAGCAGCAACGAGGTACGCACCAGCATGCCATCCACCAACGACAACAGCCTTGGGTCCAGTAAGACCAGCGGCCGCGCCCTTGGAAGTAGTAGAAGTAGCAGCAGCAGCAGAACCAGCACCGGTGGAAGCAGCAAGGCTACCAGCAACGGTACCAGTGCCCGCGGTACCAGCCGCCTTCATCTGGCTAGCGCAGCTGCCGCTGGCGGAGGTACCAGAAACCTTCTTTCCGGCACCGGAGAAACCACATGCGGAGGAGGACTTGCCCTGGATCTCGTAGTAGCGGTTCATGGCCCAGGCGAGACGCTGGGTCTTGCTGCACATGGAGTAAGTGCCGTAGACGCCGGAGGTACCGTTTCCGGTAACACCGTCGATGACGCCGTCCTTGCCGCCGAGATAAGAGAAGGTGTTGGTGTACTGCTTATCGGTGATGTCGTCGACTGGGACACACTCGAGGGTGCTGTACATGCACTCGCAGAGGTCTGCGTTGGGGGCCGGGGGCAGCTTGCTACCGGCGAGCCAGTCGGAACCGACGCTGGGGCAGGCCTGGCCGACTGTTGTGCTGACGGAGTAGCTGGCGGAGTTGACACCGGTGGGGGTGGCGGACTTCATTTCCTTGGAGAGATTGGAGTAGTCGGGCAGGGTGGAGACGGAGTTGCCAGAGGTCGAGACGAGGCCGTAGTCGTTGGAAGTGTCGAAGTACATATAGACGATACCACCGGACCAGACGTTCTCCATCTCGGGGCCGAAGAGGACGGGGACGTCGGTGAAGGTGCGGGGAGAGGGGTTGTTGCAGCCGTACTCAGAGAAGAAGGCGGGGACGGGGTAGCTCTGGAATTCCTCGGTGCGGGCTTTGTAGCCGGAGGTTTGGTAAGAGGACTGACCGCACCATTCGTAAATGTTGTAGCCGAACATGTCGATAGATTCTTCGGCATTGTCGCAGACGAGGTAATCGGCGATGTTCTGACGGACAGTAGCATCATCGTCGGTAGCGTAACCGATGGCTAGGGAAGAACGGTAGTTCTTCTCCTTGATGTAGGCCTTCATGTCACGGACGGCGGCCTTGACGTAGGCCATGGAGTCGGTGTTGTTGACCATATTGGCGACCTCGTTACCGGCGAAGAAACCGATAACATTGGGGTATTTGGCGAAGGCATCGACGACCTGAGAGTAGCGGGTGAACAGGTCGGCGTTCCACTGGGGGTCGCTCTGGACGATGGACTCGGAGGGCGAGGACAAGTCGGAGATGACGTAGATACCGGCGTCAGCGAGGGCAGACATACACTCGTCGTGACTGGAGTTGGGGTTGACGGCGTAGGTGCGGACGACGTTGGTTCGCAGACCGACCAGGTAGGGGATGTCGCGCTTGCAGCCCTCGACATCAGCCAGAGGGTCGACGTAGTCCTGAGAGCCGGAGCCACCGTTGCGGCCATTATAGTCGGCCTGGTAGGCGACACCGCGGATGTAGAATTCAGTGCCGTTGTTGGAATAGAAGAACTTCTTGCCCTTGATCTCAATGGAGGGCACAGTAGCAGCCATAGCCGATCCCAAGAGGGACAGGCCAGCAAGAATGGAGTATTTCATTGTGAGCTGGAAGGCTCAAGCGAGCGTGCAGAAACGAAGGGAAGGAAGGAACGACTGGGACGACCGAAAGCGATGAAGGAAGAAAAGAGAGAGATGAGTTGGGAGAACAGGGCAATAATAATGACTGGGGGTGTGGATTACAAAGGGGGGCTACGGGTACTTCGGGGTGCGTGCGATGACGCTGGGGAGCCATGTACTTTTCCCTTTCCCTTTCCCCAACCACTCCAACCACTCCCAAACCCGCAAAGGCACCCGACGACGCATCATCAAGCGGGCTGTGCCGGTGGGTGCGCATATCACGGGAGTATAGTATCCTGTCAGAGGCCAATTCAACCAGCAGCCGATCCAGCACAGGAAGTGAGACTTGAAACCCAACATCAATTGGGTCCACTGGCGGTCCCCAGTGGAGACTGGAGTCCCTGCGCCAATGACCCTTCTTGATCCTTTCTGTTTAGCGGTCCTTTAGCGGCACCCCTGAGACAAGCGATTCCACTTTGGTATTCGCTAGTATTCCGTCCATGGTCCACAGTCACCCACTCTAGGGTTGCAGGGTCAGCAAGCAAGAGATACCGAGCGGACTCTGGATCCTGACTGGCCGATGCTGTGAGCCCACACTGGATTATCGTGAAAAAAAATAAACACCACAACTACGAGGCACTTTCTTACAAGAATGTGGCCGCCTTGGTTTAGGCAATACGAAAGCCACTGGATCGCCCCTATTTGTGCCCGTTCGCTGCAACAAAAAGCTTGTCTCGCCAAGGGCGATCCGTGTTTCTATGATGTGGATTGGAATTCGGGATGGCATTGTTTCGTGGTTTCTATTTTCGTCCACCCGCACACCCCAAGTATGCATTGCTTTCCCAGCCCCGGAGCCCCGGAGTCATCAACCTGGAAATCACCAAGGCTGGATATCGCCTCAATAAGATCCATACTGCGTCCGTGCTCAGCCTGTCTCCCATACAGTAGCTCCCTATCTTTTCCCCGAGACTAGCCACCGACTATTTCGCTTTCAACACGGGCTCGGCTCATGTGGCGTGTCGCATTCCAATCTACGTCAATTCGGAGTTTATCGTTTGTTACAGGACAGGCAGACACTTTTATTTCCGACCACCCGGAAACCCTGTAAATGGATCCTGGTCCTGGTCTGATCCCGGTTCCAGTCCCTGTCTCTGTATGGAGGTACCCAAAAAAAGAAAAGGCCCCAGATTGCCCTGACCGGCCACTAATAATGACCGATTTTCTGTTAGTTACTGCTGGTGGGGCCACCTGTCTCACGTCTGGACCGGGACCCTAGGACGGCACGCCAGATTAATTACAATCGAAATTACAGTCACAGTTCCCAATTTCGAACCCTACGATAATATTTATTAGGATTCAGAATTGATCACTCTTTTGATGCGCGATCTTGCGCAATTCGTAATGTTGTCATGACGATCACCTTCCTAGGTGATGAGTTCCCCCTGACTATCAACGCGGGCCGGATGGGGCGGTCGCGCATATCAATGGAGACTTCAGCACGTCCCTCTCTGGTTCGGATTGAATACCCACAAAGTTGAAGTTTGTGCTCTGTTTTCACGACCAAGCTTTTTAGTGTTCAATAGTTTCGGGATGGAAGAAATGCAGAACATACTATTAGTATTATCCGAGTTCCTTTTTTGATGCTGGGTCATTCGAGGGTTAGGATGTGGCGTATGGTTTGCATAAAGGGATATGTATGTATAGGGGTTGTCGCTAGGGGGGTTTGGAGGATACTGGTATACTTGAAATAGTCTTCTACGGGGTTTGCTGCTAATGGGTCTGATTGTGTGATGATAGTAAGGGATATCACTTCAGTCTATAATTCCAGCCTTCGGTGATCTGGGACTGGTATTGCCTTGCAATCTCAATACTAATGAGGCCAAGACACATAATCGATATGATGCATGTCGTTGATTCAAGCTGAGTGGATGCTAGTGCCTAAAAGCTTGGCTCTTTTGTCCAAGCTTTGGCCCAGCGTGCTTGGTTTGTTTGTTTCCTTGGCTCGTATTTTAAAGCTTGGTGTTGTATTCCATCGTTGCCATTCTATGTCTGTGTGGCATACTCAATCATTGTCAAGCTGTCGACCGATAGGCTTCGTATAGTGCTGTTCAGCGTTGTTGGGATACTGGGGTGAAGCTGACTGGAGGAGTTATTGTGGCAGGGGGTGCTGTTGTAAGCTTCAAAAGAATAGTTGAAAAAAAAATCAAATGGAAAAGAACTGAGAAAAAAAATGTAAGAAAGCCAGAAGCGACGAATTCATATGACTTCGAGGGCTGCTGAGACCCCTAATCATATACTCCTCCTCAAGGTACTGCAGCTCTCCCTTCTTCCCCCCCTTGCTTTTCCTGCAGAGACGAGGCTCAGCCTATCCCTTCTGTAAAAAGAAATCGTTTAGTCTACGGACTTAATTTAGAACATTAGGTGGCTGTCTAGACAGATACGCTAGTACTGGTACACATGCACGATTCTCGCGATGGCTTCACAGGTGTGGTTGAGCTGGTAGCAACATGCTTCTTAAGGGACTTCCTGACACAAGATGATACCTCACACGTATCCTAGATTCTGTCTCCCATCGTGTCCGCGGTGTGCGACGGTCTCTAAGTACTTTGCCAATACTCTGATCAATAGGGATGAATAGGGACGGGCAGTGGGCAATCGGTACCAGGTTAGCTTGAAGTGCATTGATATCCATGAATAGCTCTCCTCGAAGCCACTTTGGACTGACAAAGTAGTCTCACTCCTCACCAGGCAGTGCGAATAATCAGTAAATGCCGAAGGTAGCGTTGATCGTACTTTCCCTGTAGCGTCATGAAAATATATATCTTGCAGAATTCCAAATCGTTTGCCGAATTTGCACATCCACGTCATGGAAACCATCTCTGGCGACATGCACAGCGTGCAGTTTGCTCATAGGATCCATTAATTTCTAATCACTCTTTTCTTTTGCTGCCTAGTCCATCTTTGCATGTTGGGTAGGAGCTATTTGGCCAAGTGCTCAAGTGCTTCTTTCGTGGGGGCTTCTGGATCCATTTCGGGGTCGCAAGTCACCTCCTAGCACTATTTGCAGCCATTTTTTGACCCTCCTCATCTTCAGGCTGACGCTGTTGATCCACCCCTGATCTTCTACGTCGGTTTCAAGCTTCTAAATAGCATCATATCTGCCGAATCGGGCAACGTCGCAATCAAAGCAACAATTTCATGCTCACGCTAGTCCTTCTATAACACACAGCACGATAAATCTTCCGCACTGCTATCACCATCTTGTGGCATCGATGGCAGTCCCTGCTCACCGTCCTCCCCTGCCATCTACGATCAAATCTGACACCACAACCTGCACCATGGTGCATAATTCTTGACGCTGCGTAACGCTTGACATCGCCGTCATTTTTCTGCGAGTCCTGAATATGTCTAGCGGTCCTGTAATTCTCATGATTCACCGACTGATATCCACCCGTGACGCCCGTCGACACGTTGCAGTTGTCTCCTGGTGGCTCTACACTTTACATGTCCCTACATCTAACTTGTCAATCTGCTTTACTGCTACCTTTTACTCAGCATACGTCACTTCCTTGTGGCTCTGTGGCTCTGTCGCCCTGTCGCTCCCTACCTGCTTGTCTAAAGGCGCGCGCCCCTTCGCCCCTTCACCGTGAAGCATATTAGAAGACACCCGACGTTCTCAGACACCTGACGACCCAGCTAGCCTACCTTCGACCCTTTACCTCCTACTATGCGGACTCTCTAACGCTATTTTCGTATGTGGTGGCACACATGGACAGCATGATGTGGTTGGATTCGGAAACTCCGTGTTTCGGAAGCTGATATGCTATGTATTTCTGTTTTCCGTTGCCTGGCATGGGCCAAAAAGCCACATACAAATCTAGTTGAATACATGAGTGGTATATTCGTCCGGAATCTTCCTACCTCTTTCAACAGAAACAAACGTCGCCCTGTCACACATGCTCAATCCCCCTAAAGCCCGAGAAGCGTCAGAAATGACCGACACTCGAGACCTCTCTCTTTGAACGCATGTTGTCCTGTCTAGGAGGACAAAAAACGCCAACGAAGAAGTTTATTGGCGGTGGAATGATGCAGCGAGAAGTTGGTTGTTTCCTGGGCAGTAGAGATTGCTAAGCAAGGCCGCCCACGAATTTTATCATGTAGCGTGATCCTCGGCGAGCCTGATCCCCGGTTGACACAGTATTGGAATTGACATAGCTTCAGAGTCGATACAGTGTCAATAGCCGATACAGCTAAATGTCGATGAAACATGGTTGCTCACACAGCTCTGAAGCCAATACATCGTGGGGGTCGTGGGATTAGGTATAGCACAAGCCGTGTTCTGAGTTTGGGAGCTTATTTTCTTCTCCAAATGAACGGACAAGCCGGTCAAATGATGAAAAAAATCTTGCGTACAGACCGAAGTCAAGTACTATGTGCCAGAGGTATGGCATAGACAAAATGGACCGACAGTGAAACCTGGCATGAGCAAGCCCAGAGACCAAGCTTCGTGAACAAAAAATAAGTAAGATCTCCTCACCATGACCTTCGGGTGCGTAGACTCAAGCCCTTTCATTTGCGTACCAAAGGTCAAACTGAATTGGTCAACCTTCCCTTACTGCATCGTTATGCGAGGCCTTAAAGCAAGACCCTACTAGTCCAACTGGACTTTCGGAAGCATGCTCTCGGAACTCTCTCAGAAGTTAGGGAGCACAGACTCTAGTCGTCTGAAGACTTTCAAGCCCGTGTCCCGTCGTTTTCTTCTGAGTAAACGGGATGTGTCAAGCAGAAGGGTAGAACGAATACAGTCCCCAAAACCATCCGCCATGTCAAGCACAGGCGTACAAGCTGGTTCACTGAGTAAACAGGGAGGACATCGGTTCTTTCCGTCGTCAACAGAACAAAACGGGGCTAGGGCTGGACCACGTCCGAAGGATGCACGGGGAGGAGAAATTCGGAATGAATCCCCGAGAAGAGAAAGAGGAAAAAGGAAGGAGGAAAGAGGAGAAAGAGGAACCAAGGGAAGTGAGAGATGGGAGACTGAGACGATGCCTTACTATTCCTAATCGGGAAGTGGGTGTTTGCAGTTTTGGAGCTTTCCCTCTTGGAGCCTTTACCCATGGAACTTTCCTTCTTGGAGATCTTAATTCTTGGTCCCAAGTTCTTATTACAGCCAATATGTCCCCGTGGTCATGATATCCTGCTCTTCCCATCATTATATCATGGAATCAGTAGCTGTATATCAACAAGTTCCTACAGATATCTGCAAGTCCAACTACTTGATCAACTAAAACTATTCGATGTAAGGCTAAGAATATCGAAGCCTTGATACCGTACGCTCCCATAAATGCAGGTGTATTGTGTCTACCATCATTCATTTCGACTCGATTTTGGTCATGACAGTAGGTGGCGGAAGCATGCCTCGATCCTTATATCTAAGCTTTCATTTGTGCAAAGCCCTGTTCTTCTTCTTTCAGCGAGCTCGGGACTCATTTCTCTTATTTTTCTCCCACGCAGCGAGTCCAACAAGGCAAGCTTCTCAGACGTCGTGAGCAGCATCAGGCATACTCGAAATCATTCAGAAGTGTACCTTAAGAAAGAAACAAAAGTATGCTTTGAAAGTGCTTACGAGTCATATTGTCAAATATGTTGAGAAAGAACTGAAGAATCAATATTATAGGCCCGCCCATTTAGGTCATCTCGTCGTGGGGGCTGTACTAATAATCATGCTTCTCTGGTATGACTGTCTGACATAGACTCTACAGATTCCGGTCGCCACGCAGGTGCACTGAGAGGTTCGGCAAAATATTGTGTCTCATGTACCGCCAACTTATGCTGAAATTCCATAATGGAGACTGAGTATGTTGGAACTCCGTCGTATGCGATGATGCACTCGCTCACAAACTGATGGCCGTAGCTGGAGATCCGGAGTACGGTGAAATGCCGCTCGGCGGGGTGACCGCCACGTTGAGCAGCAATTGCTGTAGGACCTATGTTCTCCAGAAATTATCTTGTTGCTAATACCACCTAGGGTCCTGTCAATGCCGTATGCACACCTATCATCGTTGGATAGATAGCTGTATCTGCGTGGCTCAAACGTTGGAAAGCGCGCGACTGATCATTACGAACATTACAGTATTGAAACTATGTATGCCTGGATCTCATGTTTGGGGTTGCAAGGTGGGTGAGGTCTCACTTCTGTTGGTCAGTTGTTATTAAGCTGTTATTAAGCAATTCCGATGACGCTTGACATCTCGCTCCTGTCTTCGTTAGCCACAAGCGTCCGCCAGCCTTTAACATTGAAGATCTCCTGAAATTGATTCAGAATGTTGAAGTTGGTTACTTTCCAAGATAAGTTACATGTCCTAAATCGGCCTCCGGGCAGTTGCAATGACATCCTAGGAGAGTACGCTGCGAGAGTCGAAATTTAGGAGGCTCGGAAAGTAAGCGTCTAGAAAATGGCTAGTGTAGTGCGGCTCATGCAGAACAAGGCTAAGAGATGAAATTGCTTTTGATTGTCACTGGTAGCCTTCAACAAAATTCCTTCCCTCGTAGTCCTTACCAGCGTAAAATGTCCCGGTCGCTGCCTAGAAGTAGCGGTCTGATCAATGGCTACGAATCAAAGGGACTCCCAATCTCGTACATTCCACAATATCTGACAGTATAGACGAAGCGCGAGCTCAAACAGGACTCATAGCATTGGATGATCTGAAGCGACCTAGGCCGGGTTCGTGCAAGCAACTAATTATAGAAGCAGTAGGCAGCAACATTGAAAAATACCCACCAAAACCCGGGTAAACAAGGCGCGCGGCTCAGGGGGGTAATAATGTGGATCGGTTGGAGACCGAGCTTTCTTTCAGCCTTATAAGGCTGGGTAGAAAGCAGGCCCCCCATTTCTTCCCTTTCGTTTTTTTTTCTCGTTCGGGCTACCCTTTCGTCCTTTGGGCTTGACCTCTGAAAGAACTTTGCCGTGAGGACGCGCGCTCTGCACTGACCTACTTCTCAGCCACAGGAGCTCATGCAGCGTCTAGGCTACGATCAGTTTACTTGAATAGGCCGCATGAAATAGTTGCATGAACGACTCCCTCACCGACTACGATGATTGCAAAGATGCGCATTCCCATCCTCATCAGGACGCTGTCTGTGCAGACCTGAAGCGATCACCCACACCCAAAGTCTCAAGCCACCCACGTATGGCTGAGTACCCGACTCCCGCCTCGTGTCGGCCTTGAGATGGCTCGGGTCCAATAATAGCGCCATCTACCGCATTCGCGCTGTCACACAGAGGACACGAAAGCGCCAAAAATCAGGGGCTGATCTGGCCAATTGAATTGGCCGAGTTGATCACTTCTTTGTGCCAAGAGTGGGTTCTTTATTTTCAGGAGATCAGCCAATCAACTGCCCAGAATCGGGGTGCCACAGTGTCACTGTTGGTCAACAAGCCTGTGCTGTTGCGATTACCTTGATTCTCATGCGAGGTGACCTCACGATGTGGGAATCCTCGAGTTCCTCTGAGCATGGATGATCCTAGCCAAGAGCCAAGAAACCTAAGCTCAGATTGAAAGCTTCGAGGCCTTGGTTTTCTCGGGGTTTCCTTGGTTGCCAAGGTGGGCTTGTTTCGTGTTCCCCTTCGTCGGGAGATTGCCAACGCACCACTTTCTTGGGCAAGGGAGTCAGCGCCTGAATTTCCAAAGTGACTAGTCCCACGAGCTGGCTAGGAATGATATATGGAAGGACAGTGGCACTTAATGCCAAACGGATTGCGTCGCAAGCACTTGAAGGAGCGAATGCCAAGCATCCATCTCCACCGGGAATCCGCGCCCCCTACTGAGTGTGGCTGTGTTTCTCGCTCCATGCGCAAATAGTCAAACCTTTGAACTCACCAATCCTGACCTCCCACTCTACTCTCCTTTCGTTTTCTGCTGCTAAACTTGTTCCTTGGTGAACTGTCCATTCTCTTTATTGTCTTTGTTGTTACCCCTTGATCCCCACGCGACTCCCCGAGAGCCCAACCCCGTTATTTCACCTCTTTGAGACTCCTTGAATTTATTTACCTTGAGCCCCTAAAAGCTTCGTGTGGCTGCTGAGGCTGTGCCCATCGCCACCAATCTCTCTCCACCTTGCTACTCGTATGGCTCAGACTTGTTGAACATCTCCACGTACGTGTCTTGGATCCACGCGCCTACACAGCTGTTATGAGGCAAAGAGTGGCGCAAACCCCATCAGACTGCTGCCTCTGCCTCTGACATCTGACCCGGGCGTTGCTCCATCTGCCCTGCCTCAAATACTCATTGATATCTAGATCACTTCTTCTTCTTCAATAATACTACTCAATTCTATTGCCATAATGCGTGAGTCTGAATCTGAGCCCCCTTCAAACAAAACATCACTTCACGCGACAATCCGCAATCCACAACATCAAACATCAACATCAACGTCAACATGCAATTTTCAAGATTCCTTTACTCATACCGTGGCAGATATTTACCGTCGCCAAGCCCGCAATCTAGCTTGGTACGACGAGGATGGTGAAAAGTCCTCTCACAACCCATTCAAGAAATTCCGCCCTCACCGCAACCGCACCCGTTCCCTCGACGTAGAACTCCAAAACAACCGCGCCTCCCACAGTCTAGGCGATCTCTCCCACGACACAGAGCGTCGCCGCGACTTCACCCGCGATCTCGGCGGGCCTGAGCACGCGGGTACCTTCCCTCCCGAGTCAGCAGGCAGCGATCATTACACTAATGGTACGGAGCTATCGACACTAAGCCAGGAGCCTATCAATGTGTCGCGTGATCTCGACAGCGGAGAAACAGGTTCTACGACTGACAAGCCGCGCAAACGAACGCTAAAATTCGGGTTCGGGCGTAGCGAGACGCAGACTGAGATCGAAGCCGACGATGAGAAGGGCGAAGCGCCGAAGTTTACCGTTGCGAGTCAGCTACGGGCTACTATCTTGAATTCCTGGATCAATGTCTTGATCCTGGCCGCGCCGGCGGGTATCGCGTTGCACGTTATCGATGCGAATCCGATTGCGATTTTCACCGTCAACTTCATTGCTATTATCCCGCTTGCCGCGATGCTGAGTTACGCCACTGAGGAAATCGCCCTACGCACCGGCGAGACGATTGGTGGATTACTCAATGCCTCGTTCGGAAATGCCGTTGAACTGATCGTTGCCATCATCGCGTTGGTCAAGAAAGAGGTTCTCATTGTGCAAACTTCCCTAATTGGAAGTATGCTTTCGAACCTCCTTCTCGTCATGGGAATGTGTTTCTTCTTCGGCGGTATCAATCGTGTCGAGCAGCATTTCAACGTCACTGTTGCGCAGACAGCGGCTAGTCTCCTCGCGCTCGCTGTGGGCAGTCTGATCATTCCAACCGCTTTCCACAAGTGGTCTAACGCTACAGACGTAGACAAGACAGCGCCTCTATCCCGAGGAACTTCAGTCCTTCTGTTGATCACCTACGGCTGCTATCTCTTCTTCCAACTGAAATCCCACGTCGACATGTACAACCGCCCAAGCCCGAAGGTTGAAAAGCGGCGCCAGCGAATCGGCGAGGGAGATGCGAATCGGGGAATCGCGCAGATTGCGAAAATGTCTGCGGCGTCTATGGGCGGCCAGAATGCGCAGCAGGTCCAGATGCACGATCCGGATGATGAACCTGAGCAGCCGCAGCTTACTATTTTGGTTGCCTTGATCACGCTCGGTGTTGCGACTACGCTTGTGGCTGTTTGTGCAGAGTTCATGGTTGATTCTATTGATGCGCTTACTGCGACGGGGAATATCGGTCCGACTTTCGTTGGTCTTATTCTTCTTCCTATTGTTGGTAACGCAGCGGAGCATGCTACTGCGGTGACCGTTGCTTGCAAGGATAAGATGGATCTTGCGATTGGTGTGGCTGTGGGTTCAAGTATGCAGATTGCGTTACTGGTGCTGCCTTTGATTGTTGTTATTGGGTGGATCATGGGTGTCGATGGCATGGTATGTACATCTCTTCCCAAAACCAGCCACTTGAATCTTTTGTGAAGATTACATGATTGCATTATACTAACACTTTCAGACCCTCAACTTCGACGCATTCCAGATCATCGTCCTCTTTGTTGCTGTCCTCCTCGTTAACTACCTTATTGGTGATGGCAAGTCTCACTGGCTTGAGGGTGTCTTGCTTATGATGATGTATCTGATAATCGCTATGGCTGCTTGGTACGTATCCCGCGAATACTTGCTTGTTCATGTGTGGTTGGGTGCTAATTTTATATCTTTTATAGGTTCATCGATTGATCGACTCTGCGAGTTGACGGCCAAAGCTACTCTCCCTTATTACACAGTCATGTCCGGGTTTTCTTTTTCT